>CM023449.1:136143259-136743259 GCA_013339765.2 Haemaphysalis longicornis | reverse complement strand
TCCGTTCGATTTCTCGCTGAGTAGTCCTCAATTTAAGCTTAACCCTTTCAGTCAGCCTCCAAAAATCGAGGTAATTGTTTACTAATTTGCTGCATTCTTACGCCGCCTGGCTTATTTGTAATGTTTATCGCCAAATTTGGTCACAAGTGTCAGATACAGTAGCCGACCGTGTTTTCGGACTCCGAAAATTCGGATTTGCTGAATATTCCGGACATCGCGAGGAACACCCAGTTCTCCCAGAGGAGTAAAGCATATGAACAGCGTATATTTTGCACAAACTAAAGCCAAATATATTATTTTTCTGGCGAAATTTTCTGCGACAGAGCCACGGTACGTGCGACTCCACGACGACGCCATTTTAAATCCTAACCACCTGACGCTTCGGATTGGATGGGGATCAGCGTGACTCCCGCCGGGGAAACGAACTTTCAAACTTTCGCGACATTTCGAGAGTTTGCTGCGGGTAACAGCAAGATACTATTGTGCGCCGAGCTAACGGGCGAGTGACCGCGCCGCCGCAAAGCTGCTCTGACTCCGACGAAGACACTCCCGACCGCCCGCGACCGCCAACGCTAGGCATTGCCAGCGCTTTGGCGTTGATGTCCAGTGTTTACAGAAAGAAAAAAAAAACGTGACACTTTCAGAGATGCAAGCAGACGTTCTCACACGAAGGCGGAATGTAAGGCAAGGAACCATTCGCAACTTCCTCAATCCTATTTAATTGAAATGAAGTTCGTTTTGGCGACTCGCGTATTTTTCGGACTACTCTTTTATTCGGACTATTTTCCATTCCCCTCCAGGTCCGAAAAATCGGTCGGCTACTGTACGTTACGTTGTTTTGCTGTTTTAGAAATGTAGTTTGTGTCTTTTTACCCACGCTGTACATTTACATTTACCTCGTAAATGTATATCATGGGCAAAAAGACAAAGTCCAACCGACGTTGTGCGGCGTCGGCAACACATTGAAACAATAACATGGCTGTAATCCAGCGGAGGATACGACTAAAAACCGGCAGTCTTGGTGCTGTACTTACAGCGTACGTGCCGCCGGATGTGACCTTTGAGAGCGCCTACTCGCTCGTGCGTGCGCAGACGACAGCAGCGGCGCATGACGCGCGCTCGGTCGGGCCGAAAAGGGAAACGCAGCGCTCGCACCTTCTCCGTCTCGCACTACCTTCCCTTGCAAGTCTCGACCTTGTCGGCAAACAGGAAAGCTGCGGCTTCTTCGGGCGCCCGCGTTGTTCTTCGAGCCGAAGAAGCGGCTGGCTCCAGCGGAACAGTGACCCAGTCTGGTTTCGGTTCTGGGGGAATAGCAGACACCACAATGTCCCGTGTGAAAACTGTGTTGCACGCGCAGTGTACAGTCTTTGTAAAATGTTTCTATGCACGCCAAAGGTGTCTGGGCGACAAAGATTTCAAAGAAAAGCTTAACGTTGCGACGACGCATTCGCATGCAGCGCATGGACGCTGTAAAAGGGTTGAGAGTTGGGCGAGTTGGTAAAGATGCATCTCAAAAAAAAAGAAACAAAAAAAAAATCATGAAGACAGCCCTGCGCTTGTGCTGTCTTCATGTGTTCGTGTACCGGTTAATTTGCGCGCAGTTTTTTTTTTTTTTGAGATGCATGGACACATGGTATTCATCATCGTTCCCTTCGAGACTTAATCCGCGGAGCGAACATTTCCATGTTCATCTAATCAAGTTACGTCATCATCAATTCATATACCCCCTTATCTAGCCCTGTGGCAAAATAAACGCTCTTACAAAATTGCAGGGTAGTAAAAAACAAAGGCGTTCTGTCCAGCTTTCTGGCGCAAAAGTTTTCAGCCTCACTTTAGAGGTAAGCTTGTGCTTTTCTTATCTCCGCGCTTTTAGCATGGCCTAGAAAATTTGGACAGGGACTGTACGGAGCGTGCGTGGGGCGCTGTAATGTAACAAATGGGAATGCTGTTTGATTCATTTGACCGCAAGACGTGCTTGCGTTTTTGCATCGGTCTGCGCAGAATAAGCGGGGAAAAAGAACAGCCGGAGTTTAAGAAAACATTAGATTAGATTAGTCTACCTTGTTATGGACGGTGCGATCTCGCAAACAAGGCCGTCTTTGACCGGTGGCTGCGATGAAGGAGCACAGGCAAATTTGAAATACCCATGGTTCCTCTGGTGAACCACTTTTGCGCGCGGAATTTGCGGTGCGTTCGTGTGCGATTGTTAGAAGCGTGAATTGTATGAGTCGATCGTTCTGACAGGCTCCGTCTGATTCTGTGTGTTGTAACTGTAATTAGTTAGTCGTTACTAGGTTTAGTCATCACGAACAAGTTCGGGCAGAAGACCATTAGGTAAGTCGTAGTTGTTGTTCTGAGTGCGGGATTTGTCTGTATGTGAATAGAACTGATGAGGGCGGCACGCTTCATACGTAAACAATACGGTGTGTATAGTTAGTGTGCGTAACGGTTTTTCTTATTAGCATGGTACGTACAGGCATAATTCTGCGTGGACACGTGCACCATTCATATCTTACGACGCTGCAGGAAATGTGTCCCGGGCTCCTGCCGCACGTTCCGTCAGCTGGCAAACGGCCACTGGCCCACGCCTGCATCGATAGTCTGCCGCGTACTGCGCAGGCGTGGAAGCGTCGCAGGCGGTCTTGAGAGAGACGATTCTTCTGCATGTTCCGTCGTGGCCCCCGTTCGGCGAATACTGTTAAAATTTGAATTCCTTCACGGAAGGGACTATTTGCCTGTGGAAAAATTCTCCCCACCGGAAAAACGTAGCGGGATTGCGCAGTGAAAAACCCGCAAGGCAGCTGATGACGTCACCGCACTTTCTCTGCTCCTCGCCCCATGACCACTGCGGAGGCACGGAGGGTGTATCGAGCGGAATAACGCTGTCGCGTGGCGGGGGACTTGGAGGCGCAAACGTTTACGGGCTGAGAATAACGTATCCTCAATGCAAGCACGGCTGGGCGCATGCGTTCTAACGTGAAACGTTCTCTGACGTTACTTGGCTGATTTTCGCGCGCATAGGACACACACATTGTGCGTAGGACACACACATATGACACATAACGTGCCGTCGACCATAAACGAGCATGCAACGTCCTTGAGGAGGCTGAAAGACGCTGGGCGCGCGCTCTACAGAATGTGTGGCAGCCCGACGTCGCCGATGGGGAGAGGGGGAAAGCCCCAGTCGCGCCGTAGGCCGTGTTCCGTGGACATGTCGAAGTGGTCGTGGTGGGAGCAGGGTCGGCAGGCAACCTTGCTGAGGGGCGTTAAAAAAAGCCCTCAAAATGGTCTCAAAAAGACTTTTCCTGATTGGCTTTGAGGCTTTGCGGCGAAGGTGAAAGCCATGTAGAACAGGCACTCCCGGGTGAGGTAGCGACGACCGTGTCAAATCCAGAATCGGACCACCGCTTGCTATGGACACTTTGTGACATGCTCTCCAACGTCAAGATAAGAATTCAACGTAAACGGGAGAGAGAAATGCGAGATATAATTGTTTCCCAGCATCAAACGCATCGTTGGCCTTAAAAAGACCCCGCAACACTTTTCTCAACTTTTTTATCAGTCCTAAAGCCATCAAACGCATCCAGTACTTAAAACACGGGGTCACTGATACCTCAGCCGCAAAATTGCTTATCTATGCTCATCAGATAACTTAGCTCAAAAGAGTTTTCTCTCTTATTGCTATTGGCGCTCTTCGAGCGTTTAAAGTACGTCATTAGAGTTATATAGCGGCTAATGGTCGGCCTCCTTTCACCGGAAGCAATAAATGCATTCGGTAGCAACTTAAAAAGATCGCCACAAAAGCAAAGCAGAAACGTAGGGCGGATCTGCTGCGACGAGCAAATCACACAGTGCCGCTGTGTGCTGGCGATAACTTAAGAGTTCACAGTGATTCCCGACCCGAAGGAAAGGGGAAAGCGTTTACCGGAAAGGTTCAGTGTCCCTTAAACTAAGGGGAGAGAGGTGTGGAACGAGTGGCGGCTGAAATAGCGTAGAAAACCGGGCTAGTTGGTGCAGATTCATCTTCACGGTGCACAAATAACGGGACAAAGGGGAAGATAACACTGGACAGCGCTTGTCCAGTTTTGTCCTCCCTCTGCTTTGTCCCGTTATTTGTGCGCCGTGAACGTGGATGGCTGATATAGTTGGGCTAGTTGGTGTTGACTTGATACCATATTGCCAGCGAAAAAGACAGAGAGCAAGAAAAAGCAACTCAGGACGACCGCTAGGGATCGTCGTGTCTGCTTCTTTCTTGGTCCCTGTCAGTCGAAACAGAAGTTGTTCAGCTTCCCTGTTAGTTCAAGGGGGAATCTCCTGACCACATTCCTATGGGACTTGATAGTTCACGACCCACGGGCTGAAAAAGCACCGGGTACCGATACGAAAGGTTCTCCAACTTCATAGAAATGTTAGTAACTGCCTAGTTTGCTTCTTTTAGAATTATATCACTCCTTTACTAAGATAAAAATAATCAAGAAACGTATTTTGGTTTATCGAGCTTTCACAACATGTCGCTAGAGGTCTAGCAAGCAAGAGTAAAGGAAGTGACTTATCTCTAAAATAGGCAAACTAGGCCGTTCTGAACTTGATATGTATTTGTAAAGCTTGCAATATTGGTGCACGATGCTTTTTAAGTACGTAACTCGTGAAGTAGTAACTCCCATATGAATGCCAACAGGTGAGTCCCCCTTAATGGCGAAGGCGCGATAAAGGCGAGTGCATGCTATTTCTTTTCCAAAAAAGTTTGTATCATAGTTTTATACTTGGTAAAATTACGCACCAGATACGTCGAAACAGGCCTTTACATCGAAACAAATGAACCACCACTCACAGACAGAAGAACGATTCTGACATGATCATACATCCTAAAGATCCGTTCACTACAAAAACATCTGTGTTACCCCATAGTCACAAAATCGCCGTCTAGGACACTGTTTATTAACAGACCACAAGTAATTAAACCATTACTTCCCCGGTTTGAAGAAAAATACCAAAAGCTGAGTATGTTGTACACATTACCTGAAGTTGCCCAGAGACATGACAACTACCACAACTTGGTATACTTTTCCTATATACTTTACACTAACACAGTTAAAAAAAAAGCACAGACACGCGTGAACACATTCATACAAGTTTTTGTCACCTGAACTAAAAATATGAAGACCACACAGCTTTTTACACAGACGGTTCAAAAACATCACGCTACGTTGGGACGGCAGTGAGAAGGTGACCAGGCTACCTCAATGTGCCTCGATTTTCACAGCCGAATGTTACGCCATTGCTCTGGCTGCAAAGGAACAATGAAAGAAAAAAAAACAGTATTATCTACACAGACTCGCGAAGCGCCATCACAGCAGAGTTACAGAAATGCGGGCCCCGCCAATAGTAGGAGACATAATACACAATGTAGTAAGAGCCGAAGCTCTCGGACACAAAATTATATTCTGCTGGGTTCCTAGCCACGTGGGGAAATAATGGAAACGAGAGAGCCGATACATGTGCTGCACAGGCCAGTAATGGCACAAAAAATAAAGTAAACATTCCTCACCGTGACGGCATGTAGTCTATACGGAGTAAACTCGCAGCCAAATGGCAGTCCTCATGGGATACGGAAATTAACAAACTTCACACGGTTAAACCCATTATATCAGATTGTCAAACGAGCAGACATGAAGGTCCCCTCATAGAAGTCATTCTATGCCGTCTCCGCATAGGGCACACACATATGACACATAACTCTCTCCAGATGAAAACAAGATAAACCTATATGTGAAGAATGTGCCCAAGATCTAACATTAAACCGCATTTTACTCACACGTGCGAAATTTGAAGTCCTGAGAAGAAAAAAAAAACATTTTAGGCAGTTCTACTACGAACACATCCCCTTTCACCCCAGCTTACTTCTGGGAGACAACGCCTTTGTGGAAATTTCCTCCGTTTTTGATTTTCTAAACGAAGCAAAGCTCCTAAACTGGCTTTAAATGTCCTAAACACAGGTAAGCACACAGAAAAGTAATCACACAAACTTCTGTTTGGCGAATGAAGGCCTTACGCTCACGCGCCATAAAACCCAACACAACAACAGCACCAGATATAATTCCGGCCGGCTGGGTTGTCCGAAAGGCTTCATTAAAAGCCTTATGAAGATTTCGAGTTATGGAAAGAGTGCCGATTTATCCAGGGAAGTACCATTTCCGTTGCCAGGAAAACGGCGTTGAGCCGTGATATACTCTTAAAGCGATAAATTTCACGTGGCGAAACAAAACCTACCTCTTCCCAGCCAAAAACAACAAAATCTGATCGATTTTCTCGAGCAGAATTTTCTCGGGACACTGACGGCCGCGTCGCAGCCTCCGAAGAGGGATTTGGGGCCCGCAAGTATCGCAAGGTGCTTATGGCGCCGCAGGGAGGGTTGGGCGCTCGGTGAAGAGCTTTCGCGCGACGCCGGACCCGCGCTGCAGGGCCGAGGAAAAGCAGTGGGTGCCAATTGCAGAGACTCGTATTGTTGCGCCACTGTGCAGTGTTAGGGCACTGGAAGTGCTGCCTCTAGATCTAGATCTGGAAGGAAGGCTGGAAATTGGGGGAAAGCAATTCGCCTGTGGGCGCGGAAATGGCAGTATACTCTGGCTTTTCCTCCTTTGCGACGGCACAATTGCCGCAGTATCCGGCAATTGTGCTGGATCCCGTCCCAGGAGAAGATTTAGCGGAAGGCCAAGCGTTATCGTCGTCGCCATGTGCATTCGAAGGAGCAGAAGCGGAGGCGGTGACCCGAAGTACAGGGTACTAAGTTTCCCGTTCAGCTTACCTGAAGCTCGTCCAAAACGTGGCTGGTGTACGCGTCGTTCCATTTCGTGTACGATACAGTAGTGAAAGCGGCTAGCGCCATCTATGTATACTGGTTTCCTTTTTACATTGGCCACATTCCTTCGACCAACTGCTCAAGAGCGCCCGCCATTCCTTCGTGGCTTTGAGGTATATAGTCTTCGGCATCCTTTGTAACAGCATGGGTTTGAGTTCCCGAAATCCAGCGTGTCTTTCAGAAAAAAAAAACAACAACAACAACAAAAAACAAAAAACAAAATGCAGTGTAGAAATGTTCTAAGTCAATACCTGTACCCATTTTCCCCTAAATAACAGTGGTCCCGTACGTTTTAGAGTGCTTTAGACAGCGTGCAGCCATGTATCGCGCTTATTTGATGCTTTGCGCCGAATGGGAAGAGCTGCTTCTGTACGGTAGACGAAAAGGGAAGTCCCCTCCTTTACGGCGTTTTCGTCTAGACTGATGCGATAGCTGCAAGCGATCCTATACATCACATCACGTGCACTCTCACGGTGTTGAACTGGGATTGGGTAGCTGTAAAGGAGCTTCACTTGGCATCTGTGCAATTTCGCGTTTCTGACACGCGTGCAGTCGTAATAGCGCCAATCGCCGCCAACCACCACGAGGGAACGGACACGATCGCGGTCCTCTCCAACGGTGCTTGCTTTGATGCGGCTTCGCAATCTCAGTCGACGTTCCCCGAGCTGTCCGCACCCTCCATCAGCCCTGAGGTTGTAGGAAACTAGCCATTCCCCTCCCCTCTCTAAATAAACCACACACTGTGAACTGAGAGCAAAATTCAAGGGCAGTTATTTCTATTTTTTCTTTAAGGAACCGCGTCTGTAACTTCACACGTTTGAACTTCCCGCCTCAGTCGTAAACTTTGACAGTTACGTGCAGACGCAGCCTTTTCGTGATGTACAGGCGTGTTGCTGGCGCGGACATGACCGCGCTGGCAATAAACGTCTTTTGTAATTAGTTTGCCGCTATATTTTCCGCCTCGTTTCATGCATTGGGCTTTCCTAGTGGAGCCTGGTGCGCCTGTATTGTCTAGCTCTGCGTGGAAATTGACACGTCAGAATGGATGACGGAAGATCAGGCGTTTATTAATAACAGAACGCGGCGCGAAACAGGCGCACTCGGTTCGACGCCACGAGCTCGAGAAAGCTACGAGTCACGGCGGACGCGTAAATCACTTCGGGGTACGTGAAACGGCTTGTGTCGCGACGCGGTTCCGCACGGGCGCGTATCACGCGACACTTCCGCGGAATTCGTTAGAACCGTCGTCAGTGAAGACCGGAACTGCGCGGAAAACGCCTATTTTTCTCCGGAGTCCATATCAAATCTGTTTAGCGTATAAACGCGGACAAAGGAAATGGGAGAGTTTTGCCAGAGTGTTCGCCGTTACTGTCACCCGCTGCATGATCACTGTATTCTTACCTGTTGATCGTGCATCCGCGCGTGTGTGTAATGTATGCGCGCACAGCCCTCTCCTGCTTGGGCCTCACAGGGTCTGCAGAATTGTCTACATAAATAAAAATGAATAAAATAAAGCATTTTTTGCGCCTCTATGTGCGCATTTCGAGTTTCGTTCCTGGGTCAGCTTTTTAGCACCTGAAATGGAATGCTTTTAAAGCGAAACTTTAGTGTCCTTACTGATGCCGTCGTACGCCAATACGCCCTGCAGGAAAGCCAACTTTCTCTGGCGAACTTTCTCTGACCTATACTTGAAAAGCGTGGACACGCAGTGGTTAAGGAAGACTAGAATGCTAAGGATGAAACACGGAAAGAACAGTGGAGAATCTAAAACAGCCAAGGTAACGAAAAAAGAGGCAAGGCGGATTGAAACAAACAAATGGAGGGAAAAAAATGGAATCTAAAACCTCGTTAGAAATGTACAGGGCCGAGAAATTTAACATCAGAAAGGAAAATTTCTACGATAATTTACAGGGCAGCGCTTTGCTTTTTGAGGCTAGAGCAGGTTGACTGCGAACTAAAAGCTTTGTTGGGAAGTATTTACAAAATGATGGGGTATGTGTGCTCTGCGGAAAAGAAACAGAACTATGCGGCACACAGTGTTAGAATGTGAGGGTATCCATCCAAATCTACATGAAGGAAACATCCGGCTTCCAGAAGCGCCAGGATTTAAGGGTATCACAGAGGAAGTTAACTTCAAGGCTGTCGAGGGGACGAAAAGAAGATTAGAATGCTGGTGCGCGAAAAGCAGAGAGGGGAATATTGCCTAGGACAGTTACCACCTGTAACAGAAAAAAAAAGTATTTTGTGCCTAATAAGCTTTTTGTGCCTGCCCTAAGCAGAGCTAGTATTTAATCAAGAGTGTAAAACATAGGTATATTATTTCTTTTTGGTAAGATGACAGGTCATAACCCCGATACAAAGGGGAAACAATAGAAATCATCATCATCGATGATTAAGGATCGCTTGTGAAGTGAATGAAGAAGAAAACGCCTCCCGTGGCCGGAATCGAGCCTGGGTCCCTCGCGTTAGAAAAAGCCGGCGTCGATCCGATTGCTCCATTTCGACATGGTCGAAGGCAACGCCAAGCAGCAGGTAGCGATTCGCGCCGTGCACCCCAAACGCTAGGTTTACGAAGTGCACGCCAGAGAGTTGCTGTGGGTATTCTAGAATAGTGGTGCATACCTCCAGAGTAGCACATACCGTATAAACCGGAATATAAGTCGAGTTTTTTTCCAAAAAAATCCGCACAAAAGTCACCCCTCGTCTTATATGGCGGTCATTGGCAGAATGTAAATCGTTGTCTCGGAACAATGTGCAATCGCAGTCCGTCGCCATCGCCATTCGTGTCGGACTGCTCTCTCGCACTATCAGGCCTTTATTTGATTTCGCTTTTCTCTAGTTTTTCGTCTTTTACCCGTTTATTGTGCGTGCGTGCGTGCGTACATTCTGTACGTCTCTGTTCCGAGATGAGTGGCGGCAGTCGACGCCAGTTCACCCGCGGCGTTTAAGCCGACGGCGATTGAGTCAACCGAGCAGAATGGAAATATGGCTGCGCAACGCCAGTTAGGGCGTTTCGGAGAAAAGTGTGCGTACTGGCGGAGCCAGAAAGCTAAGCTGTGTGCGTGCAACCCCCGAAACCGATCGTTCCGTGGACGTCAAGCGGTGCAACCCCGAGTTGGAGAACAAAGTGGCCGACTTCGTCCGGGAACTTCGTCCGGGAACTTCGTCCGGGAAATTCGCTCACGATCGCTCCTGAGGCCATGCGCGGACGGGCTCCGCGAACTGCAATGAGTGGATAACAAGATAATCTTTAAACGATGCCGGTTGACCCCGTCAAGTGGGTGCATCACTAGGAGTCGCTCCCGATGACATGGACACGCTTGTGAGGAATGCTCCATCAGCAACGCGCCCGTGGCATGGAAGATGACATGGGTCCTCCTTGGACGACTCTGAGAGCTTGCCGATTTCGGCAGGCGTAGTGAGCGGAAGTGCAGGGGTGCGCCGTACCCCAAAGCATTTGAGTGCCCCGGCCGAATATTTTTTGGTAATTCTACCTCAAGGTGGGGGTCCCTATATACCGGGTCGACCATAATCCGGTTTATACGGTACCAGAGTGGCCAACCGAGAAGGCTTCGCGGAAGGTTTCGCGTTACACCATGCGGTAGTTATGGAGGGGTTTATGGTTTCCTTGCGTGTTACAGTCCACGGCCTTGGCACTCCCATATCCGGGAGCGTCATCCACTTCACGTAGTGGGATTGCGCGAGACGTGCGCAACGGACCAGGAGTTCCGCGAGTTCGCGCAGAAGGCGGTGTGTGTGCGCTGTTCGATGGTGGAGTCATCGCAGTACGGGCGCGTGTCGGGGAGCTCAGAATTGAGGGGCCATATTCTCACCTCGGCCGTTGTAGTTAAATGGACTCTGCAACGCTTCCGATAATCGCTTTCACTCTTTCCTTCGGGTCTGAAAGCACTGTGGAAGCTTTAGTCATCGCCAGTCCAACGCGGCAGTGCGTGATTTGCTTGTCGCATCAGATCGGCTTTCCGTTTCTGCTTTGCGTTTGTGGTGATTTTTCTAGACTGCCTACCGAATGCGTTTATTGCTGAAGGTGAAAGGAGGCCGGCCAATAGGCGCCACATCGCTCTAATGACTTAATTCAAGCTCTAGAAGAACTACAACAACGGGAAAGGGGGGGGGGTATCTTTTGAGCAAGTTTCTACGTTATCTGATGGACGTAGATCAGTCATTTTTGGCTGAAGTACTTCGTGATCCCTTCTTCTAAATACTGGACGTGTTTGTGGACAGCGTTCTCAAAGTACTTAAAATTAGGAAAATGTTGAGAAAAGCATTAATAGGGGCCCTTAAACCCCGCCACTCCGACGTATAAGGGCGCCACTTGCGTAGCTCGTATACTGGGCCTTGCTTACGTTTTCAGCTGCATCGTACTGGCAGTAGCCATTGCATCGTTTAGCTGTGCCGGCGTGTATTTAGTCGGCCCAGTCGACAGGTTGACCTGACTGCGCATGCGCAGAACATACCATATGTTATGAAAACTTGAAGAACGAAAAGGACTATACGTTCTTAGCAGCGCACCCGTGGGTGAGCCTGAGCGTGTGCGTTGCACGGAATCGTGCATCGAGGGAATGTTATTTCTGCAGCGTTGAAATATTTCACCAGCCTATCTACGCTCACTGCAGGGCAAAGGCCTCTCCCATTATTCCCCAATTACCTCGGTCCTGTGCCAACCGTGACCAATTTATCCCCGCAAACTTCTTGATCTCATCTGCCCATCTAACTTTCTGCCGCCCCTTGCAGCGCTTGCCTTCTCTAGGGATCCACTCTGTTACCCTTAATGACCAGCGGTTATCTTGCCTTCACGTTACATGCCCTGCCCACGTCCATTTCTTCTTCTTAATTTCTACTAAATATTTGTGCGTGAAACAACGAAAATACTACCAGATGCAAAGTTGCTCATCTGAATTTATCACACGGGTGGCGATGAAGTAGAAGCACACTGATTTCACGGAAAGTTTGAGGGAATTGCCAGGGTAAACGTCATGCACCAGCGTGTCATTAGGCGGTAACTACGATCTCCTAGAGCGTTTAAGATTGGCGAAGGGGTTCCCCCACCCCAACGCCACGAAATTTCCGAGTTCGTGCGGAAGGAGGAGTGCCTTTCCTTTCATTTTCCTCTCCCGCCAACCACAAACAACAATACGAACGGACGAAGCCAGTTAGTGTACGTCGGCCACGTGTATATTGTGAAAAGGTGGGTGTCAACTGCAGTGAAAGTATAAATTTTGCACACACATAGGCTATAGAAGCCCTTTTCACACCTGAGTCCCGCCCATACTCTACTCAGCAGAGGTATTCACTGAGGCCTCTCCGGCAAATCGCGCCTCTGCTCGTAGCTTTGCAACAACAGCCTAAAAAGAACAACAAGCGGCAGATAGCCACGGGATATTTTTCACCTTAAAGGGCTACCTAACATTCTAGAACAGCTTCCCCGGGTTGATAACTTCGATTGTGGCGGTGACGTTTTTTATCATGCGGATGAAATGACGTGCGTAGGTAAATGCGCATAATGTACATATTGGTATTTTTTGCTGTTACACATCATCGTACCATGTAAAAGGACTGTATCTACGCGGCCAATTTTAGTGCGCTGATTTTTGACCTCGCTTCAGCCTCTTTCCCAGCCCCAACCCCAGTAAATCTCAAGCTCGTCTTCTGACGTTGGTGTCGGAAAACGCCGACCTTCGCAGATCTCACAGCAGCCGCGGTGGCTTCAGTGGCTACAAGGCGTTGCGCTGCTGAGCATGAGGTCGTGGCTCGATTCCAGGCTGCGGCGGCCTCTTTTCTGATGGATGCGAAAAGCAAAAACTCCCGTGTGTACGAGATTTCGGCGCACGTTAAAAATCCCCAGGTGGTCAAAATTTATCCGGAGCCCTCCACTACGGCGCGCGCCTCATCGCCTGGGTGCGCCGGCGCGTAAATCAATCAATCAATCCAATCAATCAATCATCAATCAATCAATCCAATCAATCAATCAATCAACAATCAATCAATCAATCAATATCAATCAATCAATCAATCAATCAATCAACCGACCGACCGACCGAACGACAGCCTTTGACCTAACATCAACCTCGCCTCACATGGGGAGACATGCATGGTGCGGCTAAGGTCTAAATTTGTCGTGTAGGTAGTGTGGCCTTTGGCCACACTGGTGGCCACTCACGAGCCATTTTGTCGCAGTCCTCGTGTGGCGTCACGTGGACTGTAGTGTGCGACTTTGGCGGCCACCGGTAAGAGAGAGGGAGAGAACTAGCAAATGGCAAGACCGAGAGGTTATCCAGGCTTAGAGCCCGGATTCCAAGTAGACACTGGGGAAGGGGTGTGCAGGGAATGAAAGAGAGGGCAGGCAAAAAAGAGGGGAAAAGAGCAGGGCCCCGCACACACTTTAAAAGTTCCCGCCAATAAACGTGACCTATAGCTTGGTTCTTTTAAGTGCGAATGCACTTCTTAAGCGAGCCTGAATCGTCCGCCGCCGTCGTCCGCGTAGGGACCGGGCGGCCGTTGTATGGCACCACCGTCGTTCCAGCGAACAGCGCCACCCGTGGCGAACCGCTCGTCAGTGGAATGCCGGTGGCGGTCAGCGCAGCGTAGTTGTGCATGGCTTTCTTTCGTTTTTTTGCGGTGCGGCTTGCAAAGCGAACGTAACCCCACGTGCATTTTTCAGATCGGTAAATCTTGAGTGTGGATGTGATGTTTATGAGGCATGCCATGTGTGCTATTTACACCCATACGCAGCATTTACAAATAGCAGACGACGCTCAATGCGCCAAGCTGGAAGTCAAGCTGGAAGTGAAAGTTCGTTGCTTCATGCAATTTTTTCATGCCTGCATGCAGTTTCGCGAATCGAGGAGTATATTGCCGCTAAATGCTCCCACAAAGCCGGTGTGTGCAACCGATCTAGGAATGCTGCGGCGCTGGCCTTTGCAGTTGATGACGAAACGGCGCCGACGTCGTGCACAAGCGAAAGACAAAGTTGGAGGGTGTCTTCGAAGATTTACCTCAAAACAAATTGTACGGACGACGCTTCCGTATCTTCATTACCTACGGCTGAAACGTGTTTAATTTCAGAGAAATGCTCTTACTACAGTCATCGGGAATCATTGATAGAATAAATACCGCATGATAGTAGAATGTTACTTGCTTGTCGTGGAGAAGCATTGCTTTACAAGAATTGCAATGGTTGCTGGCTAGTTGGTAAATGGTTTTTCAAAAACCAATTCCTGCGTGGCTGAAGGACGCAAGACAGGAGGGTGCCCGAAACCTGTACTCAGCTTCACAACTGTATGCTACGGTCGGTTTACAAGCTGTTACCTACGCTTGAAAAATCATGCACACCTCCGTCTAACGACGATGATGGTTTATCGCAAATCTCTATCGTATGGGTTTCCTTGGTTGCCTTCTGAATTTAAACTTTGACTAGTTAAGCGTCGTATTTGACCAGCACGCAGTTTGGTCTTTTGATCGCAGCGTCTTTGACTTTGACCATTTTTCATTCGATTTCGCACGAAGAAAGCTTTGTGTTCAACCATCATAATCATTAGACGGAGGGCTAGATGATTTTGCTGTTTGATTTTGAACTTCCATGCCCCCTTTCCAAATTTAAACTTTTTCCAGCGTGTCGGAAATATGTCTGTGGTGGAGGACTCGGGCTCATGCACCTATATTTGAGGCAACTAATCGCGCGTTTTTGGTGTCTTCACCAGGCATTACACGATTTTATAGGTACTCTGTAAACAATACTTAAGCATTAAAAAACACCGGCTGACGTTAACACTGCCACATTTTTTAACTATCGGTGCCAGCCTTTATTCTACGCAGGGGGTAAAACGGGAAGGGGAGGAGGGATGGTTTGTAGCTTGGGCTGTTGAGTTGAATAACTTTGGCTCTTGATAAAATGACCACCACAAGCGTGGGATTTCCACTTCGGCTTTCAGGCTCCCATGCTGTCACAGTGTCGCTCACCAAAACCGATGGTACAAAGATCACGGTTACAGAAAGTGTAAACTACCGCAACATTTCTACGGCTACACGGTAATCCATCTCGTATGCAGGTGCCTTTCTATTTAAAGCACACGTATCGAGGTATCCCAGCGCTAAGGCTGGCGTGGAAACCGTAGTAATTGAAACCAGTGAAGATAATTTAAAGTGGTAGAAAACAATTCTAATATTGCTAATACAGTCAAACTCCGCTACAACGAAATTCACGGGGATCGCGAAAAATTTCGTTGTAGCGAGAATTTCGTTGTCGCGGAAAAATCAGTAAATAAAGAAAACAGGGCAGGCGTCTAACTGGCGTCGTGAAATCTCCCACTATGGTCCATTTTCTAGGGACCATACTCCCACCCAACGTTCTTAGACTACTTCTCCCACCTACCTTTTCGCCCCAATGTTGCCAACTTGCTTGGAGCTCGCTCCGCCAAAAATAGCACCCTTTTTATAGCATGGAGTTTATATCGTAATTTGCGGTCACAACGCGTCTCGCGGCGCTTAGACCGGCGTTGTAATATGCGCGTCGTACTCGTGGAGATCCGCGCAAAAGCAGGCGTCGTGAAATCACAGCGCGGAGTTTATATTTTAATTTGCGGTCACGGATATGCACAGGATATGCACGACACTCTGGGAGCATTTTATTTCCAAAACTTGAAAAAATCGCTGATTTTTGACTGTTTGCGCTTTCGCACGAGCAACGGGAGAATGCGCTGCTCACAGTCTGCGAGGAGCTGCATGGCGACATCATCGTCATGGGCGCCAAGGAAACTACGTAAAACGTCCAAGGAGTCCATGACCTGCGACGCGGTCACTGACGTCGGGACCGTCGGAACACCATGCCCGACTTCTTCGTCGTCGGATGAATCGGCAGCGGCGGCGCAGGCGGCGCGAGCACTCTTGAGGATCTCGGCATCACTCAGCTCCTCGTAGACGATCACGTCCGCGTCGGCATTTACGTAGTCGCTCAATGCTACGTTCTCAGGAACAATGCCGGCTTCCTCGAGAGCTGCCCATGCTTCGGCCGTTGTCGCGTCTTGCCCCGGTCCAACGTCGTCGGCAGCTTGTGCATCGTCACTTGAACTGCACATCTCTTCGGGTCGAAACCCCGCGTGCGCGAAACAGTTCTTCACAACTTCACCCCGCGTCGACATCCATGCGGCGGCCAACATTTGTACAGCCATGTACAAGTCAACTTTGGTGTCGCGGCCATGCTCGGTGTTCAGGAGGATTCGCTGAAGGAGCCTTGACCGGTATGCGTACTTCACGCTGTTGATCACGCCTTGATCTAAAGGCTGGATCAGCGAAGTGCAGTTGGGCGGGAAAAACTTCAGCTCAACGTTCGTCAGCTTGACGCTACCGTCCAGGCGATGCGCTGAACAATTGTCCAGCAGCAAGCAAACACTGCCGTCTTGCCTTTTCATCTCATTGTCAAAAGAGACAAGCCAGTCAGTGAAAATGACCGGGAAAATTTCGTTGAACCGGGAGAACAATAAAAAAAGTGGTTCGTTGTGGAGGGAGTTTTAATACATTGGGGCCTATGGGATGCGGGCGGGGAATCGAAAAACCTTCGTTGAAGCGGGAATTTCGTTGTAGCGGAGTTCGTTGTAGCGGAGTTTGACTGTAGTTTTATTCCTACTCAGATCGCGCGCAGCCAGGCGGAGAGCGCTGCAAAAAGCGCTCGTGTCAATGTAGCCCTTCCCCAACCTTACAAGCATCCACTAAGTTTGCGTAGCCGTGAGTGCATTTAAGACGAAAATAAAACTAATAATAGTAGTTTTATTCGTACTCAGAACGGGTGGAGCCAAGCGCAGATCGCTGCAAAAAGCGCTCATGCCATTGCAGCCGATACCCAACTTTAGACGCGTCCGACAAGTTTACGTAGTCATTACTGCATCTAAGAACCCAACACATCTGTTTAGACTTCGTTCCATCTCACATGTCTGCTCCCAACGCCACCAAAACATACAAAGCACCGAAGCAAACACGACAAAAACAACGGGAGGCTATGTAGTCCAATGCACCGGCTCATTCCACTGAAGAGGGGAGCGCCGAGTGGTGGCGCCACCCGTCCAGCTGCCCGGTCCCTATAGCAACAGCTGCGGGTGCGCGCGCTCCTCGTCTTCCTCCTCGTCTCCCCTAGCAACGGGGGGAGATGGGCGCGCGCTACTCTCCTCCTCCTCCCCGCACGGGGCACCTTGAGTATTCATGGTGACGGTGAGCAGCGACACCGCGGACCCCGAGCTCCCAACATAAGCCGTGTCCAACCGTGGCGACGTGTTTAAAGGTGAAGGGTAGAAGCCATAAACGGTGGCCGTCGGAGCCTTGGTCAAGCTCCGGCCGATGGGCTCCCTGCCTGTCTACCAGGCAGGGAGCTCCGGGACCTCTTTGACTACCAGGGTAAGGTCAAAGGAGAAAGTACCCCCGTCTCCCTGCTTTTATACCATGCTTTATGGTATTGTCTAAAACCCCCTCCAACCGTGATCGGCCCCCTAAAAGGGGCCGCACCGAAGTATCGTTTCCCCCATTGCCATCTTTGACATTTCCTGAACCAGATAATTTTTCTCGATTTCTTGTGATGGAATCGCTCAATCCAACCCACCCTCTTGCATCTCAGTCAGGTCTTCTTGATCGCCAAGTATCTTGAAGCCATAGTAGGAAAAATCGTATAAATGCAAAAAAACAAAGGTCTGGTGAACTCTTAATTGAAATAAAATGACAAGCAGCAGTCTGCAAAGCTTCTAGCTCAGACTAGACTGGCTGATCTTGACATCCGGGTCACACCGCATCGGAGCCTCAACAGCTCGCAGGGTGTGATATCCGAGACAGACCTCCTGAACGAAACCGATGCGGATCTCCTTGCCGGCTTGAAGGATCAGGGCGTCACTACCGTGAGACGCATCACTATCCGTAGAGACGACAAGGAGATTCCCACCAAGCACATCATCTTGACCTTTGACCGCGCAGTTCTCCCACAACATATATATGCAGGTTTTATCCGGTGCTCAATACGTCCGTACATCCCGAACCCGCGGCGCTGTTTTAAGTGCCAGCGGTTCGGGCATGGTACGAACTCTTGCCGTGGCCGAACGACGTGTGCGAAATGCGCGGCGCACGATCATCCTAGTGACAACTGCCAATCCGATACCCTCACTTGTGTAAACTGCGGGGGACCGCATGCAGCGTACTCCCGCAAGTGCGAAAAGTTCACACTCGAAAAAAAGATCATCAACATCAAGGTAACCGAGAACATCACCTTCCCGGAGGCGAGAAAGAGGTTCGCCTCTTTCCCTCTGGGGAGGTACGCTGACGCGGCTCGCCGGGGGGCGGAGCGGCGTCTGGTGTCCACAGGGACCCAGTTCAGCGAGTCTGACCTGGTCCCGCCCCCGCCCCCCGCTGGGTTGCCTCACGCAGCCCAACCCGGCACCACGCCGCTTGCTGAGGCAGCAGCGGTTGTGGCGCAAACCACTCCTGTCGGGACCGGTGCCGCTCCCGCCTCTGTCTCCCCGTCCTCCAGTGCGTTGGAGGGTACCGAGGTGATGGACACCACGGGCCCCGCACCGGCTCCACCGCCACCGCACCGCTTGTGCCACCTCTGGCGCCCCCCGACGGTGGCGGCTCAAACGAAGGGCTCCCGAAGGGGGGCCAAGTCCGGGGGGCCCGGTCCGTCGGGCACCCCTCGGACATCCGACGACGAGATGGACGTCGGGCCGTTCCTGCCTGCAACGCAGCGCAAGGAGCGGCCACCGACTTCCAAGCCTACAGAAAGGCCCAAAAAGCCCAATCCAAGAGTAACAGCCCCGAAAGACGACACATGAACACACACGAACGCACACATTCCAGTCATTCTTAAATTTAAATAATGGGAACAGAAAATATTATCCAATGGAACTGCAGAGGCCTCCTTAAAAATCTTGACGATGTGTATGAGATTCTGCATGCCAGTCAGCCAAGTATTATGTGTCTCCAGGAAACCCACCTCAACTCTAAACAAACAAATTTCTTAAATAGGTACATGGTATTCAGAAAGGACAGGGTTGGCTGCACCCACTCTTCAGGAGGTGTGGCCATTATCGCCTGGAAATCATTAGCATGCCACCCTGTCACTTTAAACACTGTCCTCGATGCTGTAGCGATCCGTACCATAATATTTAATAGGTTGATAACGGTATGCTCTATTTACATCTCTCCTGATTTTGCACTTCTGAGCTCTGATTTCGAGGCACTGGTTGACCAGCTGCCCGAACCATACATACTAACAGGCGACCTTAATGCGCACAACTCTCTTTGGGGCTCCTCCAGAAACGGATGCCCGAGGTCGCCTGTTAGAAGTAAGTTTCTTACATCCTCCGGAGCATGCCTTTTCAACAAAAACAGCCTACATACCATAACTTAGGACACAATACATACTCTCATCTTGACTTGGCTATTGGTTCTGCAGTTCTCTTTCCATGTCTTGAGTGGGGTGTGGGCACGGACCCATATGGTAGTGACCATTTTCCCCACTTCATTAACGTATATAGGTATAGGCCCGAGCAGTCCATCTTCCCATAAAAGGTTTAATGAATCAAAGCAAACTGGAGCACATTCACACAAACATCTCAACTACACCACACATCCATAAAACACCTACACGTGGAGGAAGCCCGCCCAACTCGTCACGGCGCACATCCTCGACGCCGCCGAAAAGTCCATTCCCCAGGCCTCCAGTGGGTCCCGCACCCCAAGGAGGCCCTGGTGGAACGAGGACTGCAGGCGGGCGCGAGAGGGCCCAGAACAAGGCGTGGGGTGTCCTTCGGCGGTACCCCACGTCAGATAACCTCATTTCTTTTAAACGGGCAAAGGCTTTTGGAAAGCGAGTGCGTCGTGAGGCGAAAAGGGAGAGTTGGCGCACCTTCCTCACTTCCATCAACTCATACACTGACACACACAAGTCTGGACACGAATACGAAACTAAAAGGACAAACAGACACACAGCCTGCCCCTGGTTAGTACAACAGGGGACACACTGGAAGACCAGGCTAACACACTTGCACAACACTTCGAACACGTGTCCAGTTCAGCACACTACACAAACACTTTCATGAAACACAAAACATCTGTAGAAAGAAGTCCCTGCGTGATAACAAAGTCGCACACTTCTTACAATTCTCCTTTTTCAATTCATGAGCTGAAGGTTGCTCTGAGCACATGTAAGCCTTCAGCTCCAGGTGCAGACAAAATCACATACACCATGATACAACACCTACACCTCACCCAGACACTCTTGAACCACTCCTACATCTATACAACAACATATGGCTTTCGGGGCCACATTCCTCGCTCTTGGAGAGAGGCCATAGTAGTGGCTTTCCTGAAGGAAGGAAAGGACCCTTCCTCTCCCGCTAGCTACCGGCCCATCGCCCTCACAAGCTGCCTGTGCAAGCTCCTCGAGAAGATGATAAACAGGAGACTCGTGTACTTCTTAGAGTACAACGGTCTTCTCGAGAGCTGCCAGGCGGGCTTTAGGGCGGGGCGATCTACGAACGATCAACTCGTTGCGTTAGAGTCATATATTAAAGATGCTTACCTCCATAAGCAGTACTGTATGACAGTATTCTTTGATCTTGAAAAGGCGTACGACACTGCTTGGCGGTACGGCCATCCTCAGCGATTTGAAGTCCTTTGGTATGTCGGGTAACATGTGGAACACGCTTGCCAGTTACCTCTCTGAAAGAACGTTTCGCGTGCGAGTTGGAACTGCAACTCTCTAGAGTTCAATGTGCAGGAAAACGGTGTTCCGCAAGGTGGAGTTTTGAGTTGCACGTTGTTTACTGTAAAAAATGAACTCTCTTCGGAAGGCTCTGCCACCAACCATTTCCTGCTCAATCTATGTAGACGACGTGCAATTATCCTTTAAGTCTTGTAACCTGTCTGTCTGCGAGCGCCAAGTCCAGCTTGGTGTTAACAAGCTAGCTGGCTGGGCAGATAGCAACGGTTTTAAATTTAATCCAGTGAAAAGTACTTGTGTTCTGTTTTCGAAAAGGCGCGGCATTCGGCCGGATCCAGACATCAAACTTAATTGTGTCTCAATTCCAGTCAGAAATGAACACAAGTTTTTAGGTGTAGTCCTTGACGAAAAGCTCTCGTTCATTCCACACATAAAACAACTTAAACATAAATGCTTAAAGGCCATGAATATACTCAAGGTTCTCTCCCACTCTTCATATGGGCTGACAAACAACTTCTTTTACGTGTTTTTACCAGCCTGATAGGTTCACGATTAGACTATGGAAGCGTTGTTTATGGGTCAGCAAGTAAGACATCCCTCAAAATGCTGGACCCAGTGCTTCATCTGGGGCTCTGGTTGGCATGTGGCGCCTTCCGGACTAGCCCGGTCGAAAGCCTCTATGTGGAGTGTAATAAGTGGAACCTACAACGTCAGCGAGCATACACAGATCTTCTTTTTGCTTTTAAAATTTCATCTATGCCACACCATCCTTTTAAATCAGCTTTTTATGATACGTCTCAGACTGCACTACTCCTAAACCGACCATCGTTCTCTGCGCCCTTCTCTTACAGAGTTAGAGAGGAAGCGTCAGAGGTTTCTGTCTCCTTTTTAGACACCATACAAAGTTCTCAAACGGATTTTATAGCACCATGGCATCTCCGCCCTGTATCATGCGACACATCCTTCACACATGTAGATAAAAACCGAGCTCCCACATGTGCAATTCTGCAGCACTTCTTGTATTTGCAGCAGAAGTATCAATTTTCTGAATTTTATACGGACGCCCTCTAAAACTGCCACCTCTGTGTCCTGCGCGGCCCATGGGCCCGGCCTTAATGTCACTAGAACTCTTAACAGTAATACCAGTAATCTTTACGGCAGAGGCTTATGGTGTACTTCTTGTTGTTAATCATATCCTTCAAAGTCACATCCCACAATCCATTATATATACAGGACTCCCTCAGTGTCGTGCGGGCGTTGTCGTCAACAAAGTCTTCAAAAAATCACGTTGTAAATCTAATAGTCAAGGGTATTATGTCGGTGTATGTACGCAAATTTGAACTGGTTCTTTGCTGGGTCCCTGGCCACAGTGGTATAGCCGGGAACGAAGCAGCGGACGCGAATGGCTGCTGCTGCTACACTCTCGAATACAGTAGACATAACCACATTACCCTACACCGACGTGAAACCACACATCAGACAACAACTTCGCAAAAACATGGCAAACACACTGGAGTGAACAAACAGACAACAAGTTACACGTAATAAAACCACACTTGGGACCATACACCACCGACACACGCAATAGATACACTGAAGTCGCCTTGGCTAGATTACGGATAGGGCACACTCCACGCAACGCACTCGCCCTGCTCACGGATCTCCAAGACCTCTGTGCAGCAGGTGCGGAGAGGCCCTATCCGTGATCCACATCCTCATAGAATGTAAGGCACTCGACAGTACACGACGCAAACACTTCCCTCAACTACACACACCGACATATTCCACCACACCCATCATACTTCGTAGGAGATGATGCCATGTTTTTCTGTTCAGCGCACGTTTAAGTTCCTATCAGAAGTTCACTTTTACAACTCATCTCATACCACCCATAGCTTTACCCCTGGTCCTATACACCAGCCACCTTATTTTTTTTTTTAACCACCTCTTGTTCTTCACCCTGGCCCTTTACACCAGCCGTACTCATAGTTTTTAACTGATTTTATTTCGTGTTGTCTCCTCATCAAATAACTTTCAGTTTGGCGCTCTTTGCCCGTGTCGGCCTTGCGCCAATAAAATCAAACCATCATCATACTCTCCTCCTCCTCTCTCCGCTCAGTGACTGCGGGTGTTGGGCGCCTCCTCTCCACTTCGGGCGGGAGAGCTCTCGCTCGCGTAGCGGGCGCTCCGCATTCCGACGCGTGAGGGCGCTCGTGTAGCCCTCGCCGTAACGGCGGGCGCTACTCTCCTCCTCTCTCCGCTCAGTGACTGCGGGTGTTGGGCGCCTCCTCTCCACTCCAAGATCACGATATCCACCGTAATCGCGCAGTCAACAACCGTGCATTCGCACTTACACACTCTCCCCCTCGGGGAAGTGCGAGGGAATTTTTTTGTCCCGTTTGATCGTGGCGTTTTAATGCGGTCGTTGAGTTAGCAGGACGATTACTCCGGTTTCGTTGTTTATCCAGTGATATTCCTTCTGGCGTTGTGTGTAGCAGGGAATTTTGAAGTCTTCCTGAATTAGTGATTTTTGTTTTCAGCTGTAACAACGTCCTTCGAGGTCGGAATGGGATCGAGTGAGCTATCACAGGGTTGGTTTTTTCAAATGAAACAAAATTGTGGGTTGTTGTCGTATGGCCCCTCCAAGCGACTGAGCCAGTGCTTCGTATACGCATGAAACCCGCATCGCTATCTGTGCAATTTTCGTTCTGTCGCTGTGTTTTGTGAAGGGAGTGGGGAATAGCACAAATTATGGGGAGATGAAGACGACGAACACAGCTCTGACTTACACATGCTTTTTTTTAACATTAGGGAACATATATACCTTCACAAGACACGTGATCATGTTCTACTTATTTCCTTTCTGTTTTTAGGCATCACCCAAGTCTTGTTTTCCCTGTTATTTTTTTTTGTGTGTGTGATCTCGTTAGCCTTGATTTCTTTGAGTTTTTGGACTGTTAATGTGGATATATGTTCCCCAACGTCAAAACATAAACCATGATCCAAAACATAAACATAAGTCAGCGCTGTGTTTATCATTTTCTTCGTGTCGCCATTTTTTGTGCTGTTCCCCTCGCCCGCTCCATGAACCGAATTTCCCAAGCATCGACCCTTGCGAGCTGCGTATGTCGTACTCCCGGCTTTACTGGCGCGTGGCGCGACGCTAGTTGTACACGAGCCAGTTGGACGTTTTCCTCTGCGAGCAGCGCTGCTTTGCTGGGCACGGAGGTCGTTAGGTGGGCCAGGGAAATAACGCACGCCGCGTCCCGTCGCCGTCGTTCCCACGTGACGTGGCCAGTGCACCGAATTGCCTCGGCTGCTGCAAAGCGGCTGCACTGCCGCTGCTGTAAATCGATGAACGCGTCGTCGGAGCCGCGTACGGCGCGACGGCGAGACGCCGGTACCGGACGCGGAAGAACTGCGCGTCGCTCGATATAGGCCGCCGCTGGCCTGGAAGGGGTCCCATGCGTGTACACGGCCGTGGGGTTTGCTAACGCTCGCGCCAGGTCGTCTTCGTCTCTGTTTTCGTCTCTGCGCACGCTCTGTTTGCTCTGCGGATTTGTTGGGGGCTCTTTGTGAAGGAACGTCGTTTTTTCCCCCTCCAAGTGCCCCCTAGTGGCTGCGCGAAGCTAATGAACAACGAAAAGGCAGACCAGCGTGGTCTTAAGAGAGAAAGCAGGTCTGCCTACTTGCGAGGGCTGACAAATTAACAATTACGCTTCGAAAATCCAGCTCGTTTCCCTTCGCTTTAAGTCCGTCGAGTGCCACGGGCATTCACTGCATGCGATATGTAGGGGCCTTCAGGTGCCATTCGGGGCGTGGCGACGTCCATGCCATCCTAGCAACATTCTTAGTGGGTCTTTTATAGCTGCTCCGTTGCTTGCAACACCTCGGAGAGCAAAAATTGGTGCCATTCTACTGTCGTGGTGCTCTTTTCGTTTTGCCCGTTGGCCGTTTGGGCACCGTTCAATAACAGCCTCTAAAGTGCTTCTCGAAAACGTACGTAGCACTCAAAAACGGCTGACAGAAATTAAGGACATCACCGTATTAGGCAGGCAGACGAGAGGGCCGCTGCTGCTGCACTCAGGAACACTGTGGACATAACAGTACCCTACACAGTGATCTCAGGGCATAGATCAGGCAACAAATTCGTAAAACATGGCGAGCAGATTGGAGTGAACAGACATACAACAAGCTACATGTAATAAAACAATGCTTGGGACGGTACACTATGCTGACGCACCGAACAGACACGCAAGTTGCCTTACGGATAGCCCACACCCATGTCACACGCTCACACCTGCTGACTGGATACCGAAGACCCCGTGCGGCAGACTGTCCGTAATCCACATCCTCATTCAATGCAGGGCACTCCACATAGCACCACGCCAACACGTCAGAGAACTTTACAGACAACGTTCACACTTCTCATCTCGCGACCTGATGGTTTTCATCAATCGTGTTGTTTTCCTTTAACAGCAGAGCTTTTAGTTCCGCCGTCGAGTGTAACCAGAAAATTCAGCCCAGCCTCGTGAGGAGAGCCCGGCGTCGGCCAGGCTCGCGCGTGGTCTTGCGCCAAGTCAGGAGCTCGCAAAAATGCAAAGCAAAATTACCAATCCTCGTGTCCGCCCAGGAGCGTAAATTACTTACGATGCCTGTTCACTGGTGTTGTAAAGGTCAGCGTATACTCACGACCACTTTGTTTTAAAGCTTGATTCTAATTTGCAACCCTTGTGTCCGCCCAGGGGCGAAGCCATGGGGGGTATTTAGGTGTTAACACCCCGACCGAAATTTTCTGAGCGCTGTCCCTCCCTCTTCACCCAGATATTGTAAACGCACCACTTTACTTAATTTGCTTGTAGAGGAACCCGCCGAACATTTATGTATTGCCGCGACCGTGATTTAATAGCGGCTGTTTTTATTGCGTGGCAGTTCCGCGTTTAGTTTCAAACAGCGGCCCTTATTTTAGAGTTTGAGAAGCTATTCATGAATGTTCTGGCACATTGCGTTCCTTTTCGTTCGAGTGTTATTTCTGTATGCGTGCGTGTGGCGCGCGCGTGCAAGAAAATTAATGTTCATTTCCAATCAATTCCTCGGAGCTGTGCTTGCATAGGTATTTACTGGCAGACATTGCCGTGAACCAAGCAGCCAACCATACGCCTCAATTAAAACAGAACAGCGACTTGGTACGACTTGGTACAGCGACTTGGTGCGTACGTTGGTTGGGGCAGGCTCTTTCGATTTATTTTAACAGCAGAGGTATTTAGGCCGACACAAATCCGTCCTTCGGAGACGGGAAATCCCGAGCGCACGTGAGCGCGTACCTCGCAGGGACCACCCAGAGTTGGCTAGGCTTGCGCTAGGGCTTACGCCACACGAAGAGCTTCGGCCTTCCTCGTCGTCGGGTAGCGAACGGCGCGCCACGTGTCCGCCGCGGCGAAGACGATGACGAAAGATCTGTCAAGCCATCCCTTCACAATCCACATGTGGAGACGGCCCCCGAACTAGCTGACAAAGAACTGGAGGTCTACCGAGCCAGGATGCGGTACAAGAGGATTTGCCCTACGCGGCTGTGCCGTCGGAAGGCGACGACAAATGGCATGACGACGATTGCTACTGAATAAAACACTTTACATACTGCCACGACTGTAAGGTTGATTCCGTTCTCAGCGGAATCCTATTAGGGATTTTGATAATGCATCAAACAAGAAGAAGAAGGTTTCGGGCCGCTTGGGGGCCGAGAGAAGAAGATGAGAAAGAAGTGGAAGCTTACTTGGACTGGCTTGCTGTCGGGCACAAGTACGCTTCGACTTCTTTCGACTTCTTTCCCAGCACCTTTACCAAATGTAACGTGGCGGCAGAGCCAATGACTCGAACGATGGT
The DNA here is from genome assembly GCA_013339765.2 of Haemaphysalis longicornis. Classification (NCBI taxonomy): domain Eukaryota; kingdom Metazoa; phylum Arthropoda; class Arachnida; order Ixodida; family Ixodidae; genus Haemaphysalis; species Haemaphysalis longicornis. The sequence continues at coordinate 136,716,806 of CM023449.1, read as the reverse complement.
TGAAGGATGAGCAACAATCTCTTTACAGAATTCGGAATGCGGCCATAACAGCGCGCGCTGGGACCAAGCCACTTCTTCGTCTTCCTCGTCGTCTTTTGTGATGAGCCATGATGGGGCATTGGTCCCGTGACAATACTTTAATGGTCTATGTTTTGCAGTGCCGTCCAAAACGGCTTTGCACTTCTGGGGTTCGGCTGCTCCCTCTCTCCTGAGATCCGCTGTCAGTTTGGGGAGAAACTAGGTCGACCCCCAGCTCTGCTGTTTCTCCAGCCTTGCACCACTAGGGCTAGCTGCGCCAGTGTTTTGTTTTACAGGGGCGAATAACACGCCCGAAAATAATTTCTCGCGACGCCACTGCTTATGGTGTTAAGTCTGCTTGTTTTTTCTTGTTGACTGAGGATTTTCTGGCGAGTATGCGTAAGCGTTCTTTGAGAAATAATACTTTTGTTTTTTTTTTCTTTTTTTCCTCTTTTCCGCAGCACGGCATAGTGGTGGAGTTCGAAAGCGTTCATCCGGACAGCTCGAAGCCGAAGTTACACGACCCCCACGTCGTGCTCGAGTCCAAGGAGAGCCTGGTGAGTAGAGCAGCGTTCTCTTGGTTTGAGTCACCGATTGTCTTTGTTCGTGTTCTCAGCCTGCCGATCAGCGCGTAACTGCACCGAAGCACTATTATAAGACTTCTGAAATGTTGATAACCGTAGATTGTACTCTCCCCAACATGATTATAGTGGTGCTAGTCGACCAGTCAAGTAGAAACCATCTTACTATAAACAGCGCTAAACTGACGTAACGCAAAGAAGAAGGCACAGGATAAGGCGCTGAATCCGTCGCAAGGATTCCAGGTATGCCGGCCAAACCGCAGCGCGTACGGCCTCTAGTGAACTCTTAATGCGTACAATCCTCTGCGGAGTATCCGCCCCCCCCCCCTCCCCCTAGTCAAGACAGTGTAACGCCCGGCATTTCCACAAAAATGCAGATTTGGTGAAAGTAACACCTGTAATCGTTATAACAGCCAATATGGAGGTACTGATCGAACAAAATTTTCAAAAACAAAAAAATGACAAAAATTGAAAAAATGAAATTTACACAAATTATCTGACAAAATAAAAAAAAAATTCCATCTTGTATATCTCCTCCAAAACCGGAGAATAAACAAAATAACCCTTCAAAAGTTCAAAATACGAATAAAAAATAGTCAAAATGGACCAACTCTGCAGTACGTGTTGGATATTCGAAGAAAACCCATAATTAGCGAACTAAAGGCACTTCATCGCTATAATGTATATATTTACATCATTGCCGAAAAGAGACAAGATAAACTTGAAAAGAATAAAATAATCCGTTTTTCCCTACTCATAGCCATATTTCGCTGTAAAGAACTCACACTGGAGAAGCGGCTAAAGAATGCTATGGACTAGTTTAATTGTCCCAATCTCTAAGATCTTTCTCTAGAGCATTGGTTGCGCCTAGTTATGTCGGACAAAGCAGGATACTTGTTGTTACATAAGTTTTTTGGAAAAAGCGTTGTCCTCTGCGGAAAAAGTGAGCAAATCTTGCACCGCGAAGCCTAAGATGTAACGTTCCCCATTCTTCCACGCGGGAGCGGAAGGAACGGGTTATTAAAAAGATACAGCGCGCTGTCCTGTGCCTTCTCTGTGTTACATCGGTTTTGTGCTTTTTCTATTAATATGACTCCATAGCAACTTGCCCAGTTTTCGGTTCTTTGGCACTGGTCTAAAATGCACAGAACAAAAATTAATTTTTCAACACCAAGTCTACAAACATACTTAGTAAAAGTAATCTACGGCAGACATTAAATCACGTGATTGTCGTAAACACTCGTGGCCAGTACTGAAACCGTGAACTGGTGAGACAAGACAGCAGATTAGGCGAGGGCGTGGTCAGGGCTCACTTTTACATTCGCGATTACCTGTCAAGAGCTACGCTAGCGATTCCTTAGCTATTCCTAAGGCCCATAAAGTAATTTTAGGGGCCTTAGCTATTCCTAGAGCCACTAGATGAGGTTTTATTTAGTGGCTCTAGCTATTTCAGTCTCCGCTGGCCACCTGGCGGCTGGCGCGAGCACTTGAACGCCAAGCCTGGCTGCTTCTCTCAGGGAGGCACTGCGGGTTTTCCCGTTCGTTTCTGTCGCATCATCTACCTACAAAGGCTGGTTCAACATAACCTAAACAAAGCTCAATACAAGCTAAAAGTAATTTAAACCTAGATGGCAGAACCTAACCACTTTTTTTTCACTTTCATTACATTCAAAGTTGCCTAAATGCGACCTGCAGGAGTACTTTCCCAGCTGGCCGCGTCTGTTTCGGATCGCAACCTTTCGTTGCTTTTGAATCCGAAGTTATTACGGCGCCATTCAAGAGGGCGCGGACGAAAAAAAGGACTATGGTCTAAAGCCGCCTTACTGTTGTCGGGATCATGGCGCCGTCTCGTGGGTTCTTCCCGAACTACGGAGCAGGATGCACGGCCCCCGCGATCGGCTGCTGGATGCGCGCCATCGGCAGCCGATCGCGGGGGCCACGCAGGATGTCGGACAAAGAATGCTGGGGTAGTTCCGCAGAGACGGAAACTTCGTGGTGTGAGCACGAAGTGTTATGTTCTAAGCAGATACTTACCGTAATTCTTCTCTGAAAACGAAGTTGAAAGATTTTCAGCACGACCATCTCTTCATGACCAGCAAGCAGGATGGACACGGTGTGCGCGCCGCGTGTATGACGTGGTTGTTTACATTTCGTTGTATGTCCGTGTGGGAAAGAGAAGCACAGTTTTTCTAACAGCCGAGCTGTTGTAGGTAGTCTTTTCGCATGTCTGCTGAATGTCGTGCGTCACGCAGCGGTAAGAGCAGGTTCAAAATGCTACCGATAGAGGGCGTAGCGGTCTCGGAGGGACGGTTTCCTCTCGCTCCTGCTCGGGAGAGGGAGAGTAGAGGGAGCCTACAGCCGCCAACGTTTAGCTGCGGGTATCCTTGCGCGAACCGCTCGGTTAGCGCAGCGACGGCAGGGCCTTCAACACCTTTAATCGTTATAATAGAAACACCAATGAATTTGGCTGTAAAGAACTCACACTGAAGACAAGCGGCGTGAGAATTCTACGCATTAGCAAACAATTCTCAGAATTATGCAGAATTTTTTTCTTCTTCGACCTACCGCAAAATGCGTGGGATAGCTGAAGACAGTGGTGGTTATAAACTGCCAATTCGTTTCCTGTATTTGCTGTCTATCAGATGATCAGAAGAGCCGAAGCTTGAGCCGGTTGCTACATAACTTCCAGAGTAGAGGGCAGCGCAATGAACGGGACGAAGCGAAGACGAGACAAACACAGGCGCTTACTAACAAAAAAAAAAAAAAAGATTTATTGCATCGGGGCGCCAGCTTTATACATGCTGGTCGACCTTGCTGCGCACTGGAAAAGTTGCTGGCTGCAGGACCATTGTTTGAAAGATACAGTATATTGGGCCATTATCGGGAGCAGAAGGCAAGCGAGATCTACCAGGCTTTTTGCATTGTACAGCAAGGTGAATATTGTATCACTACACCAAGCGTCCTCACTTGTGGAGAAAGAGATTCATTATCTCAAAACCTGACACGTGTCTCCTGTCAGCATTGCTGTGCGTGTGTTAGGAATCAATTTTGTGCGGCTTTCCCTTGCTCCTTCTACCCTACCCCTCCTTCTTTCTTCCTTGTTGCTTTTGGTGGATCGACCAGCATGTATAAAGCTGGCGGCCCGATGCAATAAATCATTCGGTTGTTAGCAAAGCGCTTGTGTTTGTCTCGTCTTCGCTTCGTCCCGTTCATTGCGCTGCCCTCTACTCTGAAAGATCCAGATGATGTCTGGGATTATTAGGAGCCATTCCGAGCAGGGCAAATGAGGGAGCATTTCTAGGGAGCATTCGAGGTCACGACCTGGAACTTCAATGTCACCTTCGTGGCCACCGGGATTTTTTGCAGCCATCGCAGCTTTATGTCGCTCCCTACAGCTAATCGATTACATAATGCGGGTAAGACCTACATGCTGATGTGTGCGTATTTTTTTGACGATTTCAAACTGCGCTACGTCACCCGTTTTCTTTCGTCTTGGGCTCTAATTGCAGCTCCGCTGGATCAGCACCTTGCGGTTTTTCTATCCGTGAACTTTTTTTTATAACGCGCTGCGGCTACCGAAGGTATTAATTGTCTGGGAACTACTGTTGAACTGCAGTATGGACAGCTCACTCTAAGGAAGTCACCGCTGACAGTGCTTGTACTAAAAGTGGACATGGGCCGTTCGATCACAGCATTTGTAAGCTTTCCTGGCGCCTTTTGATGGCATTTTATTTTGCCTATGGGCAATGCGCTAAGTAAAGCAGCAAACACAGGTCTTGTGCACACACCTGAACAGATACAGGAACGGTAAAAGCATGTTGTTGGGCTAGTTTGGATCATCATACTTATACCTTAAAACTGCGCCTACGGACGGGACAAGGAAGACAAGAGACAAGGCGGGCGCAGACTCGCAACTAGTTTATTGAAAAAATGGAGCATGCTTATATACCCACACCAGCACATGCGCACACATATCACCATGTAATGCATACATCTAATCGAGGCCCTTCTTCATTCGAAAGCATTGTGAACAGTGTGTGAGTGAACCATCCATATCTTTGTATGGAAATGAGTATTAATTTTTAAACCGTTATAGCATGTGATAAAGATGGTGACATGTGTGCGCATGTGCAGGTGGGGAATATATAGCATGCTCCATTTTTTCAATAAATTAGTGGTGAGTCTGCGCCCGCCCTGTCTCTTCTTTTCCTTGTGCCGTCCGTATGCGCAGTTTTAAGTATAGGATATAGGAACGGCTGTATAAAAGCGTTGATTTCATTGTTTTGAGCATTGGGCACGCGTGATACAGGAGCCACCGCATTCAATTTTACTTCCACCGCTAGTAAGCACCTCTGCCACTAAGGCTCTCATTAATCGGCTTTGAACGGCTGGGGTCGGGCTGCTCCCTCTCTCCTGGAATTTTTTTACATTATGAATTCTTCCCTCCCCCAACCAAGTCCCCGGATTTTCGTTCCACACGGGCGCGATAACTAGGAGGATTAGACGTTGCAGCTTCGGTGTAAAACGCAAACTTGCAGCAATGCACATCAAGTTAATATGACCGCGGAGTATTTGGCCAACCAGCATGGTTCGCGTAACAAAAGAAAAGGACGAACACGTTCGATCGAGGCTGTGGATTCCGCTTATTGTCGCAGAAAAGCACAAATAAAATCTCGAATTCTGAATTCGGTGCTCCTACCGAAAGCAACGTATCAGTTCCTCTCCGGGTTCAGCTTTCATTAAACGAAGGAACGCTTATTGCGGACACTAAGTACACAGACTCTGAAACAGGGACCATCCACCAGCACAAGAGCACCCTAAAACCGATGCCGCAAAAAAAGAAAAATGACGGATCGCGGTGAATACGCGACGGTTTCGCCGAACAGCAGTTCGCTCACGCATTGGGGCTGGTTGTGAACGTGTGGAGTCGCGATGTCCCGGAGCTTGTAGGCGCTCTTGAAGAATTCGGAGCCATTGAAGGTTGAAGAGCCGCCGTCAAAACGCCTATCTAGCCTTCCACAAATATCCCCCCCGCGAACCCCTCTGTCTCAAAACTGCGCCGCCTGCAAACAAAAAGCGCCTGCCCCCGCGTATACGTCCATCTTTTTTCCTGTTGCGTGTATGCCGTATGCATGGCCTCTGAGGAACTGGAGAGAAAAGAAAAGTTAAAGCAGTTCCACTGAACGTGAAAGCTGTCGGAAGTGCAGAGCAGTTATTCGACGTCGGGGCTGTGGCGTCGTCCTCCACGCTTTGCTACCACTAGCGTCACTAAATAAGATGCGCTGAAGGGTACCGCCACTTCGTTCACGCGGAAGCGTCTGGGGGCCATTTTGTTTCTGGCTTGCAGTGTTGCCATCTCTACCAACTTAACCGCTGCCGGTTGTGACAGGCAGAGCGCGACCGGCTGCTGCAGCTCTCTCTCTCTCTCTCTCTCTCTACTGAAACAAAATGGCTGCGCCCATATGTAAACAAATATCACGTGCTGCCGACCGGCCAATGAAAATCATGGCGGAACATATAACAATGAGACAAAAGAGTGCCGATACTCTAAAAGCGTTTATTTAGTGACGCTAGCTACCGCCCCTCACGCTCTTCCCCGTCGCAGTCTCACTCCTCTCTAGATGAACTGAACAGAGGTTTGTTCAATGCAATTCAATTTTACCGCCGTCTCAGTGCTCGCGCGCCTTGCCCCGGGACAGCTGACATCGTTTTCTTTATCTTTTGTTTCTTGTTCTGCTTGGAACAGCACGGGCAGGAGTTTTGTTCTTGTGCTTGTTTTAATCTCGCTCGTGCTGCCTTTCGTCTCCATTTTGAACGCGTCGGTTTTTTCTTCCGCGGCCACTTTTTTCGCTTAGTACCGTAAAAACCAATCCAACGAGCGTTCCCAACTGAATAAACGCAGGAACTGCCGATTAATTAGACATTTTGCCTCAAATGTACCTGCAGTTTTCTTTGCTCGCAATAATCGCGACATGCGTGACTAGCTCAAGCGCTTCCAGGAGTTTCGAACGGCTCTGGATACATAAACATCTTGTTCAAGTATACTGTTAACTTTTGGCCGGAAGGCTGAATCGTGGGACAAGCGGGTATAACTTTTCGAAGCCTCTGTTTGGGTGCGTGATGCCGCGTGAGTGCAGTGGCTAGGTAGCGTGACCACGGACAAGCTACGACGAAAAGTCGGGCCCCTAAAGTGCTCTGCACTTGAAACAACGCGCGCACGCAGACACGTATGAGGGCTTAGGGCATTTTATTTAATACCGTCATAATGCCCCATATCCCTTGGAGCGCTGTACAAGGAGCGCTATAAAGTTAAGCTTCCATATAATTCACAAGTGCATTACTGGAATTCACAAGTGCATTATATTCTGTCAGGGGCAATAGAAGCGCATGCGAATAAAGTTATGCAAATAAAGTTTTACATGACACGGATTTTTGTTTCGGGTCACCGATAAATGCGTCCGCATTCGAACTGTGGCAGGAATCCAACCAATAAGGAATATCTCTAACTTAAAGGCGTTATATATATTTTTTTTCTATGGATATCCTGTTTGGGTGCACATTTCATGTGGAATTTCAGCTGGAACGAGATATTGGACAGGTGTGTCACTGTCTGTGACAGCGAACAGCTGCGTATGCACTTCGCAGCTGAGCCAAAAAATTGGAGCAAACCGCCCAGCCGTTGTTGAGGGGGTAGTAAAACGATCGAGGTGAGTCGAGGTGCTGCTTTGTGGGGATGGGTATCGTTGGTTGGTGTTTGTACGAGATGTTATTAGATTTTATGCGCATTGTTCATGCACGAATGTTTTTTTCTATAACTGGTCGTATGTAGGATAGTGCACAGAGAACATCAATGGGAAGTACGGATACTCCTAAGTCTGTATCAAACGCGGCAATTTGTGCACAAGCGGATGACACAGAAATGTGTTGACCTTGCACGCCTGGCGAGGTCGGGAACGTATGAGAGGGACTTCGGTAATGCTTTCGTTAATTGCGCATCTTGGCACATTGCATAGTATTTAAGTATTCATGGCCACGTTTGCACATAACTCGGCTTTTAGTTGTCTACTTTTTTCGTTATCCAGTTGAATGTTATTTTGGTTAAACTTTTCCGCGCCTGGTGTTGCTGAGGCATTTTGATAATGGGCCGTGTCCCGACCTTACATGTGAATGGTGAAGGATTCGAGAGAGGGCTGGTCAGTAGTCGGCGGAAAACAATAGAAATAACGTGCTTGCATTTTGAAGGACGTTACTGGGTGCGAAGTTACGTCGATTGCGTGTGCATCGAAATGAAACTTGTCTTTTTAAAACTGCCCATATCTCTTGTTTGTTTCAGACGATCACGACTGGAATCACCTGCGAGCGAATTATCTTTGTGATCAAAGTAAAGAACGCCAACGATAAAGAAAAGGCCTTCCACCGGTACAACCTCTTAGTTGAGAAGCTCCATGGGAAGGTGAGGGTTATACTGTACGACTGTGTAGAGCGCTTAATAAGGTGTGTACTTTTGAAGCTTCATCAATTAGGAGCAATAAAATATGTGCAGGGGCGTTATCAAATTATTGTGAAAGTGGGGAATGACTCTCCTGCATCGCTGATTCACATTTGAAAGGTGTTTCCAACGGAAGATAACTCGTCAGCTAATTACAAGAATAAATGTTGGAGGGAATATGTTTTCGAGAAGCACCATCGTATTTTTGGGTACAGTATTCGATGGGTACTTTCAGTTAATGTTCTCAATACAAAATAATTATTGGCTTGGGTGCTTTGTAACTATTGTTCATTTTGTCTTCGGACACGTCGATATTTTTCGGGTTTTTGTGTGCAGCATCTAACGTGTTATTGTAATATTTCACATATTGCTGGGCACATTATAGTGGTTCAGATAAAAGTGGTAACTTGTGATCCCCCTTTTACAGCTCCAAAGAAATGGTGTGCTATACGACCACGATGAACCAAGAAATTTGGATTTAATTTTAGGAGATTGTTTTAAAATCATCGATGCAAGGGGGATTAAATTGCAAGCAAGTGTCCACAATAAAAATATTCGTTTTGTGATCACTTTTTCTTCGAATACTGCGTTCTTTTTTTCACAGCTGAAAATCTGCTGTATTAGCACGGAGCAGCTCTTCGTAGTCCGGTTCGCCCAGCGTCCGGACGTGAAAGTGTCTTTGCAGTCGTCGCTGGGCGAGAACGTGAGTTTCCTTTCATGCGCCGTCCACCACACACTTTCTGCCGCAGAATAATTGGTCTACCCTAGTTTTGGCATGTTTTGGTTTACACAATACCGCGCTACGGGCATATTTTAGAAAAAGGCATGCGAACCCAAAAACTCACCGATCATTTTTATGCCTTGACACAGGTACCATTTGCACTTATCTCTGCAGTCACTTCGGTCGAATTGCACACGAATCAAGGTTCCTTTGCCATACGCTGTTGAGGTTTCGCTTGAATGGTTCATTTCATATATACAGGGTGTTTTATTTATTTCCACCAAATTATGACGAGGAGGCAAAAGCTGGAAGCATGTGCGTGCTTTCAAGTGCGTGCCGCCGCTGGAAAACGCAGTGATGATCATAGTGAGGAGCTTTTTTCGAAATGAGTCAAATCCATCGGAACAGAATTGCAGAAACAAGCACAAATTTATGATTGGGCCTAAATACAACGCTGTAAAGACAGAGATGCCTAGTGCCAGAGTTGCCAGAGATGCCCTCTCTGCCAAGTTGTGAAACTTAAAACTTCCGAATATTGGCCATTACAAATCTAGGAAAAAAAATGGTAAAAAAATTGACGCACCATCATTTGCCGCTTGGTTTATCGAAGGGCTTATATGCCACTCTGCCTCCTCGACCCCTACTTGCGATTTTTTTTTCTGCTGCAGCCTTCGGTATCTCCCTATAATTGTCATGCTTCTTGAAGTCTTCTATTTGTGTTGACGGTAAGAGAAAATAAGTTATTTGCCTTCTGCTACGTTTTTACGAGAAACGGTGACGTGTGGAACCTAAAAAAGAAACTTGTTCTCTGAATGCACACAGAGGCTAAACAATGACTAAATGCTTCGAAGGCGGCGCTTTGAACATGACGCGATTGGACGAAATAGGAAAGGAGACGAACGTGTTTTGTTTATATGCCTTGCATGGTCGCATCAAACCGCGTCTGCAGAACATCATGTAAAGGAGTAACATAAAAAATAAAGCCATTGCATCCCACCTTTTTTACGACCTGCTCGAGTTCAAGAACGCATCCGTTAGGGAGGTGAGACGACACAATGGCAGCGTGACTTACCACGCGAAAAAAGCGGATGAACAACTTGATGATTGAACAAAAAGAATACGGGAATAACTGCCAAATACGGCGTATGACGGGTGGCCTTCTGCCACATATGCCCTCCTTTGAGGCTGCCAGGCAAATTGAGCGAAGGTAAACACGGTAAATATTTTACATTGCAACTGCTAGTTGGGAGAAACTGTGCTCGCAGGATTGCTCCCAACCATATGTATTCGATCGCATACCTGCAAGCCTAACATTAAATAACCTGGATCTTTATTATCAGCTCACAGACGTTCGAAGCGTAAGGTTTTAGCGCGTGGAAACATTTGCGGTTGAGGTAATTGGCGAGGTAACTGGGCGAAGTTGCCAAAAGAGTGTGCACATTTGCGAGATCAGAAGTGCAAGGTATTGTGGACGCTTCTACATGTCAGCACGCCACCGGTGTACTGGGGGAAAGAAGAACTTTTACATCTGCACAAAGGTGCGTTCTTGAGCAACAAATTAAGTAAACGTGTTCTAGTCTTTATGATGATGAGGAACTACAGAAAACTTTCGTAACGTGTATATTTTTTGTCAAGTATGCATTGTTATTCGAGTCTGTAATATCTGATTACTTGTTAGGCCGGTGTCGTTTACGCCGTTTCTCCGTATTTAAAGCTGAATGCCTTAGCAAATGTCTCGTTTAAATTCACCAGAACAATCAGCTGTCAAGGATCGGGGACATTCTTGTACGTCTACGTGAGATACAAGTCGCATTCCCGCAAATTGCTGCATCTAATATATTGTTACTTTTGCGCTTGCAAGAGGTTCCAAAATAGCTAAAATGTTGGCATTGAGCAGGGTACAAATGGACTGTGAGATTGCAGGATCTCCTGATATTCATTAGTCATTCAATTTGTTTTTTGTTTGGTTTTGTCACAAACTCACTTCTTCAGTTAAGCGTACAGCTCCTGCAGCTCTTGAGGAGTGGGTGCCCTGCTAAATAGCCGTGCCCGTTGTTTGTCCAGCAGAAGCCTCACTCGGTGGACCAGCGCGCTGTCGACGACGTTGTTTTGGAGGCCGTTGTGGATGCACTGTCCTACACCGTTGCGGACGTGAGCTGCTCGGGCCAAAAGGACTTCCCAAGCTTCAGGCACCGAGAGCCCGTTTCTGAGATCATCCAGCGGACGCAGCTCAGTCAAGTGGTGGGTTGCACAGTCTGTGCATCTTCTGCCTTTTGCACTTACGTTTACACATTTTCAATCATATGTGGTAGCCTTGATGGCATTGGGGATACCTATTTGGGAAACTGCAATCTGCCACTCAAAAAGCAGATAGCACCAAGCAGGGGACCAAGAAATCGTGGCTGAATTAGGGCATTGGCGGCGGGAAACTCCTCTTCCTGCCACTGCTACCAGGTTTATCCTCTCAAACTCATCTGTGTGCATTACTTAATCGCCATTGTCACGTTAACGAATGCTGTAAGCAAGCGTTCGCCACTCCGGTAAGGTTTATTTGACTTTGAGCCATGTTCGGTGGAGTATATACGGTAATCCCTCGTTACAACGAAGTCAGCGGGACGGCGAAACATTTCGTTGTAAGCAGTATTTCGATATAAGCGACAACTCTAGAGAAGCTAAAGTAGTTAAACTTTAATTGCGCCACAACTACGAGGAATGCAAGCACAATGTATTGAGTTGAAAAGAACGTTAATCAGGTGCAAAAAAGGGAGCGGGCTTTGGCTGGTTCATGTCCTTGCAGGGCGCGAGCAACGCCTTCTCAATTTCACCGAACAGTGACTGGCGTCCGAACGCCTCTCAGACGGCAGAGCGAATGAGGAGGAGAAGGCAGTGGCCACTTTTATAGAAAGGGGGGGTGAAGGGGTGAGGTTGGTGCGGGCGTCACGGAAAGCTGGGAGAATCGCTCTGGAAAGCATTGCAAATTCCGTGGTTCGAGTTCGAGGTGATTTTTGTTGAGCTCAAAAAACAATGATTAACCGCTCATTGTGGGTACACAGCGCAATCATGAAAAGTGGCCGGTTTTGCGCTAGGGTTTTGCATTATCACTGGGCAATATTTTTGCGAAGTGTGCAGCCGTGAAGTTTGCAAAACAAGAGTTTTTCGGCGCCCCGCTGTCGACGACACTCCTTATTCTACGCTTAGAGTGTCAGTGTTCGCGCAACGTCGCGTGCACGCTTATTGGCCAATGTCAGGAGCAAAAATCCGTGACCCTACCACGGGATTTTGACCGTTTGTCTAGGTTGGCGCGAATCGAGCATGACAGCTTCGAGAAAATCGCAGGGGAAACGCCAGCTTGTGAACCAGCTATGTTGACCGTCTGACTCGCCGCTGTATCGCCGTCGCTCGGCGATGCCTCCGCTCGCCACTTCGCTCTAAGCCTGTCCAGCTCTTTGTGCGCTTCGAGTAATGCGGGCTAGAATGCATGCGTTTGGGTTGAGACCAGAAGAAATTTCGAATAAAGCGATATTTAGAGTAACGCGAGTTCGTTATAACGAGGAATTACTGTATATAGACCCACCTGATCCTTCCGAGACAGCGTTTGTAGCTAGGAGTTTGCCAAAATTAAAAAAAAACGTAATTTGAACGAGGCATTCATGGTGACGCCTTTTTAATTCTTCCTTTCACAGTCTAATGCGTGGATGATGATTAGCCGAGCACTCTCCTGTTCTTCTAATGCTGCAAATGCCCCCAATACTGTAGGGCTTACATGTGCCCCCTAGCACCGCATAACGTCCACGTAGTCGTCCCAAGCCTTTGCAAAGTATATAATTTAATGAATACAATATAATCGCCAATGCACGCTGCACTCGTAACATGTAAGAGCCGGAAGAGCCAGAAACAGGCGGCTGTTGCTGTGGTAACGCAGGCAGATTGTGACTCGTTCACCGAAGCTCCTGCCAGTAGCAGGCGTTATGGTTGACCCTTGCACGGCTACTGAGTGACGCAAAGAGAAGACCTAGCTGGCTTGTTGCCATTGCCATGGTAACATGGCCGGCTTATTACCGTTGGGTTTTTGCCGCAGAGAGGGTTATATTTTCGTCTCCATCTAACAGCAGAAGAAGTGGGAGTGCTGCGCCATTGGCGCCACACGTTGCCAATCCGATTTTCCTGCACCATTGTGGGCCCTATTCTCGACTGAATAAATTCACGGCGAAGTCGCCATGTTTTTTGCGTAAACAAACCGTAACCAATCAGGGACTTAATGCACGTATGGCTATGACAACATGCAGTGCAATGAAGCTATATGGTAATTTGACGCTTCACTTATAAAGATAACCGCGAAGCCATCAAATATTGCACATGAAAGATATAAACGTACTTGGCATGTATTGTAAAAATTAGGGCGGCAGCTTAACTTGGCAAGAGAAACAAATTTCTTCAGGTAAAAATTGGCGTCAGCACCATCAGGCGATCAAGTAACGTTGGTCCAAAAGCGAGCGAAACGAGGGTGTAGAGCTGAAGAACATCACACAAACTTTCTTACCGTATCTATTTATTTCGTTCACTCACTTTTACTAACATCGTCATCTGTCTGCTTCAATGCAAGCTTCGTTGCGTTGTTACCTTCCCAGCCGTTACCGCCGCCACGCTATTCTCTGCTGCTGCTATGTTACAAGTTTATGTCGTGATCACAGAAAAAGACGGCCGTGACAATCGCTTGTATGACGCGGTAAGAACAGAGGAACGCTACGCCTGATAACGGCACAGTGTACCGATGCCGCCGATTGACTTTTTGCAAGATCGAACTCAATCAGCGCAGTAATGAATAAAAACAGTCACTTTTCTTCGTTATTCTTTTCTTGAGTTCGATCATATGACCCACCAGCTTACTAGGAGGAGTGTGCACAAATGCCATGTGTTGGCTTCTCTTTATCATGGAGAGGCTTGTACTGCCCTTTTATGTCGCTGTTACGTCAGACAAATAGTTTTTATTTTATTGGCAAACATAAAAGCAAAATACAACATGGTGTTTGTGTGCTCCGTGGTCGCTGACTTGGAAGCAGAACTGCTGTTTCTTTCGGTAACAAACAGCTTTAAACTGTCTGTCTTGCGAAATTGTGCCTGCTTCAAATCCACCGGGATTTCACGGCGCGAAAGGTCGGTAAAATTTCTTGCTTTATTTCACAGCGATAGGAGCCGCCGTTTGCCAACTGTTACGTAACATTACGTCACTTTTACGCAGGCTGAAGTGTCCCATATGTGACATAAATGGTCCCGCCAACTACGTCTTCTCAGCCAATCACAGAGAGGGAGTGCCATATAAGCCGTATTGTTGTTGAATAGCAAAGACAGGCCTACGTCGTCATGTGCGCTGCATTTCGTCTAGTTTTTCATTCTCCGCCAAGAATTATGCGCTTTCTGTATTAAGGCAAACCTTAAACGTCATGAAACGTCCAAATGACGAAAGCACACACAACCGCTTTGTCAACTGGACGCGCGTGACCGAAATTGAAAGCCAATCAGACAAGTCGTGGGGCACATTCACAGTTCACGGGGAAATTACGGCGCGAAAATAGGGCCCCCGCTCCAAAAAGGAGTATTGCGCTGAAACTGCCTCCAAGCGCGGTGCCGCAAAATGTTAGAAAACAGTGAGATGATATTTAGTGCCAGTCGCATTGCGTAGGGAGCAGTGGAGAGCAATTCGTTGGGCGGTCATTCATGATGTGGCCCGCTGCGACGTACTCCCTAATGCGGGATTCACACGAGGGATAAAATCTAATCTCTCCCTCCCCAAACCGCGTATCACGTGACCTCACGTCTCGCATCCTTGTGTAAATGTGCGAGGCATCCGGCACAACGACTCGCGGTGGGCTCTCGTGAGCGCCGCCGCTGGTGCTGGGATCGGGGACGCTTTGTTCAAGTTGTACAGACGATCCCCGCCTAGTCGAAGAATCCGTCGCTGTTGGCGGAAGGCTTCTCGTACGTCCGGCAATTCTGTTCCATGACTCACTCCTATCTGAGTTTCCTATAGAGTTTCTCGCAAGGAGTTTCCTTTGCCGGTGATATGCGGTAGGTGTTTGGCGCGTCGGCAGCAGCCACCGAATGCCAGAAACTTGGGCCCGCCTTGGTCGCCTGCAGCCATCTGCAGCAACTCAGATAAGAGCGAGTCAATTAAATCGATGGAAGCAAGTTACCAGACGTGCGAGAAGAATTTCGCGAGCAGCTAAAAGTCGCGCCGAGGCCGCCCCTGATCCCAGCGGCGCAGCTGAGAAGGTCCTGATGCCCGCGATTTTACCGGCTGGCCCTCATGTTCACGCATGGGCGCGTAACGTGCGGGCACGTAATATGCGACTTGGGGAGGGAGAGGGTGGATCTTATAACCAGTGTGAATCCCCCTTAACGAAATCATCCTCTAAGTCACTCGCCACAATTTCCTGGCATCGTGGTTTCACGGGACTTAGGAGTGATCTCCGGGTGTGGGCATTGCCCTAACTTTGCCCCTAAATGTAGCGCTTCACCGCACAAAGCCTGTGCCGTGGTGATCGTCACCAGCAGTCGTTGTTTTACCTTATCGCGAATTCCAATGTTAGATACCGCCGCCGACATGTGGCGTCGAACAAGATGAGAACAGGCGCGGCCCTGGCGCAAGCTAGAGGTGCGAACCTGTTAAGCTAGCAGCTACCTGCAAGTAATAAGCTCAGTAGGTGTTTCTTGCCTCCACTTTTCTCTACAGTAAGCCCGAGGTTTACGTTCGAAAGAAAAGGTCCATTCCTAATTTGGGTAAACCCTATGCAGGTACTGGGTAT
Source organism: Haemaphysalis longicornis (assembly GCA_013339765.2). Classification (NCBI taxonomy): domain Eukaryota; kingdom Metazoa; phylum Arthropoda; class Arachnida; order Ixodida; family Ixodidae; genus Haemaphysalis; species Haemaphysalis longicornis. Next base: position 136,701,194 of record CM023449.1, on the reverse strand, counting down.
ACTTTTTACGTAGATAGAAACACGCATTGCATGCCCAATATAACGTGTAATACACTAGGGTATTTTTTTGTATTTTGTGAACATCAACATTTAGTTTTAATTTCTGTGAAGTCTAGTACCGTTTTTATGCAATGCATCAAATTATCCCTTGTTTCCTAGTTTTTTTTATATAAATTTATTTTTCTTTTAGTTTCACCTTGTGTTTTTATAGTTTTTCTAGTATCTATAGTCTTGTTTAGTGTAAAATAAAATTTCTAACAGCTTAGGTGCTAAAGGGAGCATGTTGCCTATTTCCGCTTCTCTGGATTTTTTGGCATAACTCTGATAATGTTGTAATATCACGAGCATTTATTTTTCATTCGTCTGAAGTGTAGCTAAGTATATCTATTCCAAGCATCGATTATCCCTCTCTGGGTTTTTTCTCATGACTGTGATAATGTGATGATATCACAAACATTCATTTTGAATTTGTCTGAAGTGTAGTTAGATGTAGCTATTCACAGCATCGTTCTTTCCTAGTTATCCTTTATTTATGCTCAGCTGTTATGTTTTAATAGTGGAACATATATTTGGGAACATGTTATCACACTGGAAATTGGTCAGCTCATTGTTAATCGAATCGTGAGTAAGAACATTTTTTTGTGTGTTTACAAAAAAATTGCAAATAAGTTATGTTTGAGTTTAGAAATCTGCTCCCAAACAGGCTTGCACTTCTCCAAAACTCATCTTATGATGCTCCGAACATGCTCCAAAATTCCCTTTTGCTGCTCCAAAGCTACACCAAAACGGCAATATTGCTGCTCCCTGAGCTGCCCCAAAAGGGTCAATCCCGCTTCCACCCATGCAGCAGACACTATAATATTCAGCTCTTGTGGGACCTGTGCAGAGTACAGTAGAAGATGTGATGACTCCAGTGCAGTGTGCTTTGTTATTTTGGTAAAGCGTAGCTCATGCAGAAATCATCAGAGCAAGTAGGGAGAAGCTCCAGGAAACTGTTTGAAAATTAGCATTTTTTGCTTCTTAGTGTTTTGCATGCATTAACGTCGACATTTCACCAAGAACCCAATTACAACAGCTATTAATGGCGTTGGGTCAGCTAGTGTACGCTCCACAGAAAGTACAGGAGACGTCAGACGAAGCAATTAACCGCCACTCAGTGCTGGTGTTGTGGTTCATTTCTTCGCACCGTGTGACCAGCACTGTGAGTGCGCAGTACAATAGGAGCCCTTCGCAGTTTTTATTCTCATTATTCTGCCTTATAGTGACTGCGGTTGCGGAAGAACTCGAACTGAAATTATAGTTCTGCCTCGATCAACTCAGAGAAGGCGTGATGTCATGAACAGCCTCAACTTATTTCATGCGTGTTCCTGGTCGATGATTTGCAGAATGCAGCTGCCATGCCATCTACAAAAGTGAAGCACGACCACCGCCTTCTTGTGAAGGTGATCAAGGCTTCCAATCTAGGAGGCACCAAAGGCACGTACCCTCAAGGCTTTCTCCTAGCTGCTTCCTGAGCTTTTCCTTAGTCGATATTGCATTAGCTGTGGCCTGCGTGCAGTCATTTCCTCTAAGGTCAGTTTTGTCGATATATTTTATTGTTCCCAGTAGAACAAAGAAAGGAACATGCCACGTTTATTTATCTAACATAAGGATAGTGTTGACAGGGTTTCATTAACTTGTTATCAATGTTATCATTTCTTCTTTCTGTGAACTGGCCGCATATGCTGCCAGACTCAGGAAGACGATTGGACAACAAGAATCATTGCTGAAAGAAACACGCAACCTGTTTTCTTTTTATGATTTGCTTTGCATTGCTCACATGCATTAATTGCTGTACACTAATGTCGGCCTACCACACGAGAAGGGGAAAGTTTATGAACGATATCAGACACAGCCCATACAGGAATGGGCTCTTTCTTCTAGCTTAGCATGACCTCAGGCTGAAAATAGAAAACACTAATGCTTTCTTATCACTAAAAGAGGGCACTTAAGTGTCATAAAAGGACAACCATCCTTGGCACAGGATGGAACACTAAGCAACTGCAGGATGTGCTTGCAAGCGCTTTTGCTTCTCAGGAGCAACGTTGTTATCCAAAGGCCAACTGGTTTTTGCATTTGGATTTTGACACAGCTATGCTACTATTTCAGAGTTCTCTACATTGGTATTTTCTGCTATGGACCAATAAAAAAGCTCTGCTGTATTTTAGTGTGTGTGGAACAAACTGCTATTACTCATGAGATTATTGAATGCGAAAATCTTCGACAGAACTCTGCCTGGTTGGGTTAAACTTGATTTGGTTAAACTTGGTTGGGTTAAACTGGGAATATTGCGTCAGGAAATCAGTGTATGTAGCATGAAAGTTTTGAGGTACGCCGAGGAGTTTAAAACGAAGTTTTTAATGGGATTGCATTGCTCATTTACAACGAATGCTAAAACATTACCTAGATTGTAATGGTAACGAGCTATGTTTGTGCATGGAAAACAAAGTATGTTTTAAATAATGTCGCGTTTCGGTATGCGATGTAGGTCGTATTTTCCAGCAGTAGTGTTCCCATATCCACAGCAAATTGTCCTTAAGCTTTTTACTTTCACCCATAAGCAGAAAGAGAAGGCCAGCATTGCAGAGGGCGGCAGAAAGTTAGATGGGCAGATGAGATCAAGAAGTTTGTGGGGATAAAGTGGTCGTAGTTATTACAGGACCGGGATAATTGGAGATTAATGGGTGAGGCCTTTGCCTTGCAGTGGGCGTAGATAGGCCGGTTATGATGATGATGATGATGATAAGCAGAAAGATAACTGTCGAACCCAGCGATGTTGTTTTTTAGTAGTAAATACGGTATCCCTGTCTGTGTGTGACCATGGCCCGCCATTCCTGGTACATTCAGCCTTCAGTTTTGATGGTGTCCGTGCGAAGCCTCATAAATTGGGCCTCCTGTCAGAGTTTTCGCTCATCTATACTCTTCATGCGGGGTATTCCTACTATGTATAACCACATGGAGACTCCAGGGTTGGCCACTGTGTGATTTGTAGATTATCTCGCTGCTGTCAGTTTGTGTGTTGTTTACGACAGCACGCTCAAGTGAAAATGTTCTTCGCCATCCAGGGTGCAAGGAGGTTTTCTGTGTTGTGGAACTCGACGAACCCCCACATCGCTGCACTACCACTGTAGCGAAGGAGACAACCAGCCCCTTCTGGGATGAACATTTCCTCTTGTAAGTAGACTTTTAAGACTTCACAGTAACATTGGTGTGCATCCTGAGAGCACAAAATAATAACCATGTCTTAAGACGAATCAGTTTACTGAGCAACCCCAAAGTGGATAAAAACATGGATAAAAACAGCGGATATAAACATGGTGAAATTAATATGGTAAACGGCTTCAAGGGAATGGTAAGCCCAAACTTTCCAAAACTTTCATGATCAAAACGCCAACAATGAATCCGATGCGGGGTTTAAGCCAGGTGCCAATACAGCCTTGGACTGTACTTTTATCATCTAGCCAATCAAGTGTAAGAATGCATTTGTGTTCGTCTCCCAAGACAGTATGTTTTAGAGAAATCAATTTGGGAAAGCACTGGGCTGTGTACAGTAAGATCAGTTGAAGGAGGTACTAAAATTGACTTTCCTCAGGTTTTGTACACACTCAGATGCTTCAATAGCCTTTAAAATTTGTCTTGGGAATCAAACTAAAATAGTAATGTGAAATTCCGGAATGCACCCACCAACGCTGTCTTCAGTGAATTGGAATTTGGGGAGAGCTCGGGGTTTCATACTGACTACCGGTGTTACTCCGAAATGCATGCCCATTTTGGCTGTGCCACGAGATGGGAAATCCATGAACGATGGCTTTTATTTGTATACCATTGGAATACATGAATGATGGCTTTCATTTATACACCAGTGGAAATACACCAGTGGAAGAGGTCAGAACATTACTAGAGTTTTGTTAGATCATTCCATGAAATCTAGTGTAGTTTATTCCCTAATTTTTCAGCACATATACTGAGGAGCACCATTAACTTTCTGAACAGAATATGAACTTCCACGGCCATTCCTTTCTGCAGCTCCCCCATTCGTCAGCTTTCTTTGTGGAGTTTATATTACTTGGATTTTTCGCTACTTTTTAGTCTGTTTTTGCAGCCATTAAGGTTGCACATTTTTGTTTCAAGGTGCATCACTTTATTTGACTTCTACTATTCGCTATCAGGGATTCATAACGCTGTCCTGGCCGCCTTTTAGTCGTTATCACCGTGGTGGGAGTGAGAACAAACCTAGGTATGGCCACACACAGGTGCTTGAAATTTCTTCATCAGCAGGGGAATTTTTGAAATGGTTTCAGACCTTCACAAAGTGATTTTACTTGTACATTGCACTTGATGTGCAGTTGGTGGTAATTAGTCTATTGCTGCTATATGCATGCATCAGGAATGCTGGTGCTGAAGTTTCACTGATGCTGCCTCTTGGCCGATTCTGTGGAGGGGATCCCCTGTTTTATTATGTAACCATCATTTTGGTCATTGGCCCAGCAGGAGCATGTGCCACCTCCCAGTGCATTACCATTGCCAAGGCTGTGATCAAGATCACTTCAGTTCAGGTGATGGTGATGCTCTGACTGAAGGTCTCTTGTGGTACAAATTTACAGTTTCCGTCTTTTTCTGGGCTCAACAAAGCAGCGTTCACAGCTGACACGGTAAAACAAAGTACAGTTGTACTCGTTTCTATTACCATTCTGATCCATGAGAAAGTAAGGAAGTTATGAGATAATAAGCATTTACCACTTGGACTAAGGCAGAGCTCTTCTCAGTTGCTTTCCTTGTGAACCGGGGATTTACTTCTTGCTACTTTGTCCTGCACTTCAAGCTGTGGAAAAAGTGAATAATTTTCTTTTCTTTCGAGAATGTTTCCACACAAGTGAATGTTTCGTGTTTCTATTTTCTTGCAGCACATTAGATCAAAACTCATCCGAAGTTCTTTTCGAGATATATGACAAAAGCAGGCCTGAAGGGGGTATGTGAAATATAATATTTCCTTTCATTGCTTACTTATTGTTGTTAAGTATTTATGTAAGGTACAATGTTGTTACTACAATAGCACTTGTGGGTGCAGCGGGGCAGCTATAGTGGGACTGAGCATGAAAAGGTTTATTTAAGTAAATGAGCACTTATTTGTTGTGGGTCAAAGGCGACGCATGATTTACAGTCTAGGTATGGGTGTTTGTCTCTGTGCCTGGTACGTTTGCTATCCGGGAAGGCGATGTCGGGAACTACGTTATGCAAAGATTCTCAAGGGAGGGTTTCTAGTATGTGTAACAGGACAACAGTGCCATGCCGCATTTCAGTTCCAAAGGGACAAGAAGAGACGTCACACTGGTCTGATATTTATTTATTTATTTATTTTATTTCCTCAAGAGTCCCTGGATGGGGCAATACATGAGGGGTGTCGATACAAATATTTGAGTATTACAAAGGGAGACGTGTAAAAACCGAGAGAACAGCAAAAAAACGTTTGCGGAAATGAAGACACAAAAATGTGTGAATACACTTGGAATGCTACGTAACACAGGCAGAATTCTTTACACGGTTGGGGGTATATAATCGTAGTGGCAAAACTCATTAGCAACTACAAGTGAACAACAAGCATGCAAATACACTAGGAATGTTATGTGACACAGCAGAATCTTTTACATGGTTGGGGGAGACATAATCACAGTGGCACAAATTATTAGTAACTACAAGTGAGCAGCAAATGGCCAACCACAGAAATCCGTACTGCAATTCAACGTACAGTATATAGAATGTTTGAAGTGAAAAAAAAACACAAAAACAATAAACGGAAATGGTCACTCTGGCTTGGAAAGGGTTGTTAGTAACTTTTTGAATGTTTTTGTATCTTTGGTAGTAACAACATTATCCTGTAGAGCGTTCCAGTCTTTTACAGTTCGAATAAAGAATGACTGCGCTAACGTGTTGGTTTTAGGGCGAGGGTATAGAACCTGTTTCGAGTTGTTACTGCGATCAGAAGAATGGTTGCGTGGTGTGATGTAGATGCTCGTTGGGGATGCGGAGTAGAATTTGTAGAACAGACTAAGTCGACATTTTTTGACGGTGGATGATGGCAGTCTAACAGAACTTCAGCTTTTGCTTTGCTTGCAGGAGGCCCTCGAATCCCTTGTGCATTCTTGTGCTTATGGAGCGAGCCCCTAGCTAGCACAACTCTGTATAGTATCAGAGCTCACTTCACAAGTGTGCTTTGTGGCTATGCAGTTTTAAGATTTCTGTAATGCATTGCTGAGCCAGTGGCGAAGGTTATAGAGTGCATTGAAAAACTTTCCTACACCATGAATTTGATTTTCATAACTTTTTCCCTTTTCCCACTCTCCCCTATCCCCTTCAGGGTCTTATGACCTCCTACAATAAACAGCCAATCAATCAATAAATCCTACACTATAGGCAAACAGATGCATCTACGCGTGAAAATTCTGGGTGTGTGCTTAGCTGTGGCTTTTCGTCTTGTGTGTTATCTGGTTTTCATTGTGTTGCTCTTTTCTGCTGTGCACTTTCATTATAGAAATGTGCGAGAAAAACCCTTATATTTAGACAAATCACAAAAAGACTTCAGCAAATATTGTGTTCTTTGTGTAATTAATGTGGCAAGCTCATTAGGCAAGCTATGCCTGGCTGTTCATTGCGCATAATCAGCAAATAAAAATGCAGTTACAGTTTCTCCGAGGCTTTCCTTCTCAATTAGGGGGTAACTCCACAAAAAGTGGCCAACGGTAACTTTATCCTGCCCACATAACATGTCGATATGGGACAGGCTTGTTAGGTGTCAAGCTTGCAACATTGCAAAAGGCACTGTAATGAAATTTGCTCGCAACTGAAGAGGCAATGTCTGACCCCTATGCCTAAATAACATGGCGAAACTCCAGGCTGTAAGTCTTGCTTCCATCGGGCATGATCCCATGCCAGGCAGGAGTGACCACATTTACCTTAAACTGATTTATTGTAAATTGTGTGTGCTGCTTCAGTTTGGTCCTAACTATAGTTGTGCTAGCCAGGGTCAACCTAAACCAAGCTTGCTCAAGGTTGTTCGATGATTTCCCATATATCCTCTTATGAAATTGGTGCAAACTTTCTGGCCCCATGCGAATAATGCCCGAAAGTGTTAATAAAATAAAATTGCGGCGCAGAAATACATTTTTTAAAATAACTTTGAACACTATAAAAATGAATAACCTTGATTTCAGTTGTAAAGTGTAAAAGCGAGTCAAGAAGTAGGGATGCTGTGTGGCGCAGAGTTTCACTTCTGCATAGTGTGATTGCTTTCTGGCAATAGAAGTGTTAACATTGTTTCGTCCGTTGGATATACGCAGCATGCTGATGGCTCACTGAACAAGCATTTAACCTCAGGCTCTTGACTAAGGAGCATGTCCTGAGTACTGCCAATGTGCTGATTACCAGATGCATTTTTACAGATAATTTTCTGGGACTTGGCATTGTGAGCATCTCGGAGCTGCGCAGGGTGCCCAGCCAGCGCCAGATCATCAGTCTCCAGTCAAGACCCCTGGAATATGACAGCGTCTCGGGCTCCCTGACTGTTGAGGTAATGCCACAGCGTTAACTGGGATGCTGGTTGACGACGTGCAATGACGCCTCGAGTCGTAGCACCCAAGATAAGCAGCCTATTAAACCAATATTAAGGTCAGCTGTGCAGTAAATGAGTGTTGATACAATCAACTTGCTCCTGATGCAGCCGCCATTTCCTAATGCATAGAATGCCTTCTAGGACACTGCCAAGTTGCGGAAATGCGTTCCCTCCTCACTTTTTGCCTTCTTACGTTTCTTTGTGCATGTATGAAAGGTTGTAGCCAGAAGGGAAGTCATAAAAGTCATACAACTTTTAGTATGGACGTCTATAGTGACGCCACTTGATTTATGAGGTCACATCTTGTGATGACAGCATGTGTATGCTCAAGCATTAGCCTCATGTTGCGTAATGGATAGCTTTCTAGAAGATGGCCTTGAAGTGCCCATGGTGCACCCCTTTTAACAGCGTGCCCTTCAAACGGGCTCTGAAAAGCCGCTGACACCTTCAATTCGTACCTCCAATTGAAATAAAGAGTCACCATGAGTTCAAATATTGTGTGCTATGAATTGTACAGCTGACCTTTTTGATGAGCAAGTGTACTTCGCAAGACGTATAAGTAGTTACCTTATGTACTGGATTTACAAATAACTTTGCAGACATTTAGCGTGTACACAACCGTTATGTGTAGTGTGTCAATGCCAATGTGAAAAATATCTTTTGTATGTTTGGTGGAACATTTAGAAGTTCCGACTGTGTACCGTTCGTGGCAAATTTGCTTTTAAATAGACTTCTCATGTACACCCACTACAGCTGGAATACACGTAAATATAATTGAAAATGATGTGATAACATTGCTTGAGATATATAATCGTGAAAATGTGTGCGCATTTGCATCTGTGGAATATTTCATTCACGTCTCGACATATTTTGTATATTCTCGAATTTCTTCAAACGGCAGAATAATTTTTTTGATGCAGCATTTAGCTCGGTTATAAACATTGTTGTGTTTACAAAATATTAAGCCAGAACAAAACAAGTGCATAGTTTGCTTTCCCTGTGGTCATCGCTTTTTGCAGTTTCTCTACATGGAAGGTTCCCAGGTCCCTGTGATGGCGGATTCACAGACGACGACGGAGTTTTCGCCGCAGTCATTACAAAACCGCATTGTTGAAAAGAATAGCCGCGTAACATCTGACGGACGGGTCATCACCACAACCACCATCAAACGTTCGCCGACAACTGAAAGTAAGATCTTCGTCGGAGTTGCTTTTTTAAGCTTACAGCTGACTTCTCAAGTTGCATGAAGAGTTTAATTCATATAAGAAGTGTAAAATATAGTTAAACGTTTTTTATGTTGCTATATTTCATAAATTTGGCATGCAATATTCCCAACCATCCAAAAGTTGTACTTGCTGTTCAATTAGTTTTTGCAAAGGGAAATTCTTTGATTACTAAGTCGCGTCAGCCAGTACAAGTAAGTCTTGTGCTTGTGCTCAACCAAGTGCATCAGCAGCAGGGTGGATTGGGGCGCATCTTTAGGGTATCAGATGGCAAAGCGTACACCTATTTTATTTGTAGTGGTGGGGGATGTTCACATTTTACTCCGAACTATTGTCCGATATGTTTTCAAGTCGCCATTTCATTTATACCTGTGACAGTTACTGGTGAACTAGTCCTTGACCTCAGCGGCTGGTTTTGTAGATTTTGTTGATTTGAAGATCGTCGATTTTGGAGAAAAATAATTTGGGAGGACTACTGCAAGGAGAAGCAGTTTGTAGCAAAAGAAAACCGAAGAGACATAGGCTGGGCAGACACTTTAGCCATTGACAGAACAGTGCGTGCTATGTTGTATGAAGTAGAGCTGAGTGCATACCCTACTGATTGGTAAAAGAAAACAAGCTGGATGTAATTACTGCTTTTCGGCCTGCCTTTGCATCCTAGTGCATTGTGCTACCTTTTTCATATTGTTGCCATAAACCACCTGCCAAACAGGCTTTGCTCGAAGAACTTTTAGAAAAGACTGCTGGTATACTTCTGCTACATTGCTTAGATGATAGGTGTAACATTAAGGGACTAGAAGAAAGAGGAGTGGTAGGGAACAAAGACGTGTCAAAGATATATTAGTAGAAATTAAGAAGAAAAAATGGGCGTGGGCAGGGCATGTAATGCGAATGCAAGAAAACCCTTGGTCATTAAGGGTAACAGAGTGGATCCCTAGAGAAGGCAAGCGTGGAGGGGTAGACAGAAAGGTACATGGGCAGATGAGATCAACAAGTTTGCAGGGATAAATTGGTCGCAGTTAGCGCAGGACTGGAATTCATGCGAGAGGCCTTTACCCTGCAGTGGGCGTAGATAGTCTGCTGCTGATGATGATATTTCTGGTATACTGGTATACTTCTGGTATAGTCTTTATCAAGTGGCTGTGTCACTATATGTGGCACAGTGCTACATAAAGTGGTTGCACCTTTTAGTTTTTTTAGTAGGGACAGCATTTCTGTTGCAATTAGATCATTTAAACATCCAGTGCAACTATTGTATTCTGCATTCTGGGCTTATGATTAATAAGACACGAGTGCTCATACAGCTGTTGTTCACATTTAGTAGGTCATCTATATCTAGCGAAATATTTATCTGCATGTTTACAAATGCACACTTGTGAAAAGCAAATATTGTTGCCGAATTCGAGATGTTCAATGATTTTGTGGGCTGAGATGGTTCAATATGCTCACAAGTGTAGCATTTTGGCTAATAGTTTTGCAACACTGTATATGTACATTTTTGCGATTACCTACACGACGAAGAACCCTTTGCAAGGAAACGTGAGGTGAAAACCCTGACCTGTGTAAGTGCACCATAGCCATTCCAGTTTTGCCCTAAAAGGTTGTGCATTGAATAGTCTTATAAAGTGACACATTTTGGATTTTCCAGTGTACTGTGAAACATCTCGTATCATTACAAATAGCCACATACTGCAGGAACCCTGAACCCTAGTAGCTTTGTGCGAGGTATTTCTAAATCATGCATCGCTTGAAAGAACAAAAGCTGCTGCAAGATTTGTTTTTTTAGTGTGGGAGCATATCATCTCATGTTTAAAGTGAAGCTCTTAGGCCTGCCAAAGCAAAGCATTGGTCATTGAATGCTTGTTTTGTTTTTAAAGCAGAAAACTAAAACGCTGGGCTTGCTGTGCATGAGTGACTGCGCATATGGGATGTCGGTACCTGGTGTATTAACACAAAAATAATACCTTTTGCCCGTAGCATGTAGTGTTTACTGTGAATGTTTTTGGTCGTCAATAGAGGAGTCTGCATTTCTTACCTACAGTTTAAGCTGTGCATTCCGTGTGGACGTTCTTGGTTTGTGCAGGCTACATTTTACTAGATCTAGTGCATTTACTAGATCTAGCGCAGATCTAGTGGACATCACGCTTTTAGAAATGCATTCTGAAGTGGTTGTTGTAGTGCAAATAGGACCAAGCTCATTAAAGTTTAAAAATTCACCTCTCTGCTGTGCTGAGATACAACTATACGCCTCGAGCGCGGCCTGTAGGGGCGCCACTGAAATCCCCCTAGCGGCCCGCTTCAAAAGCAGGCGCGGGAGTCCCCGGCCCGCTCCCCACTGTCGCCGTAGCTTTTGGGGCTCGTTCAAGACAGCGATTTACCGTTTGTCCGCGTTCGAAATACCGAATAACGTGGAGCAGGCACTCTGTTTGGAAGCGTGGTATGTTCACGAGAGTATAAAGGTATAAACGTTTATGAGGCGATCTTAGTGAGATCTATATGAGCGCCGGGCGCGTGTCACAGGCCGGCGTCCCGAAGCCAGAATTTGCATGCAGCTGATTGCAATTCCGCTGCCTTGAAATTTCGTGACTGTGTCTTCGTAAGCAGTGTTTCCTCCGATGGTCATGTAGCGGCCATACACACTATGATGTGAATCGACTTTGTGCACTTAGAAAACCTAGCGGAGCACTCATACCTGACAGCACGCAAGTTACGCCTGCCAATATCACATATCAGATATTGATCAGTACCATGAACACGCCAATGCGGCATAAATTTCACAAACATTGTACCAAAGAAGTACGATGGATAATGCAAAATTACACCCCGGAGTCAGCACACGACGACAAATTTAATGCTGGGTCGTCTTGTCCCGAGGTGAGCGCTCGCAAAGATTCATCTGTTACATTTATCCTCCACGAGAAGCGCGAAGATGGGCTTATAGAGTAATCCGCGTCCGTGACCAAACTCTTCTTCGAAACACCGTCATATGAGTCATGACACAGGGAGACTGCAGAATCTAGCATAAACCGAAATCAGAGACCCTTATCAGATACGACACTCTTCCAAAGAGCCCGTGTGTACGAGATTTCGGCGCGCGTTAAGGCTCTAGGTGATCAAAATTAATCCGGAGCCCTCCACTACGGCGTGCCTTATCGTCTCCGTTGCGTCGGCGCGTTAAAACCTGCAATCAATCAATCAAATCTTCCAACGACACCTCGTATCGCCTGTGAACTGCCTACCCTGTATTCTTCAAAAAATGAGTCCGCCGAGTGATCAGCCGTTTTTCAAGGCGAAAAACAAACGAAAAGGGAACACGCAGCTTGTGTGTGTGATTACTAAAACGTTCATTCGTTGATTTCGCTCCGCATTTGTAAACAACGATAGTTGAGCGTCCTCCTCCTAATCCCCCCCCCCCCTATATCTAGCGAAATATCAGTGCATTTCGCATCTAGTTGGTCTGGTGAATACTACCTTGCTCAAACAAACGTCTTTAGCATTTCAGAAGCTGCACTCGTTTTTTTTTTATTCCCGTACGACTATTCTATTTATTCATTTCTGCAGACCATTCATTTTCCCGTGGTTTCATTAACATATACCTTGGTTCTTACTATAAGGCATGAGTGGGCACATATCTGACTTAACATTTTCTTTTCTGTACTTAACATTTTCGCGTGGCTTATATTCCCATAAAAGGCACAAGTTTTTGTCAGCTATTGGGTTATCACGTCCCCGAAACATATTTTTCTACGACGTACATATTCGAAGCAAAGCCGCATTTGTTGTCTGCGCTGCAAAACGAACCAACCACTTACAGTGCCAATATCAGGTCTAAGCGAGGCGGCAATAAATAGAATTCACTTGTGCTGACGTGTTCGAAGGTGACAGCGGTGATATGCTGCTGCCATCGCCGACGCCCGCAAGAGCGGCCAAGAAGCGCGCAGAACCGCCTCCCCGGGTAGCTCTTGTTGGCGTTAGAGCGCTCTACCAAGACGCAGCTGTTTTTTTAAGTGCCCTAAACGTGCAGTTAGCTTACAGACGTCACCATAACAAGTTGTTTAGAGCGCGGAAAGGCAAAGAGAAGCGAAAGAAAACCAAAACACTGCATGACCACATATCAGCCACGCAGCGCTAATCCCGCAAACGCCGCGGAGAAGCGGCGGCAGGCGGCGCAGCGATCGCGAATCTCGAGGCGTATAGCCTATGAGCTGGAGCTACCAAAATTTGAAAGTGAGGTGTTGTCCTAGTTCAGTTGTCAAGTGCATTGATATATTGCCGATTTTAATCCAAAATGCGAATTTGCAAGCACTTCTTGCATACGCAGCTTAGTGGACATGTACCACAGCTGCTCAGCTCAGGCACGCAAGAGGCATGGATAAATTGTAGCACTATCAGTAGTGTGCTTGACTAGTAACCACACATGCTTCGAAAATTTCTTATAAACTCAATGTAATTGGACAAAAAAAGTTGCTAGAAGGCATATGATGTGCAGTAAACATCTATATACTATATCAGAAATAAACTGCAGAAGTTTCTACAGTTCTGTATGAGAATTTTTTCGGAACTGTAGTTGCTCACAATTTGTTGGACCTAATTTGTCACAAATTGGTCACACCTTGTTGTTTTTAAAAGCGAGGTTTGATTGTGTGCAGAAATATTGTCTTTGAAGCATTTAGCACTGAAGCCTGTACAAAAATCATTTTCATGACAATTACTTTGTCATCTCGTGCTTATTGTTGTTTATAGGCTGGCTAGCATTTTCCACAACGTGGATACCTAACCATGACATGGCACTTCTTAATGCCAACCTGTGGATAACACTTAATTGACAAATGATGCTTCTAAATGTCGAATAAGGACGTCAGTTGAGGTTATAAAACATCAATATGCACTCCTGTGATTAAAACCTTTTTAGTTCAGAAATATTGCTGCGTTTCTCTTCGTGAAGCCCAAGAGACATTTAAACTAGTAACTTGCGGGTTTCCTGTAAATGATTCAGCATTTTTACGTGTCAGCTCAAAAGTGCTGTTTGACTGGAAATTCCAATGAGACCACTTGCAGGTGTTTGACATTTTTTGTTTAATATTCTGGTAACGACAGTCGCAGTCCATAATTTAGGTACTTCGTCTCTCCAATAACTGTCTGTTTGGTTTGAATGGCGAATGTGTCTGTACATCACGTCTGATTATGCGTTTTATGTCGAGCATGCTAAGAACGATTTACAAATTAGCTCTTGACACCTCCTGTTGTACAGTAACGGGCGTGTTACTTTCGTTTAAGCTTGAATGGCTTCAGTAGACATGCCACCACTGTGTGGCCTCAGATAGCATGGGGGCCGTGCAAAAGGGCTGCCAACTTGCGGGGCTCCCACTGATGCACTGTTTCTTTGTTTTACCAGACAATAGTATGTGCATTGTCTAAAACCTAGTTTTTGACTGCTGTTGCATGGTATGAAGCGAACTGTTTATTTATGCATGCCCGTTCATTGCGGTCCCCACCCATGTAGCTAAGACGAGAGACCTCGAGTGGGAAGCCCTCCTTGCCATCGAGGAGAAACTGCGTCTCATGGAACAGTCGTCGCCTGTCAAACCTCTCGATGAGTCTATGGTTGAGTTTCTCCGAAGCCAAATTGCCAACAACGCAACAGTGGCAATCGAACCTGCTTCCATGGGAGTGCAGCCGTTGAAGACGCCCGCGCCAGAGCATGGTGTTCGGGGCTCTGCTACCTGTACGGGGGATGAGGAACAGCTTGTCACTGAAGCTGCCAATTTTACACAGACCAATGCCTCGGCCGGCCCTTTCCTTAAGGACCCTGAGATAGTCACGACGCTGTCTCCCGACAGCCCGGACTTATCTTCAAGGCTTGATGGCAGGAAGCAAGATGAAGATGCAGGGGATGATATTCCCCCTCCACTCCCGTCGTCTCCGCCGCCAGACGCCAGTGCTGCAGATGACAGTGCCAGCGATTACGGTGTCGACAATGTCGATGTGGATGACCTTGTGGTCTGCAAGCTGAGGACAGCAGTGTTTGCCAATGGGCGTGAAAAGTTGCTGAGTGATAAACAAAACTATGCAGGGCTGCGAGCCACAGAATCCTTAGTTCGTACATCTGGTGAATGGTCGGACAATGGAAATGCCACTGAAAGCCTGGAAGAGAATATGACGTGGCACGGAACACCTGGCCACAGGACTAGCTATGGTGCAGCATACACCCTGCCAGGAGCGGACCAAAATGGCAACATACGGCACGATGGTGAGAGCCAAAACACTTTTTCCCGGGAAGTGGCAGTTCTGGAGGCACACTGGAGCTGGCTGTTCTTCTCTGCGTGTGTCTCCCCTTTTCGGCAGTGCCGTTTCTTCCTGCAACTGTGGGGTTGCGCACGTACTTGCGTGGGTTTCATGTTGTGAGCATGCTGGGCACATTAGGATGGCACATGCACGATGTGGGCTCACATGGTGGCGTCTGTAGTGGTGCATGCCGCATGTCTCACACTCCTGCGCTGCAAACTGATCCTGGTTTCTGGGCCCCGCTTCTCGTGCCACTAACCTGCCGCTGTGTGTACACTGCTCCCTTTCGAAGTGCCTTTTCACATGCAATTTTGAAGCTGGGCTCCTGGCTGCAATGTTAGGTGAGCTTCACTGAAAGTAGAAAGTTAGGCAAAGTGCTTGAACAAATTTGCAGTCTGTGCTGATATGGAGCAGGGCCAGTCATACTGACTTTCTGCTCAATTCAAATGTTTAATAGCAGAAACTACTCGATATCAGTTGTGAAATGTTCATAGGGTGCCTCTTGGAATTTTATTTCAGTCATATGTAACATGATTTGTACCTCATAGATGACAGCCCAAATTATCTGGACGCGCTTGAGAGAAAGTGGACCCACTTTCGACATTTTATTATTTATTATTTTGTGGTTTTAACAGCCCAGATGTTAACGTTCTTTAGTCGATGTTTTTGTAGTATTTTAAACTGAAATTTTGTTATCTAGAGGCTATTTTGTTTAAAGCATTTGATGACGAAGGTGTCCTCAATGTTCACAGGAACACTCACATACAAGGCCTAACACCGAAAAAACACCTTCAACACAATAATTGGATATGGCAAAGAATTTTCAATAAACCAAAACCATGAAAAACAGCAAGTCGCTGCACTTTTCAGAAAACACATCTCGAAATGGCCACATTACTGAGTGCGCAGTCAAGCCTGTCTGTTGTGTGGGGTGTAAGTTGCTTTCCGGAATATTACTTTATATAACTGTATAGTTCTGCTGGGCTAACACGCACAACGTTTATGTGGGAAAGGGTAGCAGGATCACCAGGAATCACATAAACTGGTGTTTGTTTAAATTGAGCACCAAGTGAATATATTACGAAAGCCCATTTAAAATTTTCGCCAATTACGCTCATGGCTGCGCGCTTAGAGCTGGAAGAACCTTGCCGCACTATTTAGATTGGCATGCCTTGCCAGTTGAAAAAGCGAGATCATACCAAGGCTTTCCAAAAACTGAAAAACCTGGAAACTTAGAATGCATGAGGTTATGCGAGAGGTGATGCACTGGGATTTGGTGGCAACGAGAGAGGAGGGAAGAAATACATCGAGGGGAGGAACCCAGCAATGACCACTAAGCTTTTAGCTCAGTTACAGTATCATTGTTGGCGAAAAATTGTTTTTATTCACCTGAAGTCAGCTAAAGCATATGTATCTTAGACACTCTCAGCAATCTTTTCATACCGCGAAATTGGTTTTTTCGAGGTGAGGCCTGGCAGACTGAAGTTTTGATTGACAAGTTTATTTTGATTATTATACCCTTAGTGCCAAAGGCATTACAGATGGGAGTGTTGTGCAAAAAATGGCAAAAAAGGAAAGAAGAATTGGCATGGTCCCATGCAACAACCTGATTACATGCAAAGATGAACATCAGATATTTCCAGTGCATACAATGCTGGCTATAGCCTCATTGAACAGTTAGTTACCACTGATAGGCGCAATTTCAGTTGGAAAGTGGTTGAATTCCCGGAATCAGCATGCCAAGAATGACTGGGGGGCAGATTTTGTGGGATAATAGTTGACATCCGCCTTGTGATGGTGATCAAATGCGATAGGAAATGTACTGTGGTTGGAGTAAGAGTTCATTCCACAGGGTGAAACGAGGGTATATTTTGTGCAACATGGTTAATGGAAACATTTTCTTCTGGGACCACAAAGAGGGAAGCGAAAGGTTACTTTTAATTGAAGATATGCTGGCAGTATGTTGATAGTATGATAGAATGAAGCGAATGCACCTGTGCATATTTCTCGAATGCCATTGCATAATGGCGACCAAGGCGTCGTCTAGGTGGTGGGGCAGCCCTCTGGGTATTGGCCAACCACTTCAGGGCATGGATGGTCAGGGCAACGAGATGTGGATCTGATTCGTCCTTGTCGGGAATATCTCCACTTTAGCTTCCTCTCTGCTTTGCTCTGACAGTATACCCGCCCTATCAAAAATTACCAAGAGACAAAACCAATAGCCTATTGGGTTATTGACAGCAATAGCTATTGGTGTGTCAGTCTATAGGTGTATTGCTATATTGGCCTAGTCCTATAGGTGTAGTGGTACCTATTGGTGTATCAGTACGTTAGCCTTGGCATATGGGTGTATTGGTATCATGAGCTTATTGGAGCACTAATTGCAACATGGCCATACGGATGCCAAGGCCTTGAGTCCATTGCATTCATTTGGCCGCTTTACACGTGCTTCAGGAAGTTTCTAAACACAGTGTGGTCCCACCATCCTTCCAATACCACAAAACCATGAATGCTGGTGGACTGCAGCTTTATTGCACAACTGTCCCAGAGGCTCTCGAATTTCCGGTGCATTCCTCGAGTAAGAGCTGTAAAACCTGCAAAACCAGTATGGCAATAATTAGGAACTTGTGCAGCCATTGTACATTTGTATAAATTTGCCTCGGTTTCCGTCCATGCGGAAGACTCTTTGGCAGCACGCCACTAAACCCCCACGAACTATGGTACAGGAGCACGCTGCAGTGAATGGAAGGCTCAGAAAGCAGGACATTCCGTCTTGATTCGATCTGGATGAAACATTACCCGCAGCACTTTGTTTCATCTGTACAAAAACCTATATACACAGGCCTGCGTTTGTACTCAGGTTGACATGTGGCTACATTGATAGTCGCTTTTCCAGTTGCTTGTTGAAAGTGTTGCTTGTTCACCTGCTCTGCTATTTATAATATTTAATTTTACCATAAAAAAAGCTTCTACAGCTTGATAGTGAAAAGAAATGTATACGTACCTTCAAAAGCAAAAATCCGAGCAGCATAATATGTGCATGTTCATCACCTTGCCGTGTGGGAAGAGAAGATTTCTTGAATCTTTGAGCGACGTCAAAGGCGTCCTAATGTTCTAGTGCTCCACAGATGATGTCCTTGTAACTTTAAATACAATAAACATAATGTGTGGTACTAAAATTCACAAACACAGTGGCTGCCCTTTGAGATGAACGACTGTGCCATAGATCGTCGAGGAGTGGCGGATATGGAGGAAGCCATTTTACTTTATCTTGCATACGAACCCACCACCAGGTGCATCTTGTCAGAGAAACACTTTTGAGCAGTTTTAATTAATGTACTTCACTTAAAAGTTCCACAATTTGCAGTAATCGTGGGAACACTTACTCTGAACGAGAAAGACACGTCATAGCGTACGCCCCTCCAAGGGGATGTCCACTGATTATCATTGCCAAAAAGGAATGAAGCTCACACTTATAGCAACGATAAGCGAGTAAAGGTCTTTGCCGCAGCAAAAAAGAAGCAAATCGACTGCAATCATGGACTTAAGATGTGGTGGTCGTGAAGGTTGCATACAGCTTCGCTAACTTCAAATCTTATACATTAGCGTGAGCTTTCAATTTTTTTGCCACACGAGTGGGGCTTTGCCCCTAACATCCCTACCAGTGGTTCACTGTGACTCACCCTGTTGAGCACACACCCATTTGCCCATGCCACCCCAGCCTGCCCTCCCGGTAGCTGCCATTTTTCGACGACATTGGACACACATATAAAACACTAAGAGCACATTTTGATGCATATACTAGCCCTCGCGATTGAGACAGCTGCTGCACTAAATGTCAAACCAGTGACATAATGCTGGGAGAGCAACGTCTTGACTGCAGAACATCTGTAAGGACTTCAGGCCTCTCAAGAAATGTGGTTTTAAGATTGCTGGTTTCAGATCACTGTAAAGATTGCTCTGGGAGGAATTACACAAAATGACTCATCATCTGAGGACTTAATTAACAAGCTGTCTTGCATTTTTTGCCGAACCCAAACAGATGGCGGCTCACTAGCAGAGGCAGCCCTAAAAGAACTGGAAGGCAGAAACCGGAGCCCTACAGCGACAAAGAGCACGCTGATCATTCACAGCGTTCAGAGGGTGAGTAGTTGCACATACAGGGCCTGAAAATCACAAGCGGCACTTTTCATGTTCTCTATACTGGAACGATTTCAGATTGTCATGGCCAGTTTCTTGATGGTCGTTCTTGCACCTCAATGTTTTCCTCTTAGAGGAAAACGAACTACTATGTAACGCCCTCAAGGGGAATCCTAACATCAGCACATTTGGTAAGGGTGATGCTGCATGGGGTGGGTAGGTCAGTCTAGGTGAAGATTTTCTGTGCGACTTGCGTTGCAGTCTCTGATTACAAAATTACCGCCGCGGTGGCTCAGTGGCTAAGGCGTTGCGCTGCTGAGCACGAGGTCGCGGGTTCGATTACCGGCCGCAGCGGCCGCTTTTCTGATGGAGGCGAAAAGCAAAAATGCCCGTGTGTACGAGATTTCGGCGCTAGTTAAAGATCTCCAGGTGGTCATAATTAATCCGGAGCCCTCCACTACGGCGCGCCTCATCGCCTGCGTTGCGTTAGCGCGTTAAACCCTGCAATCAATCAATCTGATTACAAAATTGTTTTGTAGAATAATTTATGTAAAGAATATCACAGTAAGTGGCTTTTTAAATACCTCAGCTCAACTTATTCCATGCCCACTCATTACCACCTTTGGGTAATATTTAAAACTTAAAAGAATCATTAAGAGCCATCTTCAAAATTTTAGTGCTAATTAGTTTTGTTATCTTATATTCATTCTCAAATGTGATATTCTGTGAATTTGCACACAAAAAGTGGAACCTAGATGCATTCTGCAAATATCAACAAACAATGCTGGGCAATATAAAACATGCACCCACTGTATTAATCGTCATTAAATTATTCTTGGTTATTTTTATTGCTTAAAAATAATAATAATAATTTGACATGGACGGTGTGCAGCTCCCTCGGTTCTCACCTTCACAGTGACTGTTGCCTCGTCACTATACGGATAAAAGTTCATGGAAACAGGAGAAATATTTATCCGCATTGCAGAAAATAAAACAATGGAAATTTTAATTTATTTGCAGCAAATATGTTTGGCAACTTGGGCGTTGGGGTATTCCTAAATAATGTTGTGCCTGGTGTTCCTGTTCTGGCACCTGCTCAGGTTGTAGTGTCGTAGTACACATGATTCAGTGTTGTCAGTGGTGGGAGAATTTATAAGGAATCAGCTTTGAGGTGCTTGCAAGATTGTTTCGTCATCCAAAGCATAACAAAACTAAGTGCAGTGGAAATCTATGCGAAGACCTTTCCCGTAAAAAATGGCTCAAAAGTCACTTTTGTCACAGCTCCCAGTTTGTTTCTTTCTGTGGCAAGGAATTCAAGGCTTTTCTTTTTCCCCATTTATGTTGCGCATTTAGCATTCACCTCTTTTGCTGGTGGTAAAACCACATGGGGAATCGTGTGTCAGGACTGGTTGTGCACAAGATTCATAGTTAGTTTATTTAGGTGAAAGCCTTACTTGTCCCATTTTCTAAAAAGCGCCATTTTCATCGTTGTTTTATTATTTTCTGGTAAAGAAAATGGTCGCCATTGTAAAGAGTAAACGAAAAAAATGGTGACCTAGTGGGATTGGAACCCAGGTTTTCTTACTAGCAGTCCGATGCTCTACCAATGTGCTGTTCTTGCACGTTGGCAGTAGCAGAACAGAAGTTTTCTTTCTGTGGTCTATAGTGCTCATGTACTAACTACAAGGATTGGCCTGGTATCGCCTCCTTTGAGGAGATAATATGCCCGCTTCACAAACTGCACATTACTATGAATTGGAAGCATAAAACATGTCGAATAGTACATGCCGTGTTAAGTCTGAATGTGATGGCACGTCAGTAGAATAGGTGCACACGAACCATGCAGAACCCTGTTTGTAGGGAAGCTGTGGCGTGTGCCAGTATTCTTGCTGACATATTCATCTCTAAGACACTAAAAACGATGAACGAGACACAAATTCCCGTAGCATAAATAGGTTCTTACTATGACCACGCTTTCACCTTCAAAGCACGTAAGAGAGACTTAAGTGCCCTGGGGAATTTTTCGCTTTTTTGTCTGTTGTTTCAAACATGTATTTCTACCTAATAGCGATGACTTACTTTGAGAATTATTGCTTGACCTTAATTAAATAAAGCGAGTCAATGTGGGATGACTAGCAGTATAGTAGTCCATTTCTGCGAGATATTTGTCAACGTGATTTATTGGAGCATGCTGAGAGGATTTCAGTGAAAGACCTTCTCTTCCAACTGTCAAAAAGGCATATCTCTTGAGTTGAGGTATACTGTTTTGCAAGAGTTTTGTACAGTCCTACAAGACTGATGACTATGACACCAAATTGACATCAATAGCAACAATGCATTATAGCTGCACGGCTGCCCACCATCACAGTGCCGCTCATTCCAGAGGAAGTGGCTAACTGAAGCTGTGTGTTTAAAAACTTCCTATGGATTCTTCCTGATTAAAATGCCCTGAAAGCTACTATAGCAGCCCGTACTGTGAAATGGTTCATGTTGGCTGTAGTAAAAAAGTAAGGGCATTTCTTTCTGGCTGTGCTATTGAGTGCTGGAAGCTCCTCATAGGTGTCATAAAGTTTATGCTATGGTGCTGTTTTCATCTACACTATGATATTAGAACATTGCCTGCTCTTTGATTTTCGTGTGCAGCACAAATTTGTGCCTTTTTGGGACTTCGTTTTTTCTCACAGAGACAGTTATAAAATTGTCATTTCCAAAGGATTGTAAGTTTTAGAACTGAAAAATAATTACGTCATGGGGCTACTGTGCACTTGCATGTAAACTGGAGAAACATCGTTTTGGCACTAACTCATTTGGAGGCACCTACCAACAAATAAGGCCCCTTGCATTCATTTCATGGCGTGAGCTATGCAAGCACACGCAAGATGCCTGGTTTCACTGCATGCAACCACATTGGTCATGCTACTCTTCACGTTGGTCATGCAGTTTGCATGCGGTCTTTTTAGTGCGTGCATTTTCTGTGTGACGTGTGTTGTCTGACTGTGTGCCCTTCTTTGCATGTTTCGGAATAGGAAGCTGCCTGTCCAAGCTTCAAGGTACGTTCTTGCAGCGTGCACTTGGGTCTTTAGTAGTGTTCTCTGTTAGCCGTCATCTTCATATTACTCAGCTCTTAGCACAACCATTCTCGAAAGACTAGATCTTGTGACCAACATTCCTTCAGCAGATGAGGCGGTAGTGGGGCTCATATCTTGCAGTATGTTGTGGTGGAAAATGCTGTGGTAGTGGTAGTTCTGTGTTTCAAATTGCGTCCTAGCACGTCTATAAATGAAGCTCAATCGGTTCACTGGAATGTTTCTTCATCGTAAAAATATAAGTTCATTAGGTATGTCGTTGTTCTGTAAATATTTTATCTTCTGATACATCGTCGGAAATAAAGACACTAATCCATGTTACCAGTGCCGTCCACGAACAGCCCTTCCAGTTAAAACCATTTGAGCCATGCCTGCTGTACTTAAAGGGACACTGAAGGGAGTTATAAATGTTGCCCGATTAGAATACTAGGTTTATGGCCAAAATGTGCAGCCTTAAAGCGAGACTTGTATTCGTGACATCTGGGGTACTCTATGGTGGTAGTAATGAAGCAATATATACAGCTAAGTTTGGCTTTTTTCACTATCATATACAGGGTATTTCAACAATGAATGACCGCCTGCAAAACGTTTTGCTCAGTAAAGCGCCCTTTTGATCACACTGAAACTGCACTGCAAAGGGGATTGTGTCGTACTATGCGAAGCTCGCATTGTCAACACAAGTAATCTATTTTTTAAGTTCCCACTCATAACATTAGTCTGATTCCATCTAGATCTATTAAATTTTGCAACAGTTGCTAAGGTAGCACCAAGAATTGTAAAAGCACTTAGTTGCTTATTAAAAACGAAATTACTAAAAACGATTTGCACCAATAAAAAATTTGATGGAAAAATGGCCACCTTAGACCGCAGTACCACCTAATGCATCCAAAGGGTGTTCATGCTTTTGGTGTAAAGTGGCCAAAAAGACAAAATACAACTTTGTTCAATTTGAAGGAACTCTACTTTGGTAACTAGCTTCATTCCAGCCACAATATTGTCTTTAACCGAACAAGGCAAAAAGTATTGAAAAACTAAATTTCACACTACAGCATTGGAATATGCACAGGAGTGATGTAATATGATCGGTCACTACACATGATAGATGAGACTGCTTATAATTGTAGCAACATCTTTGCTCAGATAGCACTGTGTGCACAGTGCAAAATCGAATAATTACATAAATAGATCAAATAGACGAAAGGAACAAAATGGCATTGCAAAGCCATTGCAAGCTGCAGCACCGAATGTTTTGTGCAAGCTCTGAACAGAAATGAGATAATAAATGTACCAATGATTAGAAGCTGCAGTGTGACTGTATTTCCATGGAGTGCAACCAACCTTTGCCTGAAGTCCTAGGCTTTTTACTGTAAATTGGCTTTTGTACACCACGACATGCGCTTCAATTGAGGTAAATGCATGCTTGGAGTTGCTGTACCACCATAGGGATGCATAGCTTCGAAGGCATTGCACTACTGAATGTAAAGTCACAGTTGCAATTCTCATTAATTATGGTTTTTTATGGAGGGGAAAAATGCTAAAGTGTGCCCCGTAGCTCAGCGTAGCTTCGGTGGAAAAAACCCTAATTCGGTACATTTCTTCATACCATGCAGGGTAAAAATTTAATGGGGCAATTCATGGCCAATAGAATGTACATTTACCACTTTTAGAGATAAAACCTGTTCACACAAGAGGTTCAAACTGAAAAGGAATGTCATAATATTTGTCAAAATTGGTGATATGAAACACAGGCAGTTCAATGCTACCAATTTTAAAGTGATTGTCAGGTAATGTGTATGACATTTGTACAGGGCCTTCAAGTTGTATATCTGGAGTTTGTCACATGCCTCTGTTTGAAGAGAAAATAAAACCAGAATTGCCATTTCTCTCCTACCACCTGCCTCACCGATTTCGTGATGTCGGTTGTGACTGCACACTCCCAAGAGTTCGAAGTGTGGCATCCAGCTACATACGGCGATATTGAACCATTGTAAAATGCTGTTTAATGAACAGAAATCAAACTGACGTGTATTTTAAGACTCAGATAATATCAAACCACACTTGAAGCCAGTGCAATATCAGTGCGTGAATTTCTGACTCGAGCACAAAGGGCACGTAGCGTTTTCTTTTCTTCTTTAAGCTTTACATCGATATTACTAGTTCAGGCTTCCACTGAAATCTGCGGTAATGGGCTCTGTGCTTTGGTATACATCTTGCCCTTTCAAAAAAGAGCGAGAAATTCATTCAGTGTCTCTCTAAGTGCGCATTGTGATAAGGGCACCGGGCGCTGTATCTGGTGACTGTAATGCTCTTGTATTTCTTGCCTATGAGCGAATATGTTCTCATCAAAGGCTGTGCTGCGCTATTCGTCTCTAGGTGAGAATGGACAAGGCGGGACGATGGCATGAGGTTTCTCAGGTATTGAGTCAAATGTGTCTCTTCACAGACGACACTCGTTTCATGAGTGGCTTGCGCTTCGTAACCGTTTGGTTTGTGCTGCGTTATCACGCCAGTTGAGGCAAACAGCGAAGCTTCACCATTTTGTTGCGCTGCTGAGCTTGCTTCACTGCGATGACTCTGCTTAATAATTTGTCTGTTTTGGTTGTATCAGTGCAGTGCACAAAAATAACGCATCCGCATGCCGTAATGTGAACCTATTTTGAGGAAATGCTTAGCTTTACTATTTAGGCTTAGCCTAGATGGTTAATGGGCTATAAAAATAGTATGTTATACCAAAACACCTATACAGTGATTTCCATTCGAAATTAATAAAGTTATTCGTAAAGTAGCTTGTTGTATATACAGGAGATATGTTAGGTAAATGTCTTGCAGAGTTAGTATCTAATGTTTATCATTCCAAAGAAAGGCTCATATGTAATAAACTTTTGTCCCATGTTTATTTGTACGTTCATTTTAATTGTTTAAACCCATCCAATAATCCGTTACTTGTGCTTTAAAAACATAAGTTGGATCACTGCGCCAGCTTAAGAAATATTAGAAAACTATTTTTAGTATGATTGTATAGGCTTTGTTGATTGTGCGGTGCTGCACAAATTTCAAGGTAAAAGCCCCAAACGGTCCTTTGAGTTAAAAAGCCAGTGCTTGGCATCCATAACAAAAAAAACGGCTCCTTAGGAGGGGCTCTATAGCACATGACTTGCCTCAGCGCGAACTTAAACTAGGCAATTTCGAGAGTTAGTCGTACATGCCAGCATGCTGCAGATGAAGGGAGAAGGAACAAGCAGTGAAATTCACCATCGTCATCAACTCTCCTATTACACAGTTGTAGGAATGACCAGCGGCACGATGTGTAGGAGCCAGGTTGAAGCCATTTGAAAACATTAAGGTGGACTTCAAGAGGGCTTGTCGAAGGATGCGGTGGTTAGAACGCGCACTGCCTCTGAAGTAGGGGGTACTCAGGCGCACTTGCACAATGCAAGCTTCCCCTTATGGCATGGTTGGGCAAAGGTGATCGACCGACTCTTTCCCGGCCACGGAGGGGTCCATTTAGTGTGTGGGCTGAAACTCCACGCCTGTCGAACCTGCGAAGGGTATTAATTTCCTTTGTTCCTCTACTGTAAATTCCCCGAACTCGAAGGGGGGTCCCTGGGGTCGCAACGGGATGCTCTATAGCCAGGGGGGCTCCCTGTCCAGATGGACGGCCGCCTTGAGACGTCGTGACAATTTGAATCACACAGAGCTGTTGATCACACAATGGTAGTGGATCAGACAGCCTGGCGGCTACACCTATTTTTCCCACAGAAGCATGGTTGAAGAGAAATGACGTCAGGAGTGGCCTTACAACTGTTTTTTATTGACCTGTGTGGCTGAAACACATAAAATATTTCTTTCTTCTTTTTGGTATTTATAAATATGCTTCAGTTGCATCGTCATGCTCAATTCTAAATAACCTACTTAAGTCATCTGTTAATCGTGTTCTTGGTACTTTATGCACTTTTCTGGTCAATCTCAAACTTCTGCAGGACTTTTAGAATCCCTTACATTAATTGTATGTTCTAAATAAATTGAAAGCTTAGTAACGGTTAGTGAAAGTGATGACTTCAAAAAGCCATAAATTTTGTGTACCGAAAATATGTATTGCATGGAAAGAAATTGCGTGGATTGTTCAGTACAAATGATTGCAGTGTGCATTGATGCAGTTTCAATGCGTGTGACGTTCACTGGACAATTAGCCAGAAAATGGTTATATTTTTTACATACGTTTGCAAGAAAATCTGCAAGTTGTAAACATGTATTGTTTTTTAATGTCCACACATAAATTCATAAAGAGTAAATGGGCAAACATATGTGCGGTATCTTTAGTAGAAGCCAGAAAGCATTCATTAGAATTCACAATATTTACATTTGAACCTTGAGATTCATAAACTCGCTTTTATGAATAAGAATTGTTTAGAAGTCATGATATTTCCAAGTGAATCTCGATTTTAGTGAAATTGATGTTATGACTATATCAAATCTATAAAAAAATTTGTATCACTCCTGCTTTCTCAATTTCACGAAGTTACTTGTTTAACGAAATAATAGGGGGTCTCTGTGACTTCATAAGATTCAGTTGACTGTATTTAGTGATTTGCTTTATGCTCTTTGCTTTTGCAAACTTGATTTCCCTTTCTCAGCTTCGAAAACATTTCTGCTGTAGTACAGCATTTATATTTGTGTCAAGTGGGATGCTGCGAAGGAAGCAGAATTGGTAGCGGTTGATCATGCTTGAAGGACAGTGAAGAAACATCTAATAATGAAATGATAAACATGAAATGGTGCGCTGAATAGATTAACCGTAAAGATGTCCAAAATGATATGAAAAAACCTTGACGACCTACTGTGTCGCTTTCAGCAGTGTTTTAAGGTTGTCCAAATGTTTTTAAGCAGTAAGCTGGGTAGTCGCTGCAGCTTGGGAAAGGGCCGTAACTTTGTACCAATCAGCAAAATTAAAATGACTAGGCCACTAGAGCGACTTTGTCGATGGCTTAAAACAGAGTGCAGCAGGCAGGGGACAAAGATGGACAACTAGAGTGCTCCTCCCATCTACTTGTCTTTCTTTGTCTCCATTGCACAGTGCTGTATTTTATTTTAAGTAATAAGGCTAGTTCAGACATTGAAAGTGACCATTTTCAGTTACTTCTAAGACACAGAATGTTGGTCTCTCAGCATAGTACTGTCTCATGTATTTCTGTCAGCTTCACTGGGTTCCATAGCACCCCTGTGGGTATTGTGTTTTGTGGTTTTAAGCATAATGTTGCGAGTTTTATTACTGGCATAGCTTGTTTATTAATTTATTATTTGGAAATACTTTGAAGCACCATCAGGATCAACAAAAAGGAGTGGTGGAATAGATGCGTAAGAAGCAGTGGTTTTGAAATTATACCATTTAGACACAGGGACAAATTACTTAAGATCGGCTTAACAAAGAGCTTTATAAGAATGGCTGCTTTGAAGCGGGTGGCATCAGTGATGGAAGTGATGGTGGGTGGGTGATAGTTCCATCCTATGCTAGTTTCTTAACATAAAATATTCATTATACTATAGCTGTACCGGTGGCTGAAAGGTTACACAAAACACAGAAATGACGATGAGAATATGTTCAGAGTAGAATGGAGAACCACCCTAGGTGGGGCCAGTCCACAGCTAGGCAGGATACACTACCTTTTGTTCAAAAACTGATTTATTGTTTGTGTCAGGAAGGTAAATAATCAGCACACTCGAGACTACTACTTCTTAAAGGGATCAAAATAAATTGAAATGGAAAATATTTTATTAATGCTAAGTACTGGCTTTGCTAACACTGTGCTAAAAATAAATTAAATTGAAATAGAAAAAATAATTTTATTAGGGCTGAGTACCAGCTATACTAACATAGGCTATCCATAAATGACTATTTTGTGGAAAACATGAAGTTGCTCTATTTCCTGTCACTTGCGTTCCTTTTCATATGGTCTGCTACACTAGTTATGTTTGAGTAACAAGCAGTGTACTGTAATTTGCGTATACTGTATATGTATTTATTGTATGCCTAGTTGTCATTAGGTGCTGTCCAAGATAGACGAAAGCATATTTGATACCTGTCCCCACAAAATTTTAGCTTTTTTCGCTTTCAACAGGGTAATGTTAGAACTTGTCAATAACAAAAAGGGTTGGCCGTACTACCACCTGGTGCCATTTTATAGCTTGTCGTTGGTCTTGCGGTACAAGAAACTTCCTTGCATTTTTTTCAGTTGTTTTTGTAGTCATTTAAACAACCACACTTTTCAGCATTTTTTCGCCTGTGCAGAACAGTTGTGGGCAATTCATGGTGCTTGCATAGAAATTATATGACAAAAAATTCCTCGCTGCTGTGAAGTAGTTGTCAGCAGTCCAAAGTGAAAAATAAGGGACCTTTTGTCAGCAGCAGTTTGTAGCACGGCTAATTTCCACTTGAGCAGGGATCAGCCATAGCATAACTTTCCTTGCTAAGCACAATAGTATCTTGAAAGCTGGGGGGACCGCTTTGTCTTCCTGTGTAGATGGTCGATTTTTATAGTAAGTGCTCTAGTCTAGTGCTATCTGTAACGTATTCTGAATTTAGAGACAAAAAGGGAAACGTCCTTCTAAACTCTCTGGGAAAATTGGTATATGTATGTCTGAAGACAGGACAATGTGATTTTTATGTATGGAGCAGCCACGTTTTCTTTGGCTTCACTTTTTTATTCGCTTTCATTGCTTATTTTGCGTGCTGTGTTATGCTTCAAGTTGCATGAACATTGCCCAAGCCCGAAGCACTGCCTGGAACCTGTGCATACTTTCTATGCATTGTCTGTACTCACCTTTGTTTTTGCTTCGTCGCAAAATGAAGCGGTGTGTTTTCTTTTCTTTGTGTTTAAAAAATTTTTCAAGCAAAATGTGGCACTTCCTGTTACAGAAGGTGTGCAAAGTTCGTGTAGTACATGTTTCTGCTCATGGTGCCCGAGTATGGAGGGGCCTGCAACGGTGGCTAATATTTTGCCATAGTAAAACTGTTTAGGCAAGCTTGTCTTACTGGCTCGCATTGCATCGATACAGGTGGACGACACATCGCTGTCCATTTCACCCAGCAGCCTTCGGAAACAAAACCAGAGGTCTGCCGAAAGAAGTGTGTCTTCCTCGTGCAGTGAAGCAGAGAATGATGGTGAGAAAGCCTTTTGGATTTCACGTTCCAAAACAAAACCTTCTCTCTTGTAGTAGCAACATATGTGGTTAATATCAAGTGTTGGCTGACAATTTATCACTTGAAATGTACCTAAACTACACGAATATAATATGCAGGATTTTCTTCTCATACAGGTGAAAAAAGCTCAAAAGCCTTGCTTACTTCTACAAAATCATGCTATCTGGCTCAGTCGCAGTTGCGGCCCATTCTCTGTCTGCACAAGGAAAGAATAGATGTTCCTTTTTTGTGCTCTTTTGCCATAGTTAGCCTTGCTTCATAAAACATCGATCACCATCTTTACAAACATTCCACCCAGAATTTTTACTGTTTGTGGCATACTTAGGTATTTTTTTATTTCTCTGCCTATTTTTCACAAGTATTTGGGAGTACTCACTCTATGGCAATGCAAGTCACGGAATTGTAACCACACAAAAAAGCCCTCACTATCATTCCATATGGGAAACTTATTTGGCGAGTATAGCTGCTTGTTTAACCAGAAAATCACAGCGTTTTTTAGTGCTATGCTCTGTGTATTACGGCATGTTCAATTCAACTTTGTGTGCAGGGGTCCAGGACAAGCCGAAAAAGCGGACGCTGCTGGGGAAGATCCGCAAGCGGCTGAGCTTTAAAAAGAACCGCTCCAAGTCGGTGGAGGTGCACCCTGATGGCGAGACCCACAGTCGGAGCAGCAGCCGCAGCGTGTCAACCGATCGGGCAAAGTCAGTGCCACTTGGAAGTAAGTGTCCCTCAAGCCCGTTTCATTACTCGCTAGTTCCAAAACAATGTGCCACATGGATTTAGTTCTAAGAAGGAAGGGGCGTCATGCAATACAGGCCGACAGGGCATCTTCACAGAAGAAATGTTTGTCTTAAACTCTTAGACTTTGCATTGCTTCTTAAGAAAACCACGCACCTTTATCAAGGCCATGCTGTGTGTTGCAAAAAATCTGCAACGAAAATTGTGGTAATTGTATGACCAGACGACATTTGGGTGTTTCCTCCCTGCTTGGCCCATGGTCGACTAGGAGGGTGGCTTGCTTGCTGCTGCCTCTTACTTACCCTCATGAGATGAGACATTCAGCATAAATTGCTTTGACAAGTTATATACAAGAACCCTCAGAACTTTTGCCGACTGAAGAAAGTAATTTGCACCGCGGTAACTTCCTGTTTGTGTGTATACATATGAAGAGATTTTTCTCAAAATGCGTCAGATCCACCTTAACAGAATTTCAGAAACAAATAAAAATTTTGTTAACCGGCCTAAATGCAACACTGTCAAAGTTAGCTTCCCGTATCTGACATGTAAGAATATAACAGCTTCGACAGCGCTGAATAAAATTTTCGCTTGTTTCTGCAATTCTGTTCAAGTGGATCTAGCTCAATTAGAAAAAAAGGTCCTCATATGTACTTGTGTATTGGCCCCACCCCTAGAAGTGCACTATTCAAACTGTGGTTGCTGCTACTGCCTGTCTAGGAATGCAATGTTGCAGCTTATATAGATGCAAGTGCATGTATGCATACATGAAAATATTTATGTGAATGTTATGTTGTTAATGCCTTGTCAAGAAAGTTTAGCCGGACATGTTCATTGTTCTTTCTGTGTCCTATATGGAGAAAACGAACACTGCAGGTTAAAAAATATACAAACTGCGCAATATTTGATCACTTTGATCACATAACTGGGGACCCAGAGAAAATGTCAGTATGGAGCTAGCCGTCTTCACTGAAGAGTGTTGACCAAGGTGGCTTGAGGGTTATCACATTATTGAGATGTAAAAGAAGCACAAGAGTGGAATAACCTAATGTCAGGGAGATTTTGTTTTAGTAGTTCGTCAACGGCGCATAGCGGGAAAGTCTGTCGCAGGCAATGGCTTATGCCTCGCGCTAACTATCGCAGACGCGAAGTTGGGAATACATTGTTTATTTGTCTTGAACTTTGATTTTTTTGTTTCCAACAAAGCAAAATTTTGTGCATTTACGTTCGGTGAAACAACTGTTGGAACTTCAAATTACTTTGGAACCATTTGGAGATTTCGTATAGTAGCCATAAACTTGAAGCTGAAGTGAATTTTACATTGCTTGCATCAAATATTCAAAAGTTTCAAATACTTGCAGACTCATAAGTAATTTAATCTTGATCACCCTTGCACTTCCTTGCACTGTAGTGTTCATGCCTAATACAGATTTGGTTTTACCAACATAAAAGCGACTGGGATGAGCAGGAAATTTGAATTTAAGGTTCTTCCCAGATTTCTTGCTTTCTTTCACTGTTTAAATTTAGTGCGTAGTAGTCCCTGCTCATACAACCGATGATAGTTTTTGCATTTATCGGTTCGACAGTTGTCAGATCTATTCTACGAAGAATTACTTTTACAGTAAAACTTATCTGTTTTATGTCATATTAACGACCACAGCAACATTTCACTTAAGCAATAATCCAGTCCTTGTTGACATAATTGTGGTCTCGGTTAAAAGATGAAATTTCTCTGTAATGTCTGAACAACGGTGATAGCGGTATTCTTTGGAAGCACTTTTCCGCAAATTAGGAATTAGTCTGTTTCGACCACTCACTCATTTTCAAAGTGTGTTGGATGGTAGTGACTTGTTGGCAACTTGTTTTTGGACAGTTGAGTTGCACACAGCAGCAGCACGCAGCTCCTTTCGTGAGCACACTTGTTTCTTTGCCTTCTCCCCTAATTACAGCACGCTAACACTACGGCTTCCTTCTTTCTTTCCTCTCTTCCTGGCCTCATCACCTGGCACAACGCTTCGGCAATGACGTCCCAGCGATGCGCTTTTCACTGGGCTGAACCCTGTCTCACGTGTTTTCACTTTCTTAATAGTCCCCACCAATGCCTCTTTCCAATGGAAGCACTTTTGGGAATCATGATTTGAGGACCCTTAAAACAAAACTGCATTCTTAGTGCCCATGTTTCTGAGGCTTGCTGCCACTTTCTAGCCAGTTCACTCTTGTTACGTGAATTGTTTACGTCGAAGGGAAAGATTGTTGGGTACCTCACAGTTCTACAATTTGTCATGGGATGTAATAATTGTGTTTTACATCTATTATGATGGCAAGAGATGCAGGGGCACAAAGAGCATCTTACATGTGCTGCTGAGTTCAGCATGGCAGGCTGCCTTATTGATTGCCAGAGTCAAGCCAAATCAGATCAAAAGTTATTTCAACATTGCTTACAATGTTGTAGTTTCTCCTCCTGAAACCAATTCGAAGGCGCAAGGCATAGATTGTTTGTGCCATTTCATTCCCACTAGAAATTCTCAATATGAAACAATCTTCTTGCATCATGTTGGGCCCTCTTTCCTATGCTAGCCATGGGGTGTGAGCACCAGAGTGGGCATAAATTGTTTACCTTTTTTCTGTTGAGGTAAAAATTCTGTTGGGATTTCACAATAATGTAGAAGAGGTCCTTGTGAGGAAGACTCAAGAGATGGGCTACATATATGTGTTATGCACAACTTGCGTGAAGTTAAATTATTCGAATGTGTTGCACGCCGTGCCAGGATCGCTAGAGCAATCTGTAAAAGTGGAAGCTAAGGTGAGACACTGAGGGTTGCGAGCAGCATTAACTGCTCTGCAAATCTATAGGCCTTTAGCAAAATGATTGTAGTGTCGTCTCAGTTCTACATGACTAAGTAGGTGCTGGACACTATATTATGACCACTCTGCACTTACGATTTAGCAAGCTTATGATCTGATAAGAGTAATGAAACATAAAGGAGCAGTAGTTCAATTATGGTGAAAAAATTTGTTTTGTGTAATCTATGCCAAGAGGTTTAAATAGACATCTCGTGTGTGTTTGGCACACACCGGCAGCGCGTGAGGAATGTCGTCATGTGGCTCACACATTTGAAACACTATCTGCTAGCACAATGTAGCCTGTGCCTCCAGCATTTGTTCAAAATTACTCGTAATGTGAAAACGCTATTATTTAACGTTTTCGTTAGCTATTCTTCAGTATAAACATAACAATAAGCAAGCATTCGGATATTTAGTTTTCAGAATCCTGCGTATAGTAAAAACAGTGTAAATGTAGAGCATCATGCACTTCCATCACACAATTATCTTAGTAACATTTATATGGCAGTGGGCTACACAAGTTTTGTCAAGGGTCATCTGCGCTTGCTGACTTAGGTTGGAAAATTGACATAGATCAAATGCGTTTCTGTAGCTGACAGAAGTGCTCTGATGCAGTTGCCTTTGTCCCTTCTGTTTAATGCTCTCAGTTG
Organism: Haemaphysalis longicornis; assembly: GCA_013339765.2. NCBI lineage: Eukaryota > Metazoa > Arthropoda > Arachnida > Ixodida > Ixodidae > Haemaphysalis > Haemaphysalis longicornis. Next base: position 136,667,388 of record CM023449.1, on the reverse strand, counting down.
CCTTTTATGCTTGCAAAAAATCTTAGCAAAAGTTATTTTATGGTCATATCTTACTACATTGCTGTAGCACGAGAGAAAGGTTTTGCATTTTTTGTGTCCTGATGCAAAAAGTACGTTTTTGGTACCTAAATTAATGACTGTATTGCCTTTTTTGACTCCGCATGCATTTCTGAGATGTTGTTGCATAAAAGGTAAGGCCTACATTTTCTCCAATCACAACCTACTGCGGTTGTAGTTAGTGCCTGTAGCTAGTGCTGTCCTCTTTTGTACACTCTGGGGTTGAATTCTATGCCCACATGACACATCACTCTTTGACATCTGGCAGAGGTGACCAGTAAATAACTCGCATACCTGAGTGGTTATACGCTGGCACATCCGAAGTAGTTACAGTTATTTGATCTCCAGTAGAGCTGCAGAATGTAGTTACTCTGCACATATCTGGGACAGTAATCTGGCTTCTCTCCTTTTTCATCTGTACAAGCACATGATAGGGGACGCTTGGCCGGCTTACCAGAGGGGTTATACGCTGGCACATCCGAAGCAATTAGTTATTTGATATCCAGGCCTTTAAAGCTGCAGAATGTAGTTACTTGGCACATATCTGGGACATTAATCTGGCTTCTCTGCTTTTAACATGTGTACAAGCCGATAAAAGGGCTTCTTGGCTAGCTTAATCTTTATTCATGCTTGCTGAAATATTACAATTCCTTCCATTTTTGTTATTTGTCTTTATCAGCAGCCTCAAAAAACATGTAGAGAGAGAGAGAGAGAGAGCTCTTTATTAGAAGAAAGCAGAGAGGTCTGCAGGCATGTATTCGCCTACATGCTACTCTGCGGGGATGGGGTGGAGGAAGTAAAGGCCCTAAAGGAAGTAGGGCGAAAGAGAGGAGAAAAAAGGAAGAGGTAAAAAAGAAGGCAACATGGAGTGTTCCATGGGTCACGTAAAAGTCCAGGTGTTCTCAGCAGGATGACGATGTGGAGTTCTACAGTGTCTCTGCGACGCCGATGTCGTGTAAATAATCAAACAGTGCATCTAACACTTTTCGCTGGGATGATGGAGATGACCATGGTCCAAGAAGAGCTTTCAATAATAAAAGTCCATTGTTGATGCACTGGAGGCACTGGTTTGCGGAAAGGAACGACCTCGCCAATGACATGTAGTTGCCTTGTAGTATCAGTACAAGATAGCTTACTTGCATCCTTGTCACAAGGCATAGGTATATTTCTGCTAGAAGAGGTTGTGAGATAGCATTCTTCTGAAATGAAAGTATCAATGGAATTTTTAGACAAGATACAGAGTGTCTTCACTTGAGGAAATATTAGTACTAGCTAAGGGGAGAATAAATATTGAAATGTTAGTTGATTGCACACTCTTGTAATGTTTTGCACAATCATGCTTCTAGCAGCACTAATTTTGCAATTCTGAGCCAAATATGACGTGAAGGGCAGCAGAAGCGCAGCTTGTATTTCATACCCGCATCTCGATAATAACAAGTACCATTCCTCAATGTCTCGGTAGCTACATGTCTCGGTAGCTGCAGTTTCATCGAGAACATAAACTCCCATGTTTCCATTCCACCCCTTTTGTGGAACAATGAGTTAACATATTTTTGTTACCATAGGTAAAGCATGGAAGTGAATAAATGAAGAGAAGTTATGCACAAAAACACTTAGTTTATTCCTGATAAATTGGTGTCCTACTATTATGGCTCACGAAGTGTGGCGATGATGCTGCCTTGTATCAAGGCTTCAGAATATTTTCATACTACCCTTCAGCTCAGCAGTTCCCTCCACGAGTTGCTTTGATGAGCTTTGGTAGAACTGCTCCACTCCGCTGGTGCATTCTCATTTGCGAACACTTTATACGCAAAATATATTCTTGAAAACTGAGCCCCTGGGATTTGTATTTTGTCTCGGGTGATGCCAGATATTTATGTTAAGTAAGCTGATCATGTTAATTAAGCTGATCAGGCCGCATAGGAAGAGGAGTAGCATTCATCCCACTCCTTTACTAAACTAAATATGCGCCGAGGCGATAGTCGTTTTTTTGACTGCCTTAACCCGAAAAATTTGGTCTGCCTGTCTGTCTTTCTGTCTCTCTGTCTGTGTGTCAGTCTGTCTGTCTGTCTGTCCCTCGATTCAGCCACACAGCCAAGGATGAACGGATTCTTGAACGAGAAGTTTATACAGGCAAAACTTTACCAAACCACAAAATCTTGAAACACACTTCATACTTCTCAACATTGTTGAGAAAAAACATTTTTAAATATTTAAGGAACAACATCAATACATAACAGGTATTTGCAGTGTTCTTTGAAGTAAAAATGGAAGACTGCTTGATATTTGTCATAGCAAAGAAAAAATACTCATTGAAAACAATGGTTTGACAAAAAGTATAAAAAGCACTGGCACCCAACCCTCCACCTCATGGCGTGATTCCAAGGAGACCCACAGTAACGAAACGTTCCGAGAGATAGTGCATGAGCAGCGGAACGCGGGAAAATTGAATTGACTTGAGCGAACCTCCACCGTGGGAGGAGGAGACGTGAGGGGCGAAGGAGGGGAAGGCATACGTGGCAGGGGTAGCCGAAGACGTGTTTTGATGACATTTGCAGTGAAATGAGCAGTGGCTAATTTTTTTCCTTTACAAGGCATGCTGGACACCTGAACACATTCACTGCTCTGTAGAAATGGTTTGGCTAGCATGGAAAACTATGGCCAGTTTTAAATGTGGCAATATATTTCATATGAAGGCCACAGGGGTGGGTGCTATATTATTCAGCGTTGTAAATCCTACATTGTGTAGTACCATATTTTACCGCGGAATTCGTCGTAACCGCCAACAACATCGATCAGGTAGTGTAATCCAGTCTGGAAGAAAAATTTATTGATGCTGTAAAAAGCAGCCCAAGATTAACAACAACAGTAGGCAGGACAATGAAAAAATTGCACTTCAGTTGTTTTCTTATTCTGCTGTCCGTTTTTACGCGGTTTTTTTCCATCATAAATCAAAACCAGCTAGGTAGACCGACTTACTTGCCATGCAAAAATTGATTGAAGTAATAAAATGAAATTGGTATTTTGTAATTGTTTCTGCTCTTGCTGTTCGAATGCATATTAGAGTTGTTTTAGGTATTTCTGTTTACCTATTCCACATTTTATGCTGAGGTACGTCTTTATACCTAAGCAAAAACAAAATACAGTCCAATGTCAATAAGTGGGCACCAACAGGATTTGTGAAATTCACCAGAGTAAAGTGAAAGCAGAGGTGACCAGACCATAACTGGGAATAAAAATTGAGTAATATACGTTAAATTAACCGGAGCTGACGGTTTAGTTTTTAGCTTGAGTTGTCTTACTTGTGAGTGCTTACTGTTAATTCATGTTTTTTTTGTTACAAGTTGTATGCATACTTGCTGTATTCTTTTTATTTTTGAATTCTGTTGTAGAGTGGTACAATGCAAAAAGAATGATATTAAATTAATTATTCGTACGTTCAGTAAATGTAACCTTTGTTCGAACTTTATGGTTAATGTCTCAAATTACTTTCAAAAAGTAATGAGTTACTTCATAACCAGGAAGTGCTGGTGGAAATTCCATCAGTGCAGCTGTGTTATGTGTTTTGCGGCAGTGCGATGTGTGTTAAGGATGCTCAGGTGGTTAAAATTAGTCTGTGGCCTCCTACTATGGCGCCGCAGAGCTCAGGGGTAGATGAGTGTGAGAACCCCCCGAAATTTGATTCTTTATAATTTGAGGTGTAAACAATGCTTTAAATACCGAACAGGGTCAACCATTCATATAGCTTTAAATTATGAAATAAGGGTTAAGTAGCAGCTTCTTTCTAGCAAATTTAACATGAAGGCATCTAGCTGCATTCAGCATCATCCAACATTAACCGCACCAAAATGAAACTTTGTCCTCGTTGGTCCGTAAGCTCTCTTTTCATCAGCAGGCTTAGTGGGAGAATACAGTGAATTCTTCAGGTATTTGGTGTTAGGTGGGTCGCATATTTCCGTCAGAAGTTGATTAAATACATACTAGGGCACCAAATGAGACAAAATAACTGTAGATGCAATTTTCTTTCTTGTATTTTGTACTATCGTCTGCACTTCATATACTCATGTGATTACCTTGCGTGATTGTGAACATTGGTTCAAGAAATTTGAAAATGCGGAGGGCCACAACTGACACTTGTCGCACACCAGACAAGTGATGAACAGACTGGCATCACTGTCATGTTTCAAAGTGTTACTAATGCAAATCGGTGCTACAAACGTTAAACGAATTGCAAAGGGAATCCACCTCAAGTGCAACCATACAGCTACAATAAAATGGTAAACTGCTTTGTAAGACACTGTGAGACACTTTGTGAAAAACAATTGTCTTCATCCGAGATTTGCACCTGGGACCACCTCCTATTTAGGGCAGGCCCTCTGCCAGTTGAGCAAACCAGGTGGCAAGTCATTTGTTGTATGAGGGACCAGTGTTATTCGACCACGTGAAGGACTCCCCAAAATGAAGTTAATTTCTGCGAAAGGGAAAACTTGACGTCTACCTGAAATGCAGGTGAATGTCCTATGTAGACTGCATTTTAGCTGGATGCATTTCATGGGTGCTGGGCATGCTTGGTGTGTATTGCTTTAGGCAAGATAAGGAGGGAGTGGACCCAGACAGGGCTGCCTCTCATGATGAGGACACTGGGTCAGGGAGGGGGATAGATGTAAAAGATGGATGGGAAATAAGAGGAATGGTGATGGAAGAAATACTGCTCAACACTGATAGGACTGTCAACACCATAGCCAGTCCGAGAGTGCCATGTCTTTCAAAAGTTCGGAAGAGCATGGGAGGCATTCTTGCAAAGGGTGGCAGTTCGAGAACAGCAAGTTCAGAGGGGTACACAGAGGTAGACAAAGTTGCCAATACGACGCTGCACGTGTGGTTCAAGCCTGGATGCCTTGTGGACATTCGCACAGTGTATGTGCGAGTGCCTTGTTGCAGGACAGCGGGGGCAGGCTCGTGAAGAAGCCATGCAAAACCTGAGCTTTCATTCTGCAAAGTGTTGGCAACCAATTCAGAAACAGAGGAGGAGCCGTGGTTTGCATGGCTTGCTGATTCCAATTCGGGGGTCGGGTTGGATGGCTTGGAAGTCCCTTGGGAGTGTGCTGGGCACAGGTGGTGTTGTGCAAGCCAATGTAGAGTGCACTAGCTGCATAGGATGCGCAGAGGAGAGCAGTATGGAGCTGTATATATAGCTAGGTTCCGGCTTACGTGCCCTTATCTCTTCGTGTTGGTGCAGTGTCTTACCTATCATCTTCATCGCCTCACAGTAGTTTCAGATGTTGGATGGCTTAAGTATTTCAACTGATATTGATACTCAGCATCATGTTTGTCGAGCTGAATAGTGCAAACGACACCAAGCTCAAGTACACCCATTGAGTCACAAGTACTGGCTAAACTAATGAAAAGAATACCAACAAAACCAAACAAATGAGTTAACCAAAAATAAGCATCATTTCCTCCACACAAGCAACACCGTTACGTTCACCTAAATGAAATGAATGCCATGTTTTATTTTGTGAGAGTAAAGTGCATTGCATCATGTCACATTGGCCGGATGAGGGTGGCTTGATCTTCTCATGCATTGGGCGTTAGACACAGTTTTAGTGACCTTGGCCACTTGTCGGGCCACTGTTGTGGCTTGTCTCCCATATTTCTTTAATAGGCAATAAATGCAGTACTTGAAGTCACTAAAAGAGTGTACATTTATATTGCAGGTCTGCGAGACAAACGTTCTTCCAGAGGCCCTTTGATGTAAATGTTGGAGGGGGCTATTAAGATAGCCAACCAGTAAGGAAGACATCAGCAAATGAAGCTGAGCACTGGGCTCAGTTAGGCTATCAATGTTAGATTTACTAGGTTCATTGTACTTTGTAGCAAGACGTCGCCATTGCGAAAGTATTTAACGGGTTATTTGAATTATTGTTTGTCATTGGAAGCCATAGTGACCCGTTTATTAACGCACCTGTTTTACTGGAGTCATCATAATTATGTCATCTCCCCCATTATGAAGCGAAAAATACCTTTGTGTTTTTGCTTCATAATGGGGAAGATGAGGTAGTTTAAAAACCTCCCCATGATGTGGTTTTTAAATTTAAAGCATGTAGTGAAATTTAAGGATGAGTTACTAATTGGTGCAGAGGCAGAATGGAAAACTGGAGCACTAACTTAGACAGGGACAGAAAAGTGTCCTTCTCTTTATCTGTCCCCAAGTTTGGGTTTTGGTTTTTCGTTATGCATCTCGTAATGTATTTTTATTTTGTGCTTATCTAAGCAGATATTTTTTGTTATTAGATGTGTTTTATGGGTATTGCATTGGTAATGCACTTATTCCTGTCTTTTGTTTCGTTCCTGTTTTTCCGGTTCAGGAAGTACTCACCTGGATGTACCAGGTATGTCAACACATACCTGGACTTGTTTTCTGCTTGTACTACATTTTATCTCACACTGTTTAGCCTTTATCGTAAGTTGGAATAAAGGGAGGGCACCCTCCTTCTCACACGAACTAAATCATTCTCTACCTCAATTCTTCTCTTGATTTCGTTAGTTTTTGAATTGCTCCTGAATGAGAACTTGATTATGCTGCGGTTAGTTGTGCAGTGCAACACAGGAAATGATATAGTGGTTATGCCGTGAGCAAGTTTGGAGGCACAGGTGTCCTGACGACATGATTAAATTAAAAAATTCATGACATTGAGTTCTTGTACTAAAGACTCCAGGTGCTTATAAGAGGCCAGCTGAAAGCATTTTTGTAAACCATTTAATACATGGTAGGCAGGGATGATAACACGACAGAGCAATTTAAATATGAGAACTTTTGTTGGGAGGGTGCCAACACTCTAAAGACAGCATGTGCACAATACTAATGGCTTATGTGTTGCTCCAGCTAGCAAATGACTGCACATTCAAACTTATCCCCCCAAAATAACCAAATGACCATTGCTGGACAACCAATTGGCTGGGTGGAGTGACAAACAGGAAAAAAAGCCTTGATGGGCTATTATATATTGGCTGTTGGCTGGGCAGTCAAGCACTGGTGCACTGGCTCTGTGAGCTGAACAAAAACGTACTTTGGCTAAGGGAAATAACATCTCGTTGTGTCCCTCCTGCCCATGGCAGTGCCCTATCAGAGAAAAAAAGAGAAAATTCGCCGAATAATGGTGACATCACACAATATTGTCTCTATAGTGTAATAATGTCATAGTACTATATTGTTATTTAATGAACCCTTCGCTGTTTAATGTTAAGGCTTTAATTTGTCTGTGTTGTTCTTCAGCTGTTCTGCTATTGAATTTGTGTTATGTGTTTGTCTTGCGTATGTTCATGCAGTGTCTTTTTTGGGTATATTTTACGTTGTTTTCTTCAAGGGCTCTCCACCGCATCAATTCCGATGTAGGCCCCTTTCTTCATCGGTCGTAGGGGACGCTTTTTTAAACCTGATCAATGTTTCCACCTCATTCCGTTTGTAATGCCTTTGTAATGCCCTTTTGTAATGCCTCTTGGGTTACGACAGTTTAAAATAAATAGAATTGTTTTGGCATACATGGAATGCTGGGAATTCTTCTTGAAACATGGGCATCCGTTCAACGTTAATATTCCGCACGTAATACAAGTGCAGCCCATTCTTATTGTATGAAATGAAAAACTAGTCATTGTCCCCTTATGTTATGCACAACTATGGCCAAACCTGCCAGTTTGGCTGCATCAAACCTGCCTCATGCGACCTCTTTCCACTGGGCACAGGTGTTCGCAACAATGGGAGCACTCGTAGCAGCATCAGTGAAGGGTCCGGCATCAGTGCCGCCTCGAGCCGGACGTATGTCAGCGACAAGTCTCTGCTTGTCGTCGAGACCAAGGAGAACGGGGTCCTCCGGTACGCAACTCCTTTCCTCCATTTGGTGGCAGTCTGACAACATGTCACTGCTTATTCAAGAGTTGGCAGTGCTTGCTTGTTGATACATGTGCAAACTCCCTAATTAGCTCATTTTGAGTGTTTAAACAGTTTAGCAGTTATACTGCAGCCATTGTGAACTGAAAAATCCGGGAGGCTCTAGGCCAGCAGTACTTATTGCACACCAAGCAAGGGGTATTAAAACATTGCCGTCTTTTCAGTAAAAAGGTTGGCGAAGTTATTGTCTTCGGCTTCGCAGCAAGCGTAACCTAATAAATCCACTACCACTGGTGGAACTTTCATATCCATGTCAATAGGATCAGTGTCGAAGAATAGGTCGAAACTTTTGCTGGTGGTTGGCAGTCATTGTGCGGCGCCGTTTTGCGATCCACCCACACTTGCTGCTTCATAGCCACAGCGTGTGGTGGAGCTCTATTGTTGGCACCAGGTCCTTCCAGGCTCACCGACTCGGGACTCGATGACTGAGCTAAACTAAGGAGATTTCCGTCGCTGCATGCCTTTGACTCTTTCCTGGACACACTATCTCGCAAAGATTTCTGGTGTTCCATCTTGCTGACACTTCAGACACGATATGTTCTGGATATTCGAATATACTATGTATGGCATTGCACGGGGATGCTCGTAGTAACACCAATTAAGTAATACTGAACATATATGAACATGCATGTACTCGATACAAGTTCTTTCAAAATGCTTTTTTGCAACACACTGCAGCTGGCGTCAGCCTGCAATATTTTCTTTTGATGCTTCGCTCCCGTTTGCAAGCCATGTAGCACCGGATATAACAGCAAACATGAAAACATACTTATTGTAGGGCAGTAGCTGCTAAATTTACATAGCGGGATTATGCTTTCTATTTGCGCTATCGCTTTGGCTTTGCCATCTTTTTGCGCAGTTAAAAAAGCTGTCTTAGTGACAGTCACGGGAAAATAACAACCAGGAATTCAGTCCGCGATTTGGCAGCAGGGATGCGCATATGCACAGAATTGACAGTCAGCACGGAACTGTTTGGATGGGATGGGCTGACAGAATGGCTTGCATGTGCAAGCAACCACGCAGTACAATAAGTGCTGCATCTCGGTGAATAAAAAATATGTTCACAAGCACTTAAAACACGCACACATACGACCAACTTTCAGGCTTTCGAATCGAAAAAGCCACATCATCGCCTGAGGCAGCACCCTCCCGCCTAGAGCAGCACCTGCCACCATCGGTGGACTTTCATTGCAAACAACGCCACCCTCTCCCATATTGCAGCCCTTGCGCTCGTCACACTAGTCGGTATTGTAGGCACTACTACCACGCTCACATTCATTGCACCATAAGGAGTGCTTTTATTTTGTTTTATGTGCTTCGCACAAAGGGAGACAGTAGTATGTGAAAATGTCCATTCTGTCTTCCAGGCATTTCTTGGTTCCTCCACACCTGGCAAACCGGAGCAAATGGCGGAGGAGAGGTGTCAAGCTGCACATCTACAATGACCATGTCTTTGTAGCTAAGCACCTGCCAGGGTAAGACACTACGGAAGTAGTAATTCAGTTTCATTCACCCGCCGCGGTGGCTCAGTGGCTAAGGCATTGTGCTGCTGAGGACGCGGGTTCGAGTCCCGGCCGTGGCAGCCGCTTTTCTGATGGAGGCGCAAAACAAAAACTGCCGTGTGTACGAGATTTCCGCGCACGTGAAAGATCCCCAGGTGGTCAAAATAATCCGAAGCCCTCCACTACAGCGCGTCTGATCGCCTGCGTTGCGTCGGCGCGTCAACCCTACGATCAATAAAATCAATTCAGTTTCATTCAGCTGCGCTATTCATAGTTTAATTTTGTACCCGTTGTAGGTCGGAAACCACTATCTGATGGTCAAAACCCAATGAAAAACTATATACTCTCCGATTTAGAAAACGTCAGATGCTGGAGTGAGTTCAAAATACCGGAGAACCAGGGCTTTTGCAAAGGCGCCAAAGGAATGCCAATAACTATCATATTCTGCACAGCACAAAAGTGCAACATGAAATATAGATCATATTGATTTTTTTTATGTTACCAATCATCACTGTGGTAACATAGCCATTGTGTGCCCTGAGGGATTATTACAAATGCGCATGGCACACAAAGGGGGCTCTTGTTTTTAGCCAAATTCCCGAGGCTGCTTTTTCCCCTCATGCTCGAATAGGAAGCATTGCAACCTCCATAAGCAGCAGTGATATAATAATGTGCACTTTACTAACAGCAGGTAATAGAACCACCTTACTTGTTGGTATTTTGTAATCGCAATAAGGGCTTATGTTCTTGGTTGAAATTGTTTTTTCTCTTTTCGCAGCGGAGTTCCTTGCCACATCTGCTCAAGGCTATTGACGAGAAGGTTAGGAAAACAAGGTTATGTCTGCAGAGGTAATGGAAGTTTTATCATTTTGGGAATGTCCATTGCAATTGTAAATTGTTGTCCAAACCACTTTAACCACCGGTCTAATTCGTGGTGTCGTTTGTAAGCATGACGCTACAGCAAGTTGCTACAGTTACTGCACAGCGACAAGTGACAGTTGAGAAGGATTAACATGAGTTCATAACTGTGTCCGAGGGACGAGGACAGTTACCTTCATTCCTTCTTTTGTCCTCCACTTTGCATGCCACAGGCAGCCAGGGAAGACAATGTGGAGGTTCGGGATATGGATGCGGTAACCTCCCAACCAGATCAACACAACAATGGGAAGCAGATGAAAGGGAAAAGCAGATGAGGCGAATGTTTAGTGGGGTGTGTGAAAGACATTAGTATCTCAAGAAACATACTACATCAAAGTCTTCTACCATGAAAATGCAGGGTGCGTTCATCTGCAGGCACTGCCACAGTGTCAGGCAAAAAGAGATAAAAAACGAGGAGAGCGTTAATATTGCAGGAGGTGCATCCGTTCTTTTTAAAACAATTGATGCACATAGTTCTCTTCTGTTAAAATCAATTTTTGACCAGTGAGGATTGCAAAGGTGATAAAAATTACTCGGCAGCCCCTTCGAGGATTTTGTATGAAGAGTGAAGTGCTCTTCGTCAGTCGCATTGGAAGAATCAAAATTAGAAATCAGACGTGTGCATTTGCCCTGATCAAGGCATGTGTAAATATTACACATTTTCAAACTTTGAAGTGCATAATGCGATATTCTATTTGGGTTCAGACAGCATAGCAGTTCTGAAAAATGCCAGAGGTTTTAAAGCACCTAGAAGTGCAGAAATGCAGGTGGGTGCTCTGGTATGCTTGGTTAAGGGTTTTTACCCCTGTAGTATAAGGAATGGCAACCTATATTAACTGCAGAATTGATCTACCAGACTTAATAACACACACTTCGCAGTGAACACAACATCAAATATATTGCCCTCTGAGCTAAAATTTGCTGCCTTCTTTTGGTGGGCGGTGACACGCTTCCAAGCAATGTACAATGCTGGCAATGACAAGGCTGGTGGCATCTTAGGCTATTTTTTATTTGAAGCGTCAGAGTAAAATGAAAGTGGCCTGAGGACCTGCCTCATCTGTTGACTATAAACCAACAATGCATGCCAATCATGTGGTAGCTCACAGTTACACTAAGTCAATTCTTTGTATATAAGAATTCCTGTGCACTGCTTTTTGTAGACTGACTTTAAGCCAACAATATGCCATTCATGCGGTCGCTTGCAGTTGCGCTACATCAATTCTTTCTAGGTAAGAATGCCTGTGTACTGCTTTTTGTAGGCTTTCTTTTCCTAAACTTATAACGGGCACCATTTGTCATATTTAGTATATAAGATGTGTATATAAGATGTGAAGAAAGATGATTAACTTGTCAAAGTAATACACTTTTATGGTGGATTGGTAAAGCCTTCCTAATGTGTTGGTTTTAGTGCCTAAGTAGGCCATATCTGCAAATTTTCATCAAACAGTGCGTGTGTGGACATTTGCAGCACAGCGCTTAGAAATACAGTTGGTGGATGAAGAGTACTTTAACATCGGAGCTCATGTGGAAAAGATTTCTAAGGGGCAGCTGTAGCCACTGCGCCACTAGGTCATAGTATATTTGAAGGTGCGTCTTTGAAACTACAAAGCCCGGCGCCACGTATGAGGGGTCGTGCACTTGGGAAAGGTTGCTACATGTGTTAAATAAACTAGCCATTATAGGACTACTTCACGGCGAGGTTAAAATTGCTTACTGCGGCGACCAGCCAGAAGTGTCTTCATCTTCTTTTATCCCTAATACAGGTAGAGGGGTCCGGGTGGAGATTTTGTTATGGGCCATCAAAGTGTTCAACACCAACATGAAGGGGTGTGAGACACAAATGTACTGTTAGCCTTTTGTTGGATCGAAAACATTATTTACCACTTGAAATCCTGTGTACCACTATGTTGTTTGCCATACAGCTCAAAGCCATGTCTTTATTTATTTTACCAATTTTTCTGGAGGCGTATTCCGAATGTGTGTACGTTTGAATGTTTGGTTTTATTTTGTGCTTGGTGTATATGTGCTGACATCCTGTTCAACCTTTCAGGTTGTAACCTACTTTGCCACAAGTCATGCCACGTGAAAACCGAGAGCATATGCAACAACAGTTCTGTGGCCACCATGCAAATGTACGTATGAAAACTCCATGCATCTAATATTTCAGCAGCTTGCTGCACCAAAGACTGGGTTCAATACGTAGTTTTCACACATCACTAACTGAGAATGGAGTGCCGAAGTGAGGGCCTTCTGTTTCCATATGGCCAGAAAACCGTGCCCAATTTCTTAAAATGTCGTACATATGAATACGGTACGAATATAAATCAGAGTAACACACTAATTTGAACTATGTTTTCACACATATTCTGCAGTTTTATACAGTCTGAGAGATTTGCGTTTAGTGCCGAATGAGGAAATGACAAACACAACAATTACTCCAACGTAACATCACCAGTATTTCGGCTCAAGAGATTTCATCTTAACGTTTTCCCCCAGTGGTTTGTTTTTGCTCACTTTCACACAACTCTTGTAGCAGCAGCTCTTGCGCTGCTACAGGAATTTGGCTTTGAATTATTTTGTTGAAAGATGATTTACCGTATTTTAATTTTTGCATTACATTTGATCATTTAAAACGTAATGAATTTGGAACTGAAAATTGAGAGTGAAAATCTTAAGAGACCCAAAATTGTGGCTTGGTGAATTTCCAATATTTTTGCTGTTCATAATTGAGGAAGTGCTGGGACCCTGTGATCAGATCAGTTGCCATTTTGCTTACCTTTGCTGCCTGTCATTTGTAGTTTGCAAAGCCAGTGGTTGGATCCCTTACCACAGTGGCAATAAAGCCAGATCCAATATAGACAGTCTTCAAAACGTCACTAGCATGTTCCCCACACTTATTTCATTCCAAGTGAATGCAATGTTGAATGGAGTGGAAGTGCCAATAATCTAAGGCTAGACCTTGTTTCTACATATGTTCTTGTCTGTGGTCATCGAATGACACTGAACGTCACAAATATAAAAAAAACATCCTGTTTTTCCGGGCCACTTTAATGTGGGAAAGTACAAAGTATACTGGGACGAGATTATGGGGGGCAGTAAGTGAGTGATTAGTTTTGAAGCTAGCAACGGCGGAAATTTAACACTATAGAACATAAAGGCAAACCCTATGCCAATAGATGGGTCTGCATTAAGCTTTCATGCCTTCTAGTTAATTCCTAGAAGTGTTCTTCATTGGTAAATGCATTCGGAAAAATAAAACAATTCTTGTTACTTTGTTGACGTTTTCCAACTCTGAATACTTACGTAATCTTAGGGCACAAGAAAACATGTATGCAGTATGGCTTTCACAGCCCTAATATACAGGCAGGGAAAACTAGTGTACTTCCAGCTAACCCATACAAGTAGAGCACGTGCTTTCACATTGGAGCTGTCTAGTAAAAGGAGTTAGGCAGAGCATTAGGGGATTTTTATATAAGTCCTCATCGCATCCTTAGTGTCTGGAAGGAAAGCTTGTGTGAAAATTAGCATGTTGTTCCATTTAGTTCTTACTGCAAAGGCACTTTAGTTTCCATTTTAAATGCTTGACCATAACCTATAGTAAAGTTCCGAAAGAACGCCCACCCAAAGTACAGAGATACCACGTGAAAAGTACGGGATGGGCGATCTTTCAGGTCAGGTGAGAAAAACTACAAAAAAGGGGCGGCACCGCCAACCCAAACTGCAGAGATATCCAGAAAAAAAATGCCAGATGGGCGAAATTTCGCCCCAAGTGCGGAAGGGTAAAAATAACTGACTATCAAAGCATGAAGAGATGATTCGTGTTTATTTTGTTCACTCATAGGCGCTAAAGCCATTGATTTTAGGGGATGGGCAATCTTTGGGGTATTTTAGCAAATTGAATATTTCACCCCCAAAGGTTGTTGGCGATGCTTCGGGGGTTCGGGGGTTCCCTGGGAACTTTACGGTATGTATTTCATGAGCGATGATATTCAACTCTGTTGCATTGAAATGGAATTGAAGTGGAGTTACGAGCTACTTTATAATCACTGGGTACTGACTGATGACTTATCGACCATGGTGCTACAGTTGTTTCTCATAAATTCTAAAGGCATTATTTCCGTGATGCAATGACAAAATCATGTGTTGTGTAGCAACGGAACTGAAAAAAGTAAGCAAATAGCAAAAACTGTTCGGTGTATTTTTAGCGCTGCAATTTAAATTGACAATAAAAACTGGCACCGACCAAGAATGTTTAAAATCCAAAAAAGACGTTTCGGCTCCCGTACGGCTCCCACGCCGAAGCTGCAACGGGGCTTCCAAAAGCTCCTCTCTGACGTATTTCGTTGCGTACCGCCACACCACAAGTCTCTCTACTACTGCCTGCTGTGTCATAACGGTTCTGCGCCGACCCTTTACGGATTACCCAAGATCCAGAAGTACCAATGCGCCCCATCATGGATTACACTCACCTCCCCCGTCCACAAGCTGTCCGCGTGCTGCGACCACTTGTAGGGAACAGCGCAACGCACGTCCTCCACTCTGGACAATTCATAGACAAGGTACGGAACATCGCCTTGGAAGATGGCGACATTTGGTGACTTTTGACGACCAGTCCCTGTTCACGAGTATACCAACGGACTTGGCAGTTGACGCATGCGTCTCAGCCCTCGAAAGAGACACAACTCTGCCAGAGCGCACGCCTATTGAAGTCCCGGATTTCCGGCGGCTCCTGAGCTTCTGCCTCGAGAACACATACTTCACTTTCGAGCGCACGTTCTACAAACAGGTACACGGGACAGCGATGGGCGCAGCCGTGTCAGTCACAGCAGCAACTCTCACGATGGAGTCGCTTGAGCAACGTGCACTGAATTCGTTCCCGCGTGCGCCCAAAACCTTTCTGCGTTACGTAGACGATTGCTTCAGTGTGATCAAATAGGAAGCACTGACTGCATACACAACGCACCTGAACAGCATGGATGACGCAATCAGGTTTACTGTAAAAGAAGAGCAGCACGGCGAGCTTCCGTTGCTGGACGTCCTCGGAAAGCGCGAAGGAAAATCTTTGACGTTCAGCGTGTACAGAAAGAGCACCCATACGGGTTGCTACCTGCATTTTAGGTCTGTGAACCCTGCCTCCCACATATGGTCTGTAATCACCTCGCTTGTAAGCCGTGCGAAGAGGGTTAGCAAGAAACCAGAAGATGTCGCCGCCAACATACAGCACGTGCATCGGGACCTCTCTGCAAGTGGCCACCCTGACTCACTTTGTGCGCTCCGTGGAACGTCAGCTAGAACGTCCTGCGCTGGTTGGCAACATGCGTCCCAGTCGTGCTCCGATACCGTATGTTCCTGGAATTAGCGAGCACTTGGCGCGTGTTCTGCGCCCCTACAGTGTACAGGTAGCGCACGTGCCAACTCAAAAGTTACGGCACTCCCTGATGGACGTGAAGGACAAGCTCAGAGGAAAAGTTCCCAGGCGTTGTCTACAGCATTACATGCGCAGACTGCGACCGAAGCGATGTCGGCGAGACAGGAAATTTTCAGCGAAGGCTCAAGCAGCATATGTACGACGTAAGAAAGAAGAACGTGTCTTCTAACGCTCTCGCTGAACACACAGAAGCAACTCACCATGAAATAGATTGGGCCAATGCAAAATAATCGGAAAAGAGAAGAATCCCACCTGACGGCTTTATCAATTGAATCCCTGACAATCCAGACCACGGAGCGCACACTTAATCGCAATGACGGCCACTTCCCACACGTGTACGCACGTTGCCTACGTCACATCTTGAAGCAAACATAACCAGATCACTTTCGTCCCAACTTTTCATTGTGAACAAGGCACCCGTACGGGAGCCGAAACGTCTTTTTTGGATTTTAAACATTCTTGGTACGTGCCAGTTTTTATTGTCATGTGTTTTCCTGACAAGACGGACTTCCGTCCAACCCTCGATTTCAGCAATTTACATTGTCTGATGGCAAACTCAAAAGTCCTGTCACATTTCCACTACTCTATTGGAGGTCTCATGCCTGATAAGCATAGAGGAAGTTCCACCAATTTGTAGTGATGCGTGTATCAAAAGACAATAAAAAGCTAGATGGCAGGGTGAATAAGCCTTTTAAACAAAATGGTGGGATGGTAGCATCCTATGTAGAACATATGTAGCTGCAAGTCTGATTTTCAAACCTCAGAGGCTACACTAAGAAGAAATTTGGTATAGGCTGCATATCATTGGTATACAGTCTCACTTGTGATTTCAGTTAACTTTTCATTTCGGTTTCTTTTCGGTGTTCAGCACATTCGGTTTAACACCCAGTTGGGCATGCATTTCATTTCCCCAATATTTTTTTGCCTTGCTTGTATCAATATCAGAAAGAAATACCTGCCCCACAGGCCTTATGTATGACAAATAAACCTTGTCTCTAGAATGGGGTAAAGGGCACTTCGGATTTTAAAGAGTAAATTGAACCACTCTGATTTGTATGGGAAGTGAAAATTGCACTGGTAGTGAAATTTCAAATTTCACTATCAGAGCTGCTACCAAATCGACGGCAACTTTCGATTTCGGTTGCTTGGGAAGATCATAGTTTAAGCATCCTAATGTATGAGCACAACAATGTCATTAGGACCCAAAAAGAAAGCACGGGCTTACCAGGCATAATTAATATGTGGGTTTACCACACATTATTAATACATGCAATTAGTCAACGAATGCAATTTTTCACGCATGCAATAATGCACTCAGTTAATGCATGCATTAAGTAGGCCTCAAACAAACTAAGAGGCACAAATGAAGCTAATAGACGTGTCCTATGGGGGCTGTTTTGTACACCACTTTTGTTAGGCTCGGTGACTTCCCCACCAAGGGCGCCATTCAAATCTTCTAGGCAGTGCACCTGCATCGATAACCACAGCATTAGGAGGCCTGTTTCAGCACCTGCACATTATCGGGAACTACAGTGACACACTGCTGGGCAAGTTAGTGTATAATGGCAATAAAATTGGACCGCGACTGAGACAAAGGCAAGAGATGATGTTTTCTTTCTTTTATTTTATTGCCCATATTCCGTCAATTTTATTGCCATTATGCACCAACTTCCCAACAGTGTGGTTTACTGATGTTCCCGATCACGCGCAGGTGCTGAAAGAGGCCACCTTCTTTCTCTTGTTGTCTCAGTCACGCTCTAACTTTATCAGCATTACCAGGAGCCGGCTTCAGCTCTTATGCTTCCAAAAATCTACTTTGAGAACCAAGGTTTTATGCCAAATCATCTATGAAACTTCGCAGCATTGAAATTTCAGTAAACAAGGAGTTTAATACATGAGCGTTAAATACATGGTATGCGGATACTTGAAGTAAAACATTGATCGATTTGATTTCACCAGCAATTTTGTTAAATCAAGATTCATTGCATGACGTTTTGAAGTATGAATCAACCGGCTTGGAAAAAGTCACACTAGTGATTACTGACTCCGCTCTCGATCATACAAGTGAGGATAGCTTAGGCATACCGGCATAAGCTAAGTAAATCGTGACCATCTTCGCTAGCTCCTATTTGCACCTGTACCCTTCCACTGTTTTTTCTGCCTCAATCAATGGGCGATGCATTTACTCCACAATGTCTGCTCTCTTGTGCCTTGTTCTGGCCTAAGGAATGCGAGCTGAATGCACAAGTGTGCCTTCTTAACTTGGATGTAGAATGTCGTGACCAAGTCTCCTGCTGCTATTGCTGCAGATGTCACGACGGGATTTTAAACAAATATTAGTACATCTTAAGGGTCCCAGCAGTAACTGGTTGCAAACATGCATTGTTTCTATTAAACGTTAGGTGGCTTGCCATTCGACTTATAGGCGATATTCGGGCATGTGGTTTCTGTTTGTTTTGTAAAGCACCATAATGGACATTGTGGCATTGAAACCTTGAGTGAACCAGTTTCGTGATTATTTACCGGTGTAAACAGTTATCTCGATTCTAAAGATTATAAGGTTGATTTTAGCCCCCAGTGTAGGCATGACATGACGAAGCTAGTGAATATGGTGCTGCACCGGCTACACTTGTGTTCCTAATGTAGGGAAAGAAGATAGTCCATAGCATCGGCTACACTTATGTTCCTAATGTAGGGAAAGAAGATAGTCCATATGTAAACAAGTCTTACATGACCTGTTTCTCACCCTTGCTTTCTGTTTCTCTTTTTCTTTTGGCAGGCACGTGAGTTTAAAAGTTTCTTTTCATCTCGTTATTCGTTTGGGGTTACAAATTTTGTCATTTTAGCTGCACAGGGACAATAGGAAACCTTTTGCATTGCATTTTAGTTACATTTTTTACTACAATGTTTGAATTCGGAACAGCATCGTGGGCTCCTCTCTAGTCGACATCCTGTTGCCTAAGCTCTTAACACGGATAATGAGGGCTCTAAATTAGTTGCAAACACTTCCGCTAACTGGCTGAGCTCGCTTGATGTCATTTTACTGTGGCTATGGATAGCTGTTATCCGCAGCTTTTTGCTCCAACACAAACGAGTAGCCTTTGCCTGGTGCACTGTATGTACTTCAGTCTAACACGCCCCCTGAGCTAACATGCGCCCAATATTAGTGACTGGAAAAAATCATAACACCAGCTGTTACATTCCTTTCAATGGAAGTGTGCAGACATTGTAATGTTTGGAGGTGTGAACAAGCTTTGCATTCACCTAAAATGATTTCACTACCCCTATCAAACCTCTCATTCTCTCTCCAAGCACATGTTGCAGTCAGTGCCATCGATGGCTCTAAAAATTACGCATTATGTAAGAGCCTTCACAACCATAATTCCTGGAAGCATGAACCAGGCATCGGTCGCCCACCTGGCCATTTCCTCGATTGAGGTACGCGTCACTGCTGTCTGTTTCATTTTGCGTGGAAAATAAATTAATGCCTAAGGCTATTCCCACAGCACAAATGACACACCTTTGTGGCTAGTGCAACTACTGTCGGCCATTCATGGTCGCTGCACCAACTACAGTAACACCATGACACTAGCCTGCCTTGTTTCCCCAGGCTACTGGCAGCTTTCAGAGTACGGACTCCAGCAATTTCATGGTTATTGGCTTATGCAGAAATTGTGGAAATTACACATACCAGCAGTGCCCCAAATTTAGGCTTGCAGATTTGAGAGTGGGTCACCATAGCCAACACCAGCTGATCAGTAAGACGGATGGTGAAGAAAGCTGTGCTTTTAAACACTTTTTCCATTAATAAAGACAAACAAATCGGCTGGAAAAACACTATGCATGGCCTCAGTCTATACATCTGGAAATGCTCTTTTTACAGTTTTTCCAACAGGAACACGAAACGGTGTTTTCAGCTCATTTTAAAACTTGCAGTATTTGTATAATTCATGGTAATAAGTCAAATGAAGCCGGCAAAGCATTTTTAGAGCACTGGTCACATTACACTCGCTTTTTAAAGGCTGTTGATTCTGGGCTATGCAAGCAAAGAAAGGCCAGAAATAACGGCTTCATTGTTATTGGCTGCCGCTCATGATGTGAATTTTTATTCTTTCAGATAAAATAAAGCACTCTTAGAGAGCTATGTAAAAGCAGGTGCATTGATAAGTTTAATTTTGGTTTTCTTTAGTTTAAAGTGCAGTAAGTCAGCAGTTATCAATAAAATGCCCCAGCCAAAATTGTGCTTTAGAAGTAGCCAGTTCAGTATTTGAAACAGGCCAATTTCAACTTAGCAAACAGGTTCACCCTAGCTACAGCTTTACTCTAGCTACAGTTTTCTAGCCTGCTACACACTTATTAATGGTGGCATGTTGCACTGTACTGTTTACTAAATTAACTGCTAGCTGCACTAACTTCCTCTAATACCCTTCTGCCACATTTCTTTTGAATGTACATGTAAATAATGTAATGGACATTCTGGTGGCTGCTTCAGCAGTTATCTCATAATTTTTTGTAGGAATTCTCTCAATTTTTTGTGTGTTTTGTACAGATGCAATGTTCTTTGCCCCAACTCATTCTGGAATTCAAGAAAATGTCCACAAGTAGGCTGTTGTAATGGCGTATACATAAGTGCGTTGTTTCAAAATTCAGTTGAAAGTGTGCCTTCTTATACAGACATGGAATACTGAAATGGCAAGCTACTCGCGCTAGCTATTTTTGTGGCTTGTGTTGCTCACCAGAATTAGCGCGGTGTGGGAAGCACGACAGGCAAGTAAGATGTCACACGAGCCGCAAAGGGCGATGATTCTGGAGTAGCTGTTCCGTAAAGTTGGGCCTGTCTCACAAATTGCTGCCAAAATACAAAGAAAGAAAAGTGAAGAAGATGGCACAAACATGAAGCAGTAAACAAGGCTTGATAAGCTCTAGGGTTTCGACTTCAAGCCACATAAGCAGGTGTAAGTGCGTGAGGAATTTTTCTGATACTTGTGCTATGGAAGATGTCGCAGCTAATAGAAGTTTCGGAGCTGCTACAGGTGCCAGACAACACCAATGCAGGTTTTTCTTGCTTTTACTGCTGCGCCGTAAATTTTAAATTGTGATATTGTGTGCTGAAACCACAATACACTGGTGTTTCTTGTTTTCATGTCACCTGAGAAAAAACAGCCTCCGCTCCCGGGAACGCGTTAGCCACTGGGCCTTTGTGGCGGGTAGTAGTTCTGTCGCGCTCAGCCTGCCAAGCTTCTTGCATGTATTCGGCAGCTGTTTTAACCAGCCTCCTCTCGACGAGCTAGTTCTGCGCTCTTTGGCTTGGCAGGTGATTGAATGATGTTCGCATAATCCTAGCTGTACTACTGAAACATGGGCCACATGAAGCTTTGCAGAACTTTGCAGGAAAATCTTCTGAGGTATTGTTAGCGAATCAAGTACATCAAGGTACAAGCTTCAATCTCTTCGCTCTACATTGCAAGCTTGCTTTTTGATTTGTTTTTATTGTTATAGGTTTGATTTTGTTTCCTTTGGAAAATCTGGATCCTGCTGCGAGATGTGCATGTGAGGTAGACTTGTTCCGTTCACTGCACCTTTGCTGTGTGCTGCGCACACTTTTCTTTCATCACTAACCGCTGTACGGTGTTTTGTATTTTCGCTTCCACCTAAAAAATTTCTAGGTTACGCATTTTTGGATACACTGCTATTGAATGTTAGTATACATATTATCTGGCATTGCCGTCTTGTAGTTTTGCACACCGCATGAAATTTTCTAGCGTGGCCGTACATGTGCCCCTGATGCACATACACTTCGCTTGAACATGCACAGGCCATGCGGACACGCGAAAGATTTCAAGGACTGTCAGACTATTGATTCATTAATGTAGTTTCGCAATACAAATTTGGAAACACAGCACAAGGTAGCCTGTTACCTATGGTGTTTAAAATCTTAAACTCTGGTTGAGAAACAGATTGCTGTCGATATGTCCATGCTTCGGGTGCCACACTGGTGCTAATATGTCAGAAAGTACTCAAGATTTGATCGTGTGCATGTATAGTTTTAACTACTGATGATTTTCGAAACTACTATATCATCCTTCATTTACTCGCATAGTGCTTGCATTCTTTCACGAAAAATTGATAGAGTAGGGGGTGCAACAAGTATGCAAAGGAAATGTTTGATCGGTTTCGAGGTGCTACTGCTCCTTTTTTTTGGACAAATTTTTTGCTAACGAAGATTTCGGTGAAAAAAATAAGATAAGTGCAGACAAACTAATGCTGCCTACATGCCTGAACCGAAAAGCATAATTGGCGAAACCGGTCGCGTCGTGTGCTCAAAGTGTATGCAGGCTGATCTCCGCACTCCGCTTGAACTTGTGGCACCATCTCAAAATTCCTTTGGTTACAAATATTGAAAGCAAAATGCTATCAATTATTGCAGCAGTAAATGTATCTAAACTTAGTCGGTTCAGATAACACTAAAAAATCTTAATTATAATAATTCAGTTCACAGTAATTGCAATTTTATGGCATTGAACAGCCTTGTGGCCTGGTTTTTTCATCGCAGGAAGTGCCCTGATACTCTCAATCCTTGGCACAATTGCATGCTATGCATGAAACCGAGTATAGAGCCCAGTACTCTAGTTCAATCTAGGCCAAACAAGTTTCTTACATAAGTGCCTTCCTTCACCACTTTCCCCTTCTGGCACTTGCAAGCACCAAGATTTTGCTTAGCAGTTATGTGGTCGCGGTTGGCTTCCACGTGCTATCATATTCACCATTTAGGAGGAACGCATTTTTATCATGAGTATACTGTTCTGTAAGTATTTCTAGAAATTGTACCACAGGTGCCTCCATTTACCATTTCTCCACTTGCGGCACTTACGAGCACAAATGGTTTGTGTGGCATCTTAAAAATTCCACAAGCTATTATCATCACCGATGATGGAACGATGATTAAAGGCTTCCCTGTTGAATCGGGGTGATGGCATATGCCATTTTGCTTGTGCTAGTTATATATCCACAACTGCTAATCAGTTTACGATAGTCTTTCGTGTGCTGCCGAAACGTCAAAATTTTAATGTGACTGTCTGCCTGTGTGTCCCTCGATTCTGCCGCCAGGCCACAAGTTAGCATTTTTGAACAAGATTCTATAGGAAAGCTTTTACACACTATTAAATCTGGGAGTTCTTTGTACTTGTCCACGTTGTTCAGCATATTTGAGCATATTTGATGCAAAACATAAATAACTGATACTAGCAGTGTTATTTTAACTGTCGCTGCTTAGTAAGACCTTGCATGCTTGCAAGCTATGTACAGCACACCGAATGATTTGCGACTGCATCTAGGAAACGAGTATCTGTCCGGAATAAAAATTTGTCACCTAAATGCCCAATCCGCGAAAAACAAACACGCAATTTTGGAAGTGTTTTTTAGTAACTTCGCATTCGAATTCGATCTGATAATGCTATCAGAAACCTGGTTCACAGATGAAAATGTTTTCAAAATGCCCCACTACAATGTTTTTTATTTAAATCGCCTAACTCGCCGCGGAGGTGGAGTGTCTATCTTAGTAAAAAATACGTACCAGTGTGAATTGCTACATGACTATTGTTCTGTAAACACTGATTTTGAAATACTAACCTTGAAACTTTTCAACAATGCCATTTCGCTAGTATACCGTCCTCCCAATGGAAACTATCATACCTTCCTTGATCACCTTGAAAATTTTTTCCTCTACTGCAATAAAAACAAACTTCACGTAGTCTGCGGTGGGGATTACAATATAGATCTTCTCACTAAAACATGTGCTAGTAATGAGCTCGTCTGGTTGTATGAAAGCTTCGGTCTAAGTAACGTTATCGTGCTGCCAACAAGAATAACTGCTAGCTCTTCAACGCTTATTGATTTTTTTCTCGTCAGCACCAATATTAAGAACGTAAAGGCAGGAGTAATAGCTCATGACTTAAGCGACCATCTTCCCATATATGTTGCCCTCCGGCACCATCAAAAACAACGTAAACCTAGCATCTTAGTTCGCAATATTAGTACTAATAACTTGCAGCGTTTTCGTGACCAGCTTTTGGCCACAACTTGGACAGAAGTATTCGGTAACAATGATGCAAATGGAGCATTTAATGCTTTTCTTAACCAGTTTAAGTCAATTTACAACACCAGCTTTCCGTTTAAACTACTCAAACAGCCTCGAAAAATCAGAAAGCCATGGATTACGCACGACTTACTAAAAAAATTAAAACAAAAAACACTATGTACCAGAAAAGTCTTTCCCAGCCTGACCCCAACTTACTGAGAGAATTTAAAACCTTTCGTAATCGTCTCAATAAGGAAATATACCACGCCAAAACAAGATATTTTCATAGCGTCTTTACAGAATCGTCCAACAACACAGCAGTCATTTGGAAAAAGATTACCTCTGTTATTGGCACCCAAAAGACTACTAGTCCAATTAAAGAGCTCACAATTAATGGCAATAAAGTTGGGGGCACTGAATTATCTAATGCCTTTAATGAGTTCCTCGTAAATTTGCACCCGCCCTCTCTCACGGGGGACTATCGAAAATACATGGAAACAACTTGCGCTGGAACCATATATTTAGGTCCTGTTTCGGAGTCTGAAGTGTTCTCGACCCTTATGCACTTGAAAAATAGCCATTGCTCTGACGTTTTCGATTTTAAGGTTCATCCCGTGAAATTTGTTGCTGATGTTATAACACCGCCGCTAACCCACGTGTTTAATCTCGGTATTGTTAATGGAAGCTTCCCAACTGAGTTACAAACAGCTAAAGTGACTGTCATACACAAAAAG
The DNA here is from genome assembly GCA_013339765.2 of Haemaphysalis longicornis. NCBI lineage: Eukaryota > Metazoa > Arthropoda > Arachnida > Ixodida > Ixodidae > Haemaphysalis > Haemaphysalis longicornis. Next base: position 136,642,724 of record CM023449.1, on the reverse strand, counting down.
GGTGACCGCAATGCCCTATCCAATTATAGGCCAATTTCTATATTGCCCATTTTTTCTAAAGCCCTTGAAAAGCTCATTCACACGCGTTTTACAGCTTTTACCGACAAACACAATTTATTAACAGAATGTCAATATGGGTTCCGAAAAGGTCGTTCAACCGAAATCGCTCCTTTAGACCAAAAAGAATTTATGCTGGAAAACATTGAACAGAAAAAATTTGTGCTGGGAATCTTCATCGACTTCTCAAAGGCGTTTGATTTACTTAACCGAACGTTGCACTTTCAAAAATTACAACATTACGGAATCCGTGGAACAGCACTTGAAATCATGACAACATATTTTGCTCAACGTAACCAATATGTATCAATCAATAACCATGCATCTATAACTAAACCGGCACTTTATGGGGTCCCTCAGGGAAGCATACTTGGCCCTTATCTATTTAACATATATATTAATGATATAGTGCGAATCGATCAGTCAGTAAAATTTGTTATGTACGCAGACGACACCAGCTTATTTCTCAGTGATAGTGATTGCAAAAAACTGTTAGAACGAGGCAATGAAATTTTGGTAAAATTAGCTGCGTGGTCCTCAGCAAATGGCCTAAGTATAAATACAGAAAAAACAAAAGCGGTAAGTTTTTAGAGCGAAAGGCAAGGCCATAACACCCGACGCGCTCTTTATGAACGGGACTAGAATCGAAGTAGTAGACAGGATCAAAACGCTGGGTATAATTTTCTCTGAACATATGCTTTGGGATTTTCAGATTGAGAATGTAATGACAAAGCTAGCCCGTACCGTTGGAATTTTTTATCGAACTGGGGACTTGCTTCCTACGAAAACCAAACTTCTATTATATAATGCGCTGTTCTTGTCTTACCTACGTTATTGCTTCCTCGTATGGGGCACCAAAACCTCTTCAAACATCACCAAACTCGCACGTCTTCAAAATAAAACGGTTCGCATAATTTCAAATTCCCCTTTCGACACGTCAGCAGGTCCTCTCCTTAAAAAACTCAACCTGATTAGTGCAGAAAATATTTATGATTACCGCCTAAGCACAGCTTTAAGAAACGAGGCAAAGCGTAGTGAGATATTCCTGAATAGTTTTGCGCAATTAATTCCCAATGTACCTGTGTACAACACTCGACATACTGAACATTGGACGGTACGCTGTTGCAGAACTAACTATGGTAATCAAATGTTGTCCTATACTGTCCCCAATCTTCTAAATCAATTTATTGAACGTGGCGTTGACTTTCATTCTTTAAGGATTTCTGAGCTTTTACGTATGTACCTGTAATAATGATTTCTCTTTTCTTTTTCTCTCTTTTTTTTCTCATGAAGAGTACCAGTTCTGGCTATGTATGCAAGCAATGTTCTGCTAGACATTGTATAAACTTGTTTTTTTTTCTCTCATTTCTGTTTATTTTGTTGTAACAACATTTTCTTTAGTAATAGTTTACTGAATTTCACAGAAAAACAGTGTCTTGTTGAAATTGGATTGTATCAATTACACGCAAGCCCTCTAGGACGTATACCGCAGGCGCCATCTGCTGCCCATACACCGGTACGGGGCGAGAGCTCGTCAAGCTGTCCACAGCAGCTTTTTCTCTCGCCCCGTCATGTCTTATAAAGAACATGAAATAAAATTCTATTCTATTCTATTCTATAAATAGATGTAAGTGTGATGCCAGTCTTTTTCAACACTCAGTAACAAAAGCTGGATGTGGGCGAGTTGGCATATTATGCTCGATTGTTACTACGGTGCAAGAAAACAAGAGGAAAGAAGAAACACGTACAACACAGTGCCGAACACTCGTTGTGAAAGGGGGTGGCTTGACTCGAAACGCCTGGAAAATGTTCAGTGCATAAGAAATCTAAAGTATCCAAAACTTCATGTGGGTTGACTTGGTCCACCAAGGCAAAATACGCTGGGTCAGGCCAATTTTGTGGCGAGCGCTCGCTCAAGTACGTTTAAAGGAACCATAAGGACAAAACACAAGTTCGGTTCATTCGAAAGATTGCCTTGATAGAATCATACTGACACCACTGATAACGCACACTTCGCTCAAATAAGCTACATAACTAGGAACAAACGGAATGGCCATGCGACCCACTAGCTCTTTTTCCGCAACATAACCTATGGTGTCACATGAGCTCAGCTGTGCTATCGGCTGAGGACGGAAAAAGTTAACGCAAATTAGGCACGGCTTATAGGCTTTGCGAACGAACTATTTTCGCTTAAGTGTAATGCAGACTCATTTTACAGCAGTAAGAATGGTGCGGTAAACAATGAAAGTTACAAAAACGCGCATAAGCATAGAAGTACCGATGCGCACTGCTGTTGGTACTGGGCTTGTTTTTAGCTGCACAGCACTCCCCCGCTTTGAAGTTGTTTTACATGACACTGGCTGATTGGTGCAAGCGGAGTTGTCTTACGTGACCCTGTTTGTTGAGGATACCCCAGGTTTCATGAGACGATCACTTTTGACAGTAACAAAAACAAGCCAGGTGCAAATACGCTCAAAAACAAAGCAACGGCGGACAACGGTTCGTGGATGACTATAGCAGCGCCATCTGGGAGGGCTGACGGACAGCAAGGCCGCAAACCCGAATGACGCAGTGGAAGTTTGCTTGAATACACGTGCTTCTGACGTCATTTGTGACAACGAAAACCTACGATTTGGCGGGAGAATCAAAATTCTAATGTCAATTGATCAATTTCTCAGTGAATACGGCAACATTTCCTGCCGGACAAGCGCTGGGGGAGCTATAAAACGCGAAATCTTTCGAATAAAACAAACTTATATTCTGTCTTCATGGCTCCGTTAAGTGGAGAGCATTTTTAAGGTGCGGAGTACCTTAGGACCGCACAGTGTCGGTCCGCGTCCGTACGCATAGCATTTACAATCGCAAAAAAATCACAGAGGCACCAGCAGGATTCGAGCCTGTGTCTGGCACACCAGAGTTAGTGTCAGTCGTCTTGCCCATTGGGCTATGACCGCGAGTTAGTACCCGAGAGTCAAACGGCTTACTTCATCGCCTGTAACGGTGCAGAGTACCTTACGACCTCCCAAAGTCCGTCCGCGTCCATCCGTGCGCACACCACCATCAAGCGAAAATCAAGCGAAATTCGATTTGAGCCGTGAGTTGGAGTTTCATATACGGAATAATCCAGGTGAAACTCACGGTTTAAATGGAATGACGGTCGGGGCGCAAATCGGATGTCAGTCGGGGCGCAACTTGGACGTAATTTCGAGACCCCGTACTCCGCACCCTCGCAATCATCCAATGAGTGGAGATGCTGCCATTTATTTCTTCTGTCTTCTGGTTGTGTTGGCTGTTTCGTGCGATATTACAGCTCTGTGCTATGCGAAACCTGTAGTAGCAGAGCCCTGTACTAGGGTCTGATGGTCATCTGCACGGACTATTTCAGAGCAGACCATAGCTGTGCCCAATTTTAGTGCATTATATACAGACATGGTATGGCACGATCAATCAGGTGATAAGAAGTGCGAGGAGTATACTGAGCCTCTGTATACAGTCTTCATAGGTTATGAGAAAGCATTTGACTCGGTCGAAGCCTCAGCAGTGATTCAGGCATTACGGAACCAGGGTGTAGACGAGCATTGTCTAAGAATACTAGAGGATATTTACAATTGGTCCACAGCTACCATCATCCTCCATAAGGATACCTGTAAAATACCCATAAGGAAGGGTGTCAGAGAAGAAGACACAAACTCTCCAATGTTATTCAGATCATGTTTGCAAGAAGCATTCAGAACATTGGATTGCGAACAGGTGGGAGTATGGGTGAATGGAGAATACCTCAGTAACCTCAGATTTGCTGATGAAGTTGCCTTAAGTAACTCGGCGGACGAATTGCAAAGCATGCTTGCCACACTGGACAAACAGAGTAGAACCGTGGGCCTGAAAATAATATGCAGAAAACTAAAGCAATGATCAATAACCTCAGGACAGCACAGCGGTTTAAGATAGGTGGCGAGGCAGTGGAAGTGGTAAGCAAATATATTCACTTAGGCCAAGTTGTGACCATGGATCCCAAACATGAGACAGACGTAATCAGAAGGATAAAAAGGGGGTGGAGTGCATTCGGCAGATATTCTCAGATAATGACTGGGTGCCCACCATTGTCCCTGAAGGAGAGAGTCTATAACAGCTGCATCCTAGCGGTACTCACCTACGGGGCAGAAACCTGGGGGCTCACTATGAGGGTTCAACTTAAATTGAGGACGACTCAGCGCGCAATGGAATGGAAGAAGATAGGTGTAACATTAAGAGACAAGAAGAGGGTGAAGTTTGTCAGGGAATAAACGTGTGTTAAGGACATATAAGTAGAAATAAGAAGAAATAGACGTGGGCAGGGCATGTAATGCGAAGGAAAGATAACCGTTGATCATTAAGGGTAACAGAGTGGATCTCTAGGGAAGGCAAGCGTGGCAGGGGGTGGCAGAAAGGTAGATGGGCAGATGACATCAAGAAGTTTTTGGGGATAAATTGGTCACAGGACAGGATCGGGATAATTGTAGATTAACGGGCGAGGCCTTTGTCCTGCAGTGGGCAAGATAGGCTGGTGATGATGATGATGGTGATATAGATAGCACCACTGTACATGTGCAGACCCCCACTAATACAATCGGTTAATACTGGATGCCTCACTGAGGGTTGCTAACTGGTTCTCTGACTTCAGGCTGAAAATTATAAACCAAGAAGGAAGACTGAGAGACTAATGTGCGTTCGGTATACAGAGATTTTAATTTATTTCCCGTTACCGCCTTAGACGGAATCTACTTTTTAGGTAATGTAAAGGAAAGCTTTTACACATTAGTTATTTTCGACCAACGAGGCGTTACTAGCATCTTTATTACAACCATGACAACTAATACATTCATTGATTACTAAGATCTTTTCTATTCTGAACTGAAATGAATGCCAAGACGACATGCGTTGCATGAGGAGGGAAATTTAAGTCCCTTGTGTTTTCCACTTCAAACATCAAAGAACGAAAGCCATGTTGCGTTTTTTGACGGCGTATCTGTGCCGTCTTGTATAGGGAAATGTCTTGTTTATAAAGTTGCAAGCATTTTGATGGTTGAGAGGCCACATTGCTGAAAAATATCACTTTTACCCGGGGGTATGTTTCAGGGTCAGCCGGTGGCAGCGCCATGCACTTCCCAACCTGAGACCCGAAGAGTTTTGTTGCGATAGCCTTGTGGTGTCGTTACTGACTACAATTCACATTGGGCTCCTAGAACAAACGGAAATGCTCTCATTACTTGTCGGTTAGGGTAACGTGCCTCTGGTGACGAGGCCCACAGTCACTGCGCCGCGACAGCACTCGTAACAATTTTGGGACTGATGCTGCCTGCCCCACTGATCAGCCGATGCATGTGTGAGGATGCGTACAAAGAAATACCACAAAGGGCTCATTACTGTTAAAGTATTTCTAAGCTTGAACACCCCGTAATTCTAAAGTAAAGTGTAGGAGCATTAGAAGCTCCAAGCTGAGTTTCATCTCTTAACCGTTGATTCGGCGCACATGGTGTATCAGGTGAGTGTGTCGTGCACCTCCGCTGCTGCATATGAGGTCTTATAAAAGCTTTCATTGTTGTGCCCTCACTTGAAGAGATCAATTGGTTGTATATATGCAACGTACATTGCGACTGAGTGAGTGGAGGGATCTTCTTGCTTTTGTGGGTGAAAACTCGGATAGCCTTTTGTACGTATTCACCTTCAACCCATTGACTGTTTTCAGGGAACCCGTGGAAGATGCTCATCCACCACGCATGAAGACAAGTTGATGCGGACAATCAGAGGCTGCTGCTTAACAACGTGACGCTAGGCAATTGTTTCGGCAGCATGGTTGCGCACCAAGTCATCTTTTTGCCAGCTTTTACCTCGATTCAGAACAAAACGCCATGCGCTGCCAGATGCTTTTTGTGCTTCTTGCTGACTTGTGATAGCCTGATTTTATGCGTTTTAGATCACACTGTGAAGCTTGGTTATCAAATAAAATCTGCCTGGCCAGGCAGGTTCGTTAAGAACAGTTCGGCGCTGAAAATTGGGACTCTTAGAAAAGTCTTTCAAGGCATTTTAGCGTGCTCGTACGTGAGCTTTGTTGAAAGTGTTATGGTGACTGCTACTGTTTGAGGTGTTTTCAGCTTGAAGGATGGTGTGTACAAACAGGTAAACGTAGTAAATATAAACAAAACAAGTAAGGACATGAAATATTCTTACTGCGACAGAGCCTCAATTAAACGCCAAGATAAGTCATCAGCCTTGTGCAGTTGTTAATAAATTCTTTATGAGGTACGAAACATATAAACGGTCACTTTCTTTTGTTCGCCAGCATAAGGGATCTTTCAAAAAACGACAAAAGGCAGTCTTACTGAGTACCTGCGGGGACGCTTAGCACTGTCTCCTTAGACCCATTCAATTAGGTGAAGAAAGTATAAGCCGTTGGAAAAGAATGCAGGCCCTAAAGAACCGTGGAAACCGCACAGTTGAATTGTAAGCTATGAAAATATTGTTTGTACTGCATTTGACTGCAAAAGGCGACGTAATTGAAATGAATAAAGGACCTCTCACCTTCTTTTTTCCTATTGTGTACTACTTAACAGACTCTGTAAAATTAGCTTTTGTGCACCATCAAAAGTTGTGAGAATTGTTTATGGATATGCCATGCAGTCAAATTGAGATCAGTGCCGTTTTTGTTTCATAGTGGGTGCATGTTTGGCTGGGGAACGGTGTTATATTGACTGCAGAAGCTAGTATTTGCTGTTCTATCAAATAAATGCATATGTATTTTGATGACTAAGTCAATAATTGGTTCAATAAAGCATCACTGACGAAATTAGTAATCGAAATAAGTGTGACTGGCCCAATTAAAACAGAATGATGTTTCGCGAGCGCTAAGACTCCCTTAGTCATAATATAATCACGGTGAATGCTTGTATGTGATCAACAGAGCTATGGCACTCCCAAAATGTCATTTTGTTTTATCATTAGGTCAATGACTTGAGCTTCATCTATTCAGTTATGCTCCTAAGAGATGGTATGTCACCCCTCTAATGGACGAGCAAATGCACCTAGTAATTGACGCCTTCACGTAGAAGTGTTTTGTTAATTTCTGTTCCATATGGTAGCGCAGCCTTCATAGCCAATGTGTATTGCACACTCTAGCCAAAACATAGCCGGTTTGGACTCATGCAAGGCCATAAAGCATAAGGTCAACGTTTTCCCACTGAGCGTCCCTGCAGTCATTGCTGTTAGTACATTCTACAGCAGCAGGCAAGTCTCCAAGTATAGTGCATTGGACGCACTTCAAATCAAAACATGTTTAATGCAATAAATCTGTTACGGGCGGGGATGATGCATAACAGTTGAACATTTAAATGAGTGTATATACAGATTTCACAAGATTTTTTATTGGAAGTGAATATAGTATTTCCGTATTATGTTCCGTATTATATGGAGATGTGTTGCCAGTATATATTATGACTAAAAAATGCAGTTCCTCGGCGGTAGTACGATGGACAAACCACAAGATTTTTTTCTCCGCTACAGTGTCCTTAGCTTTGAGATATCTGCCTACCGAGCTTGGTTCAGCTCATGGACCTTGACATAGATGTGAGCAGCAGTCATAATACTGTGCTTTGAAAATGCGTGTATTCACTCCTCACCAGCCTACGGAACCTATAGAGTAGATTGCCCAGTGGCGTGACGAAGGTAGAGGGATGATACAAGTGCTAGCCTGTGTGTAATAGGAACAGTGCACTAGTTTGCCATTCATACGCAGTTGACATACTGAGCAATGCAACACAATGCTGAGGACCACAGAACAATAAGGACTCGATGACAAAAAAAAACGGTACTGGCACTTGTCTAATGGCTTGTCTTGGGTCCTAGCTTTTTGTATTGTTATTTCACCGCGTGGCACCCCTTTCTGGTTTGGTTGATCATTTTGCGCGTTATTTTTTCTCTGCTGTGGCACAGGAGTGGTCAGTTTCAATCTGGATTTGCAGACACCACGCCGATATTTTAAAGTAGTACTGACACGAAATTTTCGTAGCTGAGATAACAATGTAAATAACTTTCTAAGTATATGGAAATATATTCCAGTAAGTATCAACTCTCACCGTTTAGTGTAACATATTTCAAACCAATCTTAATCTTCGCACCCACGAGAAAGCTTAGAATGGATGCCATTTTACCATTGGCATCATCATGACGCCATGTGCGTCAGGGGAAGACTGCTGACGTCAGGGCCCCCGGGACGTAGACAAGCGCTGGCTGCTGTTGGGGCCGCGCTGCTTCCCCTTCTTCTGGGACGGAAATCGTTCTGCCAGGGCGCGTGCGACAACGGCCGGTCTGGAAGTGCGCGCGTCTCCGAAGCGGCCGTGGTGCGACGAGAACAGTGACATCAAGAGCGCCCTCCTGTCAGGGAGCCGCCTCGGTGTTCGTTTTCTCAAATTTTCTAAACTGAAAGGAATAAACGAGGCTGCAAATAATAATTTACCCTGTGATCGACCGCCTAATGTGCCATCCTAAGATTAGTGGGCTGGCAAGCACACATAGCAGCGAAAAAAAACGTAAAGGTGAGTGCACAATAGCGGCGCCGTGCCCTGTCGCGCGTCGCTTGCCGACGTCGGCAGCGGCTGGACACCTGTTTTCGCTGAGAACCTGAACCTGTTTTCCTTGCCGCAGAGCGATAGAAACCGAGACCGATATTTTTGAAGTTCCGCACAGCGGAAACGCCAATGAGGGGTGGCGGGAGCGATCACGCGCTGGTGACGTGGTGCGCTAACCTGTTACCACTTTCCCAGCGCCGCTTCCGTGAGCACCTCTCATCTGGCGAGAACACATTTCGCCTGAAAAAGCGGGAGTGATGTGGGTCGAGATCGCGCACGCGGGACTGATTAACCGCATGACCGCCGCCACGGGAAGTTGGTGTGGCCTTCACCGGCCGCTGGCGGCCAGTGGCACGACAAGATCGCTGCTAGTGTGCACGTTGCTTCTCTGCACTGCTTTACCCATAACGCAGTAATGTTCTCTGAAGTATCTTCCGTTCGGGTCCATTGTGCGTGCATTCCTTGTCACCAGTAAACGATTGCAAGGAAGCACTGGTGAATTTAGGCAGCCATTTCTGCAGCAATGCACGATGAGCAGGTATTTTGGTACGCCTTTATGTGCGTAGTTACGCGTTCATAGCCAGGATTCCATTTATCAAATGGGAAGCTTTCCTGACAAGCGTGGAACGCTATAGAACGGGCCTTGCTTATCAGATACTCGCCATTGTTCCATGCAAGGAAAATAAACGATTGTACAGCATTGATGGTAACGCGAATCCACCTTTATTAGCACGACGTTTGTTTCTACCTACATATTTCTTACATTATACTTCACGTTAAGCATCTGGTTGCTGCGACATCAGCCCTGATGGATAGGCAGAAAATACGTAACCTTGTTATCTGCTGGTGTATACATCGATTGGTTGGCTGTTTACACCTAGAAAAATGTTTTATCCGGCGACACATTCCTTTCTGCGGCAGATTCCATACGGGCCTATTTTATGAAAAAAAAAAACTATCTGTAATTCAGGCAAATTTCAGTGTCGAGCCACCCATGTCATCCCATCCACTCAATACTTTGAAAACGCTGCTGGCGTTGTCAACTGCACTTTTTGTGCTATGGGATCATTGCTTTGGGCTTCCGGAGTCTGCGTTTCGTCAATGTACCATCTTCCGACGGGAATTAATTAAGACTGTGGCCTTGCCCGGCGGTGTTTCGTCCTGAGTTAGGCTGTGTTGGCCTGTGTGAGTACTGAGAACCGTTACAAGCCTTCTGTGGGCTGGCAAGCACGTTCGTGCTGGCATGCACGTGAAAAACAGCCTAACCCACAGCGTTGTTAGCCGAAAATTTCATGAAAGTGTGAGAACTGGCTAGCGATGAATGAACGAAGAAATGTTTATGCTAACTTATGCAGCAGTTGCGTACGGGTAAAAATAAAGGAAATTAGGCTACTCGGAAGAATTTTTGCACAGACGTATGGAAACTAGCACAAACACAGACCTATATTTGTGCAGGTGAAGAGACTTGGCTATTTGTACTCCATGTTTAAAATGTGGGTTACTACAAAATTATAGTTTGATGGTAAGATTTCTGTACATTAAATTTGTGGATTTCCGTCTTCCGTGCATTAAATTTTGTACGACGAATTTCTTCCCTAAAAGCGTATGTTTTAGGTTTAAATCGTACAGACAAGTATGACATCTACGGCAATATATGTCGGTATGAATGTCATCAGATTTCTAACCGCCCTTCGGTATGCTATGTGTTTGACGTGAAATGAGCAGTGTTATGCGTGAAACTGACTTTTATCATGCATAGCAAATGAAAAATTATGAAATCATCTGAAAAACAATAGCAGCGTTATATTGCCAACATTCCACGCTGAGCAACTGCATTTTTGTGCTTTGGTGTATACATTATATTTAAGCATAGACCCAAAATTTAAACAGTCAGGTGACAGAAAAGAAGTGGTCTTGGCGTTACAAATTATAAGTTTTGGTGACGCTACTTGAATGTTTCAGAGTATAATTGTTTTACAAAAGATTTAGAGCTATTACCTGCCTAAGAAAAACCACATACTATATCAACTCACTGCTGCACTTGAAAACTTTCTCTGGTGCTGCCACGTGAAGCTGTTCGACAGGTTGATTTTAATACAGTGGTCTGTACATTTTTGTCGTGTTCTAATGCATCTGGGCGGATGTGCTGACAGAATTTGGGCCCTAGAGAATGATGCCAATTGCATTTCATAGAGTGTTTAACTACGTGTATGGTAATATTGGGGAAGTTTTTAAAGCATGTATTTAGTAATTTTTGCAGTGGTGTTTCTGTTCGAGTGGGACACAGGGAACATAAAGACGCAACAAGATTCTTGCGCCATAAACAGTTGTCCAGCTGCCGCTTCATCAAATTTGGCGGAAGAGTTTTAACGGGGTTAAAGTTTGTTGATTTTTTGCTTATGACTTCAATGTGCCACTTCTCCGTCCTTTCAAAACATATTGTGGGTGGAAGAGCTGTTGTCCAATCTCATTTCAGTCACTTTACGGGCAACGAGCTTCTTTATTTTATTGAAAATAAATTTTTGATGCACAGGTGCTGTCTTTTGAAGCCTTCGTTACCACTTTGTAGTTTTATTGTGTTGCCTAGTATACCGCCTTGCGGCGTTTTGCGAGCCCAATCTAGACCGGTCTTTGTAACAACAGTTTAGCAAAAAGAAACTTCCTAACATGGAAATTCATTTTTATGCCCTTAATAAAACCAAAAACATATGGTTACAGGAGAACGTTTACTTTCTGGCCAGGGCAAGTGGGAGGTGATAAGCAACCGGTAGGGGCAAAACTTTTCGATCGGTTTAACTCGACTTCATTTGGTTCAATTAACTTTGTATACTAAACAGTACTGGTTAGCTGCCAGAGCTAAAACCGTTGAAGAGAGCTTGACAGAGGCCTGAGTTGCTAGTAAATCGCAGCGAGCAGCTTAAAATTTAGCACCGTTGAAAATGCCGCCGTTTTAGTGAGATTGGTAGCAAATTCTATTTCAAAATGACTTCAAGACGATGTGCTTGGTATAGAAATACATTTGTACGTTGCCTTTAGCTGTCAGCAAGTAACTGTACAAGAATACACTGGAGGAAACAAAAAGAAGTAGAATATTCTTTGCGTTGCAATGTTTGTCATCGTACCGTCGTTTTCAATCTGCAAATAGTCGTTATTGGCACAATTTTCCGAAGTGGTGCGTTAAAAAGTGTCATACGCGCACAATTTTGTGTAGGTATGCGCTTTCTCTATTGTGCTTCTTCCCTTCTGTTTTCTTTACAAATGCTGCCAATGTGTTTCGCATTTTTCTCTTTGTATTGTTTTAATATGTATCCAGTCAACTATGGTATCCTTATTAACGTAAACGTATATTCCCACTCCTGCCTAAGCACTGGCACTCAGGCTGGCAATATTCAATAAATAACTGCATAAACATATAAATAATAATACAAGTTTACATTCCACCTACATGTTCACAAAAATTGCTATTCACTTACTGTAAGATTTGTTGAAGAACCTTAAGTGATCGAAATAAAAGGTTGGTTTTTATAGCTGATAACAGTTGGTTTTTATAGCTGATTAATAATGACCCCGTCAGTGTTTTGTTGGTTCGGACAACTACTACTGCAGGAATTAATATATTCTTCCTGAAGTGTATTCGCGCTTTTAGAACAAATTCGGCTTTCAGACTGTAAGAACGAGGACAGTGTTGACACCTGAAATAAGAGACAGCAGCAACTATTGGGGAAGCAGCATGCAGGAAACAAACTGGAAAACTAACTAAACAAAGGAGAATTATTGCAATGCTTCAGAAGACGAAATGGTCGAGTACGGGATCAAATTGAGTTGCCAAAATTGATAAATAGTAGGAAAACAAATGACATTACAGCGTGGCGGTCATCGAGGAAACGTTGGAAAAAAGGAGGAAGCTGGCTATTGGCAGAGACAGAACGTACGCACTTAGAGATGAACAGGGTACCATTACGTACAACATGTACAAGATGATAAAAATCGCGGAACGAATCTCTACCAGACTATATGCCAGCGACGTGGGACCAGGGGAAACTACACAGCCTACTCTAGCTTAGCTCGCGATGTTCCACCGGTGACTGAAGCGGAATCCGAAAAGGCGCTTAAACCCATGAAAAGATGGGAAGCTGCAGGCCACCAGGACATAACCGACGATTAAGGCATAACATAGGGTGCGCCATTTGTCTAGGATGCCGCGAGAGGACGCCGTCACTGCGCGATCGGCCAACAATTGATTCTCGCTGTTGGAGCTGGTCAGCATCCTCCCACTGCTCACGGGAAGGCGTGCGGGGGTCTTTCGGGTGGTGGGGGAGGGAGGGGGCTTAGCGGGAGCATTCACTGACAACGTGGAAAGTCTCGCGGGGTGTGACACGGTTGAAAGGTGTAGGGAAAAGGAAAGAAATATCTCCACCTTCTGAAAGCTAAAAGACGTTGCCGATACAATACTAAAAAACCTAGCTAAACTATTTTCAGAGTGTTTAATGATTTTAGAAGTCCCCAAAGCCTTGAAAAATGCCAAGATATTTTTGATTTAGAAGAAGGGAGATAAACATCTTCCGAATTACAAACCCATCAGCCTTCTGTCGGTTGTATGCAAGCTGCTCACCAGGATAATAGTTAACCGCATAACCGCCAGACTAGACTTCCAACAACTCAGGGAGAAGGCTAGGTTTAGAAAAAGATACTCAACAATAGGTCACATTCAATGTCATCGGCCAAGTAAAAACTGCGGAGAATATAATCAGCCGCCTCCCATGACACTTGTAGACTGTGAAAAAGCGTGTGATTCAGTTAACACAGCCCCAGGTATGAACGGATTTAAAGACCAAGGAATAGAGGAGGCCTACCTAAAACTCCTAGAGGACATATAGGAGGAATGCAGGGGCAGAATAACACTTCACAAGCAAAGTGAGAAATGGCCGATCCGAACGGGGGTGCGACAAGAACATACCATCTCACCAAAATTGTTCACAGCATGTATGGAGAGTGGATTCAGGAGGCTTGACTGGGGAAACTTAGCTTTGTGATAAACGGGGAATACTTGAGTCATTTGAGGTTTGCAGACGACGTAGTCTTGCTCAGGGAATCTGCAGAACAACTCCAAAAGATGCTTCAAGAACTACAATCAGACATTGAGTGGAGAGCGCTTAAACTTTGACTAGTAAACAAGGACGAGAAACACTGCGAAACAGGATGAAGCGTAACTAACAACTGATTTATTAGCGCAGACTGAATATATATATATATATATATATATATATATTTACACGTGCTTGTATGAAAAGAAAACACGTGCGAGGTGTGTTTTCAGCGTTCAACAAATTGAGGGGCTTTTGCAAGAAAGTTAATTGGGACGAGCCTGACCACACTACCGAACCGAGCTGTGTAAAACACGTGCACAAGATTGTGAACTGAACAAGGTGTTCTTTACAAAGTTCCCTTTCCTGGTGGCAAATCATACATCGGCCAGACTGGCCGCTGCCTCAATGAACGGCTCCGGGAACACAAGTGCGCGTGCTCGTCGATAAATGCGCCGTGCAACTTGGCACAGTATTGTGCAAGGTCTGAACGCACGCCGGAGTACCACAAAACGTCAGTGCTAGGTCAAGGATCAAGATGCAGCGCGACATATGGCACACCTACCTCATGGTGCCTGAAAAGAAGGAGAATACGTCAGCGCACCATCCATGACCTTATCAAAAAGGGAAATAGACTTCTTGTCACGCTAAGACCAGCATACGCTCCATGTAACACCGTTTGCAGCTGTAATCACGTACGTTCAAACTTTTTTGTGCATTTTTTTCATACAAGCACGCGCATATATATGTTCAATCTGCGCTAATAAATCAGTTGTTAGTTTCGCTTCGTCCTGTTTTGGAGTCTTTCTAGTCCTTGTTTACTAGTGAACGTTTAAGCGCTTTCCACTTAAGCTATGCAGCGCCAACTAGCCCCTACAGACGCCCTGTTTACAATCAAGAGAGCTTCGCTGTGAGACTAAATGTAAATATAAATAAAACTAATGTAAGGCAAAATAAACACGCTGAACGCGTCTTTTTTAGTATAGGTGACGAAACACTGGAACAAGTAGAAGAATATAACTACCTTGGCCAGACGGTCAGTGCTCCCCCCAACCATGAGAAAGTAATCCAGCGCAGAATAGCATTGGCTTGGGGTGCATTCGGTAAGCACCCGCAACTAATGAAAAATAAGATATATCTATCCCTAAAAAGAAATGTATTCAACCGATTTGTCCTGCCTGTGGTGACATACGGAGCTGAAACTTGGAGTCTCACTTAGAACGAAAACTCAGGTCCCCGCATTACATGTGACGTGAAGCGAATAATGTTAGGAGCAACGCTTAAGGACAGAAAACGAGCAGCCTGGATTAGGGAGCAAACTGGGGTAGATTATATCATAGTTCAGGTGAAGAAAAAAAAACGGACTTGGGCTGGCCATGTGGTACGACGAACTGATAACAGGTGGACCACAAGGACAACAGAATGGACACCTAGAGACGGAACTAGAAGAAGAGGAGGTCCATTAACGCGATGGAGAGTTGAAATGAAATTCGGAGGCAAAGAATGGACTCGGACAGCACAGTACAAACGCTGGGGGAGAAATACGGGGGAGGCCTTCGTCTTGCTGTGGACCTAACTAGACCGTTCATGATTATGATGATGATGATGAAAGTGTAAGCAGTAGAGGGGATGGTGGAATGTAATGCGAAATTTTTGTGGCGCGAGCTTTAATTCCAACGGAAGTGCACAAACAATGAAAAGTTATCAAGAATTGAGAGTGTCGGATTATCTCCCTTTTAGCGAAGGAGCAGTTCTATCCATGATATCTAATTAAGTGGTTGTCATCCAGGATAGGCTGTAATAGAATTAATGCATGTCAAACCCAATTATGATTAATAGACGTTTATTCTAGAGCAAAGGGGAAAGGGCGTGGCGAGCTTCCAATGTCTACGAGGCCGCGAGCGGGCGCCGTCACAGCGCGGTCAACCATAAATTAATCTTCGCTGTTGGGGCTGGTCAGCAGCCTCTCCCGCTGCTCACGGGAAGGAGCGGGGGTCGTTTGGGTGGTGGTGGTGGGGGGGGGGGGGGGGTATTCGGCGGGCATTTACTAACGGGGTGGAAAGCGTCTGGCGGGGTGTGACACGGTTGGAAGGTATAGCGGAAAAGCTTATGTTTTTTTTACAGGAACAGTGCGATGCACCTTGTAGGGCTCCTGTTGTTCAATTCCCTGTACGAGGGGAAACAGAAACTCCAAGAATCATCGGCTTTTCAACAACTTCAACGGTTCTGGTCATATTATCGGCCTGTTTGAGTAGACCACGGAAAGAGCGTGAACTTAGATTCTATATGATCAATTTTAATTTAATGAATTGAAGTCACGGCGCAAGTGTATTCATTATAAATGTTGTAGTTTACACCCAGTTCGTTTGTGTTTAATCCCAACACAATGATGTTATCAATGATAGCATCAATGATGTTATCTGCGTGTATAATGAACTTTACCATCTTATCAATGTCCGCCGCAATCAAGGTCACTGCGCAAGTTTTTCATTGTAAATATTGCCCTTTACACCTACTTCATTTGCGTTCAAACCAAAGTGCAGCAATAATAATGTTGCCTGAGTAAATAATGAACTTTGCCATCTTATCAATGCTTACCGCAACTACTATTTATGTAAATGCTAAACATAAGAGGCCCCAGTATACTTCCTCGTGGCACAGCCTCGGACGTTTATGTTGTGAGCAGCGGTGCAAGCTATAAGTTTCATCATGTGTACAATCCCCCTTCTAGTGTGCACCTTATCATCATCGCATCACCTTCATCTTCTCATCGTCACCAGCGTAACCACCATCACTTTCTGGCTGGGTATTCCCGGAGCCACCGCCGAATGAGTAAAGCCTCGCACCTGGCGACTTCTAGAGAATTTCAAGTTCGGAGTCCCGGTTCGATTCCCGTACATTGGCTCGGGACCCGATACACCCCTGGAACTTCGCTTTGGTCAGCGATTTTACGCGGCTGCAATTTACGGTGCAGCAAAAAAATATTCCGGGCCGGGCTTACCCACCCTGCCGCAGTATCATCGACTATCACCAGCCCTCACCGCAACCTTCAGGTGGTCGCCGGGCTCCGAGGAGACGGGATTGATAATTACAATCGTGTGTGCTCCTGCAATAGGTGGGATAATTCGCTGAAATTGCTCAACGTCGGAATTTACTTAACGGATGTTGCCAAGACCTTGTTCTTGAACCATCAAGAGGATTTAACCGACTGGACGTGTTTTTGCACCGAACTCCGTCAGACTTTCACACAGCCTCCACGCACTCTGAAGCCGCAAAGAAAAAACTGCACGAGCGCTCCTAACATCCCGCAGAGACGTATACGTAGTACATCGAGGATGTATTGGCCCTGCATCGACGCGTGGACGGCGGTATGTAGGAAAAAGACCGGGTTTGGCATATTCCGGCGGGAATTTCCCCCTTTTGCTTTCCCAGCGCTTGCCCTACAGAACCATTCACGTGCGCAGGACAGGATAGCCACATGCAAGTGATTCGTCCGGTGTGGCTAGAATTAAAATGAGCGACCAATCAGAGTTACGGACATCAGCCAATCAGCGTTGATTCTTTCAGGGTCGCTGGTCAGAAGCACGCACGGCACGCTTAAGTTGGAGTGTAAAGAAAGGGACGGACGAAGAAAAGAGACAGGCAGGGAGCCAACGTTCCGAGCTGCTGCTGCTGCTGCTGCTGCTTCCTTTACTACTTTATCCTTTTCTGCGTTTTTATGTACGCCCAAGATAAGCTGTACGACCTATACCCACGAACCGCTTTTCCAAAATCCTACCTTCTAGGAAGATAAAGGTATTATCTGCAGAAATTGTGGTGTCCAGACCCCCAAATTTGTAGGCCCACTGATAATATACGTGCATTTCCACCAAAGCGCCGTTGCCGTACAAAAGCTTGATTGAGTGCAATACTGCCTTCTTGGTGGACTTTTCCTCTGCGTGCAGCTTGTGCGGAAGATGCTTGAATCCTCCTTGCAGAGCTCCTTTCCCAACTTTTGTCTTTGTACTTGGGGCAGAGGCGTTGGTCTGTATATCTCCCGGATCGGTGTAGCTTTTCGTTGGTAAAAAAACACCTCGAAGACAAGGACCTTTTTGAAGATTATTCATTTCCCTCTCCGAACTTGCTTCTCGCGTAATGTCACCCATTGCGGCACTGCGGTAATGGTTTGGGGTCGGACCAGTCTCGAAAGCCGAACGTGTCGTCATGGGTATGGGCTATAGTGATGGTAAGAGATGGCACCACATCCCCTTGGACTATGTTCTCCGTTTTCATTTTTGACTTTCGTTCGTGAAAGTTCAACGTGCCGTATTTTTAGGTGCGGAGGACCTTAGGAACGCACAATGTCAGTCCGCGTCTGTGCGCGTAGCATTTGCAATCGCGAAAAATCACACAGCCACCGGCAGGATTCGAGACTGTGCCTGGTAGACCAGACAGAGTTAGTGTCAATCGTCTTACCCATTGGGATACGACCGTGATCGAGTTAGTACCCGAGAGTCAAACGGCTTACTCCCTAGACTGTAATGGTGCGGAGTACATTAGGACATCCCAATATCCGTCGGCGTTCATCCGTGCCCACACCACCATCAAACGAAAATCGAGCGAAATTCGATTTGAGCCGTGAGTTGCAGTTTCACTTTGGGAATAATCTAGGTTGAACTCACGGCTAAAATCGAATTACAGTCGGGGCGCAAATCGGATGTCACTCGGGGCGCCACTTGGATGCCATTTCAGGTCCCCGTACTCCGCACCCTCGCCATCATCCACGGAGTGGAGATGCTTCCATTTTTTGATCCCACGTTGTCATCACCCTCCTGTTTTGCAAAAGAACTAGGGTAAAGTGTGGTCGTCGTATGGGAGATTATGAACCTGGATGCTCTGTTGGAACCTGCGTATTCTTGTTGGGCAGGTGCAACGGTTGTCGGCGTGAGCCTGCTGTGCTGGATTTCTGCAGACTTTGACGCGTCAATAGCGAGTTTTTTTAGGTTGTCACAGGACTAATTCTCCCAGCATTTCAAGTCCTTGTCGCGGATGAATGGTGTGCTGGAAGGCACACAAGGTCTAGCTGTCTCTTGATTCGGTTTCGCCTTCATGGTGACTGGCTGGTTCTCCAGAGGTCGCTTCAAAGATTGATTTGTTCTTCGGAGAAAGACGTCTCCACTATCTCGTTGTGGGCCTTTACCGTGGTCTCTCTCTCGACAGAGCATTCCCGGTGTCATTCCTGCCGAGTGGCGGTGAACTCACGACCACACAGCCCACACTCTGCTTGCCAAGGCATCCCTGTGGCTGAACCGTAACAACGCTTTCCTCGGTGGCGGAGTCTGTCAGATTGGCTGAGGTGTGCAGTATCTTCCCGAGCGAGGTGGGGGGGGTGTATAAACGGTAGATGAAGTAGTAAAGGAAGAAGCAGTAGCAGCTAGGAACGGTGACCTCCAGTCTCTTCTCTTCGCTCGTCCCTTTCCTTACACGGAGAAGCAGTGCAATCTCCAGTCTCTTCTCTTCGCTCGTCCCCTTCCTTACACGGAGAAGCATGGCAATAGGGTGTCACGTCAATACGATATCCGTTCCGTCAACGCTCGAGGCGCACAACGATCATTGAAAGAAACGCGCGTTGATAGACAAATCAGAAGCAAAGTTGATTTGCCAAAATATGTGAAAAGAGCAAGTTTGGCTATCTATTCGTTCGATATTTGGCGCTCATCATTCAAAATCACTAATGACAATTACGGTATTGTCTGCTGTATAAGTCACCTTTCCATAAGTTGCATCTACCGCCCTCTTGACGAGAACGTGGATGTGCAAGTGTCACCTGTGTATAATACGCAGCTATCGTAATTACTGAATCCTTGCGTGGAGATTCTTTCTGGGAAAATACGTATCAAATCGCATACTCGTTCGAATCGCGAACACGAGCCGCTACCACGCTTTTATCATTATCGGCACAGATCGCCAGTCATATTGTCACTGGTTAGCGCAGCCTGCAACAATTAAGCCTCCAGCCAAAATAAAAAAAAATGCCGTTCTACCCAACGTGAAAGCTGTCGGACGTGCTTAACAGTGATTTGCCATAACGGGCTGTGGTGCCTTTAACCGCTCACTGCTACCACCCATCACGCTCTTCGCATCCCGGTCTCCTCTCTTGACGAATTGAACGGAGGTTTGTCCGATGCAATTTAATTGTCCCGCAGTGCTCGCGCGCACCGTCTTAGGAACAGCCCAAGCCGGAGTTCTGTTCGTTTTTTGCTTGCTTTCATGTCGCACGTGCCGGCGCCTTACTGAGCAGTAAGGCGTGTCTTCCGTGGTTACGTTTTTCGCTTACTATCGTGAAAACCAACCCAACGTGCGTTAGTAACTAAATTAACGCGGGGGTTGCCGGTTAATTACACAGATTGTGCCTCAAATGTACCCGAAGTTTTCTTTGCGCTAAACGACGGGGAGATGTATGACAAGTACCAGTGGTTCTGGAGTTGCGAACGCTTATTTTCTCGATTGTTTGTTGAAGCTTCTGTGCAATGCCGTTACGGTACGCCGTTAGGGTACGCCGTGGGGCTCTACATGGGCCCGTTATCTCGCTGGGAATCGTTAACGTGCGCCGAAATCTCGTACACACGGCCGTTTTTGCTTTTCGCCTCCATCAGAAAAGCGGCCGCCGGGGCCGGGAATCGAACCCGCGTCCTCGTGCTCAGCAGCACGGCGCCTTAGCCACTGAGCCACCGCGGCGGGTATAACCTGGATTAGGCTTCTAGGGAAGAAACGCTAATGTTGTACGAGTACAGGGCATGAATAAATCGGGTGGCGGGACTTTGGACAGATTCAAGATCATTCCTTAAGGGTTCCATATGGCGGAGGCATATTCCAGTTTTGATCGGATGAGTAGAGACCGGCACTTCAGGCACGAAAAATTACGGTTTTAGGTGCCTACAATAGGCACTGAAAAGTGCCCTTAAGGCATGTACAGGCACCAAATACTGTTGTTTAGGGCACATATAGGGTGAATTCGTATTTACGTCAGCAGCATATTTTACGACAAATTTTTGACTTGCAGTAAAAACAGCAGAAATTTTAAGTCTTGTGCAGTGGGAAAGTAATTTTATTTTATTTGTGAAAATCAACCACACAAGAGTTGCTATTTTAACAGATTTACGTGAAGTGCAGGGTGATTCGACCACAAAAGAAAACCTTAAAAGCAATAGCAAGGCACACCCATTTCAATTATTTGCGGCCTGAAGTTGTACTTCATTTCGGTCGATAATTTCGCGCGAAAAAACAACACTCAATGTTCACTGAAGTTGGAGGAGCGTGCTTGTTCTTCAGGACGCTTCATGATTCCATCTGGAATATATGTTTGGTGCTCAGAACCTTCGGCAGCTCTTGTAGCACAGGGAATCCAGGAATTTTATGTCAGATAGAATGGCAGATGGTCATACAGGAATGGCTCTATGGGAAACCGGTCCTTTGGTGATTGTGGTGGGTAAGTCCTGGACATTCCAAATGAGCTTAGCATTTTAGTCACAGTGGCGCAAAAGCTCTCAGCTGCGGTAATTCTTTTTGCTCAGATTGTGAAATAAGCACACAAATGTGCCAAGTCACGTTCAAGTGTAGTGTGGTGTAAACAATTGCGGGTGCGACGCTTTTGTCGTCTGCAATGGTTTTAGTAGTACCGGCAAGAGTATTTGTAGTAAATTTCCGCCCTTAGCCGAATTTTAAGTCTTAGCAATAGGACATGTAGTGGAAGAGGCACAATTGGTAACTGCTGCTTGAAGACACAACTGCAAACCGAAGAAAGATCTTAACTGCAGGTATTTATTCGTTGACAGAGCAGAACGACCTGACCTGCTCAGCTTTTCACGGCACTGTTGAATCCCATAGATTCATCGGTGCCGTGGTTATAATATCGTTAGCAATGGAGGGGGCACATGGGCAAAAGTTCTCGCCGTTGGTCCGCGGACAGAGCGCGTCAGAAGGACGTAGAACAAAACAGCTCGTGTTGACAAGAGTGAAGTCTGGGTAAGGTTGGCTGCGGTTCGCAGCGTACGGACCTCTGGCAGCTCGGCCTATGTGACAAGGTGGCGGTGGCTTGTGCACGGCTTGCGTTTCTGGGCTTGTTTGGCACGGCTCGCGGTTTTTTTTTCGCGAACGGGGTGCGACAAGCACCTCGTTGCGTGTTCCTGAAGCGAGAACAGTCCGTTCAGACCAGCAACTCGAAAAGCCAAAAAAAGCACATATAACACAAAAAAGGCATTTTTAGGGGCTACAAAGCCCATATAGGCCCATATAGTCAAAATAGGCATTGTAGGCACAATAAACTATTGCTTAAAATGTTCCCCTTCCCTTATTCATGCTTCTTAAATAGGCTTGATACGGACTCACGGAAAAAATAGGCATTTGGCTAAAGGTCCGGTCTCTACTGATGAACTGATAAGCGAGCAAGTTTACATGCAGGGGCGCATGGCGTAGGTGGCGTTTTAGGAAACCAAGTGTTTTCCTTACGGATGAAATGACGTTAGTAATATGCGCATTGCAAGACCGCAAACAATGTGACACCAAGATATTTGTAGAGTGACTGTGACTACAGTGAAGTTCGCGATGTGATATGCAAAAGAAAGAGATTTTTACGGCGGGAAAAGGAAACAAGTGTACATTTAGGATGAGGAGGTATCCTTTATTGTGACGGGAAGACTCTACGTAAAGTGGGGGAGTTAGTCGGGTTAAAATATAGAAGCCATTATCGAACCATTCTTGAATGTGGTTGAGGTCTTGCTGGATGACCACTTGGTCGTGAGCGTTAGTTACTGTTTGATAGATTACGCAGACATCCGCAAACATGCGGATTTTGCAGGATACCCTGAGGGGTAAGTCGTTAATGTATATTAGGAATAGAAGGCGGCCAAGAACCGAACCTTGAGGTACACCTGATGTTACTTTGATATACTCGGAAGATTTGTTATCGACATGCACGAATTCAGAACGGTTAGTTATAAACGCTTCGATCCACTTTAGTACATCTCGCTTTACGTTTACTGGGATAATTTAGGCATAATTGTTGGTGGGGAACTCTGTCGAAGGCCTTTGCGCAATCTAGAAGGATTGCGCGAGTTTGTAAGTTGTTGTCAAGGTTGGCATGCAGGTCGTAAAGAAAGATTGTTAGTTGTGTTTCGCAAGAGAATCCTTTCCGAAAACCATGTTCGCTAGGGTGAAAGAAGTTGTTAGAGTGTAGAACGTTTGCAATCTGAGAGTAGATGACATGTCCCATGATTTTGCAGCGGACGCTTGTTAGAGAAGTCGGTCGGTAGTTCAGTGGACAGTTTTTTTCACCTGACGTGTAGGTGGGGACGACCTTGCCCATTTTCCAGTCTAGTGGAGAGCGACTGCGCATACATCGAACTCATAAATGGGGCGATAGCGTGATTAATGTTTTTGAGTACTTTTGAATTAATTTCATCGACGCCGCCTGACGAGGACAATTTCATATTTTGGATGGGAGATGAAACACCGTCTCTGCAAAATCTAAGGGGCACATACTGGATGTTAACAGTACCACGGCGGGAGGGGAAGGTCCGAAAACGCGATGTTAAAACCATTCGCGCATTCCTTATCTGTGAGCACGTGACCCGATTCGTCAGTAAGGCTGATTGTGTTAGCGGATTGAGGGTGGACGACTTGCCAGAATTTTCTTGTTTTGTCGGTTAGCATGCCTGGCAGGTCTTTGTTCAAAAACTTGTATTTCGGGTTACTAATAGCGGTGCTGTACTCTTTTCGGCTGTATTATACTTCGCCCAAGCCTCAGGTGCTCCTTTCGTTTTCGCTGCTCGAAAAAGGCGCTTTTTCCTGTTCCCTAGACTCTTCAGTTTGTTCGTGAACCAGGGTTTCTGTGGCGTGGTAAAGACTGACACCTGGGGCTATATTTGCCGGTTATTTCGTTCATTTAACGTTGAAAGAACACCAATTTACCTAGCACATACCGAGTATGAAAGTTATTT
This sequence comes from Haemaphysalis longicornis, assembly GCA_013339765.2. NCBI lineage: Eukaryota > Metazoa > Arthropoda > Arachnida > Ixodida > Ixodidae > Haemaphysalis > Haemaphysalis longicornis. The sequence continues at coordinate 136,619,006 of CM023449.1, read as the reverse complement.
TCAAAAACCGGAAAGACATTTTTCTAGTGTTGTGTTCATGGCTTCAGGATTATCCTTATCGTATAAGGGAATTATTTTCTCGACTTTTTCTTGGCGCTGAAGGGGGAAGGAAAAATCTGCGTGTATTACTCTGTGATCACTAATTTGGGGTCGGTATGAAATTGAGGACAAGCATTCAGGATGGTCGGTTAGTATTAAATCTAGGATGTTAGAACAACCGCCTGCAATGCGCGTGGGCTCTGACACTAGTTGAGCTCGGTTTAAATTCAGGCAAGTGTCTATAAGATCTCTCGTTTCGACATCGTATGCCGACGAGGGTGCGGGGTCGTGCCAATCAATTTCAGGAAAATTATAGTCACCAAAAAGTAAAACGTGGGTGTTAGGGTGGATGCACTTGAGTGAGGGCATCATGTTGTTTAGTTCGCATGAGAAACCTGGATTGGTTTAAGGGGCCTATAACACACTCCAAGTAGCACTTTTTGAGGCTTGGCGCGGCAAAGCAGCTATAGAATTTGAATATACAATTTAACATCGACCATACAACAGGGGTCTTATATTTGGTCTTCATGGCACCTTTAAGGGTTCTGAATGAGAAATAAATAATGTCCAGTTGAACGCCTGAGATGGCTTGCTTCCGGCCAGCAATCTCGATGGACTTCCTCTTGCTTCCCGAGATGATTTAACTTCACGTTCTAGCTTCCGTCTGTCTCCCACGCGTGGCATGCCGCTGCACGTTCCTGCCGTCATGGATTCGGAGAGTTGACGGCCATGCAGTGAATTTCGCAACTTGTTGGTTCGCTCAGTTGGCTGCGTCTTCGGTGTAAACGTGTGAACGGCCACACTTCGCTGCTGCCGAGTTTAGGAACGCCGACGGAACCCCTCGCTCTATGGAAGGGTTCAAAGGCACGCGTTCCTGGGGCTGTTTGGCTGTTACAGGCGCCAACCCCGGCTTTCTGTTTAATGGGTCATGTCATGTTTTCACATAATTGCGGGAGGCAACTACCTTCCCGGTGGGTACGGGCATGTTATTGCAAAATGCAAAGGTCGAATTCAGTTTCCCTGAGGGCCCCCGTGGAGCTCACTGTGATGGTATTGGTGGCTAAGACCTCGGGATTCGCGTCGCACAAACGAGACAGGCGCTTGAGATCTTTATGATGACGGGCACGAACATTTATCCGGACGAGTTAAGAAGTACGACATTGCAGGGACGAGCAGAACGAGATACAAAACTCTCTCCTAAACATACAAAGTTCGGGCGACGGCGACAAAAGATTAACAGTTCACAGTCTAGAAACCTGGCCGTTACAGATTAAGCGTCGCACTTCGTAGGGCACACTCACGGCTGAGGCGTTGGCCAGTTTCGGTACTCGGCGGCTGTCGGTAGATCGGCACAGAGGGAACTCGACGTCACACAGTGGAAGCCGGCGATATAATCCACGGTCGACGACGCCGAGGCTGCCCAGTCGAAGCGGGCGATTTAATGCGCGGTCGACGAATGGCTGGCACTCCAGCCCGGCTCGGTCTACTGGCGTCCTTAACGACAGCCTCGGTAGACGATGGCTACCGCACCTTGCGCGTAGCCCTAGGAATTATTGCTGCTACGAAAACCCCTGCATCGTCACCAGCACCATCTCCTCTTCCTCTTCCTCCGACGTCACTTTTCTACCGGCTATTCTGCCGGTTCCCTAGTGGCGACACCTAGGCGGCACATACCCCCACAGGGTGATTGTCCTCGTTAAATGGTTGCTCTTCGTCTTCATCGACACCTTGCCAGACGCACACACCAGCACTGTCATCTACCTCATCACAAGGCTCCCCACTTAAGAAAGTTGTTGGGACGCATAACACACTTTCAAAAACACGCGAAGAAAGGGCACGCGCACACACAAAAGAACGGTCACAAACACTTGTAGATTAATTCCGAAAACAATGTCCTTTAGGGGCAGTCCTGGGAACGGAGTTGTTCTGTCGGGTTATTCACAAAATGAATCAGACGTCGCATTGAGTTGAAACGATGGCGAAAGCTTCCAGTATGGAACGCGATTTTTTTTCTGTACTTCCAATTCCGCAGCCAAAAGGTGTTCATATAGAAAAAGCCTATCCAGAAAAATTGCATCATTGGCTTTTATACGTCCTTTCGGTTTGGCAATCACCATGCACCTGGCTTTGCGAGCCTTCGCTCCGCGTTTTCCGATTAATGCCAAAGAAGAAGGTCCTGGACGTCTTTCCTGTCTGCAATGCCTCCGAGGTGCACATTGCCTGTTTTGCGTGCGGTGACCAACAAAGTGATCCTTCCATGCTATTGCACTTCGCCGTATCGAGGTTGAAGTCACCAGGAACAATGATTTGATTTTCAGCCGCACGAATTTGCGGTGGCAGAGCTTTCCGTTCGAAACTATCCTGTGTTTCCGAGCTAGTTGGGCGTGACTCAATTTTGTCGCGTTTTCACGCCTAGGCAGTGCAAATCCCCGCCCCTTCAGTTTATGCTTTTTCCTCCCCTGTACAAAAATTTGGGGCTTTCTCTGTAAAGGGTTCGATTGCAGCTCAGAGAACTCACGCCTGCAAGCTCCATGTTCTTTGGCAGCAGTGAAAAGCGATGTATTATTCTCGTGGGTGATGGCCGCGCCCGTAGGTGCAGCTGCTTTCACTTTGAGCATTAATAGGTAATGGGCCGTCAACGAGCAGCGACCTGGTTTCTTGCAGCTTAGCTTCAACCCTTTCAGGTGTCGTCTTCCTCAACTCAGGTAGAAATCTTCGCTCCTCGGAACGAGATTCTTCTGGTCCTACATGCCTCTCGTTAAGCGGCTCGGTGCGGTCCTGCTCAAGTACATTCCGGAAACCTCCAGGAGAAGTATGCACCGGAAGGTCTGATGTAGAAAAGTGAGGTTCACATCCTGAGTTGGCAGGGTCCTCTGCCTTAATATGCCGTGTTATTGTATCGATACCCAAACTTTGTTCCCCAGATATTCTCTTTTTCGAGTCCTCTAGAGCTGCTAACTGCTGCCTTAGCATTCTGTTCTCCTTTTCCTGTGCTTCCTTTTCAGCTTTATACTCTGCTTCCCGCTCTGCTTTCAACTTCGCACGCTCATTATCCACCCACCTCCGCAATTCTATTCCCTTCAATACTGCTTTCATTCCTTCAGAAACAAGCCTTTCCAATTCTTCAATTCCCATATCGAAAAGGTCAAACTTGCGAGTCTCTTTCGCTCGTTAAAGTCACAGTCTATAAGATATTAGTAGACAGTCATGTTCGTCTTCAGACTATCATTATCCTCTCAATGTCCATGCCTCGAATCGGCTCCGTTTATCCCGAAATCTAGCCGTTCCCCTCTTCGAAGATGGTAGAGAAGAGGTCCTGTCGCGGACGCCAGTTGTGATGGTATTGGTGTCTAAGTACCTCGGGATTCGCGTCGCACAAACGAGACAGGCGCTTGAGATCTTTATGATGACGGTACACGAACATTTATCCGGACGAGTTAAAAAGTACGACATTGCAGGGACGAGCAGAACGAGATACAAAACTTTCTCCTAGAGATACGAAGTTCGGGCGACGGCGACAAAAGATTAACAGTTCACAGTCTAGAAACCTGGCCGTTGCAGATTAAGCGTCGCACTTCGTAGGGCACACTCACGGCTGAGGCGTTGGCCAGTTTCGGTACTCGGCGGCTGTCGGTAGATCGGCACAGAGGGAAACACGACGTCACACAGTCTAAGCCGGCGATATAATGCACGGTCGACGACGCCGAGGCTGCCCAGTCGAAGCCGGCGATTTATGCGCGGTCGACGAATGGCTGGCCCTCCATCCCGACTCGGTCTACGGGCGTCCTTAACGACGGCCTCGGTAGACGACGGCTACCGCACCTTGCGGGTAGCCCTAGGAATTATTGCTGCTACGAAACCCCTGCATCGTCACCAGCACGATATCCTCTTCCTCTTCCTCCGACGTCACTTTTTCTACCGGCTATTCTGCCGGTTCCCGAGTGGCGACACCTAGGCGGCACATACCCCCACAGGGTGATTGTCCTAGTTAAATGGTTGCTCTTCGTCGTCATCGACACCTTGCCCAACGCACACACCAGCACTGTCATCTACCTCATCACACTCACTAACTGCCTTCCAAGCCGATCAATGTTAAGAAAAGTATTGTAAATACTTTGCCGGCTTGTAAACACCTTGCAAACTGCCCGTTCTTTTATTTAGTGACACTACTTTGGCCCCACTGAGAAAAACCACTAGTACTGTAAAGGATGCCCCCCGCCCCCATAAGGATGGTTGTCATAAGCGAATTTATGGCCCATTTATTCGCCGCAAATGTTGCACTTATTTTTATCCCCCCCCCCCCTGTGACCCACAACAAAAGTCGCACTGTTTTGTATCCTGTGAAGCTGTATCCTGCGACCTTGCAGACACTACGGATTTCGTCTTTTCGTCTTGTAAGCAAGAGCAGCGATGAATTAGATGGCCCAGAAAGGCAGGCTGGCTCGGCACTGTCCCCTTTTGCCAAGTGCCATACTTCCTGTCTTTGCTGCTGTTTTGCCATTTCAGTAGCCCTCATAACAAGGTTGCGGTCACTGATCAAGTCAATTGAACAAAGTTGACGTGTCGTATCCGATACGAAATCCCCGATCACAATAAGGCGAGGCAAAACATCGGCGTAGTTTTCATGCTTTCAAAATGTGTCGTAAGGATAGTGGATAGATACCGGGCGTGATCCCCTCTGTCCTGTCGATCGTATCTGGTGTCGTTTGTGTCACAAGCAATTCCACGAGGAGTCTGGTTGTCGCGTTTCTCTCTTTGTGCTACTATTGTGGCACTGTTACAGTCAATGTTGTCATTATGAGCTTCCACGTGTTCGGCTAGTGCACCCGCGCGACGTTCTTTTTTGCGTGACGCTGGTGTTCCTCGAGGCGTCTGAAGAACTCTCGAGTTTCCACGACGTACACGCAGTCGCCCTGGTTTGTTTTCGGAGATGGACCTTTATTGAATAAGCCAGCCCGCAATATATTGCTGCCACCTCGTTCCGCCCTGGGTGTATAAGCTGTAACGTGCGGCCGGCGTTTACCCGTGAGTTATTCGATCCTCATGATTCATTTAAGCCTATTGTTGTGCCCGGGCTGCATTATCGGCACGGTGCAGCCGAGCTTCTTTCCGTAACTGCTCGCGTGGTCGCTGGTCCTAAGATGCCTGCTCCTAGGAAGTACGTGTGACGCGTGGCCCATCCATTTCGAAGTAACGTGCGGCAGCGGTGTTTGTCATTGGCACGTTTACGCTTCTCCGGGGTCGACAAATATTAAATCTATCCAAGCGAGTTCTGTGCCGTGCTTCACGCGTCGAATGGCCCTTTCAGATTGTAATCGCGTATTCTGTAATTAGCTTACGTATTATAGGGGAAGGCAGGATGGCATGTGTCAAGCGGGGTGGAGGTGTGTTCGCAGTCACGCACACATCACAGACGTCAGTGATAGCTATCTTGAAACATGCCCCTGTAGTGATCCCACAATAATTGCGTTGACTGAGCATTAAGAAGCTGACTAAGATTTCGGCTTCCACTCGTTAGCGGCTGACTGCTAACAAATTATTATAGACGACCAAATGACCGAGTTGATAGCATTCACGAGGCTGCTATAAGAATTTTTTATGCTACAAATGATTGAGATGGCATGGACCACATGGTTTTTATTTATTTATTTATTTATTTATTTATTTATTTATTTATTTATACTGCAATCTCCTGGATGACTTCAGCATCCGGGTACAAATGAAAAATAATCATATAACACAAGCAAACACATGTAACCAGCACTCGCGTTTAACATAGTAAGCAGCCAGACAACACAAATAAAACAATGAATCACCACTTGCGTTTAACAAAAGTATGCATACGTAACACAGTCAAACAGATGTAACATAACTCGCGTTTTCGAGGAAGGAAATATAGCAAATACACCATTTTTTTTCTTAATTCAGGCCAGCGGCAATGAAACTAAAGATTGTTTTGTGACGACGGTTATTTGAACTATTCCAATTCTGCATGGTGCCAGAGTAAAAAGCATATTTGTAGCAAATATTGCGGGTACGAAACGGAGTTATTGTACGATCATGGTGTTGTCTAGTGGCGTAACCTAAAGAAAAGAAGTAAGTTTTCCAGTATATATTTTTAATGTACATTAATCAACTGATATAGATATCTTAAACCTGGTATACGGTTTCTTTGTGTGGGTGAAGGTGAGTCCAGTTACCGATGTTCGCTGACACCTGTTACATATAAAGCGAACTGCTCATCTTCGTATTTTTTTCTAATTCGTCAATGTGGCTTTAGTAAAGGAATCCCAGATGACAGCGGCATAATAAAGTATTGGCAGCAGTATAGATTTGTATGCAAGAATGTGAACGGATGGATGTGAAAGTCTCAAAGCCATTGGTAAATAGAAAAATTTCTGGTTAGCCTTGGAAGTTTATATGTCAATGGGCTTTGTCTAATTAGGCATGTTTGTTATCCACCATCTAACGCATTTATAGAAATCAACTGCAGAAAGAGTGGCATTATTTGTAGATGACCGAGTTACAAACAGCGCCGAAGCAGGAAGAATATTCCTAGAGTATTGAAAATTTAATTTGTTTTTTTTTATGCGAAAGGAACGTGCCCACCGTTTTTTTTTTCAAAATTGGTTGACATTTCCTGAGGCTCGCACCAAGAAACAACCTCGTTTAGCCACTTGTTTCACAAAACTTGTTCCTTCGGGAATTCAATTTCAGAGTTCATAACATAATTATCGGCATAGAGTCTAATATTTACAGGGATTTCATGTACTATGTCTTTATTAAATAAAATGAATTGAAGGGGACCCAGCACCGACCCCTGAAGGACGCCAGAGTCAACAGCAACCTAACGAAAACAATGATTGCTAAAAACAAATTGTTCCCTGTTGCTCAAGTAGGCGGATATCCATTTAGTCTCGTTATTATGCCCAAAAATGTCTATAATTTGTATAATAATTTATTGTGCGAACCGTCATCAAAAGTTTATGAGAAATTCTAAATACTGCGCCTGTTTATTTATTATTAATATTATTTGAAGTAGCGAAATTGTATATTGTTGATACCAATTGGGTCGTTGAAAATCCCTTGATGTTAGTCTGAAATTTTTGTTATTTTCGTTCATAAATTTTGATATACTGTTGTTCATAATGTGTTCCAAGAAGCTTACAAACGGTTGGAGATAGTAAGGCAGGACAATCATTTTTCACGTTCTGCTTATTTCCTTATTTATGGATAGTCTTGCCTCCGGCGGTTCTCGAGCCGTCCAGAAGTTGATACTCGCGCAGTGTTATTGTGAAAGAACATATAAGTACATCGATATGTACTTATATCGATGTCCATCGATATCCATCAATGGTATCTCTCTAAAAACGCGTTAGGGATATTATTTGCTGCAGAAGATTTTCTGATATCGAGGTTCACAACCATGTTTAATATGCCTTGCTCACTATCAACAACATCGGGGATTTGCGGCAAAATAGTTTCAAAGAGCGGTAATGCTGTGTTGTTTCGAGAAAAAAACTGGTTTAAAATGATCGTTGAAAGCACTTGCAATTTAAACATATTCGTGCTTAACGATCCCATCAATGATCGACGTCAAAAACATCACACTCTGTCGACACGAGGAAATTCTCCGGCAAAATTTCTCACGACACGAGGTTAAGTAATTCGGCAAGGACTAGCCATAATAACGCAACTTATATGTTCGAATTTGATTTTTTAGTTTAAGTAAAAGGTCAGCAATTTGTTCTGAATACATTACACTCAGTTTTTATGTTTTGTTTAGACAGTTTGTTTTCCTCCTTATAACCTCAGTGTCACCCGAAAAATACACAGATTTTTTCTTTTCGATATTATAGTTACCAAAGGAACGAATGATTGCATGCATTCATTGACAACGTCCTTAAGCCAGTTCCATAAATTTTGTACATTAGACATCAGTTTTATTGTTGGAAAAGGCCTGAAAGTTAAGTGAAAATAGATCTATAATAGCTGTATTATCTGCACGATCAAAATTAGGGAAAGATAAAAAGGCTAATTGCTTGTCAAAAGCTGTCTGAGTTTAGTTATTAACACAGCATATTGATCGGAAATTCCAGGAAATATCTCTGTACTTGCTTGAGGAGTAATTGCCTGGTTAACGAGGGAAGAGATCAAGGAGTCACCGAAAGGTGCCTTGCGTTCTTTTGTATACTCCCTCAACAAAGTGAAGGAGATAAAAACTTTAACAAATATTAAGCATGGCTTCACCTAAACGGTCGCTCTGCTTCAAGGAAGAGATTTTCCAATCTACAGAAGAAGAATTAAAATCGGGTTATCATGTTTCATATTCAAATTCAAATAATTTGGAATTCATTCAGCACATCAATAGTAGCATTTGGAGGCATATAAACACCTATAATGTCACGGACGTCGTTGTGGTAAGACGTACAAAACAGACCTATTTCTGGTCTGTGTGCCATTTTTGCGGGTTTCTTCAAACACTACAAAAACACTACCCCTTTTAATACCACGGAACAAACTCTCTATTGTAAACCGAGTCACTTAGCCACGTTTCTGTGAAAGCAGCAATAGCTGGATTATGAGAAATGATTAATTGTTCTAATTCAGTGGCCTTTGTAAGAATGCTCCTACTTGTTGAATCCAGTATTGTTAATGAGCCGGAATGCTTATTTTTTTCCCAATTCAATTTTTCGTTGTGCCTAGAGAATGAGGCCTTTCTTTCGTTCCAGCAAAAGAAGAAGTCATCTACTTTAAGCTTATCATAAACCAGTCTTCCCTTGCAGCCGTGAAGTCTTTCTTCCTCTGAAATTTTCCACAGTTTTTTGCGTGCTTCTCGAACTCATTTGGAAAAGTGTTCACGTAGTGACAACGTTCTTCCCTTTAATTTAAATGCGCTCGACAAAACGTTGGCTTCTTCCCAGTGGTGAACAAATTTTGTGATTGCAGGTCATGACCTCTCCTTTGTTTTTTTCCCAAGCCTATGAGTTCTTTCAATACCCATTACCGTCATTTCTAATCTTTGCTGATCGTCGTACTTTTCGTCAGGGGGCTGCTCTAATATGTAGATTAAGCTATTTCTGCGGCTTCTGTTATTAAGGTCATCTACTTTGCTAATAAGCATTGATACCGGCTATTCAAGCTTTGCTTTTGGTGTTATTCAATATCATCGCATGCCAAAAGATTCCTTGACAACAGAACAGCACCTGTAAGAAAGCAATAAACACACAGTGAGCATGGCAGCAGCACAAAAAATCGATCACGCTGTGTACACGGTGATCAAGATGGTGACGACTGACCTGAAGAATACAGCAAAACGAATAGCTCAGCATGGCGCCTCTTGTGCTGCACTTGCGAACGACGGGTATGGAGGTGATCAAATAGCCCTTGAATACGTCACATGACGTGACGTCCCAGCAGTAGAAAGCCACGCTGCCACGACTAAGCGAAGTTCAGCAGTGTCACACGTGGTGGTCTTGACAGAAGCCGTCGGTGGCCGAGCTATCCCCCTCCCGTCGTCCGCGCATGTCCCTTGAAGATAGTCTGGTGCCCTCTGGATGCCCAGGGAAATCTGAAGCCCAAAGCAGAAAGGATCGCTCAGCATGCTGCCTCTTGTGCTACAGCCATTCCCATTGAACAGCTAAACATGTACTCTCCTATTTTACGAAGGTGACACGCTGGTACGCATATGTAACTGTATAGCTTTAATGTTAATTACAGCGTGACAGGCTATTTCATAGAGGGGTTACGACTTCACAAAAAAGGAAGAGACGAAAAGATATAGCGCGACGGATAACTCGCTGTGCTTGAGCTGTAGCTGGTGCTAATAGAGGCAATTGATACAAAGCGCAGTCGAAACGAAGTGTGCAGAGATTCGGTAATTTCATTCAGTGAAATTCGGCTACGCAGAAATGCAACAATGCCGAAGGCTTCCCGGGATGTCGAAGATGACAAGCCGTTTGGCGGCTTGTAGCGCGTTGTTAAACACAAGAGAAAAATTCAACAACGCATTCTGAGCTCCCCAAGTTCTCGTGTCAGAAAGCCGGCTGTTTCACGAAAAGCATCGGAGTCCACATTGAGTTGGCACTTTGATTCACTGGTCAATTAAACATAGGGCCCGGAGGCTTTCACTCAGTATCAATTTTATTTTCGGACAAATGATTTTGCGCCTGTAGGCAAGGGGCACACAAGCCGCGCAAAGCCAAAGTTGTGGCGTGTGCGAGTCTGCCTGCTGACGCGATTCGTGTCATAAGACGAAGAAACGGAAGCCAAGACGGTGTAGCAGAAAAGAAGCCGGTTGGAGTAATTCGCACCAAAACGCAAAGAAACGATGATAAAGAGGCCGAAAATGTGGTGTGAAAGTGAAGAAGTAGTTAATAGGTATCGCCAGGTTGTCGCGTTCAAAGCACGTAAGCTACCGGAAATGCCCTGAACATATATTTTTCTCCTGCAGTACGTCTATATACGGCGCGAATACGTACGTTGGACCTCTGTGGTGCGTGCAGCTCTCCCTCTTCCCGTACCCGCGCCGGCAACTGAAAACGCGGAATCTTTTCTAGCCTGTAGACGCTCGCGGTTGTCGGGGTAAAGAGTTCAAGCTTGCCCGTGCAAGTGTCGCATTGAGTCTTCTGCTCTTACCAATTTCTTTTTAGCGGCGGTGGCAGTGCCGCCCACAATTCCTGGGTCAAAATACGCAAACGACACTTAGGTTGCCTTTATTCCCTCCGCGCCGCAACGCCCTTCGACCCAAGAACAAGGCCAGGAAACGTCTCAACGAAGCCCAAGTCCTAATGCGCACTACATAGAAGCCGCGGCTGCCCTCACGAATGACGTGCTCGCCAAGTAACGGGCATACGTTCCTCACCGCTGGAGGGAAATCGCTGAAGATCACACTGAGACCATTATTGTGACCTGATGCTCATGTCACTCAAACAATACCCACAGTGCACCATATACTGTTGGAGTATTCGAGGCCCGCGGCTAAGAGAAAAGCCCATATTCTACCGAACACCAGGACCCTTCGCGTGTGGTCATCACCCGTACGACCGGACGGCCCCAGAAGAGACTGTAGACGTTTAGGCTTATGATTGGAAAGAGAATGTAGATGCCCTTAACTTCTTTCCCGCTTCTCCCACCGTTAGAAGACTTTAAGCAGTCTAAACAAACAAAGAAACAAACAAACAAGTAAAGAAATGAATAAATATTTCACTCATACATAATTTTTGTGATGCTCCAGAAGGCGTTTGTGGCCTAATTGTTCTCCTTGTTTCCGTATAGAAGCAAAAATATACATTCTAAAAATATGCGAGGCGAGACTTGGGTGCGATTTTAAAGCACTACGCAGTTAACGGAGCCGCTCGCCAATCCCCGGTTTCTTGTCCCGGCCCAAAGCTTCTGCGTAAAATACTGGCACGTGTCGCTGTGACTTAGGGGCTTGAGTATGAGACGTGGCTGCCGCAACAACTTCCGGGCTTTCGCTGGACGCCTTCGAGTCTTATCTCGACTCGACAGCTCCTTAAGCCAGGCAATGACGGCCGCAGGCGAAGCGCTCGCAGGGCTTCTGGCGAGTGTTCCCGAGTGAAATGAATCGAAATGAGGCTCATTTTCTAGACCACTACTTCATCCTTACTTGAAAACGCCCAATGGCCTCTCTAACTTGCGCGCTTGTACTCAAAGTTTGGAAGGGACTTGTATTGTTCCGCAGCGACTATCCGAAGCACCACAACGCAGTCTTCCATCCGTCTGCTAAAACTGTTTATTACTGTAATTATTTGGCTACATATACGAAAACTTTTGTTCTACTTCAGAGCCCTCCCGCAGCAGGTTTTTAAGAGATTTCTTTTTTTTAGAGGTACGTTAAGTCGCCCTCCAAGTGAACAGGCGTTAAGTCAACGTGAACTTCAGTGGTAGTTAAAAGGAAAAAAAGTGTTTTGCAGTCGTGTGTATTATACCATAATGAAGAAGCAGCACAAACAGGCGAATACTCACGAAAAAAATTGATGTGGATTAACTGCCTGGGTGTGCGTAGCGAGAGGTACAGTTCATGTTATTGTTTAGCTTGGATTTATGTTCGGTCACGACGCTTCTGGAGGCGTGCGGCTCGTCGTTCCTCCGTCTCCTCGGCTCGATGCCTCCTCTTGGTTTCGTTCCGACGACGAAGCCTGAATTCTTTCAGTCTCCCCGACTAACTTCCCATATCTGACGACAATCCCATTGAGCCGCCCCTTCTATATATACGATTTTTTTTCTTTTCTTTTTGTATATTTTTTATAATTTTTATTTTTATTTTTGTCTTTTTTTTGCGCGGCAAGTGTCTATGGAACTTGCGGTGGCTAGGGAATCGCTAGGTTCCCTAGCTGTCGCAGGTTCCCCAGGAGCCACTGCCAGCGAGGGAACCGCTCATCTCGCGAGGCAGCCACCGGCCACAGCGAAATGGTGAGAATACAGCCATTGTAGGTCTCACCACAAAAAAAAATGTACTGAATAGAAGGGCGACAGGTGGCCCCCTTCTTGTCTGCATTTAGTGCGTTCGCGCTGCATATTGTCGCGAAGCCGTCGTTAAGTTCACTGTTTTCCCCGCTTGCGAGGGACGCCTTTTATGTTTGTTTGAAAACGGCTTGGACCGGAGAGGAGGACGCATGTTCGATTCCGACCCCGGGGGCCCTTTTTTTGTTTCACTTCGCCCACGATCATCATCATCGCCAGAGAATGGTAGCCTCACTGCAGGGTGTTTTCGATGCTTGACACGCCCTCAGTGAGACAGAAACCTTCGCTTTAATAATGAAGATCGCCAGCCTCTCAGATTATCGTGGCTGTTTAGCCTGTGTGATTCTTCGTGTATCTGCGATGAGGTAGAGGACAAATGTGGTATGTGCGAAGGACAAGGCGTCGACGACGAGGAAGTTGATTAAGATCAGACAGCAGACCGTGGGCAATAACCCTGTGCGGGTATGTGCCGGTACGAGCTTGCCAGAAGGGAACCAGCGGAATAACAGGAAGGGAAAGTGACGTCGGAAGGAGAAGAAGAAGAGGAAGAGCGGCTGACGGAGGAGTGGATTCGGAGGAACACAGTTGTGAGTGTTAGCCACAAGACGTGGTAGCCGTGGTGTGCCGAGGCCGTGGTGGAGGACGCCTGGAGACCCAGCCAGCTTACAGCGCCAGCCACATCTGCGTCCTGTTCGACAGGCGCGCATTGAATCGCCGGCATCGACTGGACGACGTGGTGGTCCTGCGACGAGTGTTGCGGAATGGGCATCCCCATTCCATTCCAATTCCATTCCGAGGAATTAGAACTTGTCTTGATTCCATTCCTTTCAGTTCCCCGGAATGATAGAATTTAGCCCATTCCAACTCCTGGAATGGACGGGCGGCTCAATTTTTAATTCCTCAACGTCAAAACTTCCTCAGGTGTTCTATCGAGCTATCGAGGAACGCAACATGAATCTGACGTTATCATACGCGTTTATAACTGCAAAAATATTCAAAATGTGTCACTCGCAACCGATTTGAGGGGTGGTATCAGGTTGGTTGCTCATCTCGCGCAGAACAACTAGCCTTCTAATGCAACATTTACCATCACTTCCTACCGAAGTAGAGAGAAGTGCCAAAGCTAAAAGAACGTACAACCTTTGCTGAACGTGCGTCCAATCGATCGACAGACCTTCAGCGACCCAAATCACAAACGGAGAATGCACCCATGCGGCTATTTTTCGCGCACTAAGTAAACGCATCGGGCGATCTAAATGTATACCGATAACGTGGTTAGTGAGATAAAGGTATACTATTGTACTCCGTCTTCATGATCGACGTGTTTGTTGCCTTATTTAGAACCTTATTTGCGTTATTCGCCTTTTTCGCGATTTTCAAGTAACCGTTTTGACGCAATGACAGTCCGGTTTCAGAGGACGAGAGAGAAAGACTTTATTTGCGGACCCCGGTTTCACGCACGCGCCGAGTGTCTAGAGTTCTTATCACAACTTTCCAATCGACCAACCGGTCTATGGGGAGGTGGATCAGTTTTTTAACAGAACGCATCGGTCCCACTCACAAAGATTTCACTTTAACAAGGAGCAGTGTCGCACTGCCCCTTTCTGCATAATAAGTAGCGGGATACCGCTACTTATTATGCTATTAGCATGTTAGCACGTTTTAATGGTTTGTTCTTGCGCTACGCGATGAAGCAGCTATTACGTTGATGTCTGCTTTTTCCGTTCGTTGCACTCTGTGACGTTCTATCTTGCTATCTGCTTTGCGTACCGTCATACCAGCGTAATTAATATTAAGGCTGTGGATAACTCACAGGCATGTCGCGTGGAGCTTTCTCACACCTACACGCATTCTTAATGCTTACTTGAATGATGTGAAGTGAATTTACAACAATGAGCACTAATGCTACTGTTATACCTAGTGGCACAGGCTGAGGCATTTAAATATTTTATGTTCTTTTTAACTTGCCTCACAATATCCATGTGCCAACGCGAGAGACGGGAGGGCAGTGTCACGGAACACCGTAAACAGTTTTGCATTCACCGTAAGAAAGTCGCCACCGTTTCCACGTTGACCTTCATTTCTCTTGCACTACCTCAGCCCAGTCCGTTCAACACGGGACATTATTTATGACCCCCTCATTTAAAGTGACAGAACCATATCGTGACGGGAGCCCTGGCAAAGTGAGGCAGTTTGTTTCCATTGTTACGAATCGGCCAGCGCCGCCCTACTTTCCCGCATCACTCCTCGGCTGTGCGGCGAAGCCACTGCGTGCGCCTTTGAAAACAGGCGCCACCATGTCGGTGACAAGTTTCAACAAGCCGACTCAGACGCTTCGCTTTCGGTGCATTTGAAAACTTCGGCGGCTGCCGGCGAGGCTCGTCTCAACGCTCTTCAAGGACAGAGAGGCCCCGCGAACTTAGCGGAGTCCTCCTCTTTCCCCTCTCTCGGACTCAACGTGCGCCGAGGCTACCGACTGTCACAAACTCTGGAAAGAGCGTTGTGTGTGTCTGTGACGTTCAGTGGCATGTTGCCGCTTGTTGGCGTTTTGACCGTTACCGCTTTTGGGTATAAATAGACCCCCGCAGGCGCTGTAATCCATTCCTGTTAGAGCAGCGAATCGATGCTGTCGCTCTGCTCGAGTCCTGTATTGTAACCTCGCCCGTCGGGGCATTGTTCTTTGGCTTCGGCTCACCTCTCGCTATGAAGTAAACAGTTACGTTAGCCTACGGCTTCTGGAGTTCTTCACGGCTGCAACAGCGGCTGGCCGCTCGCATCATACACGCTACCACTCGTATGTCGGAGGCAACCGAGCTCGGATCGGGTGCCCCCACTCGGTCGCAACACCATGATCATGCAACCAATATGCACGAGGACCTCATCAAAATTTTGAGATGAGGTCTTCCTACTTGAGTAGTGGTGATGCTCCAACTTTCAGGCCGTCGACTAAGGCTTCAATCACCAGGTATGTTTGTACCCAAGCCCAAGGCCACGTGCACGTAAACACAGCAACCAAACCACGAACCAGCTTGGCTCAACTGGAGGAGGGGGCCTCACTTTCGAATCGAAGCAAAGCACGGTGCCGCACTGCTGAAAGCTGTCAAACACTTGAAACTAGGGGCGCTGCTGGAGCCGGAACTGATACAAACAAACACCCTTTGGCAGCTGTGTCTTCTGCATTGTAGTATTTCATATCTAATGTAATCGTAATCACAGCTTCCCAATACCGTAACAGAGCGTGGAGGTAGGAACCTCAGTAACACATCCGAAGCTCGCTTCTTACGCTTATGGTGGGTGCCGGGCACACAAGGCCCAGGGCCCCGCTGCAATAGAAGGACAGAGGGTCGACAGGTTGGCGCCGTATTCCCGGAAGATGCCTAGCAGGTCGGCTTACAAGCTATAACGCTATTCATTGCGCGCCGGCACCGAGGGTAGGAAGAGAATGCCAAGCAGACTCGTTGTTTTATTTAGAAGAACTTGTTGGTGGGCGAGTTGGTGCATCTTCAACGTAAAGTAAAAAACTGCGCTATTTTGGACGGCCACAAAAAGGAAGGAACACAGGACATATCGGCGCCTGTCCTGTATTTCCTTCCTTTTTGTGGCCGTCCAAAATTGCGCATTTTTTTACTTTTCGTCCGTTGTTTTATGTCTCATGCGCCAACGCTTTATATTGCTGGCTCCAAAATTTCGCAGCCTCAGCTTACGGTAAGAACCGCGGCTTCCGATGCGCGCCTTTTCTATTCCCCATCCCCTGCTGTTCTCCGCCTGCTGGCCTGGGAAGGCGGCGCCTGCCACTGAAACGTCAGTCTGCCATCGGCGCCACGGTCAGTTGTATGGAGTAAGCTATGCCTCAAAAAGCCTGCAAAGCACAAAGAGCCGACTGAACATCGCCACTGGTCAGACGCGGTGGGACAGCTCACTCACAGCGCCGCAGGCTGTGCGGATTCGGTTACCCCAGACGGCGGGTATGCATTCTCGTTTTAGTCGCCGGTGCTCCCTTTGAGATATACCAACGCAGTCGTTGCCACGGACTAATTAAGTAGTCAAAAGGCGCCAGCGGTGGCGACGCCGTCGTCTAAACATCGCCATTCCATTCACATTCCATTCCGGGCGAAAGACGCTTAATTTCATTCCGATCCCATTCCTTCAAGCGCTGCCCCCATTCCATTCCCATTCCATTCCGGTACCTCGAAAAGGTGGAGTGAATGCGGAATCATTCCAATTCCGGAGTGGTAACTCCGGAACACTGCTACAAACAGCCGCCGCATCGAGGACATTTGGCTCCGCATCAAGTGCGCCACTGCACGTGAAACGTTTCTTTTGTTAGCCATTTAATTGTGAACTGTACTTGGACTCGGTAGTTTTTCAGAGTTTTCCCAACTGTGTCCTTAGGATAGAGACTCTTATGGCATTCTATTTGTAACTGTGCATTCATATCGTTAACTCGTCTCGTCGAGATAAATGTTTGTGTCCGTCGTCATAGAGTTTCTCAAGCACCTGTCTCATTTGTGCGACGCCAATTCCGAGCCCTAGCCACCAACACCACCACAGTATATTTGCTGAAATGCCAGTCCGGCTTACGCAGCGTTCAAGGGGTGCACCCGCAGCGACGCCGCGGGAACAATTTTCGCCTTTGATCGTTTTTCTTGGACGGCCGGGATGTCGCGTATGAGCGCGCAACGGGCGGAGATGAGCGTCTAGCAAATTGGAATATTCCCTGTAAGGGAAATGTTTTGAATGTCCTTTTTCGGAGCCTGTCCGTACATTTGTTGTCTTCTGGGCAGAAGAGCGGGTAATTTGTGGGAGAGTATTATAAGGGTCTTTGTGGTTTTCCCATCGAATGCGTCCCAGGAGCCCGAGAGGCGCCGAGGGCGACTGTCTTTTAGATAGAGGTTTTTGTTGTAAAATCTCTTAATGTTCCGCTGCTAGTTGTCGGGGTAACTACCGCGTTCGTACGGTGCGCGTGTGCATTCTAGTGGGTAAAGTTACCCTACCTGTGAGATAAATCGAATTGGCAGAGTTTTGAATGGAAGAAGAGCGCCAGTAAGAGTAGCGTGGTCGTACTGTTGCAATGACTGCGCATTTGTGATTTTCGTCGTTCTGCCGAAAATTATATTCGACATAATTTGGTTGGGGTTTTCTTCTTATGTGAGATCAACGTCACCAGCAGCTCCCCCCATCAGTACTTTTACACAAATCACCCACAAATCAAGTTGGCAGAAGCAGGTGCCGTCACAACATTAGTGGTAGTAAAAAACAACCAAACAAGTGCCGACTGTAATAGGCATGCTTTAGGTTATCATGAGCTGCTGGAAATGAAATCACCTGGAACAATGGCAGCGAACTTTCCATAGTATTTAAGCCCTACTATTGTAACCATTATTTGCAATCCACATGGGGGATGTCCCCGTTGTGTGAATACCCCTTCAGGTAGAGGACTTGCAACTGGGGCCCAATTTCCTAAAACGAGAGGCCGTCCTTATGAAACGACGCGGTAGCACTATGCGAGTGCAGCTGTTCTCGGGTTGGGGCGCCACTTTCAATGAGGGCCGTAGGAAGAGCAAGAACCCCTGCGGGGAGCACTGCGGCAAGGGCGAAAAGCGAGCTGCAGTGTAAAAGCGACACGCAGTATTGCGTGTCGCTTTGCGCCCTTGCCACAGTGCTCCCCGCAGGGGCTCTTGATAATAGTTGAGGGGTGCAACTGGAGTTCAATGGTGTAGGGGAGGAAAGAGGAGGGGCGTGAGGGGGGCAAAATGAAGGATTGAGAGAGGGGATCGGAGGGGCAGGAGAGATTGGGCAGGAGGAAAGTTGGATTATAAAGGGCTGGGGTAACAATAACAAGTGACTGAACTTGCGGGTATCACGCTGTTAATTAACACATTACGGCTGAGCGTAGCAACACGGCGGAAGGGGGACAGTTTCAGCCGTTCAGCCGTTCAAATGATCTGCACCTAGTTTCATGCAACATTGTCGCAGCTTTGCGTTACGTGCAAGACCCTGCATATACATGTTGACGCGTCTTTCCCTCATTTTCATTGTTTTCGGGCATTTGTTTTATTTTCTCGCGTGTTTCGCGTATTTATTCTTTACGGCTGAAGTTGGTGGTACCGCTAAATGTGCGTTACGCCTAAAAGTTGCTGTAACAAATCACCAAGAGCCCACCGGAAAAGTAGAAGAACCAAAAACAGCAAAGCGAGCCTCTGAGAAACCCGAAACCCGTCCAAACCGAGGAGTACTAGCAGAGGCGGAGCCATACAGGGAGACAGTATCTCCATCACCTCGACTGCCGGCCACGGCGGGACATTTTCGGATGGAGGCAAAATGCAAAAGACCCGTGTGGTTGAGATTTTGGTGCACGGCAAAGAACCCCAGGTGCTCAAAATTAATGCGCAGCTGTATACAGTTACGGCGTTCAGCATAGCCCATGTGTAGCTTCGGCGAGTTACACCCCAAAAACAATCAAATCAGAGCTTGTGCGTAATACCCCTGTCACATGGGCACTTTCAATCGCGAATGAGTCGATTCGGATTTAGCTCAATCCGGATCGGGCGCTGCTACACGGTAGTTTCAGTCGCGATCGAGTCTGATCCCGCTCGAACTCAATCCTGGTTTCTCGAGCGCAATTGAAGTTCCCAAGCGCGATCGGACGAAAGTGGTGATACTCTTTCTTTTTTCTTTTTTGTTTAGCGCGCCGACGCAATGCAGGCGATGAGGCGCACGTAGTGGAGGGCTCCGGATTAATTTTGACCGCCTGGGGATCTTTCCCGAAATCTAGAACATTCGGGCGTTTTTGCTTTTCGCCTCCATCAGAAAAGCGGCCGCCGCGACCGGGAATCGAACCCGCGGCCTCGTGCTCAGCAGCACGACGCCTTCTAGCCGCTGAGCCACCGGGGCGGGTAAAGCGGTGATACTCTCGTCCCCCCGATGAGGAATGGCTAAGAAGGTGTGTCACAGAATTGTGTGAGGTAATTTATGGGCCGATGTCTCGGACGGGAGGAGCGACAAACAACTCCCCCCTACGTGCGAATACGAGAATGTGGTTCGGACCTGCTAACCGGCGATAGGTCCACGCCTGATTGGCCGCTGGCGTGAGGCACGAGACGGGGCACGGGAAAACAGTTTCAAAACAACGGAAATTTACTGCACATTCACAGGAAATTCAAAACAGACCGACAGAGAGGGTAATACAGACAAAGAAAACGAAGCTCGGCTTGAGAAACAGGCGACCGTAACACGAGGGGAGGAGTAAGGCACACAATAGGCGGGCTGGGGAGCTTCCCCCCAACTAGTCTAACACTAGGCCCGCTAGACACACACGCACACACCCGTACACACAACACGGTACACTAGGAAAGGAAGATAATCAAGTCCGCGTAGTCTACGTGAAGGAGGACGATAATAGAGAGGGCGATTTTAGAGTCTGCAGAAGAGCGGAGAAGGGGAGGATGTCTTAGCTCGGTTTTGTTCGGTGGTCTCGTCGGGGAAGATGCGCCGGCTCGCCGGTCGTCTGCGATGAGTCTGCGATGAGAGCCGCGCACAGTCCCCTCCTCGAGGGGAATTCTTGGGGGCCGAGGTCGCCGCTGTCGTCGCACTCTGGGCTACAGCGCAGCCCACAGATCCGGCCGCCGCGTCACAACCGCACGACCTTGCACCGCCACTGCTCGCTTCCTTCTCCCCGCGAGCCGTGAACCCCGCGCTGCACCGAGCACAGTCTTTCGGACCGCGCCTCTTCCGAGAACCAAGCGGGTGGGACCTCCGTTCGCCGCGGCACTGTCGCCCCTCTCTCGCCCAAACACATGGCCCACTGCCCCGTGGGCCGAAATGGCGGCAAATACATTCCTCCTCCGCCGGCATCCCCCCGCTGGGTCGCAATATGGCGAGCAAAAAAAAAAAAAGACAGCCCTGGAGGGACCCGAATTTCGCGACAAGGTGACAACTTCAACTAACGCCACAAATTGTATTAAATAACTTTACCCAAGTAAGCGTGCAGTAACATTTATATAGTTCTGTATAACTACGATCGCGCAGTTACCAGACGCATCCGCGAAGTACCTTTTTAGCGCCATCTGGCGTACGTGAGTGCAACTTTACAATCGGGATCGAAACGTGGCGTGCAGCACCGGAGCTGTGTCGAGCGCGCTCGAAAAGTCAATCGCGCTTCGCTTCAATCTGTATTGAAAGTGCCCTTGGGGCAGGGCTATACAATGTCAAAAATCCAACTGGAGGGTCAGTAAAAGTTCCCTCCAATTTCTGCATTACTACTTCTTTAATAGCACGGAGTTTATTTACGGTAGGTGACCAATTCTTGCCCCACTATTCAACGGCTTACTTAATTGGAATTGAAGAGAAAGAAACAAAGTTAGTCCCTGTACTGCCGGTTGGTTCGTCTTCACCTCTCTCTCCCTCTTTCCATCTGAACATGTCTTGGGTTTTCAACCCACAAGCTTCCAATTTTTGACTCGGGCCACCTGTTCTTTTTTAGATGCAAAGCATCTCTTCCTCGAGGGGATGTCCCGCGTCCGTGCCACGTCTGCACCGCCTCTGATGATGATTGTGGCAGGATGCCCCTACGGATGGGCCAACCAAAGAATCCATCACAAAATAGCTTCGCGTTCAACCACCGTCGTCATCTTTCCCGTAGGGGAACTGCCGAAGAAGAACAAGGAGAAGAAGACAAAGCTGCGAAGAGGAGGGCGTGTACTTTGCTCTCGTCCCGGCCGCGGCGCCTCTGATGATGATTACGGCAGGATGCCCCTAGGGATTCGCCAACCAACGAATCCAACATGAGATAGCTTCGCGTTCAACCACCGTCGTCATCTTCCCGTAGGGGAACCGCTGAAGAAGAAGGAGAAGAAGACAAATCTGCGAAGAGGAGGGCGTGTACGTTGCTCTCAGCCGGTGCACCAACGTCAACAACCTTTACCTCACCAACGCTGACGGAGACTACCGATTCTACCACAGAGACAACATCGACAAGAACATGATGGACTAGTTTCGGTGCCTCGAGCACCACCGCCTACTCACCGTAACACAACAGTACTTGCGTGCCTTTGCCACCGGTGTGGACCCGGACTCGGAATTCCCTCTGGCCCAACTAAACACCAGATCACTCAACATAACGGCAACACAATGGAAGCACACGGAACTCCCATGATGCTTCGCATCCTCATAAGGGTTCCCCACGGGAAGATGGTGTAATTTTATCTTTTTCAGTGATATCCGTATTAATGGTGCTGTCACCAGCGCACGCCTAGTCAGAACACGGCTCTAGAGGCTGTTTTAAATACAACGCTAAAGATATGGTTAAAGATAGCAATAGTCCCCTTCTGTTCTTTTGACCTTATTCCCTCCAAATTGATTTTGATCCCATTTATTCTACCATTTCAATGCATTTTTTGGCCGGAGGAGGCAACTGGGATGGTTCTAGTTGTACCGCACAATAGCGCCGGATCTCGCAGCACATTGTTCTGGTTGCCACAAGGTGTATATTTCACAATGGCAATCTACGTACACTGAACACAACTAAAGGATATTGCACGAGGGGTTAGGGCATAGTGCTATTATTGTAATACAAGAACGTGGAATATATATGCTTGAGATCTATCAATTAACACGCGAGAAAATAAAACAAGTGCCAGAAAACAGTGCCAATGCGGGAAAGACGCGTCAACATATAT
The DNA here is from genome assembly GCA_013339765.2 of Haemaphysalis longicornis. Classification (NCBI taxonomy): domain Eukaryota; kingdom Metazoa; phylum Arthropoda; class Arachnida; order Ixodida; family Ixodidae; genus Haemaphysalis; species Haemaphysalis longicornis. Next base: position 136,596,804 of record CM023449.1, on the reverse strand, counting down.
ATGCAGGCTCTTGAACGTAACGCAAAGCGGCGACAATGTTGCATGCAACTAGCTGCGGGTCATTTGAGCGGCTGAACGGCTGAAACTCTCCCCCTTCCGCCGTGTTGCGACGCTCAGCCGTAACGCACTTTTCGCCGTAGTGAGACTCTCCGCCGTGTTGCGACGTTCAGCCGTAACGCACTGTTCGTCGTAACGCGACTGTCCGCCGTAGTCGGCACACAATACACAAACGGTTAGTTTCAATTGTTAACACGTTCTCGCCAATTTCCTTTGTGTTTGCATACCGCCGTTGTCTCACTTAAGTATGTAGATCCGTCTTTAACCCTCTGCTTAATGCGGAGACCCGGCAGAGGTAGTTGATGATCGTCGTGATGCTGGTATTTGACTGCAAATTTACGGATATTTTTGTTTTGCCATGCCAATAGTACCTTTCCTGACAAATACAACTTTATTGTTTGTAGCAAACGGAAATCTTGAAACGCCAAAGGTGCGTTCACCGGGCATGCCGCTATTTTATTTGGCTATTGCATTTTCGCTATTGCATTTTATTTCGCTATCGCATTTTATTAGAGTTTGTGGGTGCAGTAGTTGCATATTTCTGTTACTTGGTCTTTCTGAAGGTGATCCTGTGCTTAAACGGGGGGAAGCCCTATTCCTGTTTCCCCGGCTTCAATGACAGGGGCGGGCGCTTTTCACGACGTATTTGAGAAGTGAACGCCACCACCCGGTTCATTTCGCAATCCGTAGTGGTGACCGGCAAAAATGTTTCACCGGAACAGAAAAGACCGAGGCGGGAAGTCGTTTCCAATCTTGAGTGCAGCGTGAGTGCGTTGGGTATAGATAAAGGGCAAGCAATGCGGGCGTCCGGTTGTGCCCGTTTCCGCTGCAAACCCACAATCCTCGTCGCCTGTCCTGTCACCATTCATTTCAATGCAGAAGGAAGGCGCGGCCGGAACTTCGTCTGCGCTGCATGCGGAGCCCGGATGGAGCAAACACGCTGACCACTCAGCTTCCATCCTGAGCAGTTTCCTCCGACCAGACAAGACGTGATATGACGTGTGCGGCAACGTTTTCAAAACCACAAAGGCAATGCATGACGGCCTTTGAGCACGATCGATGGCCGGATTTCCGTTTTTTCTCACTTAGCCACATCAAAGGCTGCCAATGATGCACCGACGAGGCTTCGAGTCACCCAAGGAGAAAAACAGGCATGAGCAGACAACGATCAGGTTTTGTTTTCTCGTTGTTGTCGACGCCGCGGAGCGCGATTTTATTTTTTCCGTGTGGCTTCACCGTTCGCCGTACAGACGCCTTGGTATTCAAAGGATGGGCAGAGCAGTTTCCCTAAGGCTAATGTATTGTGAGATAGGAACTGGCGGGTAAAGTACTTTGTCTTTCCGCAGGAAGTTGCAGAAATGCGTCGGTACATATTCGTTCCCTCCCGTAAGGAGTGTGCAAAGGGTACGAAAAAAACAACTGCTGAGAAACACGCAAAGTAGGGAGCAAACATTGAAGAGTGCCGGACAGGGATGGATCGGGGGCGTCCCTGCCGTTCGCAAGTTTCTGCTCGAGCCCATGTTTTCGGGCCGTCAGTTATTAACAGCCCATTATGCTTTTCCTGCATCGAAAGGCATGCCTGACCGTACAGCGCCTAACATCCATCAAATACGTGGTGCTGAAAGCCCGTAGGCAACAAATAAAATTAGAAGAGATGGCCGCTCAAGGGCTGTAAATGCAAATTAGGGACGAAAAACGTCGTTATCAGGCAGCTTTAAGATTTATATATATATATATATATATTATATATCTTATATATATATATTATATATATATATCTATATATATATATATATATATATCTATATATATATATATATATATATATCTCAAGGTTGCAGTCGTCATTGCCTTTGCTATTCGGCGGTTTCCGAAATATCTAATGGTTCGAATGACGTGTGGTTGTCATGTTTCTTTGATACAGTGATAAATAAGCGAAAATATAGGTCGAGAAAACATCCGCCATTTTTTTCCAGGAGGGGGAGTTGAACCCACATCTCCGCATTACGCGTGCGGTGCACTGACCACCAGCAGTGCGTCACGGTGGTGCAGTGGTTAGTGCTCGGCCGCCGACCGAAGGTCACTGGTTTGATCCCGGCCGCCGCGGTCGCATTTAGATGGAGGCGAAATGCTAGAGGCCCGTGTGCTGTTTATGTCAGTGCACGTAAAAAAACACAAGATTGCCGAAATTTTTCGAGTCCTCCTACGGCATGCCTCATAATCATGTCGTGTATTTAGAACGTAAAACCCCACATATCCTCATTGTTAGAAGTATAGCTCTCGCGCGGGCAGAAAAGGACGGCACACGCAGGTAGGGATGGTTCCAAGAAATTCGCACAGTGGGCTAACTCAAAACCGGCACCTTTATTCAGAGTGACGTTTTATTTATAAACCAATTGCTTTCTTTTATTGCAGTGCTTCGCCACAAACAGAATAAGACAGCACTTCAGCTCAAAGGAAAGCAGCATTGAAAACACATGTGCAAAACCATGTACTTCAACTTTGAGGGAGCAACTCACTGGACTAGGTTTGAAAGCTTGCGCAACTTTTGAGATTTGTTGCTCTCATTCTTTTTGAGTTGCTCTCAATATTAACGCATCCGCATTCCTACATAGTAGTGAAGAACTTGTGCCATGATGTCTATTTTATGTTCATGACATGGAAATGACAGGTTGTAGTTATCTAACACAAAGTCAATGGTTAAGTCATATGCTTGCTTATCACCAGCATGCTTCTGAAAATTTTCGTTCTGTTTCTTTCAAAAGATGAAAGAGGGCAGCATTTGAATGCGTTAGTCTTCCTCTTGTCTTCAAAACTACAAGAGCTCCTTCAGCTCTTGACAGATCAGCTTTTGCAGTCAAGCCAAGCTTACACATTGAACAATTTGTGTTTTTTAGGATTTTCCTGCACAAAAACCCACATACATAGTAAATTATGCAGTCGTTAATGCTCTCTGTTGCGGGCACACAGTCAAATACGTCCTCACACTCAATACCATCTTGCACGAATCCATCAAGCCTACTTTTCAACTCATCCAGCCGCGATTGACTGGGCACATCATCCTTAAAAGCTGATGTCAAATCAGACAAGCCAAGGAGACGTGTCCCTTCACTAGGCAGTAACTGGCAATTTCCGTACTTGGGTGGCTATACGAGACTGTAAATGGATAGCATGCTGTACAATTGTAAAAAGGTCGGCAAGCAGGGATTTTCATTTTGGCCCCCAGCTTGGCGTATGACACCAAAAAACTTTTCCAGCACATCTTGAATAAACTTTGCTGTTAACACGTATTTGAAATCACATTTCTTTAACCGGTATTTTGAGAGCTGAATTGTCGACAGACAGTCACTCGCAATCCCTCAGCAGTGGTTTGTGACAAAAACGTTTTAGCTTCAATTCGTCTTGCCTTGACATCTTCCTCACAATCATTAAGCCATTTTAGAAAGGATTCAAGCACTTCAAAATCCTTTCCTTCTAATCTTATACCGTCCTTAGGGTGTCTGCGATCCATGGCATCACAAACGTTGTTCATTCGAACCGTGAAATCGACTGTGCCTTTGACATTTTCAAGGCCCGGTGTTCCCTTGTCACAATAAAAATCCAAGCCTTACGCAACACTCATACTGAACAGTTGCGTAGCAAGTTTTACTCTTATCTTTTCTGTGTTGGATGGGTTTAAATGGGAAAAGGAGAACTTCGGACAAACTCTGAGGCAGCATTCATTCTTAGTATCTACCACATAGAGCTTGTCATAATGCGACCAAAAAACGCGGGTGCCATTCACACAAAAAACGTTTTTCTTCATGAGACGGTTCCGCATGCATTTCATAAGATGTGGTGCATCAGAGAAAACGAAAACGCGTCGATCCTCACATGCAGGACTGGTGAAGCTATTCTGTGTACCATAAAGCGCTCCGGTCTCACTAAACTGTGTCCACATTGACCGGTTTATTGCTGCGCCATCACAGACGATTGCGTCTACATATGCTCCATCATCCTCAAGGTGAAGAATGGCTTTCACGATCAGCTGAGCCAACACGGTGCCTTTTGTAGGACCGTGACTTGCGAAAACCGCAACAGGCTGCGAATAATTATCTCCAAAGGGACGGAATGTAAAAACAAGTCCATGGTCCGCCAATTGCTCGGGCACTTCGACTTCACCTCCAAAGTCTGCATGGCCTGTGTAAGACATAGTTGTCACGTTCACTCTCATTTCCTTTCGAACATGGATCTCATCGAAGATCAGAATACCATGCTTCTGAAAAGTTTCTTTGCCTGCTAACTTGTTCTTGAAGGTGGTGAAAAACCGACTGTCAAATCTGCACTTCACACAAACCATCGGGAGATACTTTCTTAGAGTTGAAACACATGGCAACGGCAGGATGCTGTTGTTCCTCAAAAAAGAGTGTCCTTACGGGCTGCGGATGTGCAGTAGGAGGCAGAGCAGGAGCCATTGCTCAGTATTCGCCCTGAGCGCGAACACAGTAGGCCCCAGGCGGCGGCGGGACGAACTGCTCCTAGTGTGGATGGCGCTATCGGGTCGTCTGCTTGTTCACGTTGCGCGCTGCGCAAAGACGCTAGCTGCACACGACAAAACAACCAATTAGTGCACTCGTTTGACAGTAGGCAAGGACAGAGTTACCTCTGCTTGCGCATTTCCTCTAGAAACGCAATAATCAGCGGCCGTTCCGGGCTAATGCGCTGGTTTAATTCCACCAAACATCTTCGCCGTGGTCAGCGCTTGAGTGTGAAACGTGTTTAAACATTGATTCCACACACTGCACTTTTCTTTTGTTGAGTTGCAGCCGTCTGCCGTTTCGGGAACGTCGAAGGGTGCTTTTTTAAGGTGGCGTGGTGATTATTTAAATGATAAAAGTTTAGTACGTGAAACGGGTAAGAAGCGACAAGACCTGTGCATACCCGTGCATTTGCCACACCCTTTTAAAATTACGCTGTTTCCTTATAGAAAGCCAGAAAGCCAGATAGAAAGCCAGATAAATAAATACCATTTCTGGACAGTCGTTGTTTATACTGAGTTGCTAATTGTACGTATTATTTAAATACGTTTCTATGGATGCGCAAGAGTATTAAGGGGGGATTTTTCCGTAAAACTAAGCAGTTGTGAGTTTGTGTCTGTCATGTGGCATTTCGTGTGTCATTTTCATATATAACATTTTCAAATCCCGACATGAATCACCGTTTGCAGAAATGTGTCTCACTCAGCATAACCAAATGCCTAATATGGTCACGTCTTAACCTCTTAATATGGACTTAAGTTTAAAGAAAGAGGAAAAATCGCGTGATATAATACAGGCTGTTGCCCACATGTGTGAGGGGTGTGTGCCATGGCTCGGTAGTTGTTTTTTTTTTATTTTTTCCCACAATGCTTGCTTTCCATACAATTTTTATAAGGCGAGCCATAATTCCGGGACAATCTCGGACCAAAGGGGGGTTAATCAATTTTGAAAATACGTGTTGAAGTACTGCTTTTTCACAGCTACAGAACACGACGCCTAGCGTACTTTCGATTGTAAGTATACTGATAACCAACGTTTGGCTTTTCGCGTTACATGCGTTCCCTTCTCGCTGCTCTTGCAACGTTGCCAGACGCCGCACCCTCTCCCCCCCAAAAAAACACGAAATGCACAGAAAACTTTTATCCTTCCATTTTTTTAACCAATCCTCAAGAATTAAATGCCAAGACAAAGGCGATGTTCAGTTTACAAAACAAAGTAGTTACAGGGAACCCGTTGCGCTGATTCGCAACGAGAAATAACAAGGAAAGGTTTTACTACATCTGCAACAGCGCAACTTCATTTGCCATCTTTAGGGTTCGTAAGCGACCTTATACGCAAGAATGCAAACACATCTCGCTGTTGCAGGTACCTGTTAGATTTGAAAAAGAACGCAAATGGTCAACAGAGCAGCCGTAACAGAAAATTTGTGCTCACTGTGAGGTCTTAGAAGCTTGGTTTGCACACTGTAAACCTGCTTTTCACTCTGCGAAAACCTAGCTAAATATGAGATGTTGCTTGTACTGTGTGCGTTGACAATTCAATTCGCAAGTTCACTTGCGACGAAAGCCGTAAATAAGTGATCCGACAACGTTATTCATCAAACCTTCCTTCAGAGTCGCTAAAATTTCATTTAAAAGGCCCGTTAGAGTGGTTACATTTATATCTCTGCGCTGATCAAATTTCAGTAATTTTATGTTGCCTTTCGAACAAGAATGTCGGGGGAGGTACGTGGTGTTACCATTTCAGGGCATCCCACAAATGCAAGCGTGCGTCATGGTACTAGTGAAAGCAATTGAGATTGCCGTTGTAAACTGAATTTCAGAGATCGGGGCTTCATGATTTGTTTATGCTTATGCTTTTATTGAAGGCTCAAAGCCATAGTCTGGAGAGATCGAGCTTGCTACGAGCCACGGCGTACAAGTTCATTGTCACTATTACGGGCATTCTGTGATTCCCCATGGGTCCTCGCTTTTTTGGCGTAGTAATGATAACTTACTGCCGCTTCCATGCTATACATTGAACTTTGAGGAACCGAACTACAGTATACCACTCTTGTTTGAGCCTTTCGTGCGCACATACGGCGGGAAAAAGGCACGAAGCGCACCCATTGTGTGCATTCTTACAGGCCGCTCAGCGGAGCATCCACACTAGCAGCGCGACGCTGTCGCCACCTACATGTCGATCTCGCGGCGAATAGCGCCTGTTCTTCTTGTTGGTACACTTAGCAGCTGATATGCACTCTTTAATTGCGGTTGCCTGCGCTTCAGGAATGTCTAAATCACGCAGATTATCATACAGTGCTTCATCAGATATATTTGATAACTTTTCCCGTGCAAGCTAAGCGACTTCATTCTTTCCGTCAGGCGATCAACTGATCTCTTTAGTGCGTACTGGGCCCTTCTAAATGCAACAGCACTGCTGCTTCGAGCAGTGGTCATGTGGAAGTACCGAGGGGATTGTTTTTCTTCAGCCTTGCGCAGCATACGTTTTTGATGCATGCGAAGTGTCGTTGGAAGGCACCGGCAACGTGTGCATACACTGTCAGCTCCAGTGAGAATTAAAGTGCACTGTTTACGACGCCACCGGCCTGTGACATCAATAAAACCACTTGTTGGCTGCACATTTGGGTATTCCTTAGCACGTGACCCGCCGGCACACAAGCGAACTTCGCTCACTCGCTGGACTAGCATTTCACTGTCTCTATACTGCTGCTGACGTTTCACGGGAGTTGGATGTGCTCAGCGGGTGCACGTTTGCCCAGCAGAGCTACACACATTCAGCTGTTCGACAAGACTGACCACTCTTTTCATGACGACGCGGCTGGGAGCAGCAGCGTAATAGTTGTAGTTAGCGCCAGTTGAGGAGGAACCATCCGGTGGCTGTGTAGCTGCCGCACTGATCATGAAAACTTCACAAAACATGACAAGCCGTCAACTTCAACCTTGTGGCAAGCCCACGCAGCTGTTGGGAGAGGCACGCTATTGGCATTTTCAAAAACGTCCTCGATCAGATTTATGGCTGACACCGTGACTGGCGTTGTGTCGAACGCTACGGCATCAGATCCCACGCCGTCTCCTTCGTCCATCTTACTGACCACGTCGCACGCCTGCGAGTTCTCTGTTGGCGAGAGTTTTTCAAAGCTGGTAGCATTTCCCAGTCTGACACGGCGCCGATTCGTGGTAGGAGGGAGCGAACGGTCCGCAGGCGCCTTTCTTTTTTTCTCTGTCTTCGTTAAGTGAGCAGGGCAGCCTGGAAATCGTGTCGGCACGGCGTCCTTTGCCAGCGCCGCAACTCGTGGTGCACTCACAAGAACGTGTCCTTTGTAGACTGCTTCCCACGTCTTCATTACGTACCTCGGCTCGTAGTGCTTCTCGCACACGTAGTCGGTTGGCTGGAGCACACGGTCCTTGCGCGGAATCGCATGGCGCCGTCCTCTTCTCGGGGTGCAGCAAATATCGACACTTTTTCAGTGCAGGTCTTGTAGCCAGATCTGCACCCTGGCACAAAACACTTCTTGCCCATTTCACTGCTCGCTCACCCGAATAGCATAGCTTGTCATGGCACAAAAAGAAGGAAAACGAGGGCGCAACGCGGCAAAAACTGCGGCGACTACACGACGGCGTGCTTTCCCACATCAGCGCATAACAGCCGGCTCACCCGGATCAATTAAGGACCCGCGGCCGCTGCTGCAATCTCGCGGTGTGGTGGAGAGGTATGCACCAAAGTTCCACGCAGCGAGTGTACGGCGGCGGGGCTACGTCGTTCCACCTGTACTTCTAACACCGTGGAGGAAATATTCTCCCGTGTCATCTGCAACCTACTGTCGGCGCCGACGCAGAAAACGAAACCGTTCATCGTTGCACTGTGGTTTTCGCCGATCGGGCGCATACGACGACTATGAGCAACACCTCCCTTGCGGTGTGCTGCTTGCTTGTTTTCTCGCTGTCTTTTTTTGTTATGACCATGTGCCCCCCCCGCTAACGCACGGCTCGCCAGCCGTGTGTTTGAAGCACATTCTGTGGGCACCGCTGCATGCTTGCTGTGGGCGACTCGCCTGCGCCCTGTTCACTGCATTTGTGGACGTTTTATACTGACGCCCAACGGTAAAATAGATCAGCGATGATAGCAAACTGCCCCTTTTATGCAGAAATGCATTATAGTCGGGGGTTGTCGTGCGTCCCTTGGCCGGCGTCCGCAGCGCGTCTGATGATGATTGTGGCATGATGCCCCTAGGGATTGGCCAACCAAACAATCCATCACGAGATAGCTTCGCGTTCAACCACCATCGTCATCTTCCCGTAGGGGAACCGCTGAAGAAGAAGAAGGAGTAGACGACAAAGCTGCGAAGAGGAGGGCTGCGTGAGTTTTGGCAACCGTTATCCTCCTCGGCCGGCGCATCTTCCCGATCTGAACCCGGTCGAAGAGCGGCTCATCGCGCCTCGACTCCCCTTCATGAGCATCAGGCGGCTGACTCGAGGCAACGGGCAGTTTGGAATCAAGGGACAGGCGGTGAACGTGCCCATCGACGTATCGAAGGTTGTGCGGTGCCTTCCTCGCATGGTACCCGAGGACGTTGCGTTCGACGTTCGCATCAAGCGGAGGCTGATGAGTCCGGCAACGTACAAGCGCGGGTTGGTAAAGCGCGGCAACATCCTGGCTTGGCTCAAGCACCTGGAACACACCCCGCTGTATCGCGCCATCAACGTTCGGGTCGATTGGAGTCGGCTCGATCACTTCGATGGCGGCGGCGAACGAGAGGAACCGCAGGAAGACGACGTCGATGATGCTGACGGTGAGTTCGAAATTATTCCCGACGACTTTGACGTGAACGATCCTCTGCAGTTGGCGGTTGCGCTCAACGCGGTCTCGAAGACGCTTCTCTATAACGAAGCGGAAATGACGGGTGTGGGAAAAGAAAAAAATAAATGATTGCGCTCACACTCTCGCCTCTCTATTCGCCATTAATCGCATCGCACTCATCGGTGCACCCAATGCATTTCTGCATCCTCACAATCCCCCTCGGGGAGGTGCGGGGGAATTTTTTCGTCAACGAGCACGGACCGCAGCGTATTGACGCATCAGTTACCAACAACGAAAGGCCCCCATTCGGTAACATCATGGAGGAAATGGGTAACATCTTGGCTGAATGGTTGCCAGACGAGCAGTGCGCTCTACGCTAAAAGAGCGAAGGCGAGGCAATCAGTGTCATTACCCAAACATACCTGCCGTACTGGTTCGTGAAATGTTTTTTTCTTCTTTGAGCTATTTTACTGCTTCTTCAAAATCTCAAATTAACAAAAGTTTGCAATTGTACCGTTTCATTTGATGAAAGGACAAAACCCACCTAAGGCTCACGCACTGCGGGGGGTTATCGAAACAAGCAACAAGCTCATTGTTCCTACCTGCGTTCTTGGCGATCAGGGTTATAAATACTTTGTCGCCGTTTCAATGTGTAGTTGTGGCTGGTGATCATGCGGACATGTCAAAAATGTTCTATATGTTGTGCTGTATAGGTGTATTACGCTTTTGATGTTGTGTGTTGCGTGTATTGTGCGTTGGCATGAAGTGTATGTCGCTGTGTTGTGCAATGTTTCTTCTCCATATGTGCCCACCCACATGCGGCCTACGTGATGTTGGCTATAATAATATACATTATCCATAAACGAAACCAAGGAAACGCCTTGATGCAAGTGCCCACTGATGGTGATGCTTTGTAGCTGCCCCTCCCCACCCTTACTTTTTTTTGCGTCATCTATCGGTCATTTTAAAACGTTTACGATTGCTTTCCTTCGAGCGCGCTAGAGGGCAAGCAGTGTCATCTCCTCGCTCGGACGGATGCAACAGCGACGGATACGTTTTTTGTGTTACCTGCATTGCCTTTGCGCTGAGATTTACGATTGCAGACGATCCTCGTTTTGATGCATCGGTAGTAGTAGCAAGGTAAGGCGACTAACAACAACTGGTTCTTCTCAAACGGCCGCATTGGATGCTTGTGATCTCGTGTGCGGTGAACGGCGGGGTTACGAGCCTTTCGGAAATAAAGGCGGCATTTTGAAAGCAATCGGTATGACTTCCACTATGTTTACGGCGGCGCGTTCGCTCTAAACGAGTAGGCGGGGCGCGCAGCGAAACGAATGCAAGAAGTCGCGCATATACGACTGGCGACATCGGTTGCTAACCGCAGTTCTGGTGCTCGGTAGGTAATTTCCTGGTTATTTTAACGCATATAAACACACACAACCACAGTAACCTACGCATTTGTATTTCCTCGATCCTCAAACCGATCAGCTCGCTAGGGCTTTCTCGCATGACAAGCATTGCTCGGGTGACGCTGCCAGTGTAGGAAGGCTCCTCCATTAGCTCACGAAAGGGGTAAATCTTCCTCCACTCTTTAGGGGAGAAATGCGCTTCTCCCTCTTAAAGGGAGAATCTTTCTACCTCTTAGGGGGCAATATATGATACATTCCTGTTTTACCCTTAAGGGAGAAACTACCACACCCTTTTTGCTTAGAGTGCACGGGCGTTTTTGCCTTTCGCCTTTCCAAAAACGCGGCCGCCGCGGCCGGGACTCGAACCCGCGTCCTCGTGCGACTGCTGTGGGCCTGTCGTGCGCGTTACGCCGTTTCCATGACGTCGACGTGTCCAAAATTTGGTTCGCTGGGATTCTGTCGCACCATTGCAAACATGGAAACATGAACATGGCGTGATTTCAGCCGACCATACAGAGATTGTCTTTGAACATAACTTTACTGCAAAGCTGTATACGTCTACACCCCAACACTTTTATTGTCGTAGGCGAAAACGATCTCCGTGGGCAAAAGCGCCAAGGCCGAAGACGCCGAGCGCATGCGTCACGCTAATCAGGCATGCACAATAGATATCATAATTTGTGTAAGGAAGCCACAAAAGAAGCAGCGAAGCCTCATTATGGATGATAACGCGCCTGAGAACAATGGGATTCCACCCCCACCTTTTGTTCCTGGTAAAGATTACGTTTACCCGCCGCGGTGGCTCAGTGGCTAAGGCTGCTGAGCGCGAGGTCGCGGGCTCGATTCCCGGCCGCTGCGGCCGCTTTTCTGATGGAGGCGGAAAGCAAAAACGCCCGTTTGTACGAGATTTCGGCGCACGCTAAAGATCCCCAGGCGGTGAAAATTAATCCAGAGCTCTCCACTACGGCGCGCCTCATCGCCTGAGTTGCGTCGGCGCGTTAAACCCCACCATCAATCAATCAAAATTTACGTTTGCAGATTATCTTTGAAGGCTAGGCAGGGCTAGTGTCACTAAATAGGGCAGTTCTTGCCCAAGACGCCGAGTGCGTGCGTCAGGCTAGGCAGGACCCAGCATTTGCCGCCAGAGATGCCGAACATACTGTCAGTAGATAAGGTATTACAGTGCCGTCAGTGAGGCACGTAGCTCAGCAACGGCGCCCGTTTTGGCGTTTATCAGTGTTGCGAGATGGCCGGATCTACTGCCACGCCGTTAACTTCGACCGGGTGGTTTGTTAACAGCACTACCGAAGGTGCAGCAAGACGGCATATTTGGACCCCCTTCTGCTGGCTGATGCTGTTACACGCGTCAGCGTTGACTCCCATTCGGAGCGAAGTCAGTCGCGCGCAGCCGCAGAGCAGGGAGGGCAAGCTAAGCCTACAAGTGTTGACGGACTGAAACGCACAAACAACAAAATGGCGGCGCCCAAGCACTGTCAAAGTGCAAACAGATGTCAGGTAATGCGAACTGACCAATGATCATGGTGACGGCATGCTACAAGAGGAGAAAAGAGTGTCGATACTTTCTAGCCGTATGTTGTGACACTAGCCGAGCGCAACCGACAAGCCCGCCGATACGACGAGAAACATTTCATAACCTCCTCTATCCCCGTTCGGAGTGGTTTACTGGGTTACTGGACTTCCACTTTTGCCGGGTGCGATGGGGGACAAAATTTTGATGCCTAGCATTCTTTGCCGAGTACCCCCATAGCCAGGAGCGTGTAACGCCCTGCATTTCTACAAAAAAGCAGATTTAGCGAAGGTTCCACCTGTTTTCATTATAATAGCGTGAATGGAGATAATTGCTCGAGGCGAAATTTTGAAAAACTAAAAAATAAGAAAACTATAAAATAATTACGGAAAATGGCGAACCGTGTAACGCCCTGCATTTCCACGACAATGCAGATTTCGCGAAACATCCAAAGGCAATCGATTAAATAACGTACATGGAAATACTTGGTAGAACGAAATTTTTAAAAACTAAAAATAACAAAAATATGAAAAATTACGGAAAATATCAAAATGTATACCGCATGGTATTTCAACAATAATGTAGATATCGCGAAAGTTTCGCGTCTAATCGTTACGATTGCGGGAAGGGAGATAATTGCTGGAAAGAAATTTTGAAAAACTTGAACAATAAGAAAAATACAAAATAATTACGTAAAATGTGATAGCGTTTACCACATGGCATTTCCGCAATAAGGAAGATTTCGCGAAGGTTCCACCTGTAATCGTTACAATAGCGTAAATGGACATAATCAGTCGAACGAAACTTTTAAAAACGAAAAAATAAGAAAAATGTAAAATAATTACGGAAAACGGCTAACCGTATAATAACACCCTGAATTTTGAAAAGCTAATAAGTAAGAAAAATATTAAAATATTAAGGAAAATGCCGAAACTTATACCGCATGGCATTTCCACAATAATGCAGATTTCGCAAAAGCTCCCCCTGTATTCGTTATACTGCGCAAATGGACATAATTGTCGAACGAAATTTTGAAAAACTAAAAAAATAAGAACAATATAAAATAATTACGGAAATTGGCGAACCGTGTAACGCGCTGCATTTCCACAATAATGCAAATTTCGGAAAAGCTCCAGATGCAATCGTTGTAATAACTAAATGGAGATAACTTGTCGGACGAAATTTCGAACAAATAAAAATAAAAAAGAACAATATTGAAAAATTCTGGAAAATGGCTAAAGGTATAACGCTTGGCATTTCCACAATATGGAAGAGTTCGCGGAAGTTTAGGCTGTAATCGTTATAATCTCGGCTGTAATCGTTATAATCGCTGTAATCGGAGATAATTGGTCGGACAGAATTTAGAAAAAAAAAAAAATTTGGCCGGAAAAAACTCACTCTCAAGACAGGCGGCATAAGAACGCTAGGCATTAGTAGATAATTCTCTAAATCTCAGCGGAATTTTTTTCATCCTACAACTTCTGCAGCAGCCGCGGCAAAACGGGGGGGGGGGGGGTGGAGAGGTTTAACAACTTCTAAATTTACAACGGAAGCGCTGAGAGATGTAGCATGGCGGTTGCCGTGGCCGCTGCCAAAATGCTGTTGAACCGTCTTTGGTGCACATCCGTAGCCGCAGAAGGCGCCGGGGTCATAGATAAATCAGACAACTGGGCTTCCGCAAGCTTGGCGTGAAACAACTCCAGTTGGCATTTTTCCACCTAAAGGGGAAGCTCGCGAAGGTGCGGCTGCTTTCTTGTTGCAAACAAAAAAAAAAGCGAGTGGACAGGATTACTTGCCGAGCTGTTTACAGCGGGGAAAGGATATAGTGCATACGTATAGCGTGCACGCGAGAAAAATATGTTTCAGTAGTTATGCGCAGCTTGCTAGGGGAAAAAACGAGATATGCTCGCCAGATTTGGTGCATATTCTTGAAACGCTCAAAATATTCCTTTTTTTGTACACAAATCAGAAAATACGCGAGTACTTCAAGCGCAAAAAATAAACAATCAGAAGGGCAAGTAAGCTGGGAAGGGGCCACCGATTTCGTCGATAGAGCTGTAGGCTGAAATAAAGTAAAGTACGGTAACACGCGACTGTAAACAAACATCAAAGCAGTTGTAAATGTGAAACACTTTCTAATTCAAGAAGAATCTATTGTCTCTTTGTCGAAAACCTTCTGTAAGAGAATAACAGCTAGCGAAAAGCAAATAGATGATGGACACGAAACAACGAAACGGCTAGTTAGGTTTACTTCGGCATTTCAGGCAAGTTCAAAGGGATGGCTCATTTTCACTTTTAACGCGCTCGACAACTTTGGGTAAAAGAAAAACGACGTTTATTTTGAAAAATTGTTTTTGTTGCATGCTAAGGCCCAGATTAAACATGCGTTTAAAGTAGGTGTTTTTTGCAATTAAAGTTTTGCAAGTCGTTGATGTGTCAGACTAGTTCTCAGTCCGTTTTTCTCCCGGGCAATTAGCGTGGTTTCAGAGTCACTGAAAATAACCAATTAGCATAACTGAAGAGAACCACTAAATAGGTTCTCTTCAATTCCGGCTGTACTTCGATGGTTTAATGTTTTCACGAAACATCTCTCTCTATCAATGCACATCAGTCTGTACAGGTGCCGTCATAAGTAATTGGAACAAGAATTTGTGAATATCAGAAAATATTTATCTTACTGGCTTTACGATAGCCATTACTGGTTTGCACGAAGCTTTTTCTACTAGGAAGGACTCCTTTTAACGCACGCCAATGCAGCCAGGCAGTTTCAGGAAGAGGAAATTCCTGGAAATTTACGAGACCGTGTTCCAATTACTTTTCACGGCACCTGTACGTATTGGAGTATGTAGTGACACTAGCCGAGCGCAAGCGACAAGCCCGCCGAGACGACGAGAAACATTTCATACCCTCCTCTATCCCCATTCGGAGTGGTTTACTGGCTTGCTGGACTTCCACTTTTGCAGGGCGCGATGGGGGACAAAAGTTTGATGCCTAGCATTCTTTGCCGAGTACCCCCCCAGCCAGGAGCGTGTAACGCCCTGCATTTCCACAAAAATGCAGATTTAGCGAAGGTTCCACCTGTTTTCATTATAATAGCGTGAATGGAGATAATTGCTTGAGCGAAATTTCAAAAAACGAAAAAATAAGAAAACTATAAAATAATTACGGAAAATGGCGAACCGTGTAACACTCTGGATTTCCACAACAATGCAGATTTCGCGAAACTTCCAAAGGCAATCGATTTAATAACGTAAATGGAAATACTTAGTAGAACGAAATTTTGAAGAACTAAAAAATAACAAAATATGAGAAAATGGCGAAAAATGTCAAAATGTATACCGCATGGTATTTCCACAATAATGTAGATTTCGCGAAAGTTTCACGTGCAATCGTTACGATTGTGGGAAGAGAAATAATTGCTGGAACGAAATTTTGAAAAACTTAAAAACTAAGAAAAATGCAAAATAATTACGGAAAATGTGAGAGCGTATGCCACATGGCATTTCCACAATAATGCAGATTTCGCGAACGTTCCACCTGTAACCGTTATAATAGCGTAAATGGAGATAATTGGTCTAGCACATCGAATACTATCAAGTCGTTCCCCCAACCGAAAGCTGCAAATCCTGTGGACGCGTGCCCACGCTTGCATGGAAGGCAACGAATTTGCTAACCAAGCAGCCCGCGTACTGACCAACCAGGTCCTGGATAGTGCGTTAGAGTATATCCCACTCATTACATTCCAAGAGATTACTCAGCACTACAGGCTTAGCAGGAGAACGTTCCCGCTCCAACATCCAAGCCTCACCAGGGATCAGGAAATAACTCTACGAATTCTTCAATCAAATAGACACCCTCATCCCACCCGACGTAACCTAATGTACCCAGGCTAATATTTAGCCGGATGCAAATTCTTCCAGCAACCAGGGACACTCAGGCACATTATTGTAGAATGTAAAGTTACGCCAGGATTGTCACCCCTAATATTCCCTTCCCCCCACCCCCAAGAGCAGTGGGGGGACACTGCTGTCTAGACCCTCCCTCCCTCGCCGAGAGACGGCCAATGGATTCCCGTGAATAGGGAACGGCTTCCACATCATCTTCTGATCAATGCTACTAATAAAAGTTGTTCTCTCTCTCTCTCCCTCTCTCTGGTCGAACGAAATTTTGAAAAACTAAAAAATAAGGAAAATATAAAATAATTACGGGAAATGGCGAATCGAGTAGCGCCCTGCATTTACACAATAAAGCATGTTTCGCGAGAGTTCCAAATGTAATCCTTATAGTAACGTAAATAGAGATAATTGGTCGGGCGAAATTTCGGAAAACTAACAAATAACAAAATTATAAAACAATTACGGAAAATGTGAAAATGTATACCACATGGCCTTTCCGCAATAACGAAGATTTCGCGAAAGTTACGCCTGTAATCGTTACAATAGCGTAAATGGACATCATCAGTCGAACAAAACTTTGAAAAACGAAAAAATAAAAAAAATATAAAATAATTACTGAAAACGGCTAACCGTATAACACCCTGAATTTTTAAAAGCTAATAAGAAAAATATTAAAATATTACAGAAAATGCCGAAACTTAAACCGCATGGCATTTCCACAATAGCGCAGATTTCGCAAAAGCTCCTCCTGTATTCGTTATACTGCGCAAATGGACATAATTGTCGAACAAAATTTTGAAAAACTAAAAAAAAATAAGAACAATAAAATATTGACGGAAATTGGCGAACCGTGTAACGCGCTGCATTTCCACAATAATGCAAATTTCGGAAAAGCTCCTGATGCAATCGTTGTAATAACTAAATGTAGATAATTTGTCGGACGAAATTTTGAACAAATAAAAAATAAAAAAGAATAACATTGAAAAATTCTGGAAAACGGCTAAACGCATAACGCTTGGAATTTCCACAATAGTGAAGATTTCGCGGAAGTTTAGGCTGTAATCATTATAATCGCTGTAATTGGAGATAATAGTTGGACAGGATTTAGAAAAAACAAAAGATTTGGCTGGAACAAACTCACACTCAAGACAGGCGGCATAAGAATGCTACGCAGTAGTAGATAATTCTCTGAATGTCAGCGGAGTATTTTTCACCTTACAACTTCTGCAGCAGCCGCGGCAAAAACGGGGGTTGGGGCGATGGTTTAACAACTTGTAAATTTACAGCGGAAGTGCTGAGAGATGTTGCATGGCGGTTGCCGTGGCCGCTGCCAAAATTCTGTTGAAACGTCTTCGGTGCACATCCGTAGCCGCTGAAGGCGCCGCGTTCACAGATAAAGCAAACAGCTAAGCTTCCGCTAGCTTGGCGTGAGACAACTCCAGTTGGCATTTTTCCACCTAAAGGGAAAGCTCGCGAACGTGCGGCTGCTTTCCTGTTGCAAACAAAAGAAAAGCGAGTGGACAGGATTACTTGCCGAACTTTTTACAGCGGGGAAACGATATAGTGCATACGTATAGCGTGCACGCGAGAAAAATATGTTTCAGTAGTTATGCGCAGCTTGCTAGGGGAAAAAACGAGATATGCTCGCCAGATTTGGTGCATATTCTTCAAACGCTCAAAATATTCCTTTTTTTGTACAGAAATGAGAAAATACGCGAGTACTTCAAGCACAAAAAATAAACAATCAGAAGGGCAAGTAAGCTGGGAAGGGGCCACCGATTTCGTCGATAGTGCTGTAGGCTGAAATAAAGTAAAGTACAGTAACACGCGACTGTAAACAATCATCAAAGCAGTTGTAAATGTGAAACACTTTCTAATTCAACAAGAATATATTGCCTCTTTGTCAAAAACCTTCTGTAAGAAAATAACAGCTAGCGAAAAGCACATAGATGATGGACACGAAACAACGAAACAGCTAGTTAGGTTCACTTCGGCATTTCAGGCAAGTTCAAAGGTATGACTCATTTCCACTTTTAACGCGCTCGACTACTTTGGGTAAAAGAAAAACGACGTTTATTTTGAAAAATTGTTTTTGTTGCATGCTAAGGCCCAGATTAAACATGCGTTAAAAGCAGGTGTTTTTGCAATTAAAGTTTTTCAAGTCGTTGATGTGTCAGACTAGTTCTGAGTCCGTTTTTCTCCCGGGCAATTAGCGTGGTTTCATAGTCACTGAAAATAACCAATTAGCATAACTTCAGAGAACCACTAAATAGGTTCTCTTCAATTCCGGCTGTACTTCGATGGTGTCTTCACGAAACATCTCTCCCTATCAATGCACATCAGTCTGTACAGGTGCCGTCATAAGTAATTGGAACAAGAATTTGTGAATATCCGAAAATATTTATCTTACTGGCTTTACGATAGCCATTACTGGTTTGCACGAGGCTTTTTCTACTAGAAAGGACTCCTTTTAACGTACGCCAATGCAGCCAGGCAGTTTCAGGAAGAGAACATTCCTGGAAATTTACGAGACCTTGTTCCAATTACTTTTCATGGCACCTGTACGTATTAGGATTCCCCGCTTGTCTTTGGTGAAGACAATAAATTTGCCTGATCATCTTGCTGTTGAAATTAATTGACTCTTTTGTGATGTGCTCATGCTTTATACGTCACAAAGGCGACAAGGAGTGTCTCACATGCCTGTTGGCGGTTCGAAATATCACAACAGGTGCCCAGGAAAGGCGACAATCGTTCGAATACTTACTCGAAAACTCTCGAGCCTCCCTAATTCTTCATCTGGCAAGCTATGAAGCTGTAGGGCCCAATACATCACCTTTGTTTAAATATCTAACATATCCTTAAGCGCATTGGCTGGAGACTCTAATGGATAACTGCTTGCAGAACAATTACTGAACCAATGTTCTAGTCAGGCAGTTCATGGTTTGTACGGTGATCGCATCATATAAACGTATAAAGAAATCCAGTTTCTTTTTTTCTCGGAATATATACTGCGTTCTGACCAATCTACGTGGCGACAAAACTATTTATTTTCCGCGAACATCGAAAAAAAGATAATCAAACGTTGGGATGGTCAAATGTTGTGAACGACAGCTGAGAGGCGCAGTTGGACAAAAACTATGTAGGAAAAGTGACCGAGAAAAAAAGTGAAGCAAAGGGCAAACGCGAGAACGACAATGACAAATGGTGAAAGGAAAAAAGAAAACGTCTTCAGTCGGCAGGGGGAGTCAGTATGCAAATTAGGGCTCCACTTGAATGCTCCATCCAGCGTGTTGCACCGAACGCGTCTTGTAAAGTCCGCCCGGGGGCCGCGCCAGCGAAGTACAAAAACAAGTTGCGGCTAAGCATAACACTCCCCTTGGCGCGAAGCCGCGTTGAAAGGGAAGCCCTCGTGAGAAACAAGCTCGGCAGCGCGTCGCTCTGATGCAGATAGCGCTTCAGTGTCCGGAACGTGCAAGGTCGTCTAGAGGCGACCTGTAGACGACTTCCCGCTGGCAGGGGAACAGGATTGACGCAACTATATTTGTCCCCCTTCCCGCCTCCTCACCGACAAGCGATGATGAGGGCGGGGGCGCCTCCGCTAACCACTGGTGGAGGGTGACGTGTCTGCATTGAGCCTCCGCCGGTGTTCGCCTCCGTCAGACAGGAAATCCTGTACCGCGACGCACGAGCCCACCGTCATTCCCGGGCTTTCGTCTCCGTCTCCCGACCAGTCTAAAAATACGAAGCGGGATGAACGCAAACGGAATTTGAGGGTCTGCCTGTCTTTGCATTTTGTTTTCTCTCTTTTTCACGATACTTTTCCGCTCATCTTACCACTACTTGTCGGCTTTTACTGTCCCGTTTGTTTATTTTACGGTTACATATCTATTGAAATTCCACGGCGCCAAAACCTGAATTCAGAATTCGCTCTTCCGGCACGGGTTGGTTGCCCTTTTTATCGCTACGTCGAGGGGTGTCGCTCAAGCACGAATTTTTTAACGCCTAGAGCGTGCGGTTAATCACATGTTTCGTGGGAGCACTCACGCTCCTTGCTGATAATTTATTTTGGGCGAGGAAGCGTTAAATGCCCCTTCACGCGAAAATCTCGTGCCCGGTGCCGGCGTTACCGAGCGATGCTTCCAAAAATGGCCGACGATGGGAAGAGAATAAAGGCAAGGAGAAAATTCGGTTACTTCAGGTCTGTCCTTGGAACCCAAGGCCCACGGAATGCCCGTTGATCACGCATCCCTTACACCAGGGGTCGGAAGCCTTTTAAGGCGGAGGGCTGAGCTGCATGAAGTCGACACGCCGGAGGCCGGACGGCAAACTGTAGGAGGGCGGGGCGTGCAGGCAAAGGAAAAATTCGAGTAATTGACAATATACAAAACTGGAATATAGGGTACAATGCCAACTGGAAGCGAACTTTCTTTGTTCCTGTTTCACCCCAACTGAGGGCAAAACTTCCAAGGAGAGGGGTGTGGGGGCACTGAAGAGTTCTGACGTGGCGCTTGAGCAGCAGGTTGCCGACCCGTGCAGACGGAGACCGATACTTAGCTCTAGCTAACTAAAGCTGGGCCTAGTTAATGCGTTGCAACCTCCGACTTAGAAACGCGTGTTAGAGACGTGTACTAAGGCCTCCAAAAGGTATTTTAGGATGCTTATAGAGTATCAAAGAAAGTTTACATTATTACCGCGTAAGGAGGGCTTGCAAGTGTGAAGGAAGAAACGACACAAACGAAAAGCGATCACGATGACGGCGATGAGACGACATAGCCGCACCACTGGAAACCCGCAGAAGTAATTCGAGCATGCTAATTATAAAGTAGCATACCAAGTCTACGGTAGTAGCATATACCGGATTTGCACGATTTTAACGCGCAGGTAAGTTTACGAAGGGAAATCAAAAAATGAACGCCATCCAGCCCTGCGAAAGTGGATGTCGAGCGCAGCTGTAGTAAACCACTTCAGATGCCGATGGGGCGTGGTACATAATCCTCGTTGTCTTTCTCGTTGGTCCTCGTTCTCTCGGCGGACTTGTGGCTTGCCCTCGGCTTCTCTGGCGGCAAATGCTGTGTCCTGGTGCATGCACGTCTTCTGTTAGAATTGGTGGGTCCTGCCTTGCTGACGCATGCGCTAGCCCTGGAATGACGTCAACCCACTTCCCCTATAGACCTTTTTATTTTCTTCGTTCTGGGAGCTTCCATTTTGTCAGTGGGCTTTGCTAGCGGTCCTACAATTTCCGCAGTCAGCAGGAAGATGTAACTGCGCATGCGCAACACAGCCCAGACCATGCTCTGATCTTATTAGAGATTAACGGATGAAAAGCTTTATAGAGAGCAGCTGCAAACCTAATCTTTGTCAGAACATATGGGGGGGGGGGGGGGGGGTGGGGTTCCAATTGTTCCAAGGTGCCTTATCATTCTTCATGTGCTTTCCATGCTTTTTTGTGCTTTTTTTACACGAATACCGAGCTTTATGCTGCCCGCCTGATTAGCCTGACATGTGCGCTCGGCGTCTTGGGCCATAACTGCTAAGTCCCGCCTGGGTTTTGTGTTGACGACACGAAATTTCCCGACCAGCGAGAGGCTCACAGCTTCGCTTTATTAATTTGCTGCCGATTCTGTCTTGTAGATGTAACACCACATACGTGGTAGAACACAATTTCATTTGACGCACGCAACTGTGGCAGCAAAAACTACTCGTTCTAAAACTGGACCGGAGAACAATGAAAGTATTGACGATTTCAAGTGCCTTGACTTTCGCAATTTTAGACGTGACAGGTAGTTGGTTCATTCGCTGCTAATTTATGAATTACACATGGAAGTTTTGATCTTCTCTAGAACGTCCGTCCTCACGGCCGGTGAAGCCCTGGATGAAAATGTCGATCTGTTTGTTTACGCCGACGCCCAGTGGGCATGATGCTGATCGGCAGGTAAAACTCCACGCTCTCAGCGAGCACAATTATCTTACATTTGATGCACGCATCGCAGTAGTACCTCTTGGGAGCCATAGCGACTAAAATGAGGTGCTAATAGCAGCAGCAAAAATATGTGTTATACATGGCTAAGGTATGCCGGCCATTGCGGAATGGGTGCACAAAAATTTACTCACGTAATGTTGACGAATTGTTTTTGGTTAGATTGAGTGGGATTTTTGGGAAAGTTCGGGAAACGCTGCTGCCCGCATCGAAAGCAATTTTGGTTTTGAAGCCTGCTTTTAGCACAAAAAAGTGCGCGTTAGAATCGTGCAAATACGGCATGTAGGACGAAACACGGCTGTTAGCCAACCTCTCTGTCATGCACAAAAAGGGAAGAAAATGACGGAACGAGAAAATGCATAACGGCGATCCTGATGAGGGGGCCAAATAACACCACAGCAGGCACTTCCGCATGTAGTCGTAGCAGTAAAAACTTTTTGGCGGGAACGTTTTGCCCCTTTCCGGCCAGCGTAGGGGGTTCGTATGGGGCCCGTCCCGGGTGTTGGGGTTTTAAATTAGGGGTAAGGGGGTGGAAAGGGGAAGGTTTATTTATTGGGGTTGGTATGAAAAATCCCTTTCCTTCTTCCCCTTTTTTTTTGGGGGGGGGGGGGACGTAGGGTTGGTGAAGGCCCGGGTTTGTGCCCTCATTCTGAGTGTCTGGGGTTCCTGTGGGCTTTGGCTGGGGCCCCCTGGTTGTGGGTCGGGAAAATAAAAGTGAAGGCGGGAAGCCAGGACTTTAGGTCGAAAAACGCCCACCAACCTTAGAACGAAAACAAGTCGAATAAAAAAAAATAACCGGGCTTGCTTAAAACTTGGTCCCCAGCGCAAAAGTGACTTTCCCCCAAACGGAATGCCCTTTTTTTAATGTTTTTCCCGTAAAAACCATTAGTTGTTTGTTGTGCTGGGGAAAACAAAACTTTCCCTTGTGCATGACCTGCCAAGTAAAAAATTTAGTCTTTCCCTATTTAAGGGATTTCCCGGGCTTCGGTGTGAACTCTCCTAAACCCTTTTTTTTCCGTTTACCCACCACGGCGCTTTTTAAAAGCCTTTTTCGCCCAACCCAATTTTTTAAATAAACCACATTGTCAGGGGGAATACGTGTTTTTTTTTCCTGCTGCTATTCAATTTTAAACACAGCTTACGCAAAATAACCCTTACAGCAAATTTTTTCCCCCCGCGCGCGTCCGGGTGGTTTTTTTGATCACGACATTTTTTTTTTCGGCTTTTTTAAACCCCTTTCCCCCAACTTTGAAGCGTCCAAAACCCAGAAGACACCCCCGAAAAAAAAAAAGAGCCCCCCAAGGAGGGGAAAAAAACTGACCTTTGCGGAACCGCAGGAAGAAAAGTTCTAGTAGGGAAAGAATACCACCCTTAAGGGGGCGTACCTCC
This sequence comes from Haemaphysalis longicornis, assembly GCA_013339765.2. Classification (NCBI taxonomy): domain Eukaryota; kingdom Metazoa; phylum Arthropoda; class Arachnida; order Ixodida; family Ixodidae; genus Haemaphysalis; species Haemaphysalis longicornis. The sequence continues at coordinate 136,573,231 of CM023449.1, read as the reverse complement.
CCCTAACCAGGACACCCTTTTTAGCCGGAAAGGTTGATAAAGCCAAGTAAACGGTGCTGGCCATTTTTAAAATTCAGGTAAAAAGGCTTTTGGGAAGAAATTTTTGTTCCCCCGCATGTCTGCAAAGGAATGTGTAACAAACTTTATTAGAAGGAATTTTTTTTATGGTTGTTTTAAGGCGCGGTCTTGTCTTTTTTTTTTTTTTCTAACTTTTATTTGGGGGTTTTTTGTCTTTTTTTTTTTTTTTAATTTTTTTGTTTGGTTTTTTTTCCCCTTTTTTTTTTCCGCACCAGATTTCCCGCCCCAATTTCATCGTCACTATCTGTGCCCCAAAGCCTGCGGGTTAGACCCCACCGCCTTTTTTTAAATAAGGGTCAAAAAGAATTTTAAGTTCACAATTTAAGTTCCTTTAATTTTATTCCCCTGATTTTCTTAAATTGCTTTATAACCCTTTTAGGTAGGGGTTTTAGCTTCCTGTGAATTTAAAGCTATTTCCCAAGTAGTCCTTCACCGGGAAGGGAAATTTACGAAATTTGGCGTTTCTAAAAAATTCATGGCTTTTCCCACCAATCTACTTAATTTGCTGGTTTTTTTTTCTTTCCCGGTTTCTAAATTTTGATTATCACTTACCCTAAAAAATTTTAAACCCTCCAAAAATCCAGTGGGCGGTCCCCCAGCCGGCCCCCTTCCCTAATCACTGCTTCCCCCCATGAAACGGTCTCCAGGGCCCATCGCTCCCCCGGTGTTATACCACAATTGTCAAGGATTGACACAATTGAACCCAAAACCTTTAAATAAGTGCCATATTTTTAAAATTGCTCAGGGAAAGACCTTTCCACTATGCCCCGGCTCCAGGAAGAACTGCAGAATCCAGTTAGGGTATTTTATCAAATACAACCCCGGGAACACCCCTAGGGCGTAATTAACCACTAGAACCACCCCCGTTTTTCCAGTAATATCCCAGTCCATTAAAACGTTTTTTTATTTCCCCCAATAATCCCTGTTTAAACTTTTCCCCCACAATAATCCCTCTCGAAAAGGGCTCAAATTAATTTAACAATTTTTTACCCTTAAAATTTTCCTTTAATGTTTAAAATTAAACCCGTTCAATTTGCTTTTGTCCTCTTTTTGAAAAAAAAATTCCAATTTTTGCCGTTTGCTTTGGGTTCCTTTCCCCTTTTTTTTTGGTTTTGGCTTCCCCCTTCCCCCCTTCTTATTCCCTTTCCCAAAAAACAAAAAGTTGTCTTAATAAAGCAGGCTGCAGCCTTTTCTGGAACGAAACCCCCTTTTTTGGAAAAAGGCAAAATGATTGGTTAAAACCAGATGAAATAAAAATTACAAGTAAAAATTTAAATTATTCAAACCCCCCTTTATTTCCCCTCCTCCCCCCCTAGTAGGTGTTTGTTTCCCCATCCCCCCCTCGGGGTTATTCCCTTCTCCAAAAAAGGCTGTCAAAACGAGGAAGCTCAAAAAACGTTGGTCCCTCTCTAAAAAAAACCCTTTCTTTTTAGCCAAAACGTGGGGAGCTAAGAAACCCTATTCAGCTCTTATGGGCCTGAAATTATCCCCCGGTACGTCCTAAACATTAAACCCCCCATCCCCCAGGGCCCGCTCCGCGCCCGCGGTTTCCCGGGGCCCCAATCCCTCGAAAAAGCCGCCCTCCCAGGCCCCGGGCTTCTCCTCGGCCCTTAGTCCGTAAAAAACCCCCCGCCCTGTAACCATGTACCCCCCCCCGGGCCCCCCCCCTACGTAGCCGGTTTAAAAGGGCCAAACCCAAAGCCCATCTACAAAACCTCAATTTATGTGCTAAGAAAAGCCATTGCCCCCCCGCCATTCCCTACCTTACCATTCACCGCCGCAGGGGCCCCCGGGATGGCCCCTTTATTAATTTACCCCTCAGGATCCACCAATCGGATCCCACGGGATCCTTCCCGGGGGGGGGGCCCCAAACGCCCCTCTAAAACAAAAAAATTTTATTTTCCCTTCCCTTTTTAAACCTCATGAAACACAGTTATTTAAAAAAACCTAAAACCTTTTACATTTAAAAAACCCGGGGAATCACCAAAAAAAGTCTTAAAAAATTTCAATGCACAATCGTAAAACCTGGGGGGGGCAATTTTTGATCAGGGGACAAGGGGGCTTTGGCGGGAGGCAAAACTATTAATCATTTGGCGAGGCAACAGTAAGTGGAGGGTGGCCAACTTTTTTTTTTTTGCTTGCAAAGATCATCGTTCAACGTCATTTGCAGCGAGGGAAGCAGATATGAGGCCAACTTTTTTTTTTGCTTGCAAAGATATATGTCGCAATTTCTTCACGGATGTTTGATGCAATGTTTGATGACCGCTGTGACTCGTTTTATAGGATGCCCATTTTTTTCGCCTTTCGTTTTGATTACCTTTTTGCCTTTTCTTTTCTTGTTTTGCCTTCGGCGCCGTTGTCGTGTGGTGTTGTACAATGCTCTTTGCTGCAAGCTTTTAAAAATGGCTCTGTTGATTTTTATTTTTGTGTATTTTTGTTTAATACGAGATTCATGATACCATTTCTGGGCTTTTTATGTATCTCCTACAACAATTCCCTCTGGGCGAATGTAGCAAGCTAAATAAATAAATAAATAAAGCAAATAAATAAAATAGACAAATAAAAATAAATAAATAAAAATGTAATTACAAAATTATGAATATTGGAGCTCAGTGGCCATGGTCCCTCCATCTGAATATGCGGATTTCAGCCTTTCACATTTCTGCATATACGCCATTGGTTGCATGCTTAGCATTGCGAAGACTCGGATGGCACGACCGACACCCATAGAGTTTCTTAGTAAGTATACTAGAGAGGAAACTGCGCCTCGTAAGCCATGTCGTCGTGGGGGTTCATGGGAGGACCCCCCTTTTTGTCTTGGGCTTGGCATGACAATGGAATTTTTAAGCGATTTTTGGAATTTTCTTTCTTTACTATGCATTAACACGTTTACGAGCTACAAGGAAGCCAAAATCCTCCCGTTTCTGTGCTAGCCGTGTTCAGTAAAACAGCAGGCAATGCGTTATCGCACCTGACGTTGCTCATGCCGCTGTCGAAGGACGCATGACCGAGCGGGTAATATGCCGCCGCAAAATTTGTAGCCGACGAAAAGAAGAAACCAAACGTACTTCGACGAATACAAGATAGGGCAGATACGGGCGCTTGTATGCGTCCTATCTTGTCATCGTCCACGACTGTTTAACGCCACGTTTCCTTATTTCTTGTTAAACTAGCTGGCAGTCGGTGCACCGGTTCACCACGAAGGCAACGTTTTCATAGGCACGCTCAAAAAACTTTCGAAACTCTTGAAACAACTTATTATTTGAAATAATGGTAAAATAATAAAATCAGTCTTTAATGAGTTACCCCCCAAATATTAACATTGTTCGTAACTACAACCTTGACCTGCGGAATAGCAGGCCCAACCGTCCCGGCAAAAATACGCTTTACGTCCTTTTTCCTTGGTTTTAAAACAGTCTTTATTTTCCACGTACATAACTGCACACAATTCTTCACGCTTTTGTGGCACTTTGTTGAAATTTTCGGTCACTAAAACGTTTCAATCCAAGCCAACGATGAAACTCAGGCGAGCGCGATGTATAATGGCGATCCATGACGACAAAGACGACCTTGATATGAGCCGCGTAGACGCTAGCGCCAGATTCCTCTCTAGTGTATACTGTAAGAAACTCTATGACGACACCTAACCTATCTAACGCCGGCAGACATTGCAGGCAGAAAGGACACGACGCATTCTTGCGGCGCTGAAGGCACGTTTGACCGGCAGCCAGCCAGACATGGGACACCTCAGACTGTTTGGTCGAGTCGTTGAAGAAGGCGAAAGATGTGTACCGCTGTTTAGCCGTGCAATGTCCCAGTATTATCACAAAATTGGAACACACCCAAACAGCCAGACGCGTCCGAGGCGTGCGTGCACGCGTGTGCAGAAAACGGCTTGTAAGGGCCCTATTCTCGACTGCACGAATTGCCGGCAATTTGCCGGAAGTCTTGTCTGATCGGCTTTCAACTTTGGTCACGTGCTTCCGGTTGACAAAGCGGTTGTGTGTGTTGTCGTCATTTTGACGTTTTATGGCGTTTACGGGCACCAGTTCTAAAGTTTTCCTTATTTCTCTTCCCTGAAAGCGCATAATTGTTGGCCGGCAATGAAAAACCAGACTAAAAGCACTAGACATGACAACGTAGGCCTGTCTTTGCTATTCAACAACAATAATGCTTGTAATACACGCCCTTTCTGTGATTGTCTGAGAAACATCACGTAATTTAAACAGCTTGCGGGAAAGATAACGTCATGCATTGGCAACTTCAGGCTGCGTAAAAGTGACGTAATGCTACGTAACAGCTTGAAAATGGCGGCTGTTTTTGTCTAAAAATACAAGCAAAATAGGGCAAAAAATTGCCCCGGCGTTCGGCGCCGCTGTTTAAAGCATGTTTCCTACCAAAACAAATTATAGTTTCAACTGCTTCCAAGTCACGATCATGGATCATACAAATAACGTGCAGTATTTTTCTTTTATGTTTGGCAATGAAATAAAAATTATTTGTTTGGCGTAACCGCAACATAAGACGGCAGTACAAGCCTCTCCATGACAAAAAGAACCCAATGGATGGCATTTGTCCACACTCGTCCTAGTAAGCTGTTGGGTCACATGATCGAACTCAAGAGAAAAATAACAAAGAAAAGTGACTCTTTGGTTCATTACAGCGCTGTTAGAAGTCGAGATTGACGATTGAGTGAATCGGCGACATCGGTGCGCTTCACGGTTATCAGGCGTAGCGCTTCGCTGCCTTTATGTGTTAAAGAAACAATGGTCGCGGCCGTCTTTTTCTGTGATCACGCCATGTAACATAGCAGCAGACGATGGCGTGGCGGCGGTGGCGGCAGGGAACGTGATAACGCAACAAAGCTTGCATTGAAGCAGAGAGCCCAGCTATTTTACTAAAAGCGATTGAAACAAATAAATAGATACGGTAAAAAATTGTGTGATGTTCTTCAGCTCGACATCCGCCTTTCGCTCGCTTTTGGATCAACGTTACTCGATCGCCTGGTAGTGTTGACGCCAATTTTGACCTCCAGAAATGTGTTTTTCTTGTCAGCCTCAGCTACCGTCTTACTTTTTATAGTACATGCCTAGTGTTTTTATACATTTCTTGCGCATTTATTGATACCTTGGTTGCGATCACTATGAGTGAATCGTCAAATTACACTGCATGTCGTCATAGCTATAGGTGCCGCACGTCACTGATTGCTTACGCCGTGCTTACGCAAAAAATTGCCGGCAATTTGTGCAGTCGAGAATAGGGCCACAAGTTTTCCTGGCAAGTAATACGTTCATAAAAGCCAAATATGTATCGCGTAATGACCATTTCCGGGAGCCTTTTAGTCGAAAACATGTGGCGGCATGTACAAGCAATGGGACGAGCTCAAGTTTTTTAGTCGCCAAATATAGAGACTAAAGAACTTGAGGGACGCTGGCGGACGCTTGGCTTGCTCCGCAGAATATTTTATGGCTCAACGCTTATGCATTCCAAGAGACGATACTCCCGAACGCTCGTTGGTGTGTGGTCTCTTTAGATCTACACTTCAGACGTTGCCACGACAGCTGTAACACACGGCACAAGGTACCACTGTCATGGTATTTCATCACAGAAGATAAACAAGTTTCAAGCAAAATAAAAAAAGTCCTTTACGGGTGGATGTACGTGAGGCACGCCGCATGGAGACGTACTGTCCACAGGATCATGTTTTCCTCACACCAGTGACGAGCGTACTTTGAAGGTTGTTCGCTTTGCCCATCACCGCAAAGGACACTGCTGGTCATTCCGCTGCTCACAATTGTAGGTTTAATATCGGAGTGCTCATGCGATGAGCACTCGGTAAAATATTTTTATTTCTCCAGCAGAGGCTGATGTGTGGGCCTCGCCCCGTGGAAGGCGTCCCTAGTCCGGGATGACTTGACTAGAAACTAGAATAAGCATAGCCCATTTGGGACCCTCGACAATCTTATCTCACACATGCCATCGAATCGCTTCAAAACCGGGCTGCTAGATTCATTCAGTGCTCATATTCTTCCACTGGCAGTCTATCTAGATTGAAATCAGAATCTGGTTTAACGGATCTAGCACTTCGCCGTCGTATTGCCAGCCTTTCTTTGTTCCACAAAATTTTTCATAGTGTCTTGCATGCCCCAGCTTATATCATACCCGCAACACGCATATCTCACCGCACTCAGCCATTCGCTTCAAATTTTTTGGCCACGTACATGGACCCGTACTTTTTCTGCTTCGTTTTTCCTCGTACAGCACCAGACTGGAACGGCCTTGCCAGCGAAATCGCAACCATTACCTGCACATCATCCTTCATGAAAACATCAATAAGTTTTTATCTGTTAAATCATTGGTTCCTATGTTTGGCACTTCGGTTACCCACCTTCTGATGTAATACCCCACTGGAAATGAAAATGAAAATGAGTGGAGCGCAATGACGCTTTAGGAGCGGGTTGTCTCTTGTCCTGAGAGATGAGTGATCCTGCGGAGCCGTGGTCTCTCTTTCACAGAGTGAGCCTACTCTTTAACTTAGCCTTACTTCAAATCCCAGAAGCACTGAACAAAATACCAAATCTTCACCATAGTCTCTATGCGGACGATTTTACACTCTGGACGAAGAGGGACAGTGACGCCGAAATAGAAGAAATTCTCCAAGCTGGTGTTGTAACAGCTGTAGTAGAGGGCGCTGCCCTCGCTGGCCTCCAATGCTCCCCCACGAAATCTGAGCTATTGCTTCTACCCCCAAGGAAAAGACAACATTGGAATCCAAGTATCCATGTTTACATTGCGTCAACCCCTATACCGATTGTCTCAAAAATCAAAATTCTCGGAGTCACTATAAATCGCTCCAGAACTACCACGGACTTTATAAAACAACTTTCTTCTAACGTCACCCAAACCGTAGGGTTAATTAAACGCATTGCTACCCGAAATAACGGCGTTAAAGAAGCTGATCGACTACGTTTAATCCAAGCGTTTATCATCAGCCGTATTACTTACTCCCTCCCGTACCTCCTCCCAACTGACGCGGACCTAGCGAAAATAAATTGTCTAATACGGAAAATCTATAAGGTTGCCCTACAACTCCCACCCGGAACTTCCACTGCCAGGCTTGAGGGCACCGGTACCTACAACATGGCACAGGAGCTCATAGAAGCGCACCGTATTGGACAACTGAATCGACTAACCAAAACACTTCCCGGACAGCATCTGCTTCAACGCCTCTAACTCAAAGCGCCCATCATCACAGCTTCCAAGTCTTCTATCCCACTGGAAATTCACGCTGACATCAGAATACGCCCCCTCCCTCGAAATATGCACCCTGATGCACACCGGGGCCCGCAGGATGCACAGGACCAAAAAGCTTTGCAGAAAAAGTACCCGATACGCCCAGACACAGTGTATGTCGATGCAGCTGAATATCGGCACCGCAATGCATTCGCTATAGCAGTCATCAACTCGCCAAACAATCCGCCACTCACTTCTCTCACGATCCGCACGGCAGAAACCGGTCCACGGCGGGAAGAGGCGGCATCGCAGTAGCCCTTCCAAGTCGGCCACCACCCCTCAATCATATTTTTCTGATTCGAAAACGGCCATTAGAAATTATGCTGCGGGTACATCTCACCCAGGCCCTAAAACTTCTCTCCTCCAAAAACCCACCTACTACCCAAGTTGAGCTGATTGGACTCCTGCCCCACTGGGCTTGGGGGTAACGAGGTGGCACACACGACAGCCCGAGCACTCACTCTCGGGCGTGCGCCACCTCCGTAGCCTCCACGGAGCCAGATCAGCCCGAGATAGCCTATTGAGCTACAACGAAATAACTACTCATTACCGCCTCTCTCGCCTCAATACCCACCGGTCCACCCCTCACTGACGTACACGGAAGAACGACTATGGAGGCTCGCACAGACCGAATCCCTTCCCAATAGGGCCCTCCTCTATCACACATATCCTCAGTTTATCCCTCTCCCTTTTGCCCACTATGCGGAGGACAAGGGCGACGGTGCCAACATCACATGTGGCCTGTCCATATGATCCCCCTCCCTCAATCAATTCCTCGGAAGCTCTGGGAGGCAGCGCTGAGCTGCTTCTGACCGGAGAGACAGAAGATCGTCATAGCCCGGGCTACGAAGGTCGCCGCACAGCTCCGGCTGCCGGGCCACCTCCCTCGCTTTAGAGGTCTTCTTTAATAAAGTGCTTCTCTCTCTCTCTCTCTCACTGTCCACGTCACCAAAGGGCGGATTAAGGAGGAGCTGCCTGCGCATGTGTGCATCTGCTAATGCATTCTAAACCTTACGCAGCAAGAAGTAACCGCGAATATCTAGTTTGTCTTTTCTAAGTAGACTCTGGTTTCTTGAGTATTGTTGAACCGTCATTCGATGAGCCGGCATTGAGCAAAACTATTTCTGAAGATGTTCTTACTGTTCTTGGCGACGGCTGAATCCAGACCGTGTGAACATATCCGAAAACATTCGCTCTCCGTGTGACTAAGGTTCCACGCTTTTAAAGCGAAAGCTAGCTTAGTGGGGCCGATGGCATCCCGCCGAAGAACTGGCGCATATCCCCATAGGCCGGTTCATTGGCTGAAAAGCTCTGATAACATCTCTGGACACACCGCGCGTGCTTTGAACCGGGCTTCCACTGTGTCAGCAACGGTTACTTGAAACTCGAGAAAAGAACAGTTCTGGATAAGACAATACGAGCATAGACCACGAAAAAGGAGTGCAATAGTATAGCTTTGTCTCATAAACCATATAACGGCATACATTTAGATTGTTCGTAAATGCGTTCACTTATTGCGCGGAGAACGGCCGCATTGGTTCGTTCCTCGCTTGCGATTGCGGTCATTGAAGGTTTAACGATCGATTGGACGCACTTTCAGTTGAGGTTCGACGCACTATTAGCACTATTAGCTGAGAATGTAATGCACAATGCGTAGTGCTTGTTCTGTATAGCTATTAACGGGGCAGTGTTGGCACAGGCCCAGGGGACTGTGAATAAAAGAGTAATAGAAGCTTGAAAGACTTTGCGAGTTGAAGCCTCGTCTAGCTGCAATCAAACTCTTAAAACCAAATATTTTTTTCGTAATTACGATTCACGTGCTCACACATTTTGAGGTTACAAACAACTATTACACCAAGGAAATTACTGCTATGACAAAATGTCATTTCGCTCATGAAATGTAAATAGAAATGATGGCTCATATCCTATTTACATAAGAAGTGAACATCAAAAAGCACGTTTTCGGCATGTGAACAGAAAATGCGTTTAGTAAACGCCATCATTCGGGAAAGAACATATCAGCCCGACAATTTTAATTAGGGACCACGTATTATGAATGGATTTATAGATGATCGTATCACCTGCACGCAGGATATTTTGTGATGACGTCAGCCGAGACGGAAATCATCTTTTAAATTCAAGGTAACAATCGACCAAAGATGGAATATTGTGGAACGCCTCAATATTTATGATAGGCTATGGTGTCACTGTGGCAATCGAAAATAATTTCTGCCTATTTAGTTGAAAGCTACGTAGAGAATTAAGGGCGGGACTTGTTATGCCATAGCTCGGACGTTCATTAGAAGAATGTCACTGGCAATAGTATAAATGGTTTAGAAAAATCAACAAAAGCGGCAGCAGTAACATCACCGTGTTCGATGAAAGATTTAATTTTGTTTTTCAGAGAAGAAATAACAGAGTTAGTGGATAGGCCACCACGAAAATAACACGGAGAGGGGGTGAGCGGGTTGAATATTTCAAGTTAGTGCGAAAGGCGGGTGACAATTCGCTTTTGTAAAATGTTGTCTAACAATGAGAGAATATGGGGCTATAATTACTCATAACTAATTTTTATAAGTATAACATGTAATGGAATAATTTTCGCCAGTTTGAACGCTTGTGGAAATATTGGGGATTTTAAAACTGCAGTGAATGAGTGACAAACAATAAGCGAAACCAACCGATTAACAAGTTGGATATAGAACCTATGAGTACCGTTTAAGCCAGATGCGGTAGTAATTCGGCGATGGTAGCCTCGATTTGGTAGCAAAGAGTGTCGTAAAGGAAAAAGGTTGCGTACTGTGTAAGAACAAAGGAATATGAGCACGTGGTAAGGTGTGAGCATATAAGTTGAAGAATGATGCTGAAATCATTGCCAATATCTGAAGGTTCAGTAAGCGATGAGTCGTCTTGAGTAATTCATTCAATGTGCTTATGCTGTGCAGAGGTATTAGGAGGCTCATTACCAAATTTCCATCTGACCTTTATGCTATTACCATCTTTTATATATTTTTTGTCATAGTAGCCCTTAGGAGTTTTTAAAAGAGAAGGCGAAACTTACGAAGACAAAGACCAATAGTATTCCCGACGATTCAAATCTAAAGTTCACGGTTTACGCTGAACCTTGCGTCGTCTCTTATATTGTGAAATCCAGGGGTGGATCCGCTTACATGCACACTCCGGAAGTTGCCAGGAACGTCGAAGTTGGGCCAGTCACGACAGCAAGGGGCTCTCCCGGACTTTTGTCTCCTTCGAGGTAACAAGATTAAAGTGGAGTCCGCTGCTAACGTAGCGGCCTATGCCAGCATTGATCGATGCGCGCCGATGAGCAGATGCTGGGAGGTTTTTAATTATACATATCCGGAAGTCTTTCTCGAACTACTTGTCGCAATAAAACGTATTCAGTATTCCCAGAAGCTGTGCTCAAAATTTTCGTTCCTGAAAACCGTACTGTTTGGCCAATTGCGGAAAATCAGCACGATGTGGCATAACTGAAAGCAAGGCAAAGCTTCCTGGCTTGTAGTTGCAATGTGACCAGAATCAAACGTCTGTCTGTTCCTTCAACCGACGTCTTTATACTTCATTTATCTCCGCTTTTTCTCAACAGTATAGTTTCGCTGGTATCTGTGCATCGTGACTGACATTTCTGATCTGATGTGTCGTAGCTGCCATTAGATAGAAGGTAACACGGGGACATATTGATGCATTGCACTTTATAAGTTTAACGAGGTGGAGCCGATAGCAGCGCTTACGAAGTAAGCGTAATCGCAAATAATGGCTTTACTGCTGTTTCTAACTACCACCGCTACTGTTCAACGAAGATTGGTCTTTCCGTCTCAGACTTCTTCAATGCCGGATTTACTCAATGCCCAGATGTCACGTCTAACGCGCACCACGTTGTCGAACTCCTGTGGGTGCGCATTTATGCTCCATGTATACCACCTTTTTATAGGTGCAATTTTTTCTAGGTTTCGAATTGCAACATGAGTCCTTGAATAGCAAAGAAAATGTTGTAGGTCGTAGAAAGGCTCCTCAAATTATCGCGTATTAAGGATTGTTTTAACAACAGGTCCTGTCGAAATTGCGAACGCTTGATTGGCGCGTGGTAGCAATACGTGCTTGTTAGGCGAACTGAACGTCTAGCCGAACTATCAGGCTGCATTCTACTCGAGAGAGGCGTAACGAGAAATTTCGTCTGGGAAAGTCGGTAGGGTTTTTGCAATCCCTTCCTGGGGATCACAATAAAGAGAATACATATTGAAACCACTTGTGACATAAATGTATTCACATTCGAAGTTCGTAGGCAGCAAAAACATTTGCATGAATTGGAGAAAACAAGCAAAACGAAGCTCGATCACAAAACACGGCTATAATGCTATGGCGAAAGCCATTACACTTAGGTAACAAGCCCCCAAACAATGGGGAATTACTTATCATACTCCCATTGAACCAACACAACTATGTCGCCGTGACCATTGCTGCCACCACCGGTGCCATGCGCACGGCTGGCAGTTTCCCGGCAGCGGACCCCCACCAAGCAGAAGAAGTGGCTATTGCCCTGGCCCTCACCAACCCCGACTGTACCACGGTCCTCAGCGACTCGCTGACGGCAGTACTCCGCTACGCTACGAACCAAGTGTGTGCCCGTGTGGTGAAAATGTTAAGTGCTACGCGTTCCCGTGTATTACCAGTGTCCCTTCGGTGGTTCCCCGCACATGTAGGCCGCGCGGGTCTCCGCACCGGACTGGACAATCGCAACGAGGAGGCCGACTCCGCTGCGCGCGAGCTCACCGGTCCGACCGCCCCACCTGCCGAGTCCGAGCCCACAAGTCCGACCGCCCCACCTGCGTCGTCGACTTTTGCCGAACCAGCCCCTCGTACGACCTACGGGGACATCCTGGACTGGTACCGTCTCACCCGACGCCTTCGCCCACCCCCTCACCCGCGGCTTTTCCAGAGAAGAATCTGTGCTCTACAGACAATTACAGACAGGATCTCTCCTCACCCCAGTGTTAGCTAAACACGTTTGTTCCAGTGTCTATGAAACAGATACGTGCCGTTTGTGCACCAGTGCCCGCGCGACGACCGCCCACCTCCTATGGAACTGTCAATCGCACCCCATCGAAGCTCTGCAAGAGGAGCTCCCTCCCAACATCACAGCCGCCATGAACTCATGTGACTATACTACCCAACTCCAGGCCGTCCAGCAGGTGGCAGCCGCCCTCGCTCGCCAACGGCCCGAAAGTGCAACCTCTCCGGGGGGAGCGCGAGTAGGCCACGGCACGGGGTAGACTGCTACGACGTCGTGGGCGCGTCTTCATAACTGCAGGCTCTCAATAAAGTTGTTCTCTCTCTCTCTTCTACAGTTGGCTTTCTACGGGCAGATAGGTGTTTTTTTTTTCGTTGTAATCTGGAAAGCGGAGTTTATTTCTTTCCACCCCACAGTTTTTTCGTGTTCACTACATTTAGCATCACCTGGGGGAAAAGGCCAGGAATCAAGCTTTGTTAGGTAAAAGCGCACTTCTCGCTTAAGCATGCTTTGACTTAATGCGCTCAAAGAACGGCTTTTCCTGAGGCAGCAGTCAGGAAGCCGGTTTCGGCAAAGAGTTCACGAGCCGCCTTTCGAGAGCCCTCACGGGACCGTCTGTCTCGGTTTTTCCAGGAAATTGACTCGCCAGTTTAAGCTCCCCTGGTAAGCTTGTGCAAGGGAGTCCTATTAGGAGACCGAAAGGTCGCTCATGGGAGATGAATGATTACTGCTGAGAGCTTTCGCGTGTTCCCCGTGCCCAGTGTGCCGCAACTCCACGCGCCTCGCGGGCGCGAACTTGTCCAAAATTCATGGAGTGCCAGCAGCACGTCTTAGAGAAGGGTAAGAGCGCTGCCACTAAGGTGCGTGCTTGCGCAAACACTGTGGCATTAAAAGGACAATGCCCAACCTTAACTGCTGGCTACTATGTTTCTGAAGACACTGACAGATTTTCCCCGAGAGGTTACCTAATAGCTTTGACCTTGACCCATCGCTATTTGATTTCGCACGAACAAAGCTCCGCGTTCAACCATTGCGTTAGAACGAGGGGTGCATGATTTTATTGATTGCAGGGTTTAACGCGCCGACACAACGCAAGAAATGAGGCGCGTCGTAGTGGAGGGCTCCGGATTAATTTTGACCACCTGGGGATCCTTAACGTGCGCCGAAATATCGAACACACGCGCTTTTTTGCTTTTCTCCTCCATCGCGAAAGCGAAGTGCGTGGTTTTAATACGTAGCATTCTTTGCCGAGTACACCAACGGCCAGGACCGTGTAACGCCACGAATTTCCATAAACATACAGATTGCGCAGAATTAACACGTTTAGTCGTTTTAATAGCCTAACTGGAGATAGTTCTGAGAGCTTTTTGAAAGCCCAAAAAATAAGAAAAACAGAAACAATAGTTTTGTCACAAAAATGATCTGATAAAATAAAAAAAAAAATATGCTTTCCATACGCCTCCCCCAGAACCAAAAAATAAACGAAAAAGTCCACAAAATAACTTTCAAAATACGAATAAAAAACAGCGTAAACGGAGGAGCTCTGCGGTACGCGTTGCATCTTAGAAAAAAAGAAAGATCAGCGATGTAAAGGCACTCCACCGCTATAAGGTATAAGTTTGCATCATTGGCGAAAAGAAACAAATAAAAACTTGAAAAGCATAAAATAATGCAACGCCTTTTGCTACTCATAGCCGTATTTGGCTGTATAGAACTCACACTCTAGGCAAACGGCATCAGAATACTACGCATTAGTAGACTGAACTAATGCAAATTTTTTTGCCTAATTTTGCACTTCCATGCACCCCTGTCCCAGTCCAACGTGCTTAGGTCGTGTTATAATTGCGCAAACGCATAGACATAGTCTTTATGACGATAATGAAACATTTTCGAATCCGACTGCGGGAGGCGTTTTTTTTTTTTTCACTTCACCCAGGTTCAGCATCATCGTCAGAGAAAGATGGTTTTCGTGCAGTGCGTTCTTAACGCAGAACAATACACCTCATTCACTGGAAACGTGGGAGGCGACTCTGACCAGCGAGGCCTTGGAAGACCAGCGCCAGCTGATCGACAGGGCCTGGGCCGGGGCACAAGCTTCTGGGGCCCTGGAAAGAGGACTCCACCCAATTTTCTCCCTTTAATCCCTTCCCCCACCTCAATAAAGTTTTACTGAACTGAACTGACTGACACGACAAAGGCCGTTAGTGAGACATAGATACCTTCGATTTATTATATAAAATCAAGAAACCCGAAGCAAGAAAGGTTTTTTAGGGGCGAAGCTCCTAAAGCCATGGGTCTGTCCATCCCTTGTGCCTCGTGGTACATGACCGCCGCATGCTTTCGGAGATGTCGCAAAGTGGGCCGCGTTGCACGCGCAAGAACCGGCTGCAACCGCCAGCGCAAACTCGGCCCCGGGAGCGCGATTTTGTCTGTGTCCGCCAACGGAGGCGCGAGCGCACGTTCACTGCGAGGGGGAGATCACGCAAGAGATCACGCCACGAACGCAGGCAGTCGTTCTCGGAGATCGAACGAGACGCAAGGACCTTTGCTCGTTTCCTCTCGTCTTGTTCGGGCACAAGTTCGCCCTAAATAAAAGTTCTTTCTTTACCGTTGTGTCCCATCCTACGTGACAAATTGTGGTGGAGGTGCGGGGTAGTCCTCGATGGCGCGGGGTATTTCACCAGGTCTGGGCCTGGGAGCATTGACTCCGAAAATAAAAGTTTATTTGTACAATGTACGCACACAGTCTTACGTCTTTCTTAATGATGTAATGGGCGAACTTTCACGGGAGAGTTACGGTTACCGATGATCTCCCCCTCTCGATCTTCGCCCCACTTATCATCATTCATTCCGTGGATATGGCGTGATTTTTTTTCTTTTTTCGTGAAGAACAAACATATATGTGCGGTGTAATGTTTCCGGCGCGAAGATCCACACTAAAATATTGGTCACTTTTTCGTGTTGAAAGCATGAGCCGTTTCGAAAGGCGCGAAGTCAGGGGCTCGTAAACCGAGCGCATAATCCTCTACCGGCCGATTCCCTGCCCGGACGTCGAAAATCCTCGGCGCAGTCTGTCTCAGGGCGCCGCCGAAGGAGACGCAGTGTTCGACAGGCCCCCAAACAAACAGCGGCCGCTCTTTATAGCGAAATGACTCACACTCCGTGTGGGGCGAACGAGCCGCGATTTACCGCGGTTCCTAAAATGGAGCGGGCGCTGGCGGCCTCACGTTATCGAGGCCGGTGGTCGAGCAACGATGAGGGCTCTCGAGGGTAAGCGGCAAATAGGCGGAAGGAAGCGGGAGAAATATAGACCATATCTCTTCTAGGCACAGGCCCTCCACGGGTGAAACATCTATCGCGTCAAGGGCTGCTTGTAGCAATGATCTTAATGCTCCCTCGACCACGAGTTTTCGCATCCGTCGAAAAAAAAAAAAACCTCATTGCCTGATGAATTGGGCATTGGCTGTTATGAATTGCGTCAAAGGCAGCACCAACGTATACATTTCAGTTTCAGTTGCAGTTTCAGGTTCAGCTTATTATTCATTCCAAAAAAGTAGTACAGTAATATTATTATACAGACGAGAGTCCCAAACTCAAAAACTGTAACGGGACCCTCAATGCATTACGACGCATTGAGCGACAGTTGACAATTCAAAAGTTGTGCCAAATGTTTCGCTCGCACTCAATGAATGGAAAATTCATGTAGAGCATTTTTTTTTTAAATTTCCAACAACTTTAAGCATTCACTCATGAAAAGTCGGGTGCGTAAAGTTTTGTCGTAGCGATAGAAGTGTATTGAACTCCACCGTTTTATTGCGTGAGCAATAGCTGTGTTATGCTTGCAGAGTTTTCACGTCGATCCGTATCGCTCTGTAACAGAGCGAGCGACAGAGAGCACAGAAGGATACAATGGAGAGCACGCGCAAAGGGGATGACGTTGCCAGATGAACATTATAGTTGTAGTAGTAGTATGTGTTGTTGGGGGAGGCGGACTCAACCTTGCATAACTGCCGGCAATTGCTCCGTCTAATCGTTCCCAATATTATATCAGAGACACGCAATGTCACAACAGCTCACGTAGTCCTGTGGACTGAAAAAATCCGAGCTGTAGACGAAAGAGCTCTTCTCGCACAATACAGTGCTCCTCAGAAAAATAATATCCTCCGATATAGCACGGCGCACTCTATAGCTTTTGAAGATCACGGAAAAATTCGTACGCTCAAGGTTGGTTTTGGAGCAGTTCATGATGTAGTGATCAATGTCACCAGCCATATGCACGAGGGGCACAAAGACGATGAAACAATGCTGACTTTGTGTAGACAAGCTGGTGTATGGGCTCAGTCTGTTCCTACTCGGTGGAGCAGACAGGCTTCGGCTCTCTTCAGGCCTGTAGTCACGACTGGTTGATGTACTGGTCGCCACAACTGCCTAAAGTGTTCGCGAACGGTCTGTTTCTGTATCCGTTGGAAATTGCATCAAGCTTCCACCATCCTTGCATATGATAAGGCGTCCTTGGCTAGGCTGTCAGCATGTTCGTTTCCCGCTCCCTGACGTGCAACAGGATCCACGCTAGTTGAAGGGCGGCCCAGCACAGGTTCCGCCGAAGCGCCAGTTCAGTCGCACAGCGTCTCAATGGGTCCGGTCAATCTCACGCGTTGTATAATCGAGCCTGCAGCAAGCGTCAGGTTCTGCAAAGGAGGAGGTAACCTGAACGACGACGAGGAAATTCCGGCTCTGGTGGGCAACGAAAGGAGCGACAGGCAGCCAATGCCGCTGCTAACGCGAGCAAACGTGACCACATAGATGGCGAGAGCGCAAACCCCCGTTTACGCGGTGTACGAGAGACGTGCGAGAACCGTCGCGTTGCGTACTGCAAAAGCCAGAGCAAGGCGTGCACATCAGCCGAGCCAGTGAGGTGTAGAGGGACGAGATGCAGGACGAATTATTCAGTATACAACTGTGGATCCTCAAATAACCTTTAAGGACAATAGTCCTTCATCGGCTACCTAAATGTTAAAATTTTTGTCTCTCTGCCTGTCCGTCTGTCCGCTTGTCGGGATAAAACAGCCCGGTCAAACAGCAGTCGAAGGAGCCTTTAACAGGAAGTGTGATATAGGCAAAGTCTGTCCAAGCCACGGAGGCAGCTGTAATGGCTCACACACGTGCACACGACGTGCGAGGAGACCTCAAACATATTTAGAGCAACATATAAGCGCTTAGTGGCAGCGCTAGTTAGTTAAGAATACGCAGTGCTTGGTATGGCTATTTTAGGTTAGCACGCTGGAGATTATGCGTGTAATGTGATGAATGAAAAAATAATGTGTTTTTTAAAAGAAATGTCAAAAATTTGATATAAACGCGAACTCCAACAAAAGAACTCGTGTTGCGCCGGCACAAAAAAAAAAAAATGCTTCAACCTTCTGCTGGCTAGTGGAGTGCGAGCGCACCAGACGTGACTTGAGCAAACTTGCATTGCATTCCCCATGGTAGGAGCTAGAGGTAGTGGGAAGCACGGGATGATGAGGAGGAGGGGTAGAAAAGGGACGGTGTTACGTGGTAGACGTGGCAGGAGGATGCCATCTGTCGACGATATTTCAACCCAGCACGCAGATACGCGGCCAGTTAGTACTTGGGTACAATATTAACGCTGGTAAGGGCCCAAGTTATCATAATTTATTTCGGCAGTATACGTAGTGTTTTCCACATTTTACTTTTTTCATGTTCCTCCCTTCAATATTTACCGGTGTTGCCCCCACACGTTCTCAAGAGAGAGAGAGAGAGAGAGAGAGAGAGAGAGAGAGAGAGAGAGAGAGAGAAAACGATATCCTGCGAATGCCACTGCTAGAGCGACGTGTTATCACATGCATATAAAGGGTGTTTCAAAAAGAACACGACACAGCCCTCCCACTTCTGCAAAAAATTCGAAAGCAAGTACTAATGTTTAGCTCGCGCAATGGGTGAAGCGTATGTTTCAGGGGTTTAAACCGCCAAGTACAGGTTTCCTTACTAACACATTGCCCGTACTGTTATAAACGAAGAGGCTGGGCGCAGGTGGGAAGTTAATAGATTCTAACGTCTCGACCAGGCTCCGGTCTTGTTCAGAGTAAACAGAGTAAACCGTCTTTATTTATTTATTTATTTATTTAAAAAGAAATTTATTTATTTTAAATAAATAAATAAATACATAATATTCATTTAGAAATTTATTTATTTATTACTCGGTAGATGGCACCACCGACACCACGTTTCTTTTTTATAGCTGCAGGTAATGGCTACAGTATTCTAAAAAATAATAATGTTATTGTGAACGCTTCACCCGAAAAGCAAAACATTCAAGCTACTTTACACGAAAGCAGATAGCGGTGAGCAACAAAATTATGCGTGATTTGTTTCGATACCAATGCATTAGATGTCGCTGTGTGTCCCATGGCGGCCGGTAAGCCAGAATACGCAAACCGCAAACGGTGTGCTAAAACGCGTTTTACCGTTTCGTCGGTAAACGGAAAGTTCGTCTTCATGTAACACAGTAAACGGTAACGCAAACACGGTAACGATGTGCTAAGCTAAAACTTTCTATTCTCATTTCCAATCATCCAGTGAAGACTTGGTTAATAAAGAAAATTAATTACGACGGGCTTCGGTGTAATGCCATTCGAACGCGACGGGATAGAAACATACAGGCAGAAAAATTCCAGGAAATTCATAAATCCAAGGCAAAAGTCATTGCGTGATGGTATAAACAGTACCTCACGAACTCTGCGGCAATTGTTCGCCAACCTGAACCCAGCTCAAAACATGATTCTCTGACCGGTGTGAACATTGGGAACTTGTCAAGCCTAGTTTTGTCCGATGTAAACATGAGTGACATGTGGTGCGGCTGAAATTTTTGCTTGGCTCGTGGGGAATAAACGAGTTCAAACTACTGAATTATTTCTATATTATCACAGGTAGCATGCGTCTGCCATAATTGTTTCACGAACGTCCCGCTTCCAATCATGAAATTGCTTCACTCCCTTCTTCCAAGCATTAGACCCCGCCCTCAAAACGGGGTAAGTTCCTCGATATTTATATTAAAGCAGTACAGCACGATGTTTTCGAAAGCTATCAAGAGCGCACATCCTTCCGCAGAAATCTTTATAGCAATGAAAGCGCAGCTATTGAGAAACTGAGAGCTCGTTCTGAAATTATTATTAAACCTGCAATAAAGGCGATGCCATTCTGATAATGTATACCAGTGACTATGTGAGGGAGTGAAAAGACCTTATTTGACCATCCGGCGGACGACTATTATCTAGCCCCACGAGGGGAGGGTCATCGCCATGCGGCCACACAGCATCTCGGCGTGGCGTCCTTTACTCGGCGAGCAGCCCTCGCTACTCCCTCCTTTTGGCACCCGCGCCAGCCCCTGTGATGGGGTTGTAGCGAGCACCTGGCGCTTTCGCTCGGGCGCTGATTTTCGAGGGCAGCCGAAATCCACTGGACGGCCCGTGTGGCTATGTCAATGAAAGACACAGATAAGTGGCTAACGATGTATAAATTCTAGAGGCGTGTCAATTCCGAACCAACGCAATAATTCAAGAGAACGTGTTGCTGGGCGTGTTGGTTGAGGTCTACAAACATACTGAGTGGCGCAAATACACAACACACAAGAAATAATACACGGGCAGGCGCTACAGTTCCAACAGTTTAATAGCAGTGGTGGTATTGTTCAATGCCGAGGGGCGGTTTTTAGATACATTCTTGCGTTGACGCTGTGGGCATCTCTATTGCGCATGTCGGGATGTGTGCATAAATGTACGTTGCGGTCGTTGCTATTAAACTGTTGGAAGTGTAGCGCCTGTCCCTGTCTTCTTTCTTGTGTGTTGTGTATTTGCGCCACTCAGTATGTTTGCAATAATTCAAAGCCACAATCAGAAATAGCCTACGAGCCTCTTAGAGACGAAACAATATTAGTGCGAATCTGTTTCAATCTCTTTTTGTGCATTGCGCTTTGTCCTTGCGCATCCTTACCGTCATTTGTCCTAGGTTGCCCCTACATCCCCTTAAATACGCTCCTCCCACCGAGCCCTGTCGCTGGTCGTTTCTGTCTATTACCCGAAATTTATAAAAAAGATAATCTAGAGCGTCCTACTATTTCGGGAATAGGTACTGTGACAGATCATTTTTCGCGCTTTGTTGTTTACTTCATTAACAAAATCCCACCAACTTTGACGCCTTTTATTAAAGGCACGAATCATTTTGTCTGGTATAGCCGATCTTGAAGGAACAGACAACCGATTTTCGTGGAGTGCATGTCGTCTAGCTCATATGAAATCCAGCGCTTTATATACTGGGGTAACCGCAAGAAATTTCTAAATAAACAGGCGGAAATATTTTACTTTTGCATTGGAATTTCTGAAGTCTGAAAGGTGGCCACACGCAGCGTCCAAAGGTGACGCCACGTTACGGGTCCAAACAATCCGTCGATTTCCACGCGTGATTAAAAGATCACATGAATGAATAGTAAAGAAAGGTCGCACATTATTGTTGTTTTCGCCGGGGAGAAGTTTACAAGTACCTCTTTTAATCTCACGTGCGTTAAAGGAGTGTTGCTGCACGGCTCAGTGTCATGGTTGCCAGCATTCCTTCTGACTGGACACGTACGGCTGGTAGATTTAAAAATTCCGATTCCAAAAATTCTAGGGCGCAACCACCAAAACCGTTTCGTGTTAAGGTGTTTTAAGCGATGGCCTTTCATTCTGGATGACGAAAATATACTCGACAACAATCGGTTGTCTGTCCCCTTAACATTCACCAAGGTTCGCTTCTTGCAAGCCTTGATGTGGCCTCACTTTACGTAAACGAACATCCCGCCCGCAGACGGCCCAAGGCTGTCCTTCACTCGTTACGAACGTTTAGAAGACGACAGGTCATTAAGAGTATCGCACTAGCAACCTTGTTCAAATTAATACTTGAACTGCACAATTTTCAATTATCTGACGAATACTACGTGCAAGGGAGTGCAACTTCCTATAGGCACTAGTATAGGTCCTAAAGCTGTGTCTTCTTGGTTGTTGTTATGCAGTGTTTGCCATAATGTTTTTACTTTCTCGAACCCGTTATGAAAGAAGCATGCGCTTGTCATGGTGTATTCTATTGTATTTTGTTCCTTTCGAGCGTCGACCTGTCACGGCCGTGTGGGATACACATGGAGCTTTGTCAAGCCGTAGAAAAAGCGCCGTTTTTTCCGGCCGCACACTTTTTTCACTGAGCGCTGCACTGGCGAAAATAATAAAAAAACAGATTGATTGATTGATTGATTGATTGATTGATTGATTGATTGATTGATTGATTGATTGATTGATTGATTGATTGATTAATTCATTTTTATGGGTGTTCTAAAAGATGAATTTTTTTTTGCTGACCGCTCTCTTAAACCATTTTACTAAAAGCGTTTTATGGACAGCATCTTGATTTGGCAGCACGGTGAATCTGAGCTTTATTTCTCGATTGCTGATTTTAATAACGCCCACCCGTCTAGTAACTTCTCAGCACCCGTTTCTTCAGAATCTAGTATTGATTGATCGTCCTTTGTCCGAGCATGCAAACCTCCCTGGTTGTGATGAATAACCACGCAAGGGGATGACCACGCGATTGAGCCAGTGGGAACGACGACGACAATGACAAGGAAAAGGTGCAGGGCGTGGAGCGATCGACAGAGCGTGAGCGACGACGGGCAGAAGCAACCGCAACTTTCAATTTTTAACCAATTCTTCCTTCTAATCTCGCGCTGTTACTGAATGCCAACGGATAGGCATCTACTTTTAAGTTGTGAGCGGAGGAATTAGTTCCCTTCTTGCTCGGTTCCTGGCCAATAATCCGCGTGGGTATGGGCCATAAGACAAGGAACAACAACAACAGAAGCGAAGCGGCGGAATAGGGCATGTTGCCGTGTACACTGCTGCGCGGGATGCCTGGTTCACGGGCCACCTTGGGGCAAGAGCGTCGCGACCCGCAGCCAAGGCTCGACAGCACGTCTGGCCGTCGACATCGTGGCGCTAATTCGCCGACTCCTGCGGCTACGGTTCTACTTCCGGGTGCTGGCGTTCCTGGTCCCGCGTGGCCCTGTTCGAGACGTACCCCAACTCCAAGCTGCGTCACTATCAGGGCAGTCTTCTCGTCCCAGTCAAACGTCAGACATTTTCGGGTTGGCCACTCGCGCAAGCCATTCTCGGACTTCCTGAACTGCATTCACTGGACCTTTCAGTGAACTGTTGCTTGCGGAACAGTACCTTCCGCGTAGACAGCCCCTGACATCCCTTCGTTAATAGTTATGTCCTCCTCTTAAGCCCCGTCCCCCGTCCCGCTATATATAGTGCTCCGTGTGTCCACCAGCATTCCTGCGTCTGCCTTTGCGATCCACAGCCCATTCCTAACACTGGTCACTCTTTTGGAGAAATTAGGGCTGCTATAGTGAAATAAGGGTGCTGTTTGAATCACGAAAAAGAAGTACGTGAGTCTTGTTTGATCCATACTCTCAATGCCGTTAAACGCGGCATTAAAATGTAGGAAAGCTAACCTATTTATTCCCCTGACACGCAGGTCTCATTGCATTACTGTTTGAACCGCAAAAGCGCACCAAATAATGGTAGATTTTTTTGCTTACTTGAACGTTCACTGGTCCTCGACGTCCAAATCTAGACCTTGTTTTTAACTTAACCCGTTGTATCAACGGGCTTTGTTTTGCCTCATATGGACAGGATGCCGTCACCAGTGTAGGCCGCTTTTATTCGTTTGTCATTTTGTATCAGGATTACTAGCAAATTTTGTGTTAAACGTATTCTCTATGCATTTTTACGCATCCAGCCATCAAACTTCAAGGTGCCTGTTGGTTGGTTAGTGTCCGTGCGCAGCGTTACCGATTACGTTCGATTGCGCTTACGAAACCTACATGCAGCGTGTTCCAGTAATGATGAGCGGTTTAGGCTTTCCTTTTTTATTTATCTCTTTGATGGGCTTGCCTTTAAAGCGAACTTCCGTCGCCTCCACCCGTTATCCAGTTGTGCGAAAATTGCCCGAGTTGATCTCCTTTTATTTGACATTTACCGCATAGAACTAATATTCTGTATGAAAGTTTCGCGTTAACTTGCCCGTGTACGAGCAGCACGCGTCCTAGTTTTGCTGTTCCTTTTGTTGTCAGTTTGTTAATTCAGACGAACTATATGTGTTTGTCTAAGTAAGTCAGAAATAATTACGCACTAGGGAGTAACCGACGCATAGCGAAAATGGTACCTGCATTGCAATTTGGAAACAAATATTCAGCTTTGAATCACGGGACTACATTCATTACCAGTGTCCCGTGCAAAATTAAGTGTTTCCTTTCTTGCCACACAGATCACTGCCCGGAGAACAGACAGTTGATTTTTTTTATCCCGCTTAACATAAGGCTAACATAAAACATACAATACATGCGATACGCAACTTCGCTTTACGTGTGAAGCATATCTCTCGCACCACCCACCGGCTTTTCGAATCCCCTTTTTACGCGTTACGTTTTTAAGTTGCTTTTAGGGGCGAAGCCTCTTAGGGGCTCGGGCTGTTGGCGTCTCCTGCCGTCGTCGTCGTCGTTTCATGTAGTCACGGTACTGAAACGACGGAACACCCGTTTTCCACCACCTCGCGCTAGAACGCAACGCGTACTCAAAGAATACCGGGACACTGGTTTTGCAACGCCTCGCGTTAGAACGTTTAATCTCCGCCGTGGCCAAAAACCCGTACTACAAGAGCACACAGGGACACTCGTTCTCCTATGCCTCGCGCCAGAACGCTTCGTGCTTCAGAGGCACGAAACTGTTACAGCAGGGCTGTATACCCTACTCCCCAACGGTTTAATCTCCGTGGGCAAAAACGCCAAGGAGCCAAGAATACACTTATACAATTCATGCTCCGCCCCTGCCAAAGTTTCCCGCTAGTGGAGGTGACCGAGGATTTTGTTTCAAGCAGTTTTCCACTCCCTGCGGAAGTGATACCACAGCAAAGAACATATCTCGTATAGCGAACAGTTTAACACGAAGTATATTTCGGCAGGACCTATCTAATGACTAGTGGAGGATATAGCTCTTACATGTCAACATGGGTCAACGGAGATAAAGTCAAACCTAATCGAGACGAATATAAGTACAGAAGCAATAATAGCGGTGTTCTTTTAAATAAAATTACCCGTTGGAATTTTTGTGAAGGATGATAAAAATAATAAAGTTAGGAAACGGCATAAAAAGAGCCGAAAAAAATCGTAACAACAACAAAAAAAGACACTGCCCTGCGCTGGAGCTCTCTCTGCGGCTAGGTAAGCAGCATCGTGCTGTTTTAAGTAAAATGAAATTCAGAAAGCTCTGGTTAGGTAAGATCACACTACGTTTACTACGGTTTGAGTTATCTTTAGATTGAGATGGGGTTACGTTGGCTTCGGTTTATTTTAGGTGAGGCAACGTTTTGTTTCCGTCAAGTAGTCTTCAGAAAGATGATGCTGTGGAACGACCTGCAAGCACTCTTCAGTCTTGTACAGTCGTATGTAGGAGCGATAATAAATATGTTAAAAGGTGTTTAAATCACCCAGATGCTGTGAAACATGCCTGTCGACATGGAACTGACTCAAGCCAAAGAGGGAGAGGGAGAGAGCGAAACTTCCCCGCACCGCTTCTGCCGGGATGAGCCGCGCTGGTGACGCGGTCTAGATCACGTGACCCAAACGCTGTTGGGAGTGACTAACCACATAATTTGTAAATGTGACTTCAACCGCTCTGGACATCCGGCTTACGAAGTCCGCTCGAAGGCTGAACGCGACCGAAGGTGGCCATCGCTCCTCGCATAGATCTCCGCAATGCTTCGCCAAATCGACATGCGGCCGCCTGCGCTTGGTGCGGCATAGAGCGAAGGAATATGGCATACTTTATGTATCAACCATAATTTTGTCCACGAAAACTGGGTCATTTTGTCAATCTTTCTTTAAACGCTACTAGTGGTGTACAGTTAATCATAGAAGTTCTTTGCAAGAAATGAAAAAGCAAACCATGCAAGAAACAGCTAGTGTACAATCAATCCCAATACATTTTGAGGGGCAATCAGTCAGTGCGTGTCGGGGCAGTGCTGGTGCTACTAGGGCTGCTGACCGTTCATCTCCTTAAAGGCCCAAGTGAAAAAAAATCGCCAGCACTGCACTTCACGCCGCGCTAGAATCAAACAAACAGCTTTATTTCCTTTGAAAAGGAGGAGTACGGGACTAAAAGCTCGAGCAGCTTGACGAGGTCCCGACCCCATTACAAGTCAGCAAACAGCAGCATGACGATCAATCAGGAACAATGAATGCAAATAAATTGACAAATGTTACATAACATCGAGTAATACAAAACTTTTGTGACATAACTCAACAACAGTACAGAAAAGTTCATAGGCATAGTCATGAAGTGACGTGAACACTAAAAGCGGCAATCTAAAAGAAAAGGGAATAAAGTTCAAGGCATGTACGATTCCCGGGTTGAAATGAGCTGGGCGAAGCGTTTGATGAGATAGTTTGGATTACATGACGGATCAAAATCTTCATGGTTTAATAAATTTAGCAAGGAAGGTAGTTTGTAAGACAGAGATTGTTCATCATAAGTTGTTCTAGGTGTGGGTACAGCAAACATTTCTTTGTGCCTTGTTATGCGAACACTTGTGTTGCCTTTTAGCTTAGCAAGTTTCATTATGGTATCGGTACCATACTTGTAGCACAACATAGCACAAGCTTTGTAGCACAAGCTTTGTAGCACAACATTAACCGATAATCATACAAACAAAACACAGGAAGAATTTCGTACAGTGGAAACAGGTGTTTTGTTGAAGAAGTATAATGCACGGTAGCAATATGACGTATGGCTCTTTTCTGCAGTAAATACAGCTTGCGTAAATTTGTGACACCAGTAGTACACCGCACTATGCTGCAGTACTGCAACAGAGATTATACCAATGCATTGTAAATCATGATTTGTACCTTTATAGGGAGAATGTGTCGCATACGTGCAAGGACACCAATTGCGGATGACAAGTTTGAATGGAGGTTATTAACATGTTCATTCAATGCAAGGTGCTTCGAGAAATGTACGCCAAGAGTACTAACTGAATCCGCCATCTCTAACTGCTGAGAGGCCAGAAATAAATTAAGTTTTCTTGCGTCTGTTCCTTTAGTCGTGTACAAGATAACTTGCGTTTTCGAAGGGTTAATTTTTAAAGAATTTACCGAGGCCCAAGCAAGAATGATAATATTATCAACCTAGGGAAAAAGTGCAAGCACATTTACAGTGCAACAAAAATAATACTTCATCTACAGCAAATAAATATGACATGTAGAAAAAAGCGGGAAGGTAAAACTCAAACCACCACGTCTCGCCCCGTGACGCTAAATTATTGAACAGGAAAAAATAGTGAAGAGATCAAAAAGGCGAGGTGGGAGGGCAGGTCTACAGGGCAGGAGAGCGTTCCGACGAACAGCATTTGTCCTTAAGCGGGCTCAAAACTTTGTTCCACGATCATTTTTGATTCTGCACAAGCTAGCGATATTTTCTGCAGATGAAAAAGTTGTTAAGTATGCCCAGCCATTTTATCTATCGCGCTCGAAGGACAGTTGTAGGGGGTATGGTGAAAGAGATATGTGGTGGCGGACAGGAGTATTGTAGGAGATAGTGCTTTTAAGTCTTCGCCACATGCCTTCATATGGGAAGAAGGGAGACGGATGTAGAGGGGTGGTCTATACCGGCGGTAACGATAAAAAATTTCAGTGTATCGGAGTGGGATGGGAGGATAGGCGCGGGTGGTGCCAAGCCTTTCTACCCCAACGGGAACGTCCGGAGGGTGAGGTCGCGGGCAGCGGCGTGAGCCGCTTTACGTGTCCCTGCTAAATAAATTCATTCTTTCATTCATTAAAGCCGGTAAACCAGCAGGCGGCGTAGCAAGCTGTAATGTTTCAAATTCAAGAAAGTGTAGCAGGCTAAGCTGCAGAAGGCGCAGCAGGGAATTTGATTGCAAATCAAAAACCATTCAAAATAAAGTGACGAAAACATGAAAGGAAGCTTGCAAAAAGAATCACTGCTTATCAAACACTACATGTACAACGTTTTTCCTTTGCATGGCTATAGTGGACAGAGGCGTATCGAGGCCATAGTCAACCTTAAGACCTAATTTGATGCAACTGAATCCGAAGCATTTCGTTAGGCATGTGCGTTTGTTTATAGCACTTCAAATATACGTGCAAAATGCAGTTGCGGTCAATTCGAATTCAGGAGGAAATCTTTCATTCTTTAGAGTGTGCGCAGCAAAGTGCGAAAGATAAAACTGGCTGAGGACCAACTTAAAAGCGAGATGGGCCATAAGAATAGGGCGAGATACAGTAATAACATGGCATCCACTTTCTACAAAGGATTTTCGGTTGGATCGGTTCTCAGCCACAAAGGCAATGACATGGGTCCTACAAACATTTCTCATAGTTTAAACTAAAACTCCGCTGTGTCTCGCATAGAGCATGGTCCAATCGCAAGTTTTGGCGTGTTACTCCATTCCCTCCTGCACGGAAAGACACAAAATTCTCGGGGCACTTAGGTCTGCTTACGTGCTTTAAAGGCGAAAACCTGGAGATGCTTAGAACAGCTTCTTTACCGCAACATAGTATTTTCGCCTCCTTCTTCGCTTTCGTTTCTTTGTATTTCAGTAAGAAATACTTCGACGAGCCTGTTGTCTGTTTTACTCACCGATTGGTACGAACGACAACGTCATCCACTCCCGAACTTCTCTCCTTATTCCCCCTGGCAAAGACCTCTCATTGCTGAATCTATACACAGCATCGAATTCAATCCTTCACGTTGCTACGCATTTAAACCGGCAAAAAATCATCAACATCCTCAGACATTAAGCATTACATTTACACTTTACACGCATGATAGTATTAGGCCGACCGACGTGGGCATCTCCAAACAATTTTTCGCTACTTTTTGTCCACCGTTTATCGCCACCGCACTCGTCATCGCTTGAAGCAAAGCTTCTTGCAATCATACGCACGCTAGATTTCATTCCGCATCCCAGCCAAAATACGTGCTCTAACATACTCCTTCGAAGCGATCCAAGAGCTGCAATGACCTCACTCAACTCATACACACTTATAAAATCATTAACCAGATAAATGACCTCCTCGCTTAGGGCACATGCTTACGTGTTGACTACACTCCGGGGCACGAGTTGCAACCACCGGGGTATCTGGCAGCCCATGCGGTTGGGCAGGAGGCCCACACTTTGCCCAACTCTGCTCCTTCCCAACCTATGCTTAAACCCACCATGGAGCCCCCATCTCTGCTCTTCGAGACTTCACTTACCAAAGCCATGCGCATTCACAGATACAAAAAAAAAAAACTCCAAGAAGCTTGTACTTCAAACAATTAACGCCTGACCCACCGTATTCATCAAAATTATTTCCTAATGCCTCTTACGCACCCGAAACACTGCGCAAGTGTTACAACCCCTCAATGACTCCCAAATGTCCCTATTACCAGCTACTCACTCCACCAGATCTCCAAAAGCTCACTTGGTACAGCCCTAAATTCACGCGATATGGATACTTCGATGCCCCACCTCCGTTGCCAACCTCCTTGCCGACCCAAACTCTCTAGACAACCACACTCTACTCGTTATAGCTACTTCGCATTAAAAAGTGGTTGTACACGCCCTACGCAGTTCGCCAGAGACCAGTAAACACTTCGAGCTGTGCGCCTCGTCTGCGGATTTCTGAAGGTCTACAGCGAACCCCCCTCCCGTCCGTTCATTCAGGCCGATAAGCCAAAAATAAGGAGGAAGAATGAAAATAACACATGGCGAGTGATGGAGGTTAGTTGATCGTGCGATTTATAAACTGGCTCGCATTAAAGGAAAAAAATTTAAAGCCGTTCCACTCAATGTGAAAGCTGTCGGTACTGCAGAGCAGTGATTCGCCATAATGGGCTGAAGCGCCATTATCCGCTCACTGCTACACCCAATGCAATTCAAATTTCCCCCTTCACACTAATCTTTTTTACACCCTTTTAGCCAAAAAGGGTGTAGCATAAGTGGAAAAAGGGTGTTCGGAGGCCTTGACACCCCTTTTCCACTTATCCTACACCCTTTTCCTAGCTATACACCCTTCTTGTGTGAAAAAAGGGTGTTGATCAACTTAAACACCTTTGGTTTTTCTTAGGGTGTTGAAAGGGTGTGAAAAAGGTGTTCAGCTCTTCATTGAATACGGCCGTGCTTGGATGCAAGTAGCACTGTAAAGAAGACATCCCCTCATATACTCCTCTACTCGCAAGAAATTTGCCTACGCAAGAAAATAATAATTGCTCGTATGCAATGATCGCTCGTTTCCATATTCGGCGCATCTCATGCCCCAAGTTTAGCTTTGGCACGTGCAACACAAACTTGAACCTTCAAAATTAAAAAAAAAGACTATAGTCGTGTGGCGAAAAGGGCGACTGCAACACGTTTGGCTTTCTGTTTAGGTTGTTGAAACGGTGTGAATTGGGTGTTCAGTTGCAAAAAAAGAACAGCGGAGCGGGGGGTCGACCTAGTTTCTTCCGGTGTTGCTAAGTTTTGTTATGTTTGCTAAGCTTTGCAATGTTTTGCTAAGCTAGGATGAGCGTTGAGGGGTGAGGCCAAGTTTAACCGAATTTGACAAGTGTGTTCCAGTGTCCCCCCCCCCCCCTCCCACTGCCAGGGGATCCAAGGGGGAAACAAGCTCCCCAGCTATGCTGTTTCTCCAGCCTTGTACCACTATTGCAAGCTGCGCCAATATTTTTTGCCTTTTAGAATCCAAAAAAGACTAGTACCTTGAAATGGTACAGTAAGAGGTGCGCATACGCATACGCCCCTTGTGCTCACACTCTAACAAGCTCGAAAGCCGACTTCACTGTTATAATACCCTATCTGTGGTGGTGCGCCCTTTACAGGAGCTCAAGTTCTTTTTCTTTGTATTTTTTGCTAAAGCCACCGAAACTAGCTCAAGCTTAAAGAGCTTCATTGTGCCAATTCATATTGTTTTAAACATCGTGAAGTAGAAAGCACTCCCCGCTTGCAGAAAATGTTCAGTCCACCCGTGTAAACAGGTACAAAATGCCTCCAAATTTGGAGGTCTTTTCACCTTTTTTTTTTAGTTGGCGGTCTTTTCTTACGCCTTTTATCTTACACCCTTTTTCTTTGCGCCCTTTTTCTATAGTTTCGAACACCCTAATTTGTAGCTTTACACCCTTCTGGGTAAAAAAGCGTTGAAATAATTAACACCCTTTTTGAAGGGTGTAGAGGTGGCGAGAAAGATTTGTTTGGTATTTAATAAAATTCTATAATTTATGGAACACAAAGACTACCTCGTGAATAAAACGTTTTTTTCCTAATCCGCGCGTTGATTCGTATTTTCTCATAGTAAAATCAATAGTTCCAAAATTAGCGCTAAAATATCTGTTTTTTGCTACAAGCGCACCGACTCTATCGGGGGGCTTTCCTCTACTGGATATAAAAGCAAGAACAGCACAGGTATTACTAAGTAAGTATGCACTTCCTGTACCGCTTGCATCCCGCCGGTTTTCCTGCTCAGTTCATTTGTGTTCCAACCGTAACTTGTGCGTATTGACTGTTTGTGTTGAATGTTGCTCGCTCCGCCGACTCACATTGCCAATGCGCATGCCGGGTGCTCAACACCCTTTTTTTAGGGTTTTGAGCATTAAGGGTGTTGAGGCTAATACCCTGTCTTCATCCGTACACCCTTTTTTTGCCAAAACACCTTTTAAACGTGTTAGCCATGGGACAAGATTTTTACACCCTTTTCGGACAAAAAGGGTGTAAAAAAGTTTAGTGTGTTCGCAGTGCTCGCGCGCCCCCTGCCTGAAATAGCGCCTGCCGGAGTTCTGTTCTTTTAGGGCACAGCCCTTTGGCGGCTGACTCCGGGCTGAGCCGTGTCGGAGTTGTAGCCGAGTGAACGATTGCAAGACCGAATAGTGAAAGAAAGCAAAGGAGGACAGTGCCGCGCAATTGTGAGGGGAGGGAGGTCCGCCGTGGTGGTGCGAGTGCTCTCCGAAAGTGTGCGGTGGGGAAGGGGGCAGTGTGCTGTAAGGAGGACAGTGTCGCGAAATTGAGGTGAGGGTGTTTCGCCGTGGGTGTGCCAGCGCTCTCCGAAAGTGTACCGTGGACAGGGGGGGGAGGGGGGGGGGCGTAGGCTGTGCCCACAGTAGACGCTCGCCTGCGCGACGCTTGGCGAAAACGTGAGGGAGGCGTGCGCGCGACGATGGCTTGCATTTCCTGCCTAAGAAGCGGGTCGCGGTTCCTTCCTGAGGCGCACTATGTGCCGCCGGCGCAGAGGCTCATCATCGCTGCCGTCGAGAGGACCCACGAGAGAGTTCTGCCTCAGCGCATTGCTGCTGCGCCCAAATATCGCATTAGGGAGTATCGTAATCGCCAGCCAATTTTCAAGTTTTGTGCTTGTTTTTCCTCCCACACGTGCCGGCATTGCCCTGCCACTTTTTCCCAGGCTACTATATAGTAAAAACCAACCCAACACGCATTCCGAACTGAATGAGCGCGGGTGTTGCAGGTTAATTACATATATTTTGCCTCAACTGTACCTGCAGTTTTCTTTGCGCTTAACAACGGGGAGGATTATGACAAGCGCCAGCGGTCACGAGTTTCGAGCGGTAATGTCTGTTTAACCCGCTTGGTTTCGAAGCCTCCGCGGGACGCCCTACGACGGTACGCCGGGCTTATACCTGGGTTCGTTATCTCGGTGCGCCGCCTGGTTCCTGCAGTCGCTTGACATAGAAAGTTACAGCGAGCTACGAAGAGAAGGCGAGCCCCTTAAATTCCCTGAACTTAAAACTAAAAACAAGTATTAACAGTTACTTGTGGACTATTTTGATCCATCTGCTATCTGTCGTATTGCAGTTTCTTAACACAGTGTCGGCAGTGCCGTCTGTGACATTAAAAATTTTAAGAGTGGGCTGACACATGGTGACACGTCCGCCATTGTAGTGTAGATGTTCCGTCTTATTTTCCTGTTACTGAGGGAGGTGGTTTTATAACGGCTCATGACACCTTTATTTTTTTACGTTATAAGTTTTAATCCGACTCTTTATGGCTTAGGCTAGTTTTAGGTGTGTTTTTTTAGTGGAGGGCTGATAGTGTGGTCGGACGCATTCAAGACACATTCTTTGCGTGAACGTATCATAATGTAATTTTTATCTTACATATCGTCATTAGTATAACACGTCCTACGTCGTGCCCTTTCTTTTATCCACCACTACTTTATTAAAGCCCAATTGTGTCATCTCAATGAGAAATTACGGTAGGCGGGGATGACCCGTATGACAGAATATAGGACTTCAGCAATCATTGTACACTGCTAAGTTATCACACGGCTTTAATACATAGTGAATTTGGCTCTGCATTCAAATACTCACACTTAATAACAAGGTTATAAACGTCAACAAGGGCCCGTTCAAAATTCCTATGCGTGTGATCTTCTTTTTTTATGGCCAACTTCCTGCATCGAGACACATTCATTTTATATTGGCACAGCAAGAGAATAAGTGCCAATTGTTAAATATTACGCCCTGCAAATTTGAATCTGGTAGGCAATAACGTGTGCATTGTTGACAGGAAATCTAGCGGAAATACTTTTGCATTCCAAATACGAGAAAGCTGCCTGCTTCCTCGTCCATTTTGCTCAGCACAACTCTACTAACTGCTGTCGACCACATCATACCTCTTTCTGAAGAAGTCGGCAGTAATATCAATCATTATGAGCCTACACCTATCCAACAAATAAACATCGTGCGGTCGAGGATTTCTTATAGAAACAAATTTTTGTCCTTTTAAAATGTCTCGTCAGATTTTATTATGCGTTTATTACCAGCCATCTGCCTATGTGTTTCATTGAGGGTAGCATTTATCGAGGTCATATCTCACCGGGGAAACATTTTGAGCATCAAGCTCCTCAAATCATTACGTTTAACCAGTAATCAAGTCTCACCCAATCTTCTTGTTAATGCGTAGCATTCTTTGCCGAGTCACCCCACACCAGGAACCGCGTAGCATCCCGCATTTGCACATAAATAAATAATTGGCGAAAGTAGCGCATTTAATCATTATAATATCGTGAGTAAAGATAATTAGGCAGCGGGATTTTGAAAAAACCCAAAAATACAAAAATGTAAAAAATACTCTAAACTGAACCAACGAAAGAAAATAGCCACCTTCTAAATCTCCTCCAAAAAACGAACACTAAACTAAAAACACGAAGAAAAGAACACTCGAAATGCGAATAAAATAGCAAAAATGACTAAAACGTGTAAGTCCTGCATTTACACAAAAATACAGAATGGGCGGAATTAACACAATTGATTGTTATAATGCCGTCATGGAAATAATTGGTCGAAAGGGATTTCCTCGAACCAAGAAATACAGAACAGTAGAAAAAATGTAAATTTTAGATAAGCAAACTGGTGAAATCGGAAATGTTCATCTTTTACGTATCTCCAAAACACGAAGTCTAAATTAATATCGCCCGGTAACGGACGTTCGGAATACTAATAAAAACTACCGAAAATGAGCAAACCGTGTAACACCCCGCATTTCAGCAAAAATGTACAATAGACCTAAGTAACCCATTTAATCTTTGTGATGTGATAGCGTAAATGGAGATAATTGGTCGAGCGGAATTCCAATAAACCAAGAAGTACACGCACAAAAATAAAAAGTTACGGAAATGAACCCACAAAATCAAAACTTTGCTGCTTGTGTTTCTCCAAAAAAAGAAAACACGTGCATGCCCGGAAAAAGGCGAAATGCCTGGAAAAAGGCGATTCAAATATGAATGAAAAAATAGCGAAAGCGGGCCAACATTGCTCTACGCCTTGCATATGCAGAAACAAACGAGGGGTATTTTTTTTCGAAATGACCCAGATCCAGAAACCAAAACTGAGCCGGATAAAACTGCAGTGACCAGAAAAACTGGGCAACTTCTCCCTAAAAAGGGGTGGCTAGAAAATATTGGAGATAGCGCCGCGAAAACATCTACGCAGATCGTAGTTCGTATCGAAATTCAGCCACATCCTCCTGTTTCACGGATCAAAATTAGCCAAATAGGAGTTTGTTTTTGGCTCGAGTGTTCGTGGGTGTTTTCAGGAAGTTCTTTTTTGGCTTTCCAGGGCTCGCTCATTATGAATTCGTACAGCAATTAGGAGATCGACGAAAGAGCTTTCCCAAGATGTCAACGACGAAGTGAACGAAATGATACTGAGAGATGGGAAACATTGATTTCAGGTCATCGCATCCGTTCCTACGAAAGAACTTTGGTTATATTTATTTTTTTACTCCCGTATTAATCATTTTAGTACTCAACTAAATATCCGCCGTTTACAAGGCCGGGCATATCCCGCCAAATCTGAGAGCACGAACCACTTCATTAAGGTGAAGAAAAATATATGAGCAGACTTCTTGTGAAGTTTTTTGGAAATTCGAGGCAAAGCAATAAAGGGCTTGCCTACTTCGTGAGTCCCTTCAGGTGTGCCCCAAAAAATTATCCGAGGCAAGAAATAAAAAAAATTGGGCCCATCTCCCCACGAGGGGGGACTCGAGTAAATGCGTCGCGTAGGGGGTTGTATTGCGTTAACGTTAGTGTTTGGGGGGTGGTGGTGGGGTGATAGTGAATGTGTTAACTATTATTGCTTATTACTATTAATTATTATTATTTCTTTCGTATATTAATTATTACTTTCGTGATTTTGCGACTCGAGTCCCCCCTCGTGGAGAGATGGGCGCAATTTTTCTTTTTTTGTGACGCAAGAAGTGAAGGCAAGGAGTAGGTTGTTGTAAGTCGTTATTTATTTATTTGTTGCTGTTGTCGTTGTATTGGACGCTGAGAACGACGGCTTCGTGGTCGCTAAAGTGTACTGTTAAGGGGTCTTTAAGCAGTGGTCGTGCGTTGCAGCAACTGGTGAAGACGAGATCGATGCAACTGCTGCCTTGTATCAGCAGCTTCTTGACGTAGTTTGAATGAGTCAACGATATAAGGCGCGTTCGTACCCTTTGATTCTGTGTCGCTTTTGTGGCGCAGTGGGAAGAGTACCATGTACATCGCGTTCCGCCCACAGGGTCGTGGGATCGAAACCAGGCGCCGATAACTACTATTTTTTTATACAGTGTAGGGGGAGGGGTGCGGACCTGTTGTTGAGAGCGAGGAGGGTAGCGTGATGCGGGAGAGAAGCAGTGGGGGAGAGGGCGCACCCGCGCGCTCAGCTGTTGCGGACGGACGGCGGACGCTACATGTGAGTTAAAGAAATGCTCTGCATTTAAAACAGCTGCTAATGGTGCCAAGAGGCCTCGCCTGCTCTCCATGTATAGTTCTACATTTGTTGAAGCCCTGTTGCATATTTGTAATGCCTTTTCCTCCAAAACGCAATCGCACCGTGCTGCAAAGTTATTTAACTTAAGTTTTCATAAGAATGCCGCATCAACTGGAGTGTTTCAATTCAATATGAGCCAAATGAAAACATATCACAATATTGCTCAAATTCAGGGCATAATTTATAAGTACTTGTGACCATATATAAAGTTCCCCTAGCTGACATGTAAAATATATCATATATTATCTTTGACGGCGCTGCATTTAGGTCCGGTAACAAACTTTCGCTTGTTTCTCAAATTCGCTGTGGGTGGATCTGGCTCAACTAAAAAAACGCCTCCTACGTATTTAGCGATGTGAAGGCACTTAATCGCTATAAGGGGGTATATCTACGTCATTTGAAAGGAGAAACAAAAGAAATTTTAAAAACAATGAAATAACCCAGCATATTCGGCTGCTCAGAGCCAAATATAGCTGTGAAGACTAAATGTACACAAGCGGAGTAAGAATGCTATGCATTAGTAGACAATTTTCTCAACAGATTTTGATGTTATTGAACAACACAAATCACTAATCAGGCAAAGTTGTTGCCAGGACCTCATGTGTAGTAGCGGGCGTACGGGTGCTTCGTGTAACTTATAAATGACCAAATACCCCACGTAAGACTGGTGGTGGGGACTTAGTTCGGAGACTAGTCCAGTCACTCTTTTCTTCATTTACCTTTATAAAACTTTCTAGTGAAAACTTCGAAATATCAAAAATACTCCCGTTACTTTCAACTAGCGCAATTTACCCAACGCAAAGTACAGAAAGCGAACAGGTATTTTTTCTGCGTCATCGGTATTGAACACTGTGCAACTTAATCTTAAACATCCTCTTCTAGGACACTTTGTAAAATATTTGTTTCTTGTCTTTACAACTGAATGTTGTTTTGATGCGTGTTTGTATTCTTTAAGACGTGTCGCACACTCCCTGCTACCTTCAGTTCTGTGGGCTTTTTACCACTGCCGCTGATACTCTGCTTCTGCTGTGCCTAGTCTGACAGAAGATTCCCGATCGGCGTGGTTCCTCTTTTTATGAAAAAAATCTAATCACTATGTTATGTAATTTGCACTTTTTGAAGGCCTTCTGAATGTAAAAAACTTTTTCGAAAAGCCTTGAACCTTTTTTGATGTAATTGTGCTCCACAAAATCATGCTTTGGTACTTCGTTTCATTGCAGATTTATGCGTACTTAATATCTCGTTCATTTCGTAACGTTTTTACATTTTGTCCACCGCCCTCTTCAACGCAGTAAACAGATCATTCTCAACAAATAAATAAAAAAGTCATGAAATTTTGTTAAATAGCAAACACCTATTTCACACCATTTCAAAACCCTCCAAGAAGGGTGTTCATTATTTCAACACCATTTTTGCCACATGGGTGTGATGCTACAAGTTAGGACGTTGGAAACTAAGCAGAGGGTGTAAGAACCTCCAACTTAGAAAAAACCGGGCCATCTCTACTAATGGGAAACCTGGGGAGGGGCGAAGCATGCAGTGTATGCAAAGATTGTAAGTCTCTCCCTTGCCACACGTTGCACGCTGATATACGTGACATCCCAATTACAAAGACGAAGGGGAAGTGAAATTCGAAATAATGGAGAACTGCGAATGTGTAAGTTAAAGCAAGTACCGAGCAAATACAAGCAAGCAAGCGCGAACGAAAAACGAGTGTGCTGGTATGTTCTTTTGGTACGCGTTTTTGCCCACGTAGATGAAACGTTCTATCGCGAGGCGTTGAAAAATGGGTGCCCCTGTCTGTTCTATTCGTACGCGTTAGGTTCTACTTCGAGGCGTAAAAGAGTGTTCCGGTGCTTTAGTACCGTGACTACATGAGAATGCGACATGAGGCGGGGACGACATGAGACACCGACAGCCCAAGCCCCTAATATAGATGCGGCAATCTTCATTATTTGCATCTTGGCCATGACCTTAGTACTTGACTGGATGCCGACACCCCGCATTGTGTCTCAAAACTCTGTCAGGTAGACGCGCACACCTACAGGAAGTCGTTACGCGAAGTGGTTTGCAGCATCCATCTTGCTGCAGTATCGATCCGCCTGATATTGGAGCCCGCAATCTTTCCAGCCAAGCTGGAGAACGAGTAAAGTGCCGAACGGTGCAGATGGTTCAAATTGATTGTCACCTTAAGTGGACAGCGTCAGCGTCGTTATTCACGTTCGAGAGAAAGAGACGCAGTAATTCCATTACGAGCTGGCCCACCGGAAACGGCGGCCACTTGTTTCTGGGGAGGGGATCTTTCTTGCTGGAAGAGTGTAGATAGGCCGGCTACGGCCCCCTTAATCACTGCCAAGTTTGACTTTGCCTCGTATTTTTGTACGGTGGTGAGCGTGCACACTAAACTTAGGCCGAAACTATTGCCCTTATTGTTATTTATTTTTGCTCTTCGCGCAAACGTATCAATTCGAAGTGTCAATGCGGAGAGCGCCTCTGAAGCTAAATAGTGAACAGCTTCACGTGGAGGCTGTGAGAACACCGTCGTCCGGCTTAACTCTTGTTATTACATGGATATTAAACTGCAGATGCACCTGTTTTTAATTTATATGTCGCGACAAGTTTCTTTTGCGTGTGAATTCCTTAGCTTCGAAAGATTAAAGCAAGGGACAACGCATAAGAGGTGCGGCTACAGCAGGTTCACAACAGAGCTTACAGAAGAAATCCCCCACGACGTGTACTTGCTTCAAGAACAAGCGAAACAGCTGCGGAGGGTGACCAGACGGCACACGGCTTGTCCTCGCTGCTTGAGTGCAGACCGCGGTACAAACCCATTTAGGGCGATTTCACAGGTCGGAGCCTAATAACCGTTCGTTGTTCACAGGTACTGTTGGGAAACAGAGTACCTTCGTGCTTGAAGAACACCATCCACGCGAACACCGTCTATGTGAACTGACTAATCACGAGAAGTGACGAATAACTCTGCAGAAGCGGAATGCACTTGCACGTAGCCCTGCAAATAGGGGATTTGGAGCATCCACGTTCAATCCTCTTACTTGCACGGCCGACGTAGCAGCCTTGGTTGGTCTTACCTGCGACCCAGCACAGTCACGTTTCCACCAGGTCTCGTCCTCTTCTCCGCACCCAGCCAGGGCCACCTGAGACACATAGACTCATAAGCTCTATCTGGGTCGACGACGGCAGCCTAAGGACCTCGAACTCGAACGTACCTTGCTAATCACCTCTGCTTTACATATCTCTACATTATTTTCTCGCGCATTGTGCATGGAATCTGTCATGGACCGCGCCAGTGGGGAGCCCTGTAGTGGCGGGAGGCTCATCCTCTTGTAGCGTCACTATCGTCATCATCAACAACAACCGCATCGTACACTCGTTATCAGTGGTGCGTAACCTGGCGCGTGAGCAGTGTCACGCGTCTTGAAGGCCGGAACACGACTGCGCGTGCGCGGTCGCATGTCACCGCCGCCTTTGAGTGCCGGCCGGGCTTACGCACCACCAATAACTGTGCACCACATTATACCTAGTCCACGGAGCCTTCCTACAACTCAAACCGTTTTATTCCTGTTGGTATATTCGCCCACCTGCATCGGCATCGCCAAGTACTACCGCTATGGTTACATATACCCATACAAGGACATGCGAAGAACGCAGAGGCGAATCAGTTGCAAGGTGTTTTGCAGGTCACCTTGGGCGCAATTGCGAGTTTTTCGTGCTTCACGTCCCATTAAAAGAGGTCATTTTGAGCGAAGCTCGAGTGGCTGATACCAGGCTCGCTTGTTTTGCGTCACAGAGTGTGACGCAAAACAGGCAAGACGGGGCGTCGGTTTCTGTGAGTGTCGCGGGCCCCGTAACTGGAAGTACGCCAGGGTAAAAAAGGACGCCACAACAACATGTTCGAAACAGAGACGACTCAGAATTTCGAGTGTGATGTCATAAAAACAAAACCGCTCCAAATTACCTGATGAGAAAACAAAGAGGGAACTGCGTCGTACCAACATGTGCCGAACATTTCATGAGCACTTCTGCGCAATGGTTTTTGAAAACCATAGTCTTTCTTCGGCTACTTCAACGCGAAAATTTCATTCTGTCTGTGTGTCTGTCTGTCTGTCTGTCCCTCGAGTAACCCTTCCGACAGAAATAAAAAAAACTTAAATGAGAAGTTCATATAGGCAGAACTTTTCCAACCTCCAAAATCTCGGAGCACAATTCATACTTGTCAAGATTGTTCAGGAAAAAGAAAACGTAAGGCTCATTTGAAACAAAACATCAGTACGTCAGTGACATTTGCAGTGTTTTTTTTTTCCATTGAATATACATAGGTGCTTGTTTTTTATTGGAAATAATTATGCTGGTTGAAAACAATGTTTTAAACCCAAATTACAAAGAGCGGTTGCGCGCCTCTTGATGGGATTCCAAGAAGTTCACCAGTAACGAAAGGTCTCAAGGGGTGTGTATTTCTTTTTGGAGGCGGAAAAAGCCAAAAAGGCCATCTTAGTGCTGCTACTGCTAATGTTTTGTTGATGATGATTAGGCTGTTGCTGAGCATGATGTATCACGAAAGGACATGATTACTGCAATAACCGCCGGCTTTACCCAGCACCTGCAAAGGGTCTGAGCAAGGTCGAGGAGCGAACACCGCGGCGCCTGCAGACGAACACATTTATGTGCCCTGCAGTAGCAAAGCGTTTCGATCCTAAAACAGATGGGTGGTGTGTGCACTCTGTGGAGGTGTCCGACATCTTCCACATGGTGTGGGCATGCCAGAGCAACCCTGCGTTATCTCCCAACCCTTCCCCTACCAGAGAGGCATAGGGCTGCTGCGCTGGAGTTTTGGCGACATGCAGCGCCCCTAGTGGCCGACGCCTCTGGGTAGTACAAAGAAGACGACCCTCACCGCCCTCCATTTTCATGTGTTTTCAATTAAAAGCCAGAACGAAAGTTGGTTGTACCAAATTAAATCACATTGTGGTGAGTTTAAGTGACGGCATACTGAATAAAATTCTTTTAAAGTAGTTGCAGAGGCTAAACAAAATAATATCCGCTACAACATGCCGATTTATCGGCTTTATTTTGAATGAGCTGTCGCGATCTTAGCGACGTGAGACAACATCCCCAAGTCGGGTGGTCTAACTTCTTGACGATCCTCATCGTTCGTTATTCTTGCGTACCGTTGTCAAGGAAACAGTTTGAAAGTATACCATAAAAAGAGAATGCTGCTACGGTAAATTGTTGTAAGCGCAGCGGACTCAGCTGACACTGCTCGCCTGGCACTGCCTTGAAAACGAGTGGAAATTTTATTTTGTATTTTCGCAAACTAAATGATTCTTGCTTAACATTTTACGCCATACGATTTACGAACGGCAGGGTACATGTACACTGGCGAGTACGTGATGCAATAGCGTCAAATAAACAAATTAAGCGCAATTAAAGGACGGAAATCAAGCCCCAAATCGCATGTACGCTATTGCAGAGATGTGTAATTCTATATTTACATAGCATAACACAGCAACATACACCGTGCGCGATATTTACATGCGATCGTCACTCACTGTGTTGGCTATAGCTACTGCAGTGGTCGGCAACCTTCAGCCCGCGGGCCGAATGTGGCCCGCAGGGCTCTATTATTCGGCCCCAGCACGTCGTCAGAACCCCCTCCTCTCCCGCTGTCACTAACAATCTGGACACCGACACGCCAGTTTTGACCTTAAATAGTGTTTGACGGGAGACAAGGACAGAAAATTGATCGCTTCCAGCTGCATTGTTCCCCATTATCACACATTGCAAGATTATTGTCCCATATTATTGGCAATCCGCTGAATTTTTTCTCTTTTTTTTTCAAAGCCCCCCTCTCCCTCCCAACCGATTTGCCATTCAGCCCTCCTCCTTGTCGACTTCATGAAACTCAGCACTACACCTGAATACGTTGCCGACCCTTATTCTAGTCTGTTAAGTGCGACCTGGGGATATATGATGCAAGAGCGTATATGAAGTGTGAGCAAACAAGGAAACGGAACGGCCACTCAGTTCGCCCGACCACTTTGTTTAATGGGCACTACTTTCGGATTCACAAACATATTTCACGCTTCTGACGCTCGCTGCATTTTGTGACTGAGCCACGGAAAAAACGGCAAGCTAGCGCTGCAATATGTATTTGTAACGATGACGCAAACCAGTGGTGTTTATTGAAAATGAACGCATAAGTGCGCAGGTGCGCTAAAGGACGACTCACCGTAGCGGACCAGCCTGCCAAACAAGGGCATGTCGCTTACGGACACTACCGGATGCCGAGGTCACGGAGACGGCGGGGGCATCGCCCTCCCTTTATCCCATTGGCGGAGCAGCTGGAACTCACCGCTTTCGCTACCATTCGTCGGAATTCAAACTCAGGCAGCGAGAGCTCTGATTGGAGCTATTCGAAATTCTTGGGGTCACAACGAACTTCCCGGGCTATAAAAGAAGCCCGGAGGCTCTCATCGTCGGCTTTCCTCGGCGGCTTCTCTCCGGCACCAGTCTCTTCGGAAGCACCTAGTTAAAAGGGTGCTGTCGCCTTTGTGCGAGTTATGTAACGTTTGCTTACCCTGTACATACTGTATATAAATGTTACTTTAAGTTTTCGTCGGCTCGAGAACTTCTTCGCTCGGCTCTGCGCCGCCGTCGATAGCGGACGGAGCAAGGCAACGTCGCTACACCGGTGACTGCGCTCGGATGGCCCAGTCGCAACAGTGGAGGCGGCCGGTGAGAGGGCCCAGTCCCTCCAGCGTCCGCGAGACTCGCTTGCCTTTACGCACGATCATCGCCGATTGCGTTACTCTCCTTGTTTGATCGGCTGTAGTTGAAAAATCCTTGTCACTAAGTGTATAAGTATAAACAAGAAGCTTTCACTTCAAATTTACCTTAATACGACCATCGATCGGTTAAGCAGCGAGTGGCAGAGCGCCGTCACCATCCCAGAACTTTCGCCTACGCTGTAAGCGTGTTTAGCGCTGCAAAGTTTTTTTCTTAATGCCAAGTTGATCGCCGGGCGAGATAGGATGCGCCGGGGATGGGTTGGAGACACGGGTTGGAGATCATGTCGCAAAACAATCGGGAGAATCGAGCTCATTTTCGTTCTGTCAACACGTGGTCCTATGGGACCCCCGAAGCTTTGTACTACCCGGAAGTACTGCCCGGAAGTCGGTTTCGCAGTGCCCCCT
Source organism: Haemaphysalis longicornis (assembly GCA_013339765.2). Classification (NCBI taxonomy): domain Eukaryota; kingdom Metazoa; phylum Arthropoda; class Arachnida; order Ixodida; family Ixodidae; genus Haemaphysalis; species Haemaphysalis longicornis. The sequence continues at coordinate 136,530,200 of CM023449.1, read as the reverse complement.
GGGGAGCGCAGGAGGCCTATGGGAGGCAGCCCTGCTCGATTGCTGCTCGGGGCTGGAGTCTCAAAGTGCTCTAGCTCAACGGGCGAGAGCGTCGTCCTTGACCAATGGGGTCCCGGAATAGGGACTGCACCTGTGCGGAGGGCCACAGGCCCTAACTCTCTGTTATTGTTATCATAAAATGAAGTTTCACTCCTCCTCCTCATGGCCAAAAGGCGCCAGGTACGTCATGTTGAATGTGGACTTAGAGGTTTACAGATGTAGAGGGACACAAAAATAATGGTAAACGAACGTTTAAGAAAAAGCAATGCTACAAATGCGATCCTCAAAATAAGCATACCTGAGCAGAGTCTATGCTGAAACAAAAGGAGTGATGCTCCCGTATTCTGTTGTTACGTGCAACAAGAGATTCTGCTAAAGATCGCGCTTTTGTAAACCTGTCTAAAACTCTTCTACAACTGAACATTTAGTCATCTGCTATATAGGGCGCTTGGTTTAGTGGAATGTAAGGTGTGCACAGTTGTTTAAAGGGGGCCAAGAAGACAAATGACAAGTTCGGGTCCTTAAAACGACTGTTTTGTAGAGATAACAACAGTTCGAATTTTGGCATACTCCAAACAAATAATCTAATAGCCACGGCTTCCAGCATGCGCCTAGCTGCCTCCTGTTGGGTTCCGTGGGCCAAAGCAGCCTGCAGTGCTCGCCGCATTCTGTCCCGTTCTTTGTGCCTCATGCTGGCAGGGTGGGCAGTTTCTGATACCACGCCCTGGTCGCAGACCTGGCACCACCCTTCGAAGGATTCCCTTTAGGGGGAGTAAGGGGGCGATACGCCGGAGGTCCTCAAGAGTTCTTCTCGTAAAGGTTGGAGGCATGGGGATTGCGCCTCTTGGTGGTCTAGGCTGGGTTTCGAAGCTTGTGCTTGAAGTGTACGATGCCTCACCACCTGCGCCGATGTGGCACCAGGTCGCCACATCGCGAGTCGCGGTGGTGTCGCTGCTGGGACTGCGTGCGCCGAACGATCGCCCTGGTCTTCTGTAAGACGGTCGCTACTGGTACGGTTGAGGGTGCGGGTTCATGGGCCGGTGGTGGTACCCAAAGCCTTGCATTCGCGTGCGCCGAGTTTGGGAGGGAGTAGGCCGCCTGCCGTGGTGGTACCCACTGGAACGTGCCTGGGAGTGCCCCGACATCCTGCAGAGATATGGGTAGGGGCAAGCACGGAATTAGTTATGAATACGGAAGACGGTGCTTAGCGTACTGTTCCCCGGGCTGCCGGGTTTCATTCTGAGGGTGATGGTAGTAAGGTTTCAAGTCGGCTATGCATTTGGGCCCTATTTTAAGGACCACCTTGTGCCTTGCGCAGTCGGTAAGCGAGTGGGGACAGCCGGTTTGTCACCGTGTACGGCCCTTCCCACCTGTAAGAGAGAGATGCCGCGAACCCCTTGGCCGCATAGATTAATGTGTGCGTGCGTCTTAGGACGTTGTCACCCACCGTGAATTGCATGGCTCGCCTGCCTTTGTTGTACTGCGCGCGTTGTTCGACATATGCCAGATCCAGCTGCTCCCGAGCGTTTCTTCACGGTCTCACGTAGGCGGCTGCAGAGGTCCTGCGTATATCTGGTAAAGGTTTGCTTACCTGTCGATGGAGCGTTCGGAAGCGAATTCTCGATCGGGAAGGATATATTGTGGCCAAAGAGGAGAGTTGCAGGCGTGAAGCCTGTCGATCGACTGACTGTAGTTCTTTTGGCGAAAGCGATTTCCTGAATGCGGGCGTCCCAGTCTTTGTGGCGTACTGTGAAAGCTACCAGCATGGTCTTCAGGTTCCTATTGACGCATTCCGTGATGCTGGCTTGCGGGTGGTACGGCTTTGTTTTTTGTGTTGCACGCCCAACATCGCACACATGTCCGTGAACGTCTTGCTCGTGAAGTACGTCGCGCTGTCTGTGATAAGTTGGGCTGGAAACCCGAAGCGATCAAAGGTTTCGAGCATCTTGTCCCAAATACCCTTCGAGTCTAGCTTCCCTAAAGCGTACACCTCGACCCATTTCGAGAAGTGGTCCGTTATGACGAGCAAGTAGTGGTTGCCCTTCGCTAATCTTGGGTAAGGGTCAGTTATCTTCGTGATGTGTTCTTTTCCCCGGGGCTTCTCCTCCAAGCTGCAGCAGCGCTGAAGATCTGACCCCGGGTATCCTCAACCGACAAACTCAGCCTCCGATACAAAACTGTACATTTATTTACAGCCCGGCGGGCGACTAAAAAACAGTACTCGCGCGGAGCCCGAAGACAACGGACCGAGCTCTCCTGCGCCCGGGCCGCGTCTCCACTGTCTTCATCCCTTCGTCTTGCCACTGGGGCCGGGGAAGGGGGAAGAGCGAGTCCTTCGTGGGTGTCCAACCCCATGTGGTAGCGATTTGGCGCATCCGGTGCGGGCAGGCGCGACCTTCCTCGGAATGCGCGACGTTTCCAGGCGCCGCGCGACACGTGCGTTTCATTACCGCACCAGTTGGCGTGCCGAAAAGCCCGACACCTCCACCGCCACTGTGAAACATAACTTTCGGAATGTTTCACACACAACACGCGCACATCACACACCCTTTCCACACGTGTACCGTCACTCTTTCACTTGACGACACACAACCAGCGTGGCCAGTGCCCCATATGACCCTGGCTGCAGGTCACCATGACAAAATAGCCACAATCCTCATCTAGCTCATTCAGAGCGAGCGGCCTTTAGCAGGTGTTACGCACCGGCCGTCGTCGTCCGAAAACCCCCCTGCCATGCGGCGCACCCCGTCGCACAACAGTAACAGGGGCCCCTCTCCTCCTCGCTTTCTCGCTCGAGGAGGGACCGCTGCCGAATCGTCAGCATGCGTTGCAGCCACGCTGCACTCAGGTGAAGCTGAATGACGCAACAGTATCGGGAACCGCTCTCCTCCTCGCTTCCTCGCTCGAGAAGGGACCGCTTCCGGCTCGTCAGCATGCGTTGCAGCCACGCGGCGCTGAGGTGAAGCTGACTGACGCTGTCGCCTCTTCTTAGGCGAACCCTCGGGTTCGGCCGCTTTTGCGCTCGGAACGCTGTTCTCCACGACAAAGCGTTGGTCAGCGCAATCAGCAGACGGCAGCTTGGCGGCCGCATTAACGCGGACATGCAATGCTGGCGAGGCTATCTCTTCAGCCACTCTTGCAGCCCTCCCTGCAACTCCCTTGGGCAGCATTACATGAGCGGCCGTACGCTGATTTGCACTTTCCTTGCTCAATTCGCTGGAGCTCCCCGCGGCAATCGCATTCTCGCGACTCGACATTTGGGCATCTCCAGAAGCACAGGATGCACTTCGCGCGGCACCAACTGCATCCGACTCACGCAATTCCCGGGCTGCCGCATCCTGCGAAGCAACTGGCCACTCGGCCACGCTGCCGGAATGTTCTCCGTCTCCGCACGCTGCGACAACGGGCTCACGCTCAACTGAAGCCAGCCTCAGTCCCTTCAGTACTGCTGCTTTAAGAACTGCGTAGCTCTTGCGCTGCTCCCCCGAGAGTCCAGCTAGGCACCCTCTAGCCCTCACGCTCAAGTAGGGAAGAATTACCCCTGCTCGCCATTTTGGCGGGACAGAGTAGGAGTCTAGCCTGGCCTCGGCACCAGCGAACCAATCAAGCACAAGCGCTTCCTGGGAGGGCATATCCACGAGCACCCCTTGCAGCATGCTCATGAAATCTAATCTCCCATCCATCTCGCTGCACCCTTGCGCTCGCTGCCCGATCGGTGGGGCGGTGGCGTTGTTAGCTCTTCTCAAACGCTCACTCGTTATACGTTCCGCTGCTAACTCCGCCTCAGCAATCTTCAATTTCGCCTGCAGTAGCGCCTTCTGCTCAGCGAACGACATGGCTGACCTAATCCTGACGCTTGCTGCCTCGTCAGCCCTCACACACAGCTCCACCGCACCATATCTAACCGCCCCCCATTATCTCAGGGCTGCTCATGTAGTACCCCCTACATGTCATGGTGAGCCACGCACCCAGGATCAAGTGACGCACTGACCTGCATAGTTCGGTGCTTGTGGTGATGGGCTGGATCCGTCGAGGTGGCTATCCGTATCCACGCGGCGCCGGCCGCGTTTCTCCCTCTCGGGGCTGCAGGGGTGATCCTGCTCCTTCCGATGAGGCGTCCGCCACGGCACTAGAAGTCCCCGCCTTCTGCCGTGGCCAGCTCACTCACTGCTCCAGCCGTTCCCGTTCAGCAGGCTGCCGCTCTCCGTTGAGAAGTCCGCTGAGCGCCGATCGAGCCGCTTCTCCGCCAGGCTGGCGAGCTCGCTACTCCCGCCGATTTCGTACAGCAGACCGCGATTTCTCCGCCTGCTCCGTCCGTCGAGGAGCCGTCTCGCCCGCCGGCCGGCTGAGTCGTCGCTGTTGAAGATCCTGTCGACTGCGCCAGTTATCTTCGTGATGTGTTCTTTTCCCCGGGGCTTCTCCTCCAAGCTGCAGCAGCGCTGAAGATCTGACCCCGGGTATCGTCAACCGACAAACTCAGCCTCCGATACAACACTGTACATTTATTTACAGCCCGGCGGGCGACTAAAAAACAGTACTCGCGCGGAGCCCGAAGACAACGGACCGAGCTCTCCTGCGCCCGGGCCGCGTCTCCACTGTCTTCATCCCTTCGTCTTGCCGCTGGGGCCGGGGAAGGGGGAAGAGCGAGTCCTTCGTGGGGGTCCAACCCCATGTGGTGGCGATTTGGCGCATCCGGTGCGGGCAGGCGCGATCTTCCTCGGAATGCGCGACGTTTCCAGGCGCCGCGCGACACGTGCGTTTCATTACCGCACCAGTTGGCGTGCCGAAAAGCCCGACAGGGTCCATCACGTCGCAAGCGGAGATCTGCCAGGGTTGGTGGCTCTCTACGGGCTGCATAAGTCCTGGTGGTTTTCCTCCTCTAGGTTAGGCTCTTTGTCAAGCGAGGCAACTGCGCGTGTACTTAAAGACTTCTCATACGTGGCCCGGTGACGACGCGGCTGAGTTTTTCGTAAGTATTTTTACTGTCGCTATGTCCTGCCAGGAGGGGGGGGGTGTCGTTATAATACTTTAGAAAAGCCTGCCGGAGTTTTTTTAGATAAACACTCGCAAGGGCGACTCGCCGTTGTCAGAGTCTTCCCCCCCTCTGTAGCGTAGGAGGATACCGTAATCTGCCTGCACATATCAGGCGTACTCCGCGTTGTGGCTGCGTGATTGTCAGACTTGACACTTTTTATTCAATCAAAGTTATGAAGAAGCAAGCGCTATCCTTACCAAAAAAGCTGCAGGGCGAACCGAAAAATCTTCTGCTGTTGCTTTACAGTGAATTTCTTTTTTTCTTTTTTGGTAGGATGGCCACCAGGGGGCCGAGCTGAATGAACGTGTTCCACGTCAGCTCTGTCTTTCCACGGCTCTTGTGGCGTAATTTTCTACAATTCCTCGGAAATAACCACGGCATCGAGTGTCCAGCGAACCTCTGTTTCGGTGGACACCTCTTCTCGAAGTCTGGACCCTCGCCCGGCCTGCAGCGGACGAGAACTCCTTCACAGGCGGGGCCGCCCTGGCCTAGGCCTAACCATTCGAACGCGAACCTCGGCACTCCTTGCGGCTCTCGGTGCCTTCCCCCTTCGCCCGGAGCAGCAAAATGGAGCGCATTGAGGTGGACGTTGAGTCTATCTCGCCCGAAGACCTAAGTGAAGCGGCTGGGTGGCTTACCAGTCACCGGCGACGGAGCGCCCGCGCTCTAGCCAAGCTAGGCCTCGCCTCGGGCGGCTGCTCCAGCAAGCCCGTCACTGCCTCCCAACCAAGCAGCAACACGTCCCGTCTGAACACGCAAGCCTATCGGTCGCAGCGCCTGTCCCGCCAGCCGCCGCTACCAAGCGAGGACATTAAAATCGTGCTGCGGCCCCGAGAAGGGCTGGACATCACCAAGATAAGCCAAGCCGGCTTGCGTGACAGAGTGTTGCGCTCGGCCGGAATAAGTTATGACGAGGCAGCGGACGATATACTTCGCACCAACGTCGTAAAAAACGTCATTGTCGCCAGCACTCCAAGCATGGTACGGGCGAAAAAATACACGGCCATACAAGAGCTCCGCTTCGGGAACATCACCTACAAAGTGAGCGCTTACGCGGCGCCACCGGAGGACACTGTCAAGGGTGTTATCCACAACATCCCCGAATATGACAGTGCCGATGACATCACGCGCAGCCTCCTCTACAAGAAGAATCCTACGATTCTCCAGGCGAGAGGCATGGGCCGTACTAACTCTGTCCTCATCGTCTTCGAAGGACCTAAGGTACCACACTATGTGTACTACAGAGGTGCGGAATACCGTTGCTTCATTCACAAGAAGAGGCACGAACTGTGCGACAGCTGCGGCCGTCTAGGACATCGCTCGGACGTTTGCCCAGCGCCCGACAACAAAGTGTGCAAGATCTGCGGCACCGAGGCTCCGGCGGACCAACACGATTGTGAACCCAAGTGTGCACTGTGTGGCCGCGATCATCCTACGGGAGATAAGAAGTGCCGCCAGCGGTTCCAAACCCCATACCTTCTGAAGAAGCGGAAATGGGAGAAAAGACTACAACAGCGACTGCAGCAAGAGCAAGAACCCTGTCATCGCCGAGGACAGCAGTGTTTCTCCAATGGCATTGCGTCGTCCCTGCTCAAGTACAACGGGACCTCAGCGGATCAACGCGGACGAGACGACTCGTTCCCGGAACTCTTGCAAAGTGAGCATCAGAGCCGACGGGATGGGAGCCACGGGGCAGGATCCCATGACGTCTCCTTCAGTAGTCGACACCGCTCCCGATCCACATCGCGGAGGAAGACCCTCAGCAACCCGGGGCCCAACAACCAAGGACGGCAGTCGCGATCCACGTCGCGAAACAGACGTCAAGCAGGCGGCCATTCTCAATTAAACAAGGTGAGCTGGGCGGATACGGTCTCCCAGTGCAAACAAACTCAGAAAAATAATGCTTCCACAACCAACGCCTTAAAATCCCACCACTCAGATCATTCTTCCGAGACAACCAAAATCAAGCAGATGCTGAAAATACTATGCTCAAAGCGAAAATCGCCAAATTGGAAGAAACAAAAACCCCTTTCGCAAGCCCCGGTGGCGCATGCCCTGGTACCCAACCGACAGACCCGGTCAGCCCGACAGCGCAGCTCGCTACTGTCAATTCACAAACCGCGCATACGCGTGCCTCTGTCGTATAGATGGACACTGCGGACTCCCCTCCCTCAAAACGTAAAGCCCAAGCGATAACCTCTGAGAGCTCTAGTGAGGCCGCAGGCGCGAGCCCGAATAAAAACGTTGACGACGGCATGCTCCGTCAGTTTGGAGAAACCCTCACCGAAACTCTTACTGAAACTCTCAGCGCCAGATTCGGAGCGATGCTGAATAAGTTCGGCGAAAACGTTGATGCCCAGATTGCCAGCCTGAAAGCTCGAATAACAGCACTAGAGAATGGAATCCCACGAGCCGGACGGGAAGTGGGACCGGGTCCCATCAAGTCCACTAAACCCTATTCCCGCCCCCCGCCGGCGGACATCCCCAAAATTGCAAATGATCATGTCCAATAGCTCGTCCAACAGAAAAAGCAAAGCCAACACCTTGATGGTGTGGCAATGGAATTGTCGAGGATTCAAAAGAAAACGTGCTCCTTTAGAACTATTCATCAAAAGCAAGAATTCGGATGAAATACCTGATGTGGTCTGTCTCCAAGAGACAGGCGTTTTTGCCCGAATGTCAAACTACAAATCTTTCAATGACCTAGAAGGCTGATGCATCTGGTGTAAACAGACAAGCAAAACCCCGCAGTCAGCACCCTTGTTAGGCGGAAAACCTCCCAGCCCTGCGGCGCGAGACGGGTGTGACGCGGCGTCCATGCCTCACATCCTTGTAGAAATTATCACAGACCAGAAACCACTATGCCCAGAGCACGTTTATCCTTAATGTGTATAGCTCCCCAAAAAAATACTCATAAATTTAGTAAACTCTTCCGGAGAGCTGTCGAAATAGCAAGAGGGAACACACTGTTGATTGTCGGTGACTTTAATGCACACCCATACGGAATGGGGCTTACAAGCGGGACACCATAAAGGGGCGCAATCTATGGCTTGATGCCCAGAGAGAGGGTCTCAGCTTGCTCAACGATCCGCGGCATCCCACCCGTATTGGAACAGTGTAGTGGGGACACTACCCCTGACTTGACCTTTGCCAAAAACACGCGTACGGAAGCAACCTGGCTAAATACCCTAGGCAAAACCTCGCAGCGACCACTATCTTGTCACTATCGGGGTAAATTCTGGGCAGGCAGCGAAAGGAAGTCCGGTAAAAAACTACATCTCATCGACTGGGATGCATTCCGCGCGCTTAGAGCCGAAGCACGAGGCCCTCTGGCCGCGGGAGACGGTACTTCTGAAGTCGAAATAACAAATATTCAGAGCTGGGCAGAACAACTTATAGCGGACACAAAACGTGTCACTAAGGTTATACCGGAAGAGGGAGAGATACAACAGGCCGACGCAGAGTTGCTGCATATGTGGGAAGCTAAACACAGCTTACACACACGACTCCAGAAGCAAAAACTCAACCGAACCCTGCGGCGACGACTGGCGGCCCTGAACCGTGATATTGAAACGTACGCCGCAAGCAACTAACTCGGCAAAATTGGCATAGCACATGCGATCGCCATGGACTGCGAAATAGGCCTTCGCAAAACCTGGAACATCTTACGCTGTCTGATTGACCCCGAAAATAGTAAAACTACTCGAAGAAACAACATCAGCATACTTCTCATAAATTCAGGGAACAACACGGAATTGCTCAAAGCCATTCAGGACAGATACATTGGCGACTGCACCGCGAGAGGCTTCCCTCCGTACGTGGGCAAACGAAAATGCTCTTCTTGACCGGCCCATCACTATAAGTGAAGTTAGGGGAGCATATCTTGGCATTGCGCACTCACTCTGCTCCTGGCCCGGACGGAATTACAAATAAAATGCTCAGAAACCTAGATGACGAGTTCCGTTGCAGCCCTCACACGCTATATGAACGTATGCTGGGAGACTGGGCAACTACCACCTCAGTGGAAAACGGCCATGGTCGTTATGATACTAAACCGGGCAAAAAAATCCAGATTAAAAACCTTAGACCTATTTCCCTCACTTCCTGCGTAGGGAAACTATTGGAACACGGTGTTCTATATCGAATCACCAACTATATGGAAGACAATAGACTTTTTCCGCACTCTATGATCGGGTTCCGTCCAAAACTCTCTACGCAGGATATCATGCTCCGTCTTTAAACATGACGTCATCGACGGGGAAGCTGCTCCTCTCTAGATACCAGATCTATATTGGGGCTTAGATTTAACGAAGGCGTTCGACAACGTTAAACCATCGGCAATTCTTGACAACCTCGGCCGCCTGGGGCCTTGGGAAACGGGTATACAACAACGTAAGTAACTTCCTATGCGAACGCACAGCTACTCTAGCTGTAGGGGGACTCCAATCAGATGTGATCAAGCTTGGGAGCAGGGGAACTCGAAGGGTTCAGTCCTTTCCCGTTTCTTTTCAACGTAGCCATGATGGGGCTTCCCAAAATACTGCAAAAGATCGATGGTCTCCAACACAGCCCTCTATGCGGACGATGTCACGCTTTGGGTCAGCGGAGGCAGTGAAGGGCAAATTCAGGACATCTTGCAACAAGGCATTGAGGCGGTACGTAAGTCCCAGGGGCCCTCAGTTGCTCCTCGCAAAAGTCAGAATGTTGCTCTACAGGCCCAACTAGTAGGGGTAGACGTACCGACCCGAACCCCCCGGTTGTGAATATTTTCGCGAATGGAACGCAGCCCATCCCCACAGTGTCCAGTATACGGGTTCTCGGTCTCCGAATACAGGCCAATGGACACAACTCGGAAACCGTCTCGCGCTCCAAAAAAGCGTGCATCAGACTACCGACTCATATCGCGAATCGCTAACCGGCATCACGGTATGAAGGAGCACAACCTTGTTCGATTAGTTGAAGCCTTCGGCCTCAGTAGGATAACCTACGTCACCCCTTTTCTACACCTCAGAAAGGACGAAGTCAAAATTGACGCCCTTATTAGACGGGCCTACAAGCAGGCCATCGGCATTCCGATCACTGCTCCGACCGAACGTTTCGAGGCGCTGGGGTTTCACAATACCCTTAGCGAACTAATAGAGGCTCAACGGCTGGCTCAACGGGAACGGCTTAGTCACAGCCAGACGGGTCGGCATATTCTCGGCTCCCTGGGCATCAACCACCTGCGAACAGGCAATCACAAGATACCCTTGGCTCCCGAAGTGCGCGATCAAATTCACATCCCACCGTTCCCTAAAAATATGCACCCGGTTCACAATCAGGAATGCAGGCAGGCAAGGGCGAAAGCCCTGCACAAACGATTCGGAAATTCGGAGGACGTGCTGTACGTGGACGCGGCCGACTATCCGGGTCGCAATGCTATGGCAATTGCAATAGTCAATCACCAGGGCAATTCCATCAGCTCCGGGTCGGTCCGCACGAGCGAGCCGGAGGTGGGCGAAGAGACGGCCATTGCCCTGGCAATGACGGCATCCGCAAAAATCAAATACGTGGTGAGCGACTCAAAGTCTGCTATTATAAATTACGCAAGGGGGTGCATCTCCCCAGAGGCATCTGCAATTCTAAGGATTGGGCTCAACAACATTCAGCGTTCGGGCAAGATATGTCTAATATGGGCACCTGCACACTCTGGCCTGGCTGGGAATGAATGCGCGCACGACGCCGCTCGAGGATTTTCTGACCGAGCTGGTGACGACAACAAACGCTCATTCACTTCGCTGTTCGGGTAGGGATCGCCTTGTGTCCTACAGGGACATAACTAATCATTACAGGCTAGAGCGGACCCGCTTCCCCCCGGCTCATCCTACCCTCAGTAAATGGCAATCCGTGGCTTGGAGACTTCTACAGACCAACTCGTATCCCAACCCGGTTGCGTACAGTCACTGTTACCCTGGGCAATATTCTGACAAGTGCCACCGGTGTAAGGACAGGGCAGACTTAGCTCACATGCTGTGGGCTTGTCCACAGGCGACAACGTTAGGTCGCAACATCGCTACTGTAGAGCAATGGGAGACCGTATTGCTCAGCTCCGACCCAGCTGATCAAGTCTGGGCCATTGAGCTGGCCGAAGACGCTGCTAGAGCCCAAGGGCTCTTGGCCGACGTCTAGGACTACTGGCTGTTATGCAATAAAGTTTTCACTCACTCACTTTTTCTGGTACAACGCATTTGTCAGTAATGTTGTAAGCATGTGAAGCTACTTGTCGACAGTTTCTCACGAGCCGATTGATGGCAGCGGACAAGAATACGGGTATTTCGCTTCGGTATCGGTTTGGTGAGCGGTTGCTCTTTATTTTCTTTCCATCAGAGAAAAGCTTGGAAATTATGTTCGCCGAATGTGCTAAAATGCTTCTTTAGCGAACTGGTTTGGCTTTAGAGCGTTCCGACGGTCAGTTTCTTATAGTGACGTTACCACCTTTGAATGCTTATTAACACGAAAGAAGCCCCAGAAATTATTTACGTGGTAGCTAACCGCTTGCATTCCGTGTTACGAATGAATGAAAGCTTTATTACTATATATCTTTTGCCGGTATAGGCCCCTCTGTTCAGGGAACCTCTAGGTGGCCTATCGTGGCTTCCTATAGGCGGTGTCATGTGGACTAGGTTTAGTCCTTGTCGGGGCTTGTTGGCGTCCCTTGCAGTGGCGTTGCAGGTTTTGCTTGATGGAAGCGGTGAGGACGGTTTTGTCTTCACGTGACGACAGTCCCACAATGGTGTTTTCGCCTGGTCCCTTGTTGCAGTTGCCGAATAGGTGACGCTGGTCCAGCACTCCCAGGCATTACGAGCACTTTAGAGCGGTTGGTGTCTAATTTAAGCAGCCGTAAAAGGTCTTGTCCTGGGATGGTGCTTCTTAGACTGGATAGTTGGTTGTGCTTGTGTGCTGCCACGATGCTTTCGCATGTTACGTAGAGTCCGGTGTTCTCGATGTGCGTGTTGGAGGTGCTCATCGGGACTCCCATGGCGAGCTTGGTGGATTTTTTAGAATGAATGAATGAATGAATTTATTGTCAAGAAAAGGGAAAGGAAAGGCCACCAGCAGGCCTAAATTGTCACACCTAGGGGTGACACCGGAACGCCTGCTGGTGTGGGGGTTGGGGCAGAGGATGACAGATTCATACAGAGGAGAGACAGATGATAGAGGTGACATGTTTACAGAACACAGGGGAGAGAGGGCCATATTTACAAGTTAACCCACACTCCCACACCCACACAAAGTCTGGAGCAAGGACAAAAAAAAACTCGTAAAAGTTCACACAGTCACTGTGCCAGAGAGTCAAGTGCCAGGCGGAGCCCTGAGGCATCCAGGTAGCCGCCCAGTGCCTCGTGGATGCTGTCCCTCTCCCTGGTGTTGCCCGGCGGCCATAGTAGCTCGTCTAGCGGCCGAGCCCTTCCTCCCAGGGCGGCCAGCAGTTCCGGCCTCCCTGCCGCATACTCGGGGCACTCGAAGAACAGGTGCGGCAGGGACTGGACAGGTGCGCGGCAGTGCCGGCAGGCAGGGCTGTCGGCCAGCCCCAGGCGGTGCTTTCGTTCCGCCGTCCACACCGCCCCCACGCGGAGGCGCAGGATTGCCGAACGCTGCTGTCGGGGCAGCCGTACGGCCCGCACAGGTGATGGGGCCTCTCCAGCAGCCAGCCGTGGGTCCGGGTGCTGTGCCCGCACGTGCCGCTGTATAAGCAGGCGGGAGTCGTCCGCCGCTGCCTGGGCATCCGTGGCCGCGGGCGTCAGCTCGTGGGCCTCGGCGGCCAGCTCGTCCGCCCGCTCGTTGCCCTCGAGCCCGATGTGGCCGGGCACCCACTGCACATTAAGCTTCTCGTGGTGTTTCTTGGTTAGCGTACAATAAGGTATGGCGTATCTGATACGTGACGTGATGAGTGCGTCATGAAGTTGTAGTAGATCGGCTTCTTTGAGGCCACTATGTCTGTTGGCAATTCTCCTGCTGACTTGTAGGAGCTGGTTTCCTTGTCTTATTACGTTAGCTACCGCAGCGTCTCCCTTTCCGTTTGTGTGTATGTGTAAACCTAGAATTTGTGTCTCCTTCACTGTTGGTAGGAGTTGTTGGCCGATGTTTAGATGTATCGGAGGTGGATGCCATCTTGGGTGATGGACTGGCAAGAGGCTAGACTTTTCAGGGATGCACAACACTCCGATTCCTGCAGCTGCCGTTTGAAGTGCATCCAGGGCCTCTTGTAGCGTATCCTGAATCTGTCCTGCCGACCTCTGCGTGACCCATAAAGAAATGTCGTCTGCATACAGGAGGTATCGAAGTCCTTTTATGTCTTTCAGAGCTTGGTGTATTTTCAGCGTAGCTAGGGGGAATAGCGTTGGCGAAATTATCGCTCCCTGAGGGATGCCTTTCTGGGGGTGTCGAATTTCTTGGGATTGATAGTCGCCGATCTGGATGGAAAGTGTTCGGTTTTGCAGGAATTGAAGGACGTAGTTATATACTGGTGTTCCACAGTTCGCTTTGGCCAGTTCCTGCAATATAGCGTTGTGAGTTACATTATCAAACGCTTTCTGCAAGTCTGCAGCTACTATTGCTCTCAATTGTGACGCGCTGGGCTCTTTTATCACTTCTTCATATAGTGCTAGGAGGATATCTTGTGTAGATAGTTTTGGTCGGAATCCTAGAAGATTGGAGGGCATGTGATGGTGTTCTTCAAGATGCTTTTGCAAACGTCGTAATACCATTCGTTCGAGGAGCTTACCGGCGTTGGATGTGAGTGTGATGTGTCTGAGGTTTAACGTATAGATTGCTTTTCCTGGTTTTGGGATAAAAATCATCTTCCCTGTTTTCCATTCGGTAGGCAGAGGTTTTTTCAATTCCATATGTTGTTAATATGTTGAAGCAGCCATTCTTCACCTTCATCGCTGAGGTTCCGGAGGCATGGGTTCGTTATTTGGTCTGGTCCCGATGTTTTGGCTTGTTTACAGTCTTGCAGAGCAGCTTTGAGTTCACTGAGGGTAAATGCCGCGTCAAGAGCTTCGTTTTTACTGCCGTTGTAGTTCTCGTAATTCGGGTTGTCGTGTTGAGGCATGTACTTCGTTTTTAGTTCTTGCAGGAGTTTCTGAGGGTCGTCGTGTTCGTTGGGTAGTCGTGCTATTTTTTGCCTGTTGCTGTTCTTTGATGTGGTGGGATTGAGGAGGTGTCTAATCAGTTGCCATGTTTTCTTAACGCTGAGCTGTCCCTGCAGGGTATTGCATAGGTCGGTCTACTGTTTCTTTAGGAGCTGGTTCGTGTAGTCCTGTATGTGGGCGTTCAGTTCATTGATCCTTTTCCTTAGGGAACGGTTGGTCTTCTTGGGTTTCCATCTTTTCAGGAGGGCTTCCGGAGCTTCCCAGCAGTGAAGTAGGTGTTTGTCCGTCGCCGGTTCTCCTTCTTGCTGCGTAGGGCTTTTGGTGTGTTTTTATCTTGCACTGTCGTATTTGTTCTGCCCACTGTAAGTTACCTGCGCGACGGCCGAGCTGCGCTTCGTTTCAACCTGTGCTAGGACACATTTTTTGTAACTTGTTTGCACTCTCAATATTTGTTTCGCTTTTACGCGTTGTTTATTGATATCTATGGTGGCATTTGTTCCATTTACTACATGTGATGTATGGCGAAATTACGCCGAAAATTCGCTAGCTATAAAGGTTTTTTGGGCTAGCAAGTTTACCAGAATAAGAATATGGAGCTGTTGTTAATGGTTTCGAAATGAGCTGGTCATCTCACTTTATAATCATTGTATTATTTACAAACGCGTGTTTTTTCATGAAACATCGTTTCTCTAGAATTGTATTGTGTACAGCAAATGAACGTGGTGACCTCTGCAGCAATTTTCTGTGTACGATGAATTATACGAATATGTCTCTTATGTTTGTCTAAGCGACACAGAATGCGGACATTTGTACTTACTATACGAGACACAGCTCTGTGCTATTGTGGCATGTATTGAACATCGCTTGCGATACGTTACGAATAAAATGGGTGAATAAACAACATTTCCACCTACTACTTTTTCTACCCCAAACAAATTGTCACGCTTCATGGCGTGCTGGCTCGCGCGTATTCAGATAAGAAAGATATCCAAACAAATGTGTTGTAGCACGTGCTAAGAAGTCCAAGCAAATTAGCAACTGAAAGCTGACGAAAACAAGATGTGCAGCAGTAAGGCAATCTGAAAAGCAAAATGCAAGGGGTGTTTGTTCACGCTTGCGGCACACAAAGACAGTCGCTCTCGTGCAGCCCATAGCAGACGATAAGCGGCACGGCGTTTCCCCCTCGCGCATCAACGAAGGCGTTGCCATAGCAGCATCAGTGATTTTTTTTTCGGTTTGACAGTTTGGCCTACCAAACACCAGTGGACAAATTGGCGCTAGTGGCGCAATTATCGGTACCTGGGGGAGGCGACCTAGCCCTTGCCTTTGCTGCTCCGCTCGTTCACCCACGAAATCTGCCACCACACACTTCTGCGGCCGCCGCCCCCCTCACGCCACGCGCACCCCAGCCCTGTATTATCCCCCCGCACATGCGCAGTCCCTCGTTCTTCGGTGATGCACGCGTTTGAGCGCGCCTGCTCGGCTACCAACTTCATGAACCGTCGCCGCGTGTGCACCGATGCGCTCCGTCTCGTGCGCGCTGTAGACGCACGGGCACTGCAATCCGCGCACGTGCTTATAAACTAACGAAAACATATGCAGCTGTGGTGACTCCATGACCACTTTCCGGCAATGATTTTATGAAGTCACAGAATCTTGCTTGTGCGGTCCGCAGCCGTCGAGCGTAGCCATCGCAAAGAAAGATGACGGGGCGGTTATAAGTGGGACCTGTTGTTGCGTTCGTCGCATCAGTTAAATTGTTCCATGCAGTTAACACACCAATAAAAATGTTTGTAGTGCTGGCCCACTCTACGTGACGGTTACCCATATTACGTCCCTGTAGAGCGAAATTTGATCTGTTTTCATTATGTCTTGCGATTTCTCGCTTTAAAAAACTCTTTAAAAAACTCTCGCTTTTGTGGGCGGAATGGAGCGAATCAATTACCGAAGGCAAGCTCCTCCTAAGTAAACAAAGCTGCATTTTACCTTCGTGGCCACTTTAAAAAGTTGCCCTCTTTCTGTATCCTAAGATGGACATTCAACTAATACGTGAAGAGCGCATAGTGGTCCCCCGCATCTGCTGCAAGCTAGTTTCTGCGCACTCTTTCTATGATGTCAACCTGTTGGATGCGATTCGTAGCCTACAGATAGCTTTTTCCATCGCTCGGTTTTTTTTTTCTCTGTTGGATTTTCGCAGTCGGAGTTTTCGTGCATGTAAATTGTTATCCGACCTTGAATAACGGAATTAAGAAGTTGTTTTTCTGTATGCACATCTGTTTTTGGAAGTGGTTATTTTTAATTGATAAATAAATATTCCTCCCACATTCAGAGTAATTGCTTTAAAGAGGTGCCTGAACGGGATACAGTCAAACAAGAAAAATTGATGTAGCCGTTACGATTTGTTTGCGCTGGTGTTGTTGCATGCTATGTGCTCTTGCTTGCACATTGATGTTGAATTGATTCCAATACCTCAGGTATACGAACCTTAGTTCGGATGTTACATATCATCATGCTCACACTCGAGTAATAATACCACAAATGAATTTTGAAGTTCCGAATCGAAATAAAGAAAAGCATGAACAAATAAATGAACATACGCGAGGGGCGTCGTCGATACAGAACAAAGGCTCCGCGCATCAAGCTAATAGGCCCAGTTCTGATTGCTTTCTCTTTAAAAACCCTGCATCCACTAACAGACGGTTCATTTTCAGTTCAGTTCAGTTCAGTTCAGTTTATTCATCAAAAGGAATCTAGATGAATACACGTGGATTCCTTTACTAAAAGTTGTATAAACAACTTGACTAGGGCCCAGGCGATTCATGGCGCGGCATACAAGACATTGCATATAGTAAAAAAAAATATTAGGAACAAGTGCAATGTTTTTTTTTGAAGATGTGTAGGATATAAACAACAACAATAAAAATTCCAGTAGGTATCACAAAACATAGCATATAACAAGAAGGATACTGGATGAAACATTAGCAAAGAGCACTGTTTGTAGCAAAAAAAAACAAAAAGGAATAAGGGGAGCAAGCACATGTACGTAACTTAGTACAATGCAGCAGTGACGGATAATTATTTGAATAAGTAAACGTATAAGCGGGGAAAATACAAAGCGAGAGAGAGCGGGTTTTAACTCCAGCATAACAAACAACTACTAAAAATATATGCGCAGACACTGGCAAAAGAACTGAAACAGGAAGAAACACCTGAAATAATTCAACTCTCATCAAGTAGTATCAAGTCTACAAAATATCGATGGGTTTCCCTAAATGAAAAATGTTGTACTGCTTAAAATCTGTTAAGAATATCAGGAAGGTTATGCCGAAGAGATTGTAGCTTGTAGTTTGTACGAAAGCGGGGCATGTGCCAGGTGTCACTGTTGCGCGTGTTTACTACGTTTGTTGTATGTGTTAGCAGTGCTGTAGACGATAAAAAGTTTTTTGATGGGACGGATGAAAACTAAAAGGAGCGTATGATGCGGAAATGGTACATATGCTGAAAATCTATAATATTACAGGAGTTAAATATACCGGCTGTTGGTGATAAATAATGCACACCTCAAATGAGTCGCATGATTTTTTTTTGCAATATTTGAATTTTTGTTATATTTGTTTTTGTCGTGGTTGCCCAGATTAGGCTGCAGTAATTGAGGTGGGATTCAAATAATGCGAAGTAGAGTTTCAATTTTACTTTTGAAGGTAGAAGTGACCTGGGTGCGGGCCAAAGCCCCTGTTGCTGAAGAAAGTTTTTTACAAATGTTACTTGATATGGGTATCTCAGCTGAGGAATGCTGAAAAGGTGACACCAAGAATTTTGATTTCATTTAATATTTCAATTGTACTGTTTGAATATTTAATGATATGGTTTAGTTTCACTGGTTTGTGTTTTGCTCTAAATATAATACCTTTGTTTTTACTGGGTTTATATTTATTCTGTTGGATTGGGACCATGAGTGCAACCTTTCAAGAATACCGTTACATTTCATTATTAAATTATCTTCACATTTACCAGATATCAGTAAAGTACAGTCGTCAGCATACATTATAAATTTTGCTTCCGAGTCAATTTTTACGATATCATTAATGAACACATTGAAAAGGGGGGGGGGGGGTCCCAGTACACTTCCCTGCAGTACACCCGTTGTTGTGGGCAAAAAGGATGAAATGTTATCATCAATACAAACGCATTGGTGCCTGTTGGTTAAAGGGACACTGAAGTGAATTTGTCAAGCTCCCGTTTTTGCTTGGACTGCGTAGACTGGCTCAAATTAGCACACTTTTCATCGTTTATCCGGTTGACAAATCGGTAATTATTTTACAAAGCGCGAAAGAAGAAAAACTACTATGCGCGGTTTGCGGTGGTCGCACCAACTAAAGCTGTGACGTTAGGAGGAGCGGGCACTGTGATTGGACGATGCCCAAGGTGAGCAACCAAACAAGTTTCGGTTTCGGTTTCGGTTCTGTAAAACACAACTGGTGACGTTGTTGGATGGGCATTCTCAATAACTCAGTAATCATCGTACCGCGCTTCTGCCATGCTGTGAAAATGCAGTAAAGATAAGCCTCCCAGGACGGCTTGGAATCGTAGCATTCACTCGCCGAGGCCTACGCAGTGCATGGACGCCCTCCGCGTACCCGCAGACGCACAAATGTCATGCGCTTTTCCCCCATATTTGGAGCTTGCCTCACTCATGCCTGTACCGTAAAAAGCGTGTTCGCACCAGGCCAAGGGTCTGTTCATTCTGGCCTGTGCCCACTGCCCGCAAGCAGTCGGTGCTTATAGCAACAGCACGCCAACGAGAACTCGCTAGCGCACCAGTGCCAGCCTGCGCGCGTTCTGTGAACTAGTTCGTGGAGCCATGAAAGTTGCGGCCCAAAAAAAAGGTGAACTCAATGTAGAAATTAACTTAACTTAAATTAACTTAAAAAAAAAAAGCACGTACCCGCGGGGACTCGAACTCGTGACTTGCGAAACACTTGCGACAACACACCTAGCGCCCCAGACCACAAGGCCACGAGACCTTTTTTTTTTTTTCTTTAATGCCGGTCTTCGACACAACACAGAAAACACAAAACAAACTTATTCACATGAGCAACTCGAGCGACAAGCCACCGACCTATATGAAGGCTGATGTCTCTCTAAAATTCCCTAAGGCATAGTCAAGGGTTCTATCCTTGACAGCCACTCAGGAGTGTATGCCTTGCGCTTCTGGACTTCTAGGTACTGGGATATAGACTCACGAAAACATTGCCGCGTAGGGCGGGCGTCCACATCACCGTGGAGCCCAGGCCATGTCGCGAGGCGCCATATGCTATGCAAGGCCACAAACATAACGAGGTCCAAGGGCGTCCCCTCCTCGTTTTCGACCTGCTAGATAGCGTATGCCATGGGGGCTCAGCGGGAAGTCTTTATGAAGGGTCCCCTGGAGGACATCCCACAAAAATACCGCAGCCCAACAATGCAGAAAAACGTGCTCTATCGTCTTCTGGTTGTTTACAAAGTGAACACTGAGTTTCCCCATGGCACAGGTATCCCTCTATCCTGCATCCAGGTTCCAACAGACAAGGTGCCTGTGTGTAATTTGAAGAAAAAGGTTTTCACACCAGAGTGAACCTCCATTCTTTTGACGCGCTTTAGCACATTTGGCCTGGCCAGCACGGTAATTATATCTATACATAGGGGACGGGAAAACAACATCGCAAATGTCCTTATACAGTTTTTTGGCGTGTCACAGAGGACAGGTACTCGCCAGAAAAACGTGCGAATAGAAAACGGGCCGTCATAACTATTTCCTTAAACTGCCAGATGTATGTCTGTTCTCTGAGCAATATAATGCGAAAACCGGGCAATGACCACCGATGTCAGATGTAATGGTGCCAGTGTCAAAAACAGGTGTGTCAAGGTTAGTGATAATCAAGTCAAGAATGGACAAGGAAAGCGCTGTCACACGAGTTGGCGTTGTGATTGTGTTAACAAAACCGTTGGAGTTAACGATGGTATGTAGTGTATCTGCAAGCGTTGAATGTTCAGAGTAATGAATATTAAAGTCACCAGCGCTGATAAGTCGTATATTGTTCGTATGCACATAGTCGAGAAAAGTTTCATAAAACTCAAAAAAGGTAAAGCGTTACCACTGGGGGGCCTGTACACGACAGACACAATATCTCGGTTTAGCTTAAAAGTTAACATTTCATAATCAGTCGTAATTTCCGAAAACTGGGAAACCAGTTCGAACTTAAGAGTTGTGTCAACATAAATAGCAACTCCGCCTCCCCGTCGATTCTTACGATTAGCACAAATGTGTTATAGCCATCGAGCTCAATTATGTCACTGTCATCCCGATACCAAGTTTCTGTTACTAGCACGAGTTTGAACTTAAATCG
The DNA here is from genome assembly GCA_013339765.2 of Haemaphysalis longicornis. Classification (NCBI taxonomy): domain Eukaryota; kingdom Metazoa; phylum Arthropoda; class Arachnida; order Ixodida; family Ixodidae; genus Haemaphysalis; species Haemaphysalis longicornis. Next base: position 136,509,606 of record CM023449.1, on the reverse strand, counting down.
AAATTCACTCAAAAAAATGTACAATTGTGTCGCCTTTGTTTGAGGCCGAGCGGGTGTTTATATGCAACACCGACATAAGGGATTGTTTGCGGTTGTGTTAGAGACTTAGGTAATAAGAAATTGTGATAATTGCTTTGGACCATGATTGGGGTTGTTTTAGTGACAGGTATATTCAGCAGATCTTTGCAAGATCCTTTTCACAAGTGATGTGAACGGAGTTGCTACCTTCCGTTTGTCTCGCCAGGATTTTTCCATTCACGCACCACACAAACTTCCAGTCATGGTCCCGTCTTCTCTGAACCGCCATCCCAAGAAGTTTCTTTAGGGATGGGCAAAGGTGTCCGTTCACGTATATCGATGTTTGAGTTCCAAGTCCGATGTCGTTATTTGCGAGCGTGTGCTTCTTAGCCTTTTTGAGAACATCGTCACGTTTAGCGCGTGATTTAAACTGTACGACTATAATTGACTTTTCAGCCTTACGGGTAGGTACGCGATGACAAGCCTCGAGGTCAGAACTTGAAATAGGTTGTTCAATTAAACACCCATTTTCCGACACGATGCTTTCTACGCTTTCCCCTTCTCTGGCCTCGACGCCCTGAATTTCAAGGTTTGAGGTTGCGGGAGTACTCTTCCTGCCGGACAATCCGTTTGTCTAGCTCTTCTGTTCGGCGTTCCAAAGCGCCATTTCGAGCTCGAAGTGCCTCATTTTCTTTTGTCATTCGTTCGTTTTTCGCGATTTCAGCGTCCAGTTTTGCCTTCAGCTCATCAATGGTTCCATGCGCATGCTCAACGCTTTTTATCAGTTCGGTTTGCTCATTCTCCAGATCACGAAATTCATTTCGGAGTGCACGCTCTACCGCTTCACGCGAGCTTTTTATTTCCTGACGAAGTTCTTCTTTGATTTTCGCGATTTCGCTTCGTAGCTCTTCTTTCATTTTTGTGGAATCCTTTGACATGCTTCCAGAGACAGGCAATGAACAACAGACAAAATACAGCAAAGCTTGGCAGCGGCGACAGTAAAAGTACGGAACCAAGTCACCCACACGTTAGCACTAACCTGCGCACAGAGGCAGGACCGCGTACTCAGTCGGGGTTCGTTCCAGCTGCCGCCAGCCGCCAATTTTGGCATTTTTTATTCATCGGTTTGCCCAAGAAAGGGCAACAGCCATTTTTGTAAGTGTCAATACGGCAGATTTTGTGTGTTCGCTGGCACTGCTTCGTCGTTGTGTGTTTATCGTATGACGTTTATTCTACTCAGCCACGGACACTGGCAAGACACTCCTAGCTGTCAGTTGGATGCACCTGTTACCGAAAGAGGCGTTGCAAAAAACACGAAAAACGAACATTTAAGGCGTTTTTTATTTTGAAGAGCGCTGCGTAAATCCATTTTCGTACTTGTGTAAGATAATCCTCCATTGCACGAAGTTAAACTGCTTCTTTACACTCTGGAGAAATCATTTCCCATGTACGAAAATAAAGTGCATCGGGCTTAGCTGGTGACGTTTTATTCCCACGAGACCATTTTTTTTTGTTTTTATGAACTAAAAGAAATCTTCTCCTGCGCATCTCGCACTGCATTTCTTAGCTGTGACCTCATACGTCTTTGCAATATCAGGATTGTTCCGTATGAACTCATAACGACGCACGACGACCATATCAAAGAGGATGCGAAACAGCGCATCCTCTTCGGCCAGAAAACTCGAGCTACGTAGACGGGAACAATAATAAAATAAATGTTTTTGTTTTTATATAGCGCTCGGTTGCGGAAGTTGCCTATCGCCGGTTCCGCTGCCCGCCGACAGTTGTGCGTACACGGCAGGCTTTGCGTCTATTGTTCAAGGAGTTAGCCGAGATCCGTGAAGCCGCGTCCTCGAGCTTCTACGCATTGTAGCGGAGTCCACCGCTACCAAGTGTTCCGTCAGTTGACTCCTTATTTATCCGTCTTTATTTCTCATGTGTAAGGGGAGCCAACATAGAAGTCTCCAGAATGAATTACACCTGCGGGACTTCCTATGTCTGCTTTGAAAAACACCCGGGATTGCGCTCATACTTTAAAACTCCATTTAACAAAACCCGATCCAACGGAATTCCCGATCTGACGACCAGATTTTATTTCCCCGCAGGTACCTACACGGCTCAATGCTTTTATGAACTCGGACGAACGAGTTAAATTCAGCGCCATTCCCGATTTGGCGAAGTCTTCATGATTAACCAGCGCAAAATAAACGGGACGATAGAGGAGTACACTCGTCATTCTCGTCCAGTTTATTTTGCGCTGGTTAATCATGAATGTATACCAACTAGACCAGTTTTCGACCTTGTTAATGAAGTAGTTCGAGAAGAAGACACATTTTCATCACCAGCCTATCTACCTACTCCCACTGTAGGGCAAAGGGCTCTCCCATTATTCTCCAATTACCCTGGTCCTGTGCTAACTGCGACCAATTTATCCCCTCAAACTTCTTGATCTCATCTGCCCATCTAACTTTCTGCCGCCCCCTGCAACGCTAGCCTTCTCTAGGGATGCACTCTGTTACCCTTAATGACCAACGCTTATCTTTCCTTCGAATTAAATGCATTGCCGACGTCCATTTCTTCCTCTTGATTTCTACTAATATGTCCTTAACACGTGTTTGTTCCCTGACCCACTCCGCTCTCTTCTTGTTCTTTAATGTTACACCTATCATCTTAGGCTCCATTTCCCGCTGAGTCGTTCTCAACTTCAGTTGAACCCTCTTAGTGAGCCTCCAAGTTTCTACCTTGTAAGTGGGTACCAGTAATATGCAGCTGTCATGCACTTTCTTCTTCAGGGACAATGGTTTAGTTCAGAGTGACGTTGACAGAATTACCGTCTGCTGTAAATGCATGACTGTCTACGGAGGGAGTGTGGTTACAGAAAAGGCTGTAGCGCTCGCTTAATCAAAAATATCGTAAAATGAATTTGATGACAATGGCCTTCTGAGACGACTTTACCAGTACCCAGAGTTTCATTTACTCGGCAAAAGCAGTTTGTTAACAGTGAAGTTACAAATATTGCTAATTTCCCGTCTGCTGCCATTGTGGCCTTTTGAGTTGATCGGACAGCCCCACCTTTGTCGGCTGGAATAAAACTGTTTTCCGCCATATTTCATTCAGCTAATTGGCTAGGAATTACGGTCGATTTGAAATTACAAATAAATGTTCTTTTTTGTTTCGTGGACTGCTTGGACTGTGCCAAGCTATAATCATCCTTCCCTAAATGTAAGTGAAGTGAATGTTTGCTATACGGACACCGATTCCGTAAGCTGCCTTTTTAAGCGAAGCTCCAGGTGCAAACCCAGGAAACGCCTGGTAGCGTCCCCGTGACCTTCAAGCTCAGCCATGCTCCAACAAACGCCTCGTGATGTCTCGCGGCGCCGACGGAAGGCCACATACAACGCATCGGCCCCTATTGATCACATTCACGGCGCCGACGGATGCGCCACCGAAGCCGCTTCGGTCGCCGGCCGAAACATAATGTTTCTCAACAGTAATATTACTCATTGATTGTCGGGTTTAACGCACCTTCGCAACGCAGGTGGTGAGGCGCGCCGTAGTGAAGGACTCCGAGTTAATTTTGACCACCTGGGGTTTTTTTTCGTACGCCGAAAACTCGTACACACGGGTGTTCTCGCTTTTCGCCTCCATCGGAAAAGCGGCCACCGCGGCCGGGGATCGAGCCCGTGACCTCGTGCTCAGCAGCACAACGTCTTAGCCACTGAGCCACCGCGGCGGGTTCAACAGTAATATTAACTACGGGACGAACCAAAGCGGTAGCCGTGGTCGCTTCGGTCGCCGTCCGAAGCCAATTTGGAGCTGGCGCGCAAACAGCGTACTGTCCGCGTATGCAACGCCATGGGAGACGAGCAGCGTGGGAAGCACTACTACGACAAGCGACAACGAGAACAACGCCTCGTGGCTTCGGGAGACCAGTGGGTCCCGTTTTTCGGAGCCCAGACATACTTGGAAAAGCAGTGTAAAGGACGCATTCGGAACGCCATCTAACGGAAGCTTCGCTTCACGTCGATAGCCACCATGCGTTGGATTAGTCAATCTATTAGAATGGTATGAACGTGATGTGGAATGCCTAGAGAAATTGAACGCCTGCAAAGGAGCTTTTTTTTAAAACGAAGCTTCGTATGCCTCACTTGCGTCGTAGATCGTAACACCAAACCTCACTGCAGGAAAGCCAACTTTACGCAACGGTTTTCACGCAGGACACATAATGATGATGATGATGATGATGATAACACGCAAATCGCCTCAACAGAAAAAAACGCCTCCCGTGATCGGAATGGAACCTGCGTATCTCGCGTTATGATGCCGACGTCCATCTGATTGCGCGATTTTTACACGGTCGAAGCAGTTCTCGATGATGTATGGCCGATGGTGCATGTGACGACACTACTCCAACTATTGAATAAACATAATCCAAACAAATTAATAGCAAATGCCCACTGCCGTAACTTCGCCCAGAGAAAACTTCGCGTTTCAACCATCTTTCTTGTTAGATGAAAGGGGCTTTGATTTTTTTTTTTTTTTTGTTACGGACGTCGGACGCAGGTTTTTTTCGCTCAATGGCCCATTCAAAACTTGCGCAGCTGCGCTCAATTCATAAACAACGCCGATGAAACTGCGCAAAGAAAAAGGCAAACGATAAGGCAAACGACAAATAATCTCAGCGCAGGCGCAAATAGCGTCACAGGAATTTCATTCCCTCGGTGTTGTGAAGGCTGAAACTTTGCCCTGAGTTTGAGCCATTACAAGAAGCCATTCACCGGGGGGCACCTCGGGTTGTTATCGTATCTTTTTGCGGGAATTATGGCAGTTACGACTGCAGCAACGGAAAGAAGAACCAAGCTTATCATCCCACACCGTGCGCTCTGCTATAAGACAGTGAGATCGCGCTGCACAGACTCAACACGGCGTCGATAAAAACGCCGTATAGCGGACGTTCCGGCGTCATTTTTTCTGGCGGGGATCGCCTATTTCGGGGGACGCGTGCCTGGCGTTTGTTTCTAAACATTGCGCTACCATTGGCGCCTGCGGCTGATGACCCCGCCGTAACGTTTTAGTATCGAGTTCACGGGCGGCCAAACGGATACCCTAGTGGCATGTAAGCCTCTCTCACACACACGCGCTTGCTTGCATGCACACGTGCAGATATTACACACACACCACACACACACACAACACACACACACACACACACACACACACACACACACACAATATATATATATAGTATATATTATATATTATATATATATATATATATATATATATAATATTATATATAAAACCTCAGGTGCCTGTTCGTTTCGTGCGTTGTGGAGTCGGTGTTCATCAACTTATGCTTTCTGGCGGTCCTGTTTTCATTGGGCAAACCACTCGTTGTGTAAATATTAGTGGCAGAACATAAGCGCTCGCTAGACAGAAATGTGCACTCCCATGTCGTACGTCATTGTTCAAGTGCATGGGTGAGCTCCGATATTTAAAGGTTCTGCAATCCTTTTTGTGCATGGAAATCAGTTGGCGACGAAGCCTATCAGGCTATCACATGAAGACAAAAAGTATGCTGCGTGTAAGCATGCCTTCAATAGTTCTGTATCATATTAAAGTTTCAGTTTAGCGCGTAGCGTTAATTTTTTCGTGTATCAGTAAACCTGGCGTCGTCGGCGGGGTTGACTGTGAAGGGAAAATCGGCGCCGGCAAAAAATCTGGTACCGCTATCTTGCGGCGCTCAGTGAAACATCGGGATCGTAAGGCGCTGCCTTAGAGGATGGCGTGCGACCAGGAGCGGAAAGTTTTCATCGCTCGCGAACGCCGCTAGTTGGAACGAGGACGCCAGCGCTAGGTTACCTCAGTGTGGGACTCCTGAGCGCTACAAGCGAACGGTAATGCGAGGCGAAGGGGGTCGTTTTGAGCCACTCCACCAACATTGAGGGTCTCTGCATTTTCAACAGCGGAGCTGTTGTACAAGCCGTACGTTCGTCGTAGCAGGAACAAATACAAAGAAAATGCAGAGCGCTCGTGAGCGCGTGACTCGCGGCGACCACGGAGCGTGCTCGGTAAGTGCAGTGGCTTTAGAAAAAAAAAAAGAAAACTGGCAAAAACTCCGAGCAGCGAGCAAATGGTCAGCACACGTCAGCGCGTGCCTCGCGGCGGCCGCCGACTCCCCGCCTCGCGCAGCGGCTATTAGCAAAACAGAAAAATATCTCCAGAGTTGTCGTCAAGTGCTACCACCAGACAGCAGAGCAAAAAAAAAAAAGGAAATACCCAGCGCTAATGCCAAAGATGAAAAGACATTTTGCTTTGGATGGGTCACCACGGCCGCCTCATTCTCTAGGAGCCACCATTATGGATGATTGGAGACATGGCAGCGAGTGCGCAACTTCTTCCCGAGAGGACGTGCAGATCCGGCCACCGCTGCCTCGAGTCGATGACGAAGATCTGGCGGAAGTCTACAATGCTGAGGATGTCTTTGCATCCACCACCCGCCGCGAAGAAGACTAGGAGCTCTTCGACGCATATGACGACGACTACTAGCACCGCAACTATGCAAACAATGATACTGACACCTAACTATGCGTCTGGCAATGCTCACCTGCAACAGCTTGGCCAGTCAAGTCTTGCGCGTGAGCGCAGGCTTCCCTGAATTATTTTATTTTGTGTGCTTTGTGTTTGTTTCGTTACGCGAGTGTGACGTCGTCGGAGTGTGATTATGTGGTGGTTAGTCATAGTATTTCTCTCTGTGTCCGGTATTCAATAAAAAAATGTGTCACCTTTAGCGCCGTACAGTTTGCTTCTCCTCAGTTATTTCTCCTTTGCGCTGCCCCGTAGGGTGTTCACACCCCCGCCTCCCCTGCACACACGCACGCAAGGACGGAGGCACGCACACACGCATGTGTGTGTGTGCGCGCGTGCGCACGAGGGGCGGGGGTCGCGTGGCTGATTACTACCCGGTGGGTAGTCAAATGTGTTCGTGAGGTCGTGCAGTTCGTCTTCCAGATAGCCTTCCTAGTATGGCTGATTATATGTCGTGCTGGCATGATGAGATGCCACTTATGTAACCGGATCAGGTATCGACGAAAACCTGGCGTGCGTGATCGGCCTTTGATGTTTTTGTGTACCCGCACCAGATGGCTGCCCAGGTCACTGCTGCTTAGTCTCCGTGACGTAGGAGCCTCCACCAGGCAAAAATTTCCCCAACCCTGCGGCACTCCAGACCGTAGTCGAGGCTTTCTCTAACTTTCCAGGGGCGTGTCTAATATCTCGGAAAATCCTTCCTGCTGACGATCTAAATACCCACTTGCTTTCCCCAATCTTCCTTCAGGGAAACATATACACCCCACTCCCCCCCCCCTGCCTTACCCCCCTCCCGCGACTCTCTTTTCGAATCGCCGGGATGAATGCGGATTCACCAGGCCTGATCTTATGTGAGATAAAACCCGGTTGCGATTTCGGCAAGGTTGGCAGCGGCACAAACTGCGAAAGGCTTGCCCTGCGGTGACGGCGGCCGTGATAAGAGAAGGCGTGCGTTCTCTCGGCCAGCGTACCCAGCGGCACAGCTGGCCAGAATGCAGCAGAAACAGAAAGAGCAGTTCCCAGCCCCCCACCTCCCTTCGCGCTGGTGAAAGCAACGGTAGAGTCAAAGAAAGCTTCGCTTTGAAAGTATCATTTGCTTGCTCTTGTCGCGCTTGCGATGTTTTTTCTGCATTTATCACGTTATGCGAGGAAGACCCTCAACACAGTTGTCAATAACCGGGCGATACCACGAAGCCTTGTGAACATTTAGTGTTCAAAGGTTTCTTTTTTTTTAAACGAACCCTTTCCTCATCAGCAGTCAGTTCCGGGGGCGTGCGAAGCAGGACACGCAAGCTGATGCTGAAAATAAAGCAATGTACAGAAAACTTATTGGGAGTGGAATGCACAGCAACAGCAAGGAAATCTGGGCCAGTTGTTTAGGCACCACGGAGTTCTCGGCAAGTGCAGTGGCTATAGAAAAAAAAAATGGCAAAAACTTGAGGAGCGAGCAAACAGTCAGCGCACGTCAGCGCATGCCTCGCGGCGGCCACCGACTCCCAGCCTCGCGCAGAAAAATATCTCCAGAGCTGTCGTCAAGCACTACCAGGCAAGCAGAGCAAAAAAATAATAAAACCCATCCAGCGCTAATGCCAAAGATGAAAAGACACTTTGCTTTGGAGGCACGACCGCCACGACCACGACCGCCTCACTCTCTAGGAGCCACCATTATGAAGATTGGAGACATGGCAACGAGTGCGCCACTACTTCCCGAGAGAGCTTGCAGATCCCGCCACCGCTGCCTCGAGGAGGAGGAGGAATAAACTTTTATTAAACAGCAAGGTGCTGGTGTCAGGGGCACCCGCCCGGTGAGAGGAGTCCTCAGTCCAGGACCCCTTGGAGTCTACCGGCCTTCTTCGCTCTTTCGACCAACATTTGCTGGTCGGAGAGGTCAGATCTGGTCAGCATCTCCACCCACTGCTGAAAGGAGGGATTGGGGTTTGGTGTGAGTTGCGGCGTGTGGGAGCACTCCCAAACGATGTGGTATAGGGTGCCTTTCTGCGGGCAGTATTTGCAGTTGGCAGTGTATTGTGTCGGGTACATGGCGTGAGTATGCTGTTGTGAGGATAAGTGTTTGTTTGGAGTCTTCGTAGCGTGGTGGCGTCTTCTTTGGCTAGTCGGTGGTCCGGCACTGGATATTTGCGACGAGTCTGTCTGTAGTGCGACAATATTTCTGCGTATGTGTGAAGAGGCATAGATTTTGGATATGAATCTCTCTGGTGCTGGGTTTCCATCTCGGAGCCGGCCCGGTGTGAATGTTTCTCGGGCTGCGGCGTGAGCCGCTTCGTTTCCTTCGAGGGCGGTGTGTCCGGGCGACCAATTACGATTTCTATGCTTGGCATTTGGGGTGGTCGCTGCAGTATGTGCAGAACGGGTTTTGAAATTCTTCCATTTAAGTAGTTGCGGCACGCCGTCTTTGAGTCGGTGATGATGGTGATGTACTCTTTTCCAGTGGTGGCTGCGAGGGCAATTGCGGCTTCTTCTGCTATCTCCGTTGACTTTGTTAGGACGGTCGCTGCCGATAGCTCTTTACCCGCTGCGTCGATTACGCTGATTGCGTGAGCCGGCTGGTCCTGGTAGGGCGATGCGTCTGTGTATCTGGTGGTCGGCACATGTTGAAACCGTTTGCGGATGTATCCGATTCGAGCCTCCCGTCTTGCTTTGTTGTATTCGGGGTGCATATTACGGGGGATGGGTGCTATCCGTATGTTCTGTCGGATGATGGGTGGGATGCACGTTTTCTGGTCCTGCTGAGAAGGAACGGGTTAGCCAAGTTGAGATAAAGTGAAGCGACCGGCAGTGGTGAGGCGTAGTCGGCGGAATTGGGAAGACTGAAGTGCCTCACATATTTCTTGCCAGGTGTTAGATATTCCTGGTTGCAGGAGCTTCTTCGTCAATGTTTTCGGGGGGAGGCCGAGTGCTATTTTGAATGCTTGTCTTATCATAACATTAAGCTTGGCAATTTCGGCGGGTTTAAGATTTAGATAAGGTGTTCCGTAAGCAATTCGACTGATGAGAATAGCCTGTATTATGCGGATAGTATCCTTTTCTTTCAGCCCCTGAGCGTCTTGGGAAATTCTGTGTATAAGGTGCATTATTTGGGTAACAGTGCGTTGAAGTGGTAAGATGGTTTGCGATCCTGATCCGTCTCTGGGAATCGTCAAGCCCAGAATACGTAGATGTGGTACGTTGGGGATGGTTTGTCCATCGATGGTAACTGTAGGGTCCGGTGTTGTGTCCGCGTTCTTTCTGGATAGCCGTTTACGGAGTGTTAGTAAGGCTGATTTTCAGGGGCACACTGGAGGCCTCGGGCGCGTAAGTGCTCCTGCGTTGCATTTATTTCCTCTTGTAGGGCTTCTTGTTGTTCTCCAATGGAGCCTGTCGGTGTCCACAGTGTGAGGTCGTCAGCATAAATGGCGTGCCGTAAGTTGGGGATGTTTAGGATGGCGAAGATCTGGAGGAAGTGTACAATGCTGAGGATGTCTTCGCAAGCACCACCCGCCGCGAAGAAGACGAGGACCTCTTCGAAGCATATGACGACGACTACTAGCACCACAACTATGCAAACAATGGCACTGAAACTTAACTATGTGTCTGGCAATGCTCACCGGCAACAGGTTCGCCATTGAAGTCTTGCGCGTGAGCGCAGGCTTCCCTGAATTATTTTAATTTTGTGTGCTTTGTTTTTGCTTCGTTACGCGAGTGTGATGTCGTCGGAGTGTGATTATGTGGTGGTTAGTCATGATATTTCTCTCTGTGCCCGGTATTCAATAAAAAAAGTCTGTCAACTTCTGTCTCTCAAAGTCTCTCAAACTTCTGCCTCTAAAAGAAGCTGATGAGGAAAAAATCAGTGTGCAGAAAACTAACAGTTGAATGCACAGCAGCAACAAGGAAATCTGGGCCAGTTGTTTAGGCACCTTTTCCAACGACGCGAAACGACGAGACGAGACAGCGAGGACACAGGACGCTGGTCCTCGTCTCGTGTTTTGGTGCAGTTAGAACAGACGTTCAGTGTACAGCTTCGTGTTTGGAACGTCGCGAAGGCTTGAAGAACGACTGCCCTGTAGTTCTACACTTCAAAAACCTGTACGTACATTTCACGGAGGCTCAACGCTAGGCATTTTGAAGCAGCCTCTCCGTCGGCAGGCTATACATATCGCACGCGACTTTGCCAGCTGCTGGCACAATGCGTGCACCACTGCGTGCCTCCACTGGCGAGTTCGGGGTTCAGAACCTGCTCGGCGCCCATGGGGTTCGCCCTTTCCGTTCAACGCATTACCAAAGAGAGGTGAAATACGATCTCCCCGTGCTAGCATATTTCCGCTACCCCAGCGGGTCCAAGAACCTAGGAACCCCAGTAAGGTAGAGGGGCCTCAGACGAAGTCTCCAGACGGAATGCGTACCGGCATCTCCTGCCTAGCTTGCTTGTCTCAGACATGCAAGAAGGGCCGAAGGCTGGCGATCGTCGTGCCGTGATTCGATCTGCAGGCGCGACCCGGTGACTGCCTGTCTGGGAGGCTTCGCTTGCACAACAGCGGCATTGTTGGGCCCGCGGTAATTCTGCCGCATGGGCAAGGGTCACCGGGTCACGAACGAACGGGATAGCCGCGGCGACCGCTAATGCCTAGAAAAGGAGTGGGGAGTGCTCCCGCAGGCACATACTCTACCCTGCGTCTCGTAGAATGGAAGTGCTCGCTCGTTGGCCCTTTCAAGCAGAAAAGAGAGTGGATACGGCGGAGAAGGGGGATTTTATGCAGACGAGAGGAAGAGGTGTTATTCTGACGTGTTTTGATGGCTGCCGCATGCATGCTGCTAGTAAAGGCCTGCTTTTACAGTACGAAACTGTTGTTAGCTCGGGCGTTGAAATATCGAGCGTTCAAAATGAAGGAACCTGCAGGTGCAGCGGACTCCGCGGCAAATATTTGCCCGAGCGTTGTATATGGCCGAAAGGGCATTGACCAGGAATGACCATACAAGATGAGTATAAACAGATCGACGTGTTTTTTTTTGTCTTCATTGCATATCGATCGACGGCGCCGATGAGGCTTAATAAAGGACGGGAAAGGAGGGCGCCGGAAGAGGCAATACAAAAAAAGCTACGGGCGGAGGCCTTAGGACGACTTTCCAACAAGGAGACTCAGGAGGATGTCTACCAGTCGTGAACGCAGGATCTGGTTTCATGGGTGACCAACGTACAAACACAGGAAAGGGTAGCAGGAAACAGCAAGAAGGAACAGGCAAATAAAACAATTGTGCCCATACAATTGAAAGTAAAACTTTAAATTGTATAGTTAGGATCTGTTAAAGTTTTCGTTGCTGTGTACACGGTTTTTGTGGCTCTTATGTGTGTATATGTAGGTGTGCATTTGTGTCTACATAGACGTTGAAGGGATTTCTTTGAAAAGAGGGCTGTAAAGCTACATTTTTATTATACACTCAATCTAGAGTGTAAGACTCAAATGTGTAAAAGTGTATATTTTGTTTTCACTAGTACTGATTGATACTTGTTTTTATTTTCTCCACTGGCGGCTTACGAGAGCCTTCGCATCATGCATTTACGCATCGTGCGTAACTATTGTACTTGCTTCGCTGACTTGTTAACTAAGTTCATGTTTTCGGTGCTGTCTATTTTTACCTGAGCTTCAGCTAGCTTCGCTATTGGCCCAACATCTTGTTATATAATGCGCAAAGTTCTCTAACAAATATTGGATGAAATGAAATGAAATGAAATCGTTAAAAGAAATTCTAAGTTTTACTTCAAGTAGTCCATGTAACCTTCCGAGTGTGTTTTTAATTTTTGTGTGTCGTTATGGGCGCCACAGAATGGCTGAACGTCGTGGTCAGTGCAGTCTTTCAACTCGCGCAAGCTCGCTACATCGTTTGCAACGGAAAGTTACTACAGAAGCAGAGTTAGTAGGAACGCGAAATTAGATGGGCAAATGGATACTGTCGATGATTCTATATATATGCGCCAATGCGTTCCCCCGTTAATACAGGATTTCTATGTCGAAAAGGTTATGTTATTAATGATCACAGTACGCTAACTGTGAAAACTCGAAAGTGTAGCGCTTCCAAAAACGGTAAGCGGGTGCAATGGCCCGCTGTCCCCTGAAAAGAAGTGCAAGAAAGGAAGGTTACACCTCACCGGGCCTCACCATACTAGCAAGGAGGCTTCACTCATTTCTGTAGAATGACGGGAAATGCTCGGAATGGTTGGCAGCTACCCACACGCGAGGATAATAAGAAAAAAATCACGCATCTCCACGGAGTAAATCATGACGAGTGGGCGAATCATTGGGAATCGTTCTTACCGTAAACCACCCGTGAGAGTGCTTATGGCTGCTAAAACAATTTTCGATGCAATGCAATCCAGTACAATTCAATTCAATCCAATCCAATCCAATTCAAATCCAATTCAATCCAATCCAATCCAATGCTCCTCGCGCATGCGCAGCACGGCTGTCCAGGAGCTCTCTCTCTCCATTTCTCTCTCTAACCTTTTGTGAACCTTTTTTTTTATTGTTAACTTTTTCTGAACCTTTTGTTCACAGATATTTCGATATACACGGTGCTGTGCTTCTCTCCCCCCTTTCTCTCCCTCTCTCTCTCTCTCTCTCTCTCTCTCTCTCTCTCTCTCTCTCTCTAACCTTTTGTGAATCTTTTATTTTGTTCCTGTTAACCTTTTGTGAACCTTTTGTTCACAGATGTTTCGATTGACACGGTGCTGTGCCGTGAGCACGGACACCGATCTCCGGACAAGCCTCGGTCTTAAGGTGCTTCGCCCCTAAAACAAGGCAATGAGGCATGCTGCTGACATCACTTACTCGAAATTGTACAAGCGGGAGTTGTAAGTTCGCTCTTAGGACTGAACAATGTGATGAAGCCCGCTATACCGCCAGCGATGGAGCTTCGAATTGCGCAATTTCGGATCGCGAGAAACGTGTAGGAACCCTACTGGGCTTTCTCACTCATCTGAAATGTGTTTAAAACTGACTGGCGAGCACTTCCAAGCTTTTCGAAAGTGTACCGCGACCCATTTTTGGGAGGACGCTTGCTGCCGTTGCCGTCATATCTGAAGTAATCGGCCAGCCGAGTGAACAGCTCATTGCAGTATATAGAGTACGGGTTTGCGACAGCAGTTGGTATCATTGAGCTGCTCGGAAAAAGCAGCGCGAAAGCGGGAACAGCCAAAGGACGATCCAACACGACGCCAACGTTATACCTCTCGTTCGGTGTCTCCGTTTTCGTGCTGTTTTTTTCGAGCGGCTCAATGATGCCAACTGCTGTCACAAACCAGTTTTGGCGTTCCTCGTGTCAGTCGTGGCGCGCTCCAAGACGTCACGTTGCGAGACCACAAACAGAGAAGTTGACTTAGTGTTATAACTTAGCTTAACGCACCTCTAACAACGTTAAGTTTTCGAACTATCGCGGATGGCATTTCGAAATGCCCCGAAACCATTTCCATCTAAGCGGGTACACATACGCTGGGTTAAGAGGCGCGGTTCTGATAGTTTAAGAAACTTCGCGCCAACAAACATTTTCGGTTCAACCGAACTTGTAATATTCTATTTCCCAGGAGGCATTACGTTGATGTATGCGGTACAATAATATTTTCTTTTTATTTGTCCTAGTGAGGACAAACAGCTGTTTTTTTGTGGTTATTACGTGAGAGGCATATATTTGAGGAACGCCGCAAGGTGGATAGCGTCCCCCCCCCCCCCTTTTCTTTTTTGGCTCGTGCAAAACTACAACAAGAGGCTGCAACGTGCGCTCAATTACTACGCCAGCAGAATTGGACTCAGTCCTGCAATAAATCACAAGGCGTTTTTGGCGCCCCGCGTATTTAACATATTTGTTACGCGTCCTCATTGAAACTGAAGAACCAAATAGGCACGGAATACCATCTGTGCCGCGTCATCCTTAATTATCAAGGAACCTATGAGGACTCCCTCAGCGAACTCAAGAAACGCCCGGAAAAACTAGATATCTGTAAATCGACCAACCGTATCCCGTTCACCAGCCCGGGAATCTCCAAACTAAACACATCCTTCAGAATGACTGAGATAAAAGCCGCGTTATACATAACGTCACCCGGGATACCACTGTACGAGGTGTCGGCTTTGGGCAAACCCTAATCCATGCTAAACTTTCACGGCGCGGAAAAGACAGATCACGGAAAGATACGTGACACAATGCCGAATTTGCAACTAAGTTTTTTTTAGGACACCCTTACGCAGGACCACTGCGACGGGAAAGAAATTCCCGTTTCCCTTTTGCTGTACAGTATTTACGGACCACGTGTCAGAAATCTACACAACCGCAGCAATGAACCGGCTTGTCCGAGATAGCAATATTAATTTTACGTGAGTGACCAGGAGGGAAGGTGCGATGTAATCTGCCTCAACGGTTTCACGAGTTAGCTGGTTCCTGTTTTCGCGGGTAATGAACGAGCGATCACACAATGTGGTGAAGCCACAGTGGATGGCGAAATGGTTAGTGATGGCCCTTCGCACACTGTTGGCATGCCCCAGAGTCGATCATTATTACATCTCCCCGTCTGTCCAACGTATGTGTTGTCAAAGGACAACGGGATGACGTAGGCAACACACATCACACAAAGTGCTTAATCTGCGCTTAATCTGCGCCCGCCAGTATTTTTTGAGGCAATAGCGAACTAAAATTGTTCGTCTGTACTGACACTTCAATGACTTCAAAATATTTGTATAACAAATATTTATATAGCAAATACATAAGAAAATATCTAATGAACAATATAAGCACGAAAAGCGCTTTCAGTCGTTCGTTTGAGTAGTCTTTAGCAGCAACAAAGAACAGATCAGACAGTCTTGCGGACAAAAGTGTATCGATGCAACAGTGGAAAAAAAAAAACGCCATTTTACCTTTTACAAGAGAAGTTTCGACGAAGCCGAACAAAAATTTAAATAAGCAAGGTTCCAGGTTTGTTTACGCGAACTCCTAAGTGCTGCAACGGCAAATGTCAGTGTGATCTTCCTTTCACCACAAAACTGATGTGTAGGGGCGGGTGCAAATACTGAACCGCTTGTAGTGGTGCAAAAACAGTCACTTAATTTGAATAAAAAAAACTTTCACCATCTTCCCGTAGGGGAACCCTGAGTAGTATCCGACGCAGCCATGGGGTCGACCCAAGTTCCCATTAGTTTTCAGTTCGATCGTGGCGTTGCGGGAGGAGAATAAGGAGAGCGGAACGCCAGCGCGCGTCATTTATACCGCGGAGATACAGTGGCGCCCCCAGCGGAGTATGCAGCGGCTACCTTCGCGTCTCCAACCCTAAACTGCTTCGCATTATCGCGCGCGGAGCCGCAGGTGTTGCCACTCGTTGTGCAATGCGGAGAGGAGAGGAGGAATGCCCGAAAGGAGAGGAGCGTCGGAGAGGAGAGGAGGAATGCCTGGCATACTACTCAGGGTTCCCCTGCGGGAAGATGACGACGGTGGTTGAACGCGAAGCTATCTCGTGATGGGTTCTTTGGTTGGCCAATCTCCAGGGGCATCCTGCCACAATCATCATCAGCGGTGCCTGGCCAGGCATGCGCAGTGGGGGTGTGACGGAGGGAACAGACTCGACCATAAGCTGCTTCGCATCTAAAAAATCAGCGCTTCTTCCCGACGAGTAGTCAGACTGGTACGCTTCGTATCGCTTGAGTAAATGCATCGAGGAACCTCATCTGCACTTCTGTATTTATTTTTATTTTTTCTATTTCATCCGGAAATGTACGAAATTTCGATGGTCGCCGTCGTAATCGATAGTCGTAATAGGGGATAGATTTAATAATGAACACCAAAACACCAATTAAAGCGCGTTCATGCGTGTGGCGGGATGAGAACACGATGAAGAGATGACATAAGAAAAATCGGAAGGGTACCGGTGGGGAGAAATGAAGTCGGATTACGCAGGATAACAGGGGTTAGAAGTACCGATTAGGACATCGTGCTGTCTGGGCGGAGACTCCGTTCTCCTGTGGGTACAAGCAGTACACTCCGTGAACGCAACCAGTGCCACCTACTGGTTCAATTCGAACGCTCCTTCTATTATTGTGCGGCAACTGCTGACCTGCCTCAGTAGCCAAGGGTAGAATCACGAGATTCTTAACGAGCGGCCTGTGTTTGAGCCGCAGCAGTGTAGAAATTCTTGGAAGACCCGTGATTTTTTTACCGCAAAATTCCCTCTTGTAATAAACACGGGCTTTGCGCGAAAAAGACAGCACACACAGGACGGACGGGACGAGCGCAAACTCTCAACTGCGCAAACTATCGTCCCGTCCGTCCTGTGTGTGGTGTCTTTTTCGCGCAAAGCCCGTGTTTATTCACCAAGATGCACGAACTCGCCCAACAACAAGTTCTTCTAATCTTCTCTTGTAACATTTCTACGCATTCTTTGCGTAAACAAGGGTGGTTTGGTGCCTTTTAGGTCGGTTTAGAGGTGGGGCGCGGCATATCACACGCTTAGCTAACGTTCTAGCACGACACCGAAAGTAACTGGCTCCATCTATGTCAGAATGGAATATCGCGCGCCGGGGACATCAGTAGGCGACGAAATGGATGATAGAAGCGTGTGGGTTGTGTTTAGCACGTCCCGCCCGGTATGGCTACTCCCGGGTCAATATCGTGTTTTGCATTTTTGTGCACAGGAAGAGTTAAAAAGAAAATGCGGGTGGATGGCGTGCCGCCAGCGGTCGAGTTAACGTCTCCCGCGTTCTCCACTGCAAAAAGAGAACTCAGCCGCTTCGGCCGCCAAAGATGAAGCAACGGTTTCGCGCGGTATACAACAACACGCCGGCTCATCACTCTCCGATCTGCTCCGCATTCCTTCCTCCTCCGTTGCCGGCTGGCACGGAACAGCGCGTCGCGGTTCCCGACCGGTGGGCGTTGTCCCGGACCCAAGTCGCGCGCGCTCCCCGGCATCCGAGTACCGCCGCGTTCGCCAGCGCCGCCGCTGCCGCCGCCGCCTCTTCTTATAAAACCGGCGCCGGAATGTGTCCGCCGGAGCACAGACGCTCTTGGCGAGTGCGGTCGCGAGGTGCACCACGCGCGCTGCGACTAACTCAAGTGCGAGCGACGATATACACGCGCGGATCAGTTAACCGCTCCACTAACCGACCCTGACCGCGACAACCACATTCCTAACTGTCGAGCCAAGACAGCGACGCTTTTTCCCTCGGGGATTCAAGGTGACGCATTAAAAAGCGGCCACTTCACGCGCGCGTGCAAGCCCCTTCGGAATACCGAGCGATACTCGCCACCTGCCAGAAACGCTGCCCTGCGTCGCACTGTCTCCGGCGTGCACTGCGCTACGATGCTCCAAGCTGATCGAGTGACGGGCCGCACCTTTTCGACACGGCGCACGCGTCGCGGGAACCTTCCTCTGCACTTCCCGGCTGTCATGTAAGTAAGCTCGCTTAATTGGAACGGAGGTAACCCGTTTGTAGAGACATTTGCTTGGTCTTGTTCATTTGACTGTGCGAGTACAGCGTTGGCGCGGCATGGTGCCTCTGATGCCGCGCACGCGTTTTGGGCGTCGGAATAAGTTGCAGGGTCCTTACGCAACGTAACCATATAGTTTTCACTCTGTTGAGTTCGTGTTATACCAACTATTAGAGTGCGAATAATAAAAAGAAGAACTTATGAATGAGTGCCTATATAACGTGTATCGTAAACAGGTTCTCCCGCAGCTCAGGGAGGGGACGGATTGGGGTAAATGTTGGAGGGAGGTGTTATCTGCGCACCACAACATCATATAACTGAGGGTACATGGGTTATTATCAGTCATGGGCACGTTACCGAAAAAAGGTAACAGTGTTACAGTTACAGTTACCTAAACCAAAAAAGTAACTCTGTTACAGTTACAGTTACGAATTTTCCAAAAGTAACTAGTTACAGTTACTGCAAAAAGTAACGTCCTTACTTTTCCGTTACTCTATTAAATTATTAGCTCAAATATTTGGCTTATTTAATAGAAACGTACGAAGGCATGCAGGTAGTAAAAATTACACCTAGTAAAGCCTACACGAGGGGAACCTAAAATGATGCACTCTCATGCACAAACCAACAATCGTTGGGTACGCCTCATTTTTTTATTACAGAAGTTTTGCTATCCGTCATAAGGAACCTTATTCTTTTGTTTCTGCACTCTCGCTGAAAGAAATTTATTTGCAAACATCATTGTAGCATAGAATTAGTTGTTTTTCAAAGTTGAAATCAGAGAGGCCGAACTCATAGTATACCGAGCTGGAGGACAACACAGCCGAAACAATCTTTCAATGTCAACTTAATTTATTTTCGCCTACAATGCCGTCGCTTGACTGCCCCGCGTAGTGAGAGAGAATGGGAAAAAGGGGGCGGATTTGGCAGATCGACGGAAGGCCCTTGGACGAATGGGGAGACGGACGTGGGAGTACATCGGTTGTCTAGGTGCTTTTTGAAAGATACTAAAAAAAGCGCTTCGTTAACACTTTATTTCGTACTTGTGGTCGGAGACGGAGACCAATTTCAGCCATTGCCGAAGCGACGTTTGTCCGTGGGCCCTCGGAGTCGTTCTCCCGCCCCAACCCCCAGCCACCACCATCCCCGGAATGAGACAAGATGTTTTCAAAGGGAATAGAAACTGAAAAGAACGCTTGTTCCCCCCCCCCGTCCTCACAACGGAGGATGTTGCCGTCTCCGTTCGTTCGCTTTGAGGCGTAGGCCGAACGAAGCTCGCCCAAGTATTCCTTGCACCCAACATTCAAAAGCAGATGTAGCTACTGTTTTAGTTTCGGCTACAGCCCTCGAAATGAAGTAGCGAGGCTTTCCAAGAACATTTCTTCGTGCAGTGGAAGTGTGGTCAGACGTCTGCCGGCCAAGATGCTGGCTGGTGTGAGGGCACTCGGGGGCCACCATCGTTGGGGTCGTTGTATGTGTAAAGGGGCATGAAATTTATTACTTCCTCGACCTTGTTCGAGCACTTGGTACAGCTCGATGAAGCCTCTAGACCAGGGGTCCCAAACGCGTGGTCCAAAATACGGTCAGGGGTCTCTAAAGCGAACAATGGTCGCAAGCAACTGCGGCTTGTGAATCGAACACTCTACAGTGCGCACATGGCTGGACGAGCGCGAGGCCGCCGAGACTCCCCGCGGCGTTTTATGACCCCGCAAACAGGACTGTATCGCTAATTAGAAAGCGACGCCCTGATCGGAGTTTTCCAGGCTTCCGCGAAAGTGCAAAGGTTTCAGTGCGTTGTGCGGCGTTTGTTTTCTTCTTCGCCTTTGTGTCAAGCACTTTTACTGCACTCCAGATCTGGCGAAAATAGTGCAGCCGCGCGTCGGACTTTAGGTTGTGGCGCGTCAACATACATCCACGTGCGCTTAGGCGCGTGTCGCAGCGTTATTTATGGCCTGGGTGAGAGCGATGTCGCGCTGGTGAGGAAAATACTGCAGCTTATAGCGCTTTCCATTGGGCGAACAGGAGCACTTCTAACTGCACCCAAAGTGCTCTCGCGAGTTCTGGCGTCTTCCAGTGGTCGGGCAGGAGCAGGGGCGTTGTGTTTCATTGGTCGATGAGGAGCACTTTTTTGGCGCCGAGAGCAGCCGAGAGCAGGTCTCGGTGCTCCGTCGCCAGCGGCGGAGTAACAGGGAACGCCGAGGAAGTCACATGACTTCTTTTGCGTCACTTCTGGTTTTATCCCCGGGTATTCTAGCCACTGTACCCCGGGTTGCGGAGGAAAACTGGCGGAATCCAGCAGCCGCGGTAGTCGCTCAGTGCGTACGGCAGCAGCTAAGCGCGGCCGTCTGGACAAGGAATTGCTGCTACTTTTAGATGATGAAAGCACCACAGATTCAAGCGCAAGCTCATCATCGGACAGCAGCAGCAGCGACGACGACGACGATTTGACATTGCATGAGTTTATGTTCGAGCACCTGTTCACCCCGCCGGAGCAGCGACCGAAGGTAGAGTCGTATCTGGAAAAGACGGTGGACGCTGTTATCGTTCGCAGCGAATTTTTGGGAGACACGATGGTGACCCCTTTATCATGAACATGAACATCCGCTCGGCTTCTTCATCCGTCGCCATGCGGAAGGCAGACACAAAACCACCGGCACGTATCTGGCAAAAGTGGCGAGGAATAACTGCGTGCGGACATCACGAACGCGCGAAATGCTCCGGGAAGCGAGCGCGGGAAACGTTTGGTCACATGACTCTTGACATCTCACCCTCCCCCTCTTTTCACTGCTCCTGGAACAGCGCGAATGTTTCATTCGCGGAACGAAAGCACACGTATACGTTACTCCCGTGTGCTGCTCTGGCTGCTCGCTCCACTTGCTCCTGTTCGCCCAATGGAATTCGCCAGAAACTTCGGGCCCTGCTCCCGTGGTCCACACTATGTCGATCTTTCGGTTGGGGACGAGTAGAGTGACGAGCTTCCACATTGTAGAGGCCGCGTTGACTGCTAAATAGTACGACAAACGGCTTGACAGTCCGTCTTTATAGTTCCATTTTATCGTATCACTTGAATGCCTCACTGAAGACTACGTTTTTAGTGCTGGGCAATATTACGTCACCTCTGCCCGTATCACATCCCTGAAGCTCGAAATTTGAAAGTTTTGTAATATTGCTTATATTTTTCGTTTGAAAACGTCTTTTGCGGCTAGGGCGGAGCTAAGTGAGTTACCAAGGTTAGTTCTTTCCAATTGAACAGCGTTGTAGTTCGTGTTCTAGGATGAATTTTTCGTAGTGGATGAAGTTTTAAAAACGAATTTGCTGTTCATACACTTGCAGCAGGAACCTTCAGGATCAAGAAAAATAAAGACATTAAAAATAAAGACAAGGTCGGGGTTTCGGTCGCACTCGCAGACGATATGATAGTGTGCCCTAATTGCCGCATAACGTACACTTTGGGGACTACTGTGTACGGAAAAGATGATTCAGTGGTACGGGGTTTGTGAACGTCGTCGTAATGTGTTTTCCTGCTTTTTGTAGTCAAACTGGGTTGGGCGGGGGGTGAATGTTTTTTTACCTGGTCTATAATATTGCGTTATCCCATGGTAGGTCTCAATCGGCGTTAGGCTGTGCTAACCCCGGGGCCCGGTTGGTGAGCTCGCGGTGAGCCCGGGAGAGCGGAGAGGGCATATAGGCCCACACTTTTTTGATCCACGAGAGGGAGGGGTTTCGTTCAGGAGGCGCAGCGCTGTTAGAGAAACTGCACCCGCCGCGTAGCTTCTGCATGCCGCCTGACAGTCGGTGATTACCGTAATCGCGGTGGTTTGGGTTATGGCCAACGCGATGGCTGCTTCTTCCGCTTTCCTGGATGGAGTCGGTATTGACTGCGGGGCTGGTGAGTGGATGATCTCTTGGGGTGACCACTGCAACCGCTGCTCCTCGGTATCGCTGGTATGGGGCGGCATCAGCGTACGTTAATCTGTAGGTTTTGGAATAGCGTTTGTCGAATGGGTGCATATTTTTCTGGAGGTTGGGACGTAGACGTTCTTGCTTATTTGTGGTGCAAGCGTCTGTCGTTGCTGTCGCCCCAGAGCCTACCATATGTATGTTGCGTAATCGGACAAGCGTAATCGGAGCTTATGTTCCTAGAGGTGGGCGTGAATAACTTTTTCGGCGGTGTTGTGAAGACCGAGACTGAGGATGCGGGCCCCGAGTACCACCGGGACCAGGTGATAGCGGTCGTGACGGCTCCTTCATATTTCTGAGGTGAAAGGACCCTGACATGCGACGTCATAGTCGCATTGGGCGCAAGAAATGGAGCGACTCATGTTTCCACCCCATGTACATGTCTAAACGGATGCCGGAGTGAATTAGTCTATAAGAAAGTGAATTCAGACAAATTAAGGGGAATTCAAACTAGAATTAAGAGAAATTATAGAGACTTAAAGTGAATAAAGTACATGAATAGGTGAATTACGGTGAACGGAAGTAAAACAAAGTGCATTAAAGTGACTTTAAATCAATGACTAATCGAATTTGGTGGATGGCTTAGCGAAGTAGGATCGATGCTAAGCGAATGAAGTGTACCAATGACTCGGTAACTTAAAGAGGATGATTGAGCGAAAAATGGGAAATGACTTTGCTAATTAAAAATAGCTAACCCCGTAGATATTTTGTCTCAGCAGTCAAAGTGGAAAATGGTAATGACAAGGCCAACTTGTGTGGACGCCAATGTTTTTGCGTGGGTGTCAATGCAACGGCTCCCAGCAAAATAGTCGTGGCGGAACCAGAACAAAGATATTTCGACGGTGCACGCAAAAATGGAGCCGTTAGACAGTGTAGTGGGGCACAAATGGGGCTGTGTTTCAAGGTTCGCTTCTCCCGGGCTGTCATCACAGGTGCCTGTGCTTAATTATCACCACTTTTGCTTTCAAGTCGTCTCAGGGATAACATGTGAGGCTCTGGGAATTTTTTTTTTTTGAGTCACCGGGATAACGTTGCTTCTTTTGCGCGTTATTGCCGCCGTTACGCGTCGTGGAGCAGACGTCTTTGCCATTGAATAATTTTTTTTTCGTTCACTTCCGGATGAAGGAAGCGCTTTCTGTGCGCCGTCTGCTCGTTCACCGTAGGCATCCTTCGTCACCGCCGGCACATTCGGCATTAGCATTGCCCGCCGCCTGTTTATGCGCTAGGGGGCTCTTAAAGTTGATCCTTTTTTGTGTGCTCAACTGCTTTGGTACACCCCTCTCCACAAGACATACGAGCCACTAGCTAAAAGCACGCGAGTACGCCGCTTGAGTGGGCGCCGGTCGATTTCCGTCTGTCGTCCTGGAGAAGCCCGCTGCCGCGGTTGAGTAGGAAGACCGCATATAACATTGAACGGCGCAAAGAGGAAGCGTTTCACGATGACGAATTCTACGATGCTCTTGAACTCTTCTTTTCGATGAGTGTACGAGAACGTCGGCGTGTGGTCGTTGGTCGCGAAGGCGTGGAAAAGAATACGACGGTTTCCCATCGTGTATCGTCCCTGCAGACAGCGAGCTGCTACTAGCGGGTTTAGGGGCGTGACTTCTCCCCTGGGGCAGAGAAGCATCAGGGGTATACTTCTGGACGAGTGCTCCCACAGCCGCCTCAGCCTTAAGAATGAAACGCGCGAAAGCTGCTGTCTCATACTCCTGGTCCCGTCGGTGCGCGACGTTGCACCATTATGTATTTGAACGCTGCTCTTGAGGACAGAATACACTGAACAATGATATCCCCTTTTGTCCCTTGCCAGGCCTCACTAGTGAAATTGAGGGCGCCGAACGACAGCTCATGTTCGTGCATTGCATGTTGTGTACCCTGGCTTTCTCAAGTAGGCAAGCACTTTCCCGTGGCCCTTGTGTTGTCTGCGTTCTCGTGTGTTTTCATGTGTTGCTCCGCGGCCACATGTCGTGGGAACGTGCTTATGATTCCCCAGGCCACACTGCGGTTCAATGTGAGTCCTTCCTCGATCGCTGCAACCTGATCATGGGCTCACCGGAAAGCCGATCTTCGCTAGCGTAGTGGATGCCATGCTTATGATCAGGTGTGTGCGCGTGTGTGTGCAATGGCATGCTTGTGTGCGCATGCGAGTGTGTACCTGTTGTGTGGGCTGTGCGCATGCGTAGAACCATGTTGTTGTTTGTACGAGAGAGTCCGGTAGTATTCCCTCTTGATGTGCTCGAAAGGCAGCTCGATGTCAAAAGCACCAGGCATCGTGGTGCCTTTGACATTGATTTAGAACGTCAAACCTTATCAATGTTTCTTGCATTTGGTTCCCAATTGATACTTACCTAGCTGGTTCTCCAACTTTAACGCTACTTGGTCTTGCCATACCGGCGACTTACACGCAGGTACGACTCACACGCAGATACTCGGAAAATACTCCCCCATCTATACAGTAAAATATGGCTTTCGGGATATGCTTTTCAGATGATGGAGGGAGGCTGTAGTAATGGCTTTCCTGAACGAGGGGATGCACGCATCCTCGCCCGCGAGCTATCGCCCCATGGCACTGACAAACTGTCTGTGCAAGCTTCTTGAGAAGCTGATTATTAAGAGTCAGATTTCGTAGAATACAACAATCTTCTCGAGAGCTACCACGCATGCTTCACGGAGAGACAATCGAAGATCGATGAACGTGGGCGCTATAGTCATACATTAACGTTGCCTTTATTCACAAACAGCATTGCATAACAGTATTTGGTGAAGTTGAAAAGGCGTACCACACCCATTGGCGTTACGTCATCCTCAGCGATGTAGAGTCTTTTTTTTATTTGTCAGGCAACACGCTATGCACGCCGAGGAGTTATATGTAACAGAAACCTTCCGCGCGAGACGGTACAGAAGTCTGTAGCGTTCACGTGCAGGAAAATGGCGTACCTTAAGGAGTAGTTTTAAGTTGTACGCTGTTTATCGTTAAGAATAAATTACTTCCAAAGGCATTGACACATGCTTGTTTAATTTCTCTTTAAT
This sequence comes from Haemaphysalis longicornis, assembly GCA_013339765.2. NCBI lineage: Eukaryota > Metazoa > Arthropoda > Arachnida > Ixodida > Ixodidae > Haemaphysalis > Haemaphysalis longicornis. The sequence goes on along the minus strand of CM023449.1, from coordinate 136,484,556 downwards.
GTACTTGCACGACGTAGAAGGGCATGCTAAATCTCGTAATTTGTCTATTTCTGAGCGCCACGTCCAGTTTGGGTAAAAAAACTTGCTCGGTTGGAGATAAAACCGTTTTAAACTTAATCCGTCGAAGTACAGTCGAGTCTCGATAATTCGAAGTCGCTAAATTGGAATTTTTGTTTAATGAGGAGCGATGTGCTGGTCCAGGCCATTTTACATGCAATCCAACGGAAGAAAGTGCTCGATAATGCGAAACTAAACTCGTCACATCATGTAATTATAAAAGTCATCGAGGGGACCATAGTTGATCGATAAAATTCAACATGTGCAAGCACAACACAGCGCTGTGTCCTGTACTGATGTCTGCGGAATCGCAACTGAGACAGTACACAGTTGATGAAGTGGCAGGCAACTTGAAACTCACGCCAGTTTAAGCATTTCTCTCTTTTGAGGTTCTCAACCTTCTTTGCCTGCGGGCAGCGCCATGTGGGAAGTTTGTGTGTTGACCAGTTCAGGCTTCGATTTTAGCGAATAAGGAACAACCATCACGACAACTTGTGTCGTGCCCCCGACTGGGGGCGAGATTCTGAACGAAATCAACAAGGGAGACGTATCGCGAAATAATTATAATGCTGCTCCTGTGCTTTTTGTTAATTGGAAGTTCGGTTAAATCGCAGTATTTTGCGGTACCCTTGGACTTCGCATTCACAGGAGTCGGCTTTGCTTGCTTGTATTTTCAAGGCAGCAGAGGATCCGTTCAGGTGCGGATCCGGGTGCTTTCTTTGAGGGGAAGGGGCGGTCATGTAATGCTTTGTGGGAGGGGGGTGGGGTCAGGAAGGGCGCACCAACCAAAATGTAATGATTAGTTCTCAGTTGCACACCAAGTGCTCTTTTCTTCAACATATACTGCAGACAACCGTGTGACCAGTTTTAAAAAGGTTCCCTCCTCGCTGCTACGCTGATACTCTTTGAAGGCGAAAAATTGGCTGTGGGGAGAAAGCGATTATCAGGCTCCTACTAAGGTGGCTGCTGCGTTATCCAATACCACGCCTTACAAACAGTTCGAAGTGCGGGCTGCTTACTCACAGCGGCACTGCGATGGTCTCCGCCGGGTCTAAAACATTACACGTGCCTACAAATTAATGTCGAGGGGTGTGGAAAGGGGGTGGATTAGTTAGTAGCTTTGAAGAGGTGGGGGAGGGGGGCGGCGATCGCCCATGCGTCCCGCCCCTTGGATCCGCTACTGGATCCGGGCGTCAGACTGAACGGTGACCGGAGTCCTGTGAGAAAAGAAAACAGGCTTTCAGGTGTAGTGTGGACCGAAAAACCCCCTCCAATCCTTACATCAAATAACTTAAATATAAATGCTTAAAAGTAATGAACATCCTGAAGGTGCTCTCGCACCAAACCTATGGTTAAGACAAAGAACTCCAGGTGCGTCTTTATACCGGCTTGGTAGGATGATGGCTGCACTACGGTAGTGTCCTTTGTGGGTCAGCAACAAAAATACCTTTCAAAATGCACGACCATGCTGCACATTGGGCTTCGCCTCGGGGCAGGTGGTTTCCGCACTAGCCCGGTCCAAAGCCTTTACCTCGACAATGACAAATTGTACCTAGAGTGTCAGCAAATGTACATAGTAGACTTGTTACATGTACCTAAGATTTCATCAATAACTAACCATTCTTCTGCAGAAGCCTCACCTGTCCACAACGATGCATCCGCGTCGCAGCACTTTTCATCCCGTCAATTAATTTCTCTGCTGCTCCCACTCATAGGGAGAGTGGAAACCCCTGAGCTCGCCATTTCGTTTTTAGTTTTGGACAAATGATTTTTACCGATCTTTTACCCCTATAGCAGCTTCGCCCTGTATCTTGTCATTTATCTTTTATAAAATTTTTGTAAAAGATGCTGCCAATAACTGCGATTATGCAGCATTTTTTTGTCGCTGCACCTCAGTACCGCTGTGCAGCAATCCACACTGACGCCTCAAAAGTGCCATAATGATGTCCTGTGCTGCTCATGAATCCAACTTTAAGGCATACCAAACCGTAAACATAAGTATCAGTATTTTCGATGTCAGGCATAGGCGTCCTGCTCATTGTAGATCATATTCTTCAAATTCAAATTCTTAAGTCTATTCCTTGAGCGTGTACGGGCACTGGCATTTTAGAAGCTCTGCAAAAACAACATAGTAGTTTAAGTTTTTAACAGAATCATGGCTGCATATACCCAAAACCGATCTGCGTGCTGCCTTCCAGGCCTCTCTCGGATCTCTGGGAAGGAGGTGGCGGATAAAATGGCCGCTCCGGCTGCACTTACGGTTGAAATGACAACACTACCCTGCACTGACCTCAAGCCACCTATCAGAGAACACCTTCGCAAAACATGGCAAGCACAATCGAGTAAAAACATAGACAACAAATTAAAGTAATAAAATCACACTTGGGACGATACAAAACTGACATACGCAAAAGATTTCACGAGGTTGCTGGGGTCGGTTACGAATAGGCCACAGATATGGGACGCAGTTGTGCCTACTGAGCAGATCTTCAAGACCCCATGTGTAGCAGATGCGGAGAACGACCTATCCGCAACAGTCGTCCTAATTAAATTTAAGGCATTCGACGCAACACGGCATAAACACTTCCCGGAACTAAATACAGGTAACATATTCCACCTTTTTTATGCCTTTATCATAAAATTTACGTGACAATCACACTTTTCTTATTTTCGCTTGTTTGTAAGCACCTACCTGGAATTGTCTGTGCTCGTTTCATTCCCACGCATAATGAAATCTGGCTGTGTACACCAGCCATACTCTCTGTCTTTTAATTCGTGTAATTTTTTTCTTACTCGGAAATTTTTGTATTTTTCTTTAAGCCTTTGCTAACTCATGAATTCTCTTTCCGCCCTTTTCGTTCTCAGTTCGCCTTGCGCTAATAAAACTAACAAACATCATCCTTGCTAACATTAGCCAATACTCTCTTTGTAGACGGAAACACCGACTGGTTACGCTTATACTGCGCATGTTGGACTTGTACGCCTTGTTATATCGGTCACTGCAGCACGAGTTTCTCTAGGTGCGATGTTATAGCACTCGTCTATGTCTGTTCTTTTTCTGCTACTCTTTTTTGCGAACGCTGTCCTTGACCAATAGTCGTAATGTGTACGTGACTCCAGCGTAGGCCACTACAGGCTCGGTCCGAGCTTGAATGAAACCTGTCGCGTGCTTGACTTCGGGATACGGAGTAACCAAAATACAAAGAATTCGGTCGACGCATCCCTGACCGCTAATTATACCGCTCACCCAGAACCTTCTGAACAGGCCCCGCACAGGTGCAGCTGCTCACTCTTTCTTACCATCAAGAGCGTATTCGCTTGTGCGGGCAGACGAACATGTGCGCAGTGAAAATAGGCCGCACAGACAGCGATTTCACAGCAGGTGCGCCTTTGCGTGGTGGCGCTGCAGTGCCGAGGAGACACAGCTCGCGTTAAATCCAGGCTTTTCTTTTCTACACAAAAAGAACATGTCAACCCGAAAGCAGAAAATCTGGCGTTCATGGCGCACAAAACGTGGCCAAAGGCTCAGTGTTGCAGACCCTTTGATCATCTCCTGGAGCAACTGTTTGGCCGGTGTTTTTCTTGTTCAGGGACACGCAAATCACATTTGGTCGCCATTTTATGAGTGTACGGGAGGGGGAACATTGGGGCGTGCCCTCGCGACAGCGCTCAACGATGTTCAAATGCTTGTGCACGGCTGCTGGACGAAACGCAGAAGTACTGCCCGCAACATGGCTGTACATCACGCGGGCTATTAACACAATTAGCATTTGTTGAGTAGAAAAAAATGTGTGCCTACAATGTCATTTTTGCGCGGCGATGCGAATGTGGGTGTGCTCATTCATGGTAATCGAAAGAAGAAAAATTCTTTCAACATTTTAAAGTGATCAGAATTCAGCAAAACTAAAATCCAAATTTCGACAATTAGTGCTCTATGGAAAATAAACTCCGATAAGCACCAAATGTTTGCTCCGAAAAACACCCCCCGAAATTCAGAAAACATTAACTCCGAAGGTGCGGAGGCCTAACCAAAGCAGTACCTAGGTGGCAAAAAAATTTTTATAGGATGGATGGATGAAATGCTGCCTGTCTTTACTTCAGTTTTCTACACTTCTTTGTTACAACAAAAAGTGCTGACTGTCGCCTTTAGGTACAAAAGGCCGGCCGCGGTCACGGGATTTTTCAGGCATAAATTTGTTGACATGCCGTAACGCTTCCCAATCGCAGTGCGCTGCTGTTATTGTTCATTACCGAGAAATAATGGCCACGCGGGAGCCCGTGGTGGTAGCGGTGGGGCCCTGCATGCTACGTCTACCTGCAACGTCTTCACTGTAGGCTGAGCTGCACAGCTCACCTCTTTGTCTTCCCGTGACAATATTTAGCACCTCCTTTGTTTGTAAGGAGAATTGTATTTGACGCAACAGCCACATCTTCTAACGGTAAACTTTTCTAGTTGATGGTACATTCTTAGGGTGCTTTTCATCATCATCATCATCGATTTGGTTGGCGTGACAGCCAATAGTCCGTACCAGGTAGCATCTCCAAAAATCACATGGCCTCTTATGCTATCTCTAATGCGACTTGGAGGCGGAAGCCTGAGTGGCGATGCATTGACGGCAGAGGCATGGTTTACTTTGACGTTGTCTTTCCCACATTTACATCGACCATCGGCATATACACTTGGGGTGGTCCAAACCATGGATCACCTCCTTTGGCAATGCCCCCACAACCCATTCCCCCCATATCGAGACGGTGAGCACTGGGTGAGCGCGTTGGGCAGCTCGGATTCGGCGGTGCAAGATGCCATCGTCACCCGGGCTGCCAAAGTCACCGGGGACCTTCCTCCCTCGGTCACCACGCCTCCCCAGAATTAGCCCTTGCGGCAATAAAAGTTTTGTCTCTCTCTTGTGAATGTTCACCGGCAACCCTTCTATTGTACTATACACAGATTCGTTTCACCACCCACGTTTTCCCACTTGAATCCACCACTCAGTCAGCGTCGCTGTTTGTACGATCGCTTGCCGGCTACGTTCTTCAGCTTACTTCATCTGTGGTATACGCGCTGGCTTTGACGACCACCTCTTTATACTACCAGGTTTAAGTCGGGCTATGGAACGCACCGTGCGCTTCTTCTTCCGGAGGTGAATTCTTTTAATAACAAATACAAGTTTGTTTTAAACGAAAGATTCTATGTTTTATAGTGCCCTCATCGCTTTATAGTGCCCTCGTCGGCAGCAAACAACGCTTTATTCACTAAGAAATCAAACAATTAATGCCAAAATTTTATTTCGCCCACTGCATCATGGGTTGCTTGAAGTCAACAATGGCGTTTCCAGGCTAGGTACTGCAAACTAAAGTTAGTATGTTGACCAGCGCTGCTGCCTACAGCAAAACAATTTTTATTCGCCCGGTTACCGTCTTTCTTCCTAGCTAACGATACCATAACACTCAAGAACCACTATCAGCACACGGTTTTTTTTTTTCTGACTGGAATTTTACCTGGCTTATTGTTACGGTTGACCGTAATCGCGTCAGGAAATACAGGGTATTACTCGGCAGGGTTAATTGGCGTATTCGTGACTGCATCGTACCGGTACTCACCTACGGGGCAGAAAATTGGAGGCTCACTAAAAGGGTTCAACTTAAATTGAGGTCGACTCAGCGAGCAAGGGAAGGGAAGATGATAGGTGTGGCGTTAAAGGACAAGAAAAGAGCGGAGTGGATCAGAGAACAAACGCGTGTTTAGGACATATTAGTAGAAATTATGAAGAGGAAATGGGCGTGGGCAGGGAGTGCAATGCGAAGGCAAGATAACCGTTGGTCAATAAGGGTAACACAGTGGATACCTAGAGAAGGCAAGCGTTGCAGGGGGCGGCCGAAAGTTAGATGGGCAGATTAGATCAAGAAGTTTGCGGGAATAAATGGATCGCAGTTAGCACAGGACCAGGGTAATTGGAGATCTATGGGAGAGCCCTTTGCCCTGTAGTGGGCGTAGATAAGCTGATGATGATGATAACACGACATGAAAAGTCAGGTAAGTTACAGTTGCGCGTATGCCAGTTGGCCAGTGTCGGGCGTGGAGCGTCGGCCGGCATGTGCGCGCCGTATACGTACCAGTGCTTCTATGTTAACTTGTTTGTTCGTAAATTCCTTTGTTCGCCCCACCATTCTTACTGCTGCAGAAAGAATGAAACTAAATGTAAGCGCAAATAACCTCATCAGCAAATTTATAATCCATGTTAAATTGGCGTTGGATACCGTCGGCATCAGCCAATCGCAAAAACTGCCCACAATACGTCACCAGGTCAGCGCGGAAAATTCTCTAGGGAGTCGCACGGCGATTTTCTTTATTCCTTATTATACAGCTTATGTGAGTGAAGTTCGCGATAAAAGTGGTGTCAGTGTTATTCTAACGAGTGAATATGCAGAAAGAAGCAAACTTGTATTTTGTCTTCGTGGGCGAAATATTTAAACCTGGAATTTTTGGTCTGTCTGTTTGTCGGAATGTCTGTCCCTCGATTCAGCCAACCGGCCAAAACTCATAAAGAATTCTTGTTGGGGAAGTTTATATAGCCAAACACGTTTCCAAACAACTAAATCCGAAAAAAAAAACTTCATAGTTGTCAACCTTCTTTAGCAAAACGAAAAACATTAGGCATATTTCAGGCAAGTCATCAGTGCGTAGTTGTTATTCACAGTGTTTTTCGTTTAATTGAAAATAAATGTGCGCGTGATATTTGTGACGTGAAATAAAGAATACGGGTACATATCTATATATTGGGCAAGAAATACAAATAGAGCACACGACAGGTTTGGACCCGGTGATGGCGTTGCAAGTTCTACAGTAATGCAAGGTTCTATTGGATGGCGCGCGAGCAGTGAAACGCTCGAAAAACCTCCTCTGGGTTTATTCTTGGAGGAGCAAACGGGCAGGGAAAGAGCGTGAAAAGTGGGTGGGTAAGAGAAGAAATGCATTTACGTGGCAGGGGCATAAGAAGACTTTGCACCGAAGTGAGCAGATACGCGGGCAATTTTTTATACAATGGTTTGTTCAAGAACGTCGAAGGTTGGCTTAGCTATGATACACTTAAGGCTACCGCCTTAAAAGCTTTCGCGGTATTCAAATGCCGTCCTAATGCCGATTTTCGGCTCCAGGACTCGCTGTTGCATAACCCACAACTCCAAACCGGTGATTCTTGAAACAGGCCGTGTTTTCACCCCTCAACCTTTCCCTCCTCCTTCTACTACCACACCCCGCTGACTCGTTAGAGACGTTTCTAGGCCGCTGCCCTATTTTTATCCTGCGCGCCCCAGTGCACCTTGCCTTCTTGTGAGGCTCGTTTTCGCTGCTCGTTTGGTGTCCGAACGGGCGGACATCAGCATTCTCCGCTGACAAGGTGTCTGTCAACTCGGTTCGCCTTGTCGGGCCTCCGGTGTCGCGCGTTGTTCGTCCTTACACTCGACAACCACGACGGCGAGCCTCCGCAGCTCTTTGGCAACCGACTCATTCGCAGTGGCGGAAGCCGAGTCGGCAATTTTTAACAGCCAAGCTGTAACGGTGTCCGCAGTTAAAAATACCAAGAAAATGCCGAGCGCTCGTGCACGCGTGCCCCGAGTGCACGTTCGTCAAGCTGAGCGTACCCACTTAGGGAGATTGGCCAACATTGGTCGCAAAATAACTCCAGCGTTCACCGTATCGTGGCAAAAATTACTCGGAACGAGAAAGACGCGCCACAACGTACGACCCTCGTTCGTTCGTCCTCGTTTCGTCGTGCGCATGCACTCTGTACCGTAGAAGAGGCGCGACTTGAGTGTCGAAATTGCGGTAGGTGATCGTTGCCTCCACATGGTCCGGCTGCGGGCTCGGCGTGCAAAGCATCCGCTGTAGACGATAAGTGGTCCTTGTAGAGTGGCGTACGAAAACGTCGACCGAAACGGCGAGCTCACTCGGCCCTGGCTCAACATAATGTCACTGAAATGCCATGCCGCAGACGTCAACCACGACACCACAACGATACTAAAACTCAACTTTGTGCCCGTCAATGGGCACCTACAATAGCTCCGCCATTCAAGTCTTGGGCGTGTATGCCAGCTTCCCTGAATTTTTATTGAAATGTCCCTCGCTCGTTCCCATCGGCGGCGAGTCGCTGTGTACGCGCCCCCGCAACCACTGTCGCTTCAGCGGCCACCGCGGTGGGAGTTGTCTCTTCTGCGTCGCCCTTCTGTCTTCTGTGACCGAAACACCGCGCTCTTAGCAACGCGACGCGACACTTTCATCGCGAGTGCCTGGCTTTTCATAGCTGCAAGTTCAGCACCAGCTCTCGAACTAAGTTGCTGTTACTGAGTTCAGCGCCAAAAAGGCGCGGCAAGGTTATCGCTATCTTCGAGCTGTTTTATTTTTGGAGATAACACGTATTGTGGCCGTATCGTACAGAACAATAAGTGCGCATGGAAAAAACAGTCAAAAAGCATGCCTGCGGAATTTATTCTCTCTGAGATAAATGATAACTGCAGCTTTGATGTGACCGAGGCCAGGGTCAGTCAGTTTTCCTCGGTGTACTATATCAGCCATCGCAGAAAGTAATACTTGCCTGAGAAAAATCGAGAGGTATCGCTTGTATAACTGTACCGAGACTACGGGAAAGAAAGCGCAAGTCGTCCTGTCTCTAGGTTCCAGTTAAAGTTGAGAACATGGTGGCGCTATTATATAGAAGGTGCCTATGGTGTTCTCTCTTCTGTGAGAACTCTATAAAATCTCGAGCTGGAACATTATTGCAGAACCCAATAAGGAAGAAAAAAACTCGCGATGCGAGAAAGAAAAAAAAACCTTCTGAGAAATATGTGACCTGCAGTGCGCGAAATCCAGGGCCACATGCGCAAGATTCTCCCCAAAAGACCGACGTGTCAATAAATGCGTTGGACAGCGCCGGGTTTTCGTCATAAAAATGCCGTATGATCCCACTGCCGGAAAAATTTCCAAGATTGGCTGCAGATTTGTAGGACAGTAATAACGCTGCCTACATCCTTTAGAAGCAGTGTGACGCCGCCGCCTAGGCTGTTTCTGATTGTATACAGGGAACAGACACCCTATATACGAGTGTACGCGTTTATCTGACCGAGGAAGTGTTGATGGCTAGTGTAAACAAAATGGGTGACACTGAACAGCCGTGTGCAACTCGTCGTCAAGGGTGGTGATACGGCTTCTTCGAAAACTATGTCGGCTGTCACGCCAGTATTAATTAATGATTTCTATCGACTCCGCACACGAAATAAATCCTTCGAGCACGGCGGTGCGTTGAAGGCATTATGATGTTCTTGCCTAATACAAACTGCGTATAAGGTCTTGCGTTTTCCGTGCGTTGGTGTATGATATGTGTTGTGTTGGGGTGGGGGCTGAGTGCAAATACATGGTAGTTAGTGCAAATACCTGGCGACCAAATACCGCGATATGCTTCGATATCGAGTTGCTCAGGTGTGATCCTTCTAATGTTGCTAATAAAATACTGAGTATAAGAAGACTGTTTGCAGCGAAGTGAGCAGATACGCGGGCAGTTTTTCATACAATGGTTTGTTCAAGAACGTTCAAGGTCAAGACGTTTCGAAACCACTAAATATGAAAACAAACTTCATACTTGTCAACATTCTTCAGCAAAACGAAAAACATTAGACATATTTCAGGCAATTCATCAGTGGGTAACTGGTATTCGGAGTGTGTTCGTTGCAACGATTTGAGGTGACCAGAGGGTCACCTCAAATCGTACAACCAATTTTTACCGGTGTTACAGGGTGCCAGCTTTGATGATATGACAATGGAATGGTCACTTGGTACCTGCGCGAAGGTCATCTTACAGGGCCATGCATCGCAAAGGACGTGCATACTAAGTCAGAACTTATTGGGATAAGTAACGCTGGTTAGGCCCATTGCATTATGCGGTGAGGCAAATCGAGCAAGCCTTTGATTAGTACACAGAGCAAGGCTATCCGTCCACAAACACACCAGTGACAACGTCAGTTTCACATGGCCTCTCAGGAAAGACCAGTGGAGGTGCTTCTATTCTACTTTAACTTCTAATTTTTGCTTCATTCCCGCGAAGCAATCAACGCGCTGACCTATTACGTCCTTGCAAAATGATTGTGCATCACACACCACGTGTATGAACGCAGATATAACCTATTGTTCAACACTTGGGTGCTCTCTTGGTTGTGCGATATAAGTGGAATTTGAATCCATGGAGGATGTCTGCGATTCTCAAAATACTTTCGAGACAAAGAATGAGGAAGGTCTTAGAATTATTCACGATGTATTTTCCCGCGAATATTGCCGAAATTAGGTTGAAGTGGAGTCTGGTCGGAAGCCCGGCGTAAGCACGTCAGTTCGACGCGACCGTTGTTAGGCTTATCAAGGGAAAGGTGGCAACATCGCTGCTTGGAATTCACCGTGGCGATAAGAAATCAAGCTTTCCGCTACATTAGTTTTAAATAAATAAAAAAAAACTCCGCTCGACTTCGAATGCACATGGAAGGATAGTTTGATGTTTTGTGCCAGATGGGCGTCGTCTAAACTCCTGCTTGAGGAGGGTATGCCGGAGCGTGGCGAGTGCTTCGTGGCTATTAAGACGATAGCCTTTTGCCTCATTAGAAGGGGACTTTGATGATCCTGGTGTCAGAATGCATGGTAGACAAATCCACTCGACGCAAGGGATCTGAGAAGCAAGCCAGAGGGTGCCAGCCGTGTACAAGAAATGATTGATGATCACCGACTGTATGATTACTTTTTGGGAGTAAGGATCATCAAGGCGTCATTATGGTGGATCAAGAAGGATTAAATTAGATTATAGTGATTAATGTGCAACAGAATGAATTAAGGACGAACAAGATAAATTAGGTGGATTAACGTATGACTTACGGTGTATTACAGCTGAATATATGAACTAAGAGGACTTAAACCAGGTTATGTTAGCTTAAAGTGGATTATAGTAGAATAAAATATATTAAGAGGGATTATGGAAGATTAAGATGAATTAGGGTGGATTAATGGCTGTGAAATAGTCTGTGAGCTGCGGTGGCGGGTACACGTGGGGATTAAAAGTCACAATTGTACTCCGGGATTTAGCCTTCAAAGCCCATAAGCAGGCATAAGTGTCTTGAGGAATTTTTCTCAGTGCCCTGGGCAGAGATACTTCAAAAAATACCCCGAAATACAAATATGGCAATATATGTCTAGCCTGACTAAAACACAGTTACTAATATCGATGTTATTCGGCCGTAACTGGATATTAACACGAAAGTGTTTTATGCCCGGCTACACAAGATTTTGGTGACGTGATATCCGTCACGGAAGTGACGTCGCCAGAAAAAGTGCCATTAACGCGGCGTCGCCCCGTTTCGATCCCACGACTCTCTGGCCGCAACGGGAGGTACGTGGCGCTCTTCCCACTGCGCTACGAACCGAGACGTGAGCATAAGCTACGAATGCGCCTTATGTCCTTCTTTATGACTCATTCAGATGGTGCGCGCCGTCTAGAAGAGGCGAAGCATCATGACGCTAATGAGCGCCGACAGTTGGCGCCTCGATGCCAGCGCCTTCGTGTACGGGGGACGGGCGTGAATTGAGGCACCCTCCCCTGTTTTTTGTTTCTTGCGAGTCGGTGTCACTTCGTCTGGCGGGGTCAGGCTCGCGAACCCTTCCGACAAAAAGGAAATTCCTTTAACATTCAACTGCCCCTGTGAAGGCCCCTTTCACATTCGTGTTTTGCCGATTCCTATGAAAGAGGGATCAACCACATTTTTTTCAGATATACTTTAACAGACGCAAAAATGGTATTCCATAATAAAGGTAGACGCTACAGATATATGCACGAATCACTTTTATCTTTCAGCTGCTTTTATATTCTGGAAATACATCTTGCGCATGTTATGTATTTAAACAAACAACGAAATGAGAGTAAACTGAATTTCTGATGGGAGTGAATTGTCCTAGAATTGCAGGACACGTAAGCCCTTCTTTCGACGTAGTGAACGCGCAATTGCCAATGTTGCGCTATGGAACAGATCCTTCAGTATTGTGTGCGTCGCCATGTTTCGCAGCCGCTGTTGATGTAGACGGTACCGAGTCCATCGTCGTATAGACTGCACCGATGAAAATTTTCATAAGTTCCGCGTGGTGGGCAGCGGTTTCAATCTATTGCGTTCTGAATCAAGGTACCTACTGTGGCTCGGTTCCGGTTGGGGCGCATGCTACCTTCCGTTTCCGAAATCCCAAAATTCATACTTTTGGCATTTCGTCTAGAGCAGCGTTCTACAAATATACGCCTACTAGTCATTACGGCTGGGATCGCTGGGAACGAGTTGGCAGACGAGAGGGCCGCTGCTGCTGCACTCAGGAACACTGTAGACATAACAACCGTACCATATACAGACCTCAAGCCACACATAAGACAACCTTGCGCAGAACATGGCAAACCCACTGGAACGAACAGACGGACAACAACTACATTGCAATGAAGCCACACTTGGGACGGGTACACAGCTGACTCACCACAACAGACACACGGAAGTCGCCTTGGGTAGGCTGCGGATAGGCACACCCATGCAACGCACTCGTATCTGCTGACGGGATCTTCTGGACCCCAGTGCAGCAGGTGCGGAGAGGCCCTATCCGTTAGTGCACATACTAATCACATGTCAAGGCACTTCACACAACACGACACAAACACTTCAGAGAACTCTACAGACAACATATCCCCTAAATCATCGCTGTTTCAGGGTGACGATGCCATGGTTTCCGTGAACGTGTGTTTGAGTATTTGTCCAGGCGTTAAGTTTTTAAACCTAATTTCTATCACGCATAATCAAAACTGGCCCCATACACCAGCGATCACCATTATCTTTAACTGATTTTACGATGTCGGTTTTACACGTTTTTTACTTACCTTTTTGTGGTAAGCACTTAACTTCATTAAATAACGTTTTCTCCTGGCGCTCTTTGCCCTTAGTCGGCCTTGCGCCATAAAAACCCAACCATCATCATCATGATCTAGTCATTACGCACATACTGGCTCGACTGCGCTAACGAAGACCTTACGTTTTATCAGCGCAGTCGTTGTCGTCCTGGCTTTGTCTTTGTCTTTCGCGCTTGTTTTGCTCAGGGCCTTACTGGCAGGAGCAAATTTTTTTAACGTGAAAATTGGCTTTCTTTATAAAAAATTGCTTCTAGTCGCGTTCATTTATCTTATTTTGGCTTTAAACCTGCCATGCGTTGTTGGAGCTGGTATTGTTCTCCGCTTTATTTTTGTATTGTCTTGGGGAGGGGTGGGGTGGCAGGTGGGGAACACAGAATTTTTCAAACCTTTTGAAAAGCCTTACTGGCGGGGTTGAGAAAATGCCTTCATGATAATTTTTTTCTTTACTTGCCCAGGTCGCCTTGGAATTTCGTCGTAGTCACGGCCTGTCTGGCGGCTTCGGCTACTGCAGATGCTGTGCCCGAGCTCTGCAACTGATCGACCAGCCCATGTACTGCCGCTGCGACGTAGCAGACCCCACCGAGGACGTTACGGATGTCCGGTGCTACGTTGGGCGGAAGCTGGCACAGACCACTTGGTCTTCGGAGGCCTTTGAACGGCAAGCCCGGGGGTAACGGCGCTAGAGTTCACCGCATTCGGCGGCGACTACACACTTAGATTTGTGCCGAAGCGTCGCACTGCATCATACCCCACAGATTGAGAGGCTCAAGATCTCGCAAGCAGAACTCGGAGACCTCAAGCGGCTGTCTTCCACAACCTTTCGCGACTAGCTGTACTGTCGCTTGACTCGAACGAAATCACAGGTCTGGACGTTGAGGCCATCGCGCACCTCCCTCGTCTGAAGAGGCTTGAGCTGGGAGAGCAACAAGCTGAAAAGGCTGCGGGCCGGTTCGCTTAAAGACCTGCCATCGCTGACACACCTTTTCCTAGAACGAAACCACTGGAGGTCGTGGAGGACGGGGCCTTCGAAGACTTGAACGCCGTGCGGGAGCTGGACCTGAGCGACAAACTTCATCGAAGAGTTGACCGAGAACAGCTTCCGCGGCCTGTCGCGGGTCAGGCGGCTCGACCTGTTCCGCAACAGATTGCAGCGCCTGAGTTCCCGCGTTTTCAGCGGAATGCCCGAGGTTGCTGAGCTGGACCTCAAGTACAACAACATTTCCGAGGTGGACTCTCAGGCCTTCGACGGACTGCCGCAGCTAACTGTCCTGTACTTGTCGTACAACCGACTCCGAGTCCTGCCCCGCACATGTTCCAGGGAGCTCCTAACCTGGTTTCCGTGGACCTGTCGCAGAACCAGCTGCTCACGATTACCTGGAGGACTGTCCAGGACTTGGCGAAGATTGGCGCCCAGTCTTTCGACATGAGCCTCACCGGTGAGACCCTAGCGTATTACATGTTTCAGTAGCAAAAGCTTGCTGTTAGGGTGACGTTTACTCGTTGAAGCCTTATTCGTGGTTATTATGCAGTTTGTACTAGCACACGGCTGTTCTATTGGTCGAAGCTTCAACCGCTTGCGAAATTCTGTTTCAAGATAGGTAAAAACCCTGAACTTCCAGTTCGATGCAAAACCTTAATTAAAGGCCTCGATTTGCCACGCCGCACCTGTAAACCGGACTTGAAAGACACCAAACCACTTTTGGTTACAGAAAGAATTGGCAGAATTGAGATAAGAGAGCTTTTCACAATAGCAAAAATTCCGGGCCATCTCCACTAATGTGAAACATGAGGAGGAGCGAAGCATGCGGTGTATAAGTGCATTCTTGGCGCCTTGGTGATGAAACCGTTGGGGGATAGAGGTATATAGCTTTGCTGTAAAACGTCTCTTGTCTTCGAAAGCACGAAGGTCTCTAGCGCGAGGCGTAAGCGAGTGTCCCAGTGTTTTTTAGTACGCGTTACGTGCTTGCGTGAGGCGTAAACGAGTTTTCGCGTGTTTGGTACCGGTCACCTCACGAGACGAAGATTACGACGACGAGAGAAGACGCTAACAGCCCCAGCCCCTAAAGATCACTTGTCTTTGAACAATCATTGGCATCGCTGGGGCTCGAACCCGCGGCATTCGTTCCAAAACACCTCGGTTCTAGCAATAGGCTACTGTGGTGGAACGGCAGACCACTTTTAGCAGTTGCATAGAACAATATGAGTTTTCCAAGTGAAGCAGTGGATGGCGCTGGATGTGTGCAGTAAACTGCCGGGCTTGTACCACGATGGTAACGGAGTCCTCGCTGAGGAGAGGCACCTACCACGGCCGCTGGATGAAAGGCCTTGCGTGCGCTCTCATCCAGCGGCCGTGCCACCACTACTATCCAAAACGCCATAAAAAGCGGGCCAAAGAATGATGTCCCCCTTTTATTGACGTCTATGTAGACCGTTTTCTCGAGTACGGAAAATTTTACTGAATATTTTTCTGCCGGTAATGACAATTTTAACACGGAAAAGACCGTGACGTCAACCATTTCCCGACGAGCAGAGGCCAACGTCGATACAGCGGGTGAATGCAGTACCTGGATATCTGAAACAATGCACCTCGATTAAACCTACAGGAAGCTCCCGAATATCGTAGACAAGAAGCGCAGTGATTTGTGCAGAATTTTTTTTTACGTTATTCGCTGTATTTTAGTTCTATGCACCACCGGCGAAGCGTGCCCTTGTTTAAGTACGCTGCATAAATAGGCTACGCACTCACTTGAGCGCATGTGGTTGCCCCTACCGTCGCTCTCTCATGTACTTGAAGCCGACCCCTCACAAACAAGCGAAAACAACCTAAAACCGCGGAGTGTAAGATTGAGTGTCTGTCCACTACAGTGGGGGGGCTCGGATTAATTTTGTGCACCTGAGGATCTTTCACGTGCACCGAAATCTTGAATACACGGGCGTTTTCGCCTCATCAGAAAAGCGTCCGCCACGTAATATAACTCGAACGGATAGGATGGGTTGAAAGTACAAAAGCCCGAAATTTGTTTTGAGACACACGTCGACCTTGTTTATATGAAGAACAAGTTAAAGGATTTCGGCACCTAGAAGTTTGTGGCGTATTTTGGTATAAGCCAGGTGTGTAGATATAATGCAGGAGTTTATTTAAAAAAGGGCCAACAGGTGGTGGATGTCGTTTAGGTGTCAGCTGCTCCTGTATTTTCAGTCCACGCATCTTGCGTGCGGTGATGTGGACCCCTTCCTCACGCATCATTTTAAATCAGCACCATTCTTAGTCACCGGACAGCATCTAGTGCTCCCGGAAACTCGCAGCCTGTGGGGTGCCTTTGCCTGCTTCATCAAACAGTATGCCCGTGAGCAGCTATCTTCACTGACACTCAAGCTTGCCTTTTAATGTCATGGCATTTTTTTCTATAACTCTCTAGCATGGATTTTTTTTAGATGCATGGACTGCACCATAATCACTACAGGCGAACCATAACATATATACTGCTGCTCATTGTGATTTACCAGTTACGTGAAGGTGGGTATTGCAGCATTGAATGCACATGACCATCAATGCACCACAGATACCAATACCATTAACCAGGAAGATGCTTCACAGTCAAAGTCAAAGCTTACTTCCACACGGCATAGCTATGTGAGGGCACAGACGAAAAAGCCTTTTTCCTCGTATAGGGTCACAGCAGAAGCGTGGTATGAGATGCGTACAATAGGTGTTTGGGAAATACATGTGTCCCAAATTAAGTAAACCATCTTAAAGGAACGAAAAACAACACCAAGATCGTGATGTCACACACAAAATCGAAGAGAATCCAAGGTACAAAATATGCATGGAAATAAAAAATACAGTCCTTGCATACATCATAGCGTGGAGCATGCCGCGATCAACCTTGGCGGACACATCACACCACCATTACCCGCCAGTTTTAGATGCAAGGCATCTCTTACACTCGGCCTGTCCCGCGTTTTACCAGCGTAGTCTGCACTCCTCATTACGCATGCGCAAACTCTCCTCCGTTCTTCTCTCCGACAGCTGTGCGTTATGCGCTCTCTCTGGCGCAACAACTGGCGCGCTTCGCCTACGTTCCCATGTGCGCACATGCGCAACTTTCCTCCGCTGTCTCCTCCCCTTCAAGCGCGCACATAAAGCGGTGAGCGCTCGGCGCCCGTTCAGTTAAGCGCGCACTTTCGCTTGACACAGTTGCTCGACTCCGCTTGACTTTGCTCGTGCTTCGCTTGACGACGACGGCTCCGTTGAATCTTCCGATGAAGACGGTCTTTACGTACTCGGAACTCTACGTGTGATTAAGCATCATTTAAGGTTCACTACACTTCAAGCACATTTGGGTAACCAACATAACGGAAACACGAATTGAACCCCGTGAGATGCCTGCATCACCCGAGGGCTCCCCTCGTGGGAAGGTGGCGGATTTTTTTTTTCCTGTCGACCCACATTGCAACTATGAAGGTGCCATGGGGACTCGTTAAGCGTGGCTAAACATTATTACATCTTACGCAGTTGAATGTCGCCGATACGGGACCGTTCTTTCTCAAGCTAATCAGTACGCTTCCCCATTGGCCCACACATCTGGATGCAGGCGAAGACCTGAGGCGCTTAATCTGTGAACGCACGATTCTGCACCGCAGTGTCATGGTCAAAACAATCTCGGGGCGGCCGCTTTTCTCGGGGCTAAACTGAGGGACCGTATTAGTTCCATAGTCGAGTCCAGAATGAGCCTCTCGCACGATACAGCTCTCATGCCAAACACGGGTTTTTCCAAGTTCTGAGAATAATTAAAGCATGCGTGCAGGTTAGCACCGTTATCCTCTCAGGGTCGGGACCGCATTCATCTGGCGTCCGAAAAACCTAGTGTCGCGCGCAATGCTAAAAACGCTGCCGGGCCATGCAGCAAGCAATCAATGAGTGTATGAGTATGTACAGCCAAAACACTGGGATGGTGACTCAAAGAAGTTCGTTACACGTACACTGAATCCTGTGTACGTAATGTCGACTGTGCCAGAAGAAACGGCGAAATCCAGAATTGCCGAACGGCCAACTTTGATCGTACTACTGCTTCACCTTCTAGCACAGTTCCGATCTTGAATCTGTGGAACATACCCTGCAATAAACTGCCAAAATCATAACAGCGGCAGTATGCTGAAACCGTGTAGCGGTGTTAGGTACGCACTGGGACGCATATAACCACGATGCAGTATTGAGGAACACTTTATATGCGGGAATGCGTGCTGGTTTTGAATAACTAAACATCCCAGCCAAACTGTCTGTGAATTTCTATTGGGTTTTCATGGACCATCCAATCTAGAGTTAGCGCCCGGCCTGTGTAATTATTCGCCGTGTTTTTATATTCCGCGTTTTGTCGCAAATGGACGTGTAAGAAATCGCCCAACCATCTGCCGTCACATAATGTTCTTAAAATAATACTGGTCTACATAGGCAAATAAGAGGTGGACTTTCGTTCGCACAGGGATGTTTTGTTTTTTTAGAAAAATGGACGATATGAATACACTGTGTTATGTTGAGCTTTGCTGCCGCAGCGACCTTTCATGCAATCATTCATTTCATAGAAAAAAGGGGCACGTTCACTCTGAATTTACTGAAACAATTTTTTCCGATATTGCGACTAGGAGAAACCATGTTTATTTTTTCTTACTTCGGCGTTGCACAACTTGTTTCCTGACCAGTTGTGCCCGGCACCATTTATTTGCACACCCAGCAACGCCAATCTCTCAGATTTACACGGTGGGTCTTAATTCCGAACACTCTGTGGAACTGTAGCGTTTCCGCGAGGACGGCGATCACCAGCAGTGCTCCACGCGGCCACTCGACAACGTGATCAAGAAATAGAAAAGGCAGTATCGTATGCCAGCATCGCTAAGCGTGCTTTCTCCCTGGCAAGGTCAAGACTTGCACTGATCTACTTCTCCTCCCATCCGGATGTAAACAAAATACCGAAGAAATATCATAGCTTCTGTTTTTCAAAGTGGCAATATGCCACAAAAATTGTCGGCAACCTTACCGGAATCGCTTACGGAACCTTCCTGGACCGGAAACGGGAAAGAAGAGGTAATCAGAAATGAAGACCTTTCGGCTTGTAGACGATTCCCGCCAAACCGCGCTAGCATCTGTGTCCTATTATAGGCGGTAAAATTGTTCGAAGCACCGTATCATTTCTTTTTTTTTTTCTGAAATTCGGGGACACTTTCACAGCGACAGGTCTAACTTCGCCTCATTCAGTGCACAACTGCAAGCCCCACAGCTTAAAATTTCTTCTCCACCTCTATATCTTGAGCACGCCCCTCGTTTCTTTTTCAGCCTTTGTCTTGCTTTGTACGCTCTGACTGAGTCAAAGAACCGTTTCTTTGATGCGTGTGTTTATTTGAGCCTTAGGGTATACAGCATTGGCTGATTTAGAAACAACATAAAAAAATGAGACAATCGGCTCAAGGGGAAGCATACGTAGGGGCGAGTACCCCTGCATAATTCAAAGCTCCTATAATGCAGCTCGTCTTCTACTGGGACCCGAGATCGGACGCGGCCTGGCAACTGTCCCGGTAGCTGTTTAGGTCACCCACGGTCTCTCGGCGGAGAGAAGACAACAGTGTAACGCGACCGAGTCTAAACAAACGGGCGGCGCTGCTGCGTCGGTCGCTGAGGTTTATCGTACCTCCTCGCTCCCCGCCATGTTCTCCGTAGGCGTCTCCTTTCGCTGTTTTTGTATGCCCCGGCTGTGCCCTGCCTCGATTTCAGGCTTTTTACACTTCCGGTCCTCCATGCCTGCCTGCCCCTGCCGCCCCTTGCAGTTGTTTGCGCGCCTTTTCAGCGCTGAGCCAAGTGGGCAGACTCCGATGTTTCATGGGCGACTGAAAGAATTCTTGGCTGGCGCCCGACTTTCCCGCCGCGCGCATCTTCTATTTTTTGCCCATCTGTGTTTGCCCGGTCTTCGTTGTGTCGAGCCCCTTCCCTCCAAGCTTCCTCTTGCTCGGTTTCCTCGAGACGCTGTCGTCACCAATCTTTAAGGCTGCTTTCATCGCTAATAAATGTCGCGGGTTATAGCCACAAGATTTGTTAAAAATGCAACCTTAAACGCTTGTTTGCCTTGGAAATTTTTATACAGAACGTTTTAACTGAGTGAAGTCGTGCATGGTGATACTCAGCCGTATTAGTTCACGAAAATTTGTTACTTTTTGTTCCGGCTACAAAATACGCTAGAAAACAGGTGTTAGCTCCATTACATGATTTCACGTTTCCCATTTAATGCTGTGAGCGTCAGTTGTATATCGCAGTCTTTGAGAGAGGAAGTGTAGACTGCTTGGTTCTTTCAGGAGCAAAAAAGGAAGCCGAGGCAAAAGGTCGCGAGGCCCGACGGGTTCTCACCTTCTTTTACAGTTTTGGAAGCCGCTGCCAACATCTACTTAAAAGACAGGCGCGTAAGAAAATACTATAACGGCGAAATTCTTCCCATATAAACTGCCGCTTACGGTAGCCTGATGATCGCGGTGAAGAAGTCTAGACGTCGAAGAAGGGTTAAAGGTTAACTTGTTTACTTTACTGGTAACATTGATGACATTTAGCACCTACGAACTTGAACAATACACTTTTTACATAAATGAGAAGACAGTCAAAAGGTTAAGAATATTTAACGGGACATGGCTGACCGAATCGTGGTCTCCCGGGGAAAAGGGTCCGACGACGAGC
The DNA here is from genome assembly GCA_013339765.2 of Haemaphysalis longicornis. NCBI lineage: Eukaryota > Metazoa > Arthropoda > Arachnida > Ixodida > Ixodidae > Haemaphysalis > Haemaphysalis longicornis. The sequence goes on along the minus strand of CM023449.1, from coordinate 136,463,823 downwards.
GGCAAAGTTTCTGAAGTGAGTCCCGGTGCAGGTCGCCCGCCGCCCTCTAAGGGGCCATGAAGAGAAAATACAACTTCGTTAATTTTAAAGAACTAGGATTCAGTATCTCACTCAGCTCCATTACAGCCACAGAAGATGTTTTTTTAACGAAAAAAAGCAAGAAGTATTAAAAACTTTCAGAATTGCGCGCCACAGTGACGTGTTATGAGCAAGAATGACGTCATACGGGCCAACAATAACACATGATTTTCAGTGCGTTAACGGCACGTTAGCATTCAAGTGATGCGGTCAAATGGAACTAGAGGCCCCATTACAGACGGTCCAGACATGTGTCGTCGTGACAGGTCCAGTTAGGCGGCCGCCAATCGCACAAACAAGGTTCCGTGACGTCATAGAAAAAGTTGCGGGAAATTGGCAAGGGGGTCGCGACTGCTTCACACGTTTTCTTTAATATCTCCGTTATTGTGTTCGAAGATTGCGATGATATCGGTATCATGTTATCGGGACTAAGCAGTCTTTCTAATAAACACAACTTGTATTTGTCTTCATGGCTGCCTTTAAAACCCGGCGGAGAGAGTTGATATACACTTCATGCGGACTCGTGGGAAAAAAAAGCGCATTCTGGCCCCACTTTCTGCAGCCAATCGGGGAGGCGCTTTAAACACTACTCAGCCATGTTCCCGCCAAAGTGAAAGGGACCAATCAAACACAGACACAAGGTTTAAACTCGAAACGCGCGCTTGGTGAATTATGGGCGCAAAGAAAGTAGTTCCGGCAAAAACACACTAAAGTAAACAGTGGAAAAGCAGAACGGTCTTTGAACTACGCAGAGGACCCGGAGCCCGAAAGCGACCAGTACAGACGCCACGGGGGGTATGGAACGCCGCGGCCACGCCGATGCCCAAGCTGGGCCGATGGCTCCCATTAACAGCCGCGTCTTCCGGTCGGTCAGCGCGCACACCCGCAGCGCTTTTCTTTGAAAAAACAGGGCTTGGCGACCGAATAAGGATGCTACAAAGTAGAAAACGCAAACTGGACGGGGTATTCGGGGCAATACAATACAAAACGGGATTTTACCTTTTCAGACGTCCAATGTGCAGAGATTACACAAACCGACAAGTCCAGCGATGAACAGTAAATGTTTACGACATCATGTGCAGCACCACGTGAGGAGTTTAAAAAATAACCATAACTCATCACATAAAGCACAACATAATATTACAAAGGAGAAAGACTCCCACCCAGAAGTCCTAAGGAATTCAAGATTACATTCAGTTCAATATTTCCTCAACGTACTTTGAGGCAATTTTTTGTGATTTCTAGCACTCATCCTCAAAAAAAAAAAAAACAGTTAAGGGCTGCCGGCACCTGAAATTGCATATTCTGTTCGTTGTGTGTTTCGCTACAGTTTTGGGTACATTTCTATGTTGAGTACGCAGGTGGTATTTGGTTTCCTGTATTATCATGACAGGAGTGATTTAAAACGGTTTGAGCTATGTGCTGCAGTAGAACTAAACATTATTCATGAAATGCAATAAATTATTTTCTACTTATTCTACGTAATCTACTATTCATGCTATGTAAGTGGGCACAGTCCTGGTAAAACTCAAGGGCTATCGTCTGTGCACAGTTTCAGGGCATTTTCGATGCTGGAAAAATAAATGATTTTATGTGATTTGATTGGTTAGGTTGGATTGTAGAATTTCGTATTTTTCAAATACAGGTTGACTGGGCAGATCAATCAGCTTGCCTTGACAGGCTTCTAATGCACCCTAAATGCTTTTATGGAGTATCAGAAGCGTTTAATAGTTTTCACCAGTCATGGCACTACAGCAAATACAAGAATACAATATCAGAAAGTCGGAATAGCAAAGTGCATAGTACACCGTCAACTTTATCGAGGTGGCACTAAACTTGCGATTCTGTATCAGCAACCAACGTTTCTACTAAATTCATTAATTAGCTTCCAGATGTGAACATTCATGATAGGTTTTGGTTTTACCTATTGGTTTAAGACATTTAATTTCTGTAACCTCTAGTAATTTGTTCTTGATCTTTAGATTTTCACCTTGCTGAATAGTTACGTTAGTCAGCCTGCAGATAACGAAATTCTGTTGGCAAACCTGTTTTGCTATTCCCAAGCTACACAGCTAGCAGGCGTAAATAATTGCGTAGGAGAAAAAATGATTGAGACAGTCGCAATCAGCTGCGTATCGAACCTTGCCAATTTTGCGTGCTAATTCTATTTCAGACCGGAAGAATTTGACCCGCGGTTAGGAAGATCTTAAAAACTACAAAGGTGGACTCATTTAAATACACGTGCACAGTGAAGTGTAGAATGTGATACAACGGCCATCAATTTCGCGGGAATTTGGGTTTGAAAGTTTTTCTCAAAAGCTGGAGGTTGGATTCTTTGCAAAATTTAGACTCTCGGTCTGTCATGGGGGTGGAAGGCGATGTTAAAAGAAAACGTTACGCCTCACGCACAAGACATCAGTCAATCCACCGATTCTGTGCCGTGCAACGCATTACTACCCTCCCCCCATCTACTCGGATCTGACGGCAGGCTAGTTGGGAGAAACGGAAGAGCGAACAGTATAAAAACCAATCCCCGCAATCAAGGGGCCCCAACGGAGCACCCCTAGTTATATCCGTTGCTTCGCGGCTGCACGTACGTCTTGCACATCATGAGTTGTTGTTTTTCCCCGGGTATATAGAAGGCAGCCAGTTCGATCCAAGGCCCGAACCCGCAATCACGAAAGGTCGCCGGCCCAGACGGAGCAGCAGCCTTCCTCCGCAACGGCCCGCGAGCCCATCCATCAGCTGCAGCGGCCAGCGTTACACGCGCGGTTACCTTCCGCAGCAAGCGAGTTCGCAGACGGTCCTGCAGGAGAAGGCCCCCCTTGGCAGAAGACCCGTCACAGCTGCCCGCTCACCTGCGGCGGCGCTTCCCTGAGCGAGTCGACAATGGCAACAGTGACACGAAAACCCTCCAACGGCAGAACGCATTTTCCAACATTAGCGGTTCTTTGGCCAGCGGAAGCTGCCAGTTGCTCGTCTTTGCACGGGTTTCGTGTTGTACGTCGCTTGACACCCCGTCTGCGATGAGCTGTCTTCGCCAGGAACACTGAGCTTGTCAGCGCCGCCGGCCGGGCTGCGATTTGTGGAATAAATGTGAGCGCACTGTGAAACTATATACCGAGCAAGCCCGTCAGTTTTCCACATGCGGTACCACACAAGCATACAGACGTGACGGAACTGCGGAAATTGACTGAAACCTAGCGGCTAATTACTTCATGTGAACAGCGAAAAAAATGGCCAAATATCTGCTCACTTAGCGCAAATGCCGAAGACGAAAGCCTTGGGCTGCCCCCGCCACGTAAATGCCTCTCTTCTCTCCCCGCGCTACCATTTCACACTCTTACCCTCCAGTCTCGCTCCTCCCCACGATAAATGAGGCGGAGGTTTGCTGCCATTAATTGAATTTTCTGCGTTCCACTGCTTGTGCGCCATTTACTCGAATTCTTGTTAATGTTGGGCGTTGTTCGAATGCTGCCACGGGGTCTTGGCCCCTGGGCGAGATGGCTTTATGTGTTTGAGTCAAAAACACTGTTCTAAACGCTTATTTTCGTTTGTAGCATGAGCTACACTGGCCGCGCTGGAGCACTTTCGCGTGGCTCCTGGATAGCCGCGCGGCGCATGCACGCGGAGCAGTGGCGTCTCACGGCACCACAGCTGGCGCGCCAAACGCCGCCGCCGCCACGACTGTACTGGGCTGGACTAAATTGGATTGGATTGAATTACATTGGATGGGATTAGATTGGAAATCGTTTGAGCAGTAGTAAGCATGATAATCAGCTAATCCTAGACAACCAGTAAAGCTAAGAATAACCAGCTGAACCTTAGCTCAGGCTACGTACAGGGACATAGCCGAGTTAAGCCACTGCTATTTTTTTATCGCAAAAAATAAAGCCGCCGTGTCTATTTAGTTAAAAACACTGCAAATATCACTAATTGTTACACTAAATGTGCCTGAGGTTTTCTTTTTGCTTAATGAAGTTTAAAAGTATGAAGCTTGTTTCCATATTTAGTGGTTCGGAAAAATTTTGCCCATGCATGGTATGCACACAAAAGTTTGGCTGGTGGTTTCTCCTCTTAACTACATTGAAAATCGCCATGACAGTGCCTGCCCTGTGTGTGCGCGCATGCGTCCGCGTCTTGCAGAGGAAACAAACAGGCCCTGGCATCTGCGCCATTAGCGCCCGATTGTTGGTCGTGGCCTCAACAGATATGAATAATTGCAGTGACAGTGTGTGGTGGAGCTCTACTTGCTTCGTGAGAACCCCGCATCACTAACGGAGAATGGAGCCGTGGTTGCAAAATAGAAAATTGCCTACTCTCCAGCACAGTGGCCTGGGAACACGGATATCGACACAGGTGCCCCCGCACCTTGCCCACGGAAGGGTCGTTCAGTACAATAGCGAGATAATGTTTCCGTAGACATTTTGAGCGTTCACGCACGCGCCGATTGAGATAAAATGACAGCGTACTGTGACGCTCGGGTCACCGCAGAGCTTGGACGAAATGAGACACACTGAGGCGGGCGAAAACCATTACAAATAGATAAATGGGGTGCTTCAGTGGTGCCGACTTCTTCACCAGGTTGGGCGGAACCGTTCAGGTTGCAGGGGTGGTCAAACGTCGACGAGATGCCGACGGGCCAAGTGCGTCTCGGGGCCAGGAGATGGAGGCAGTGCGGGACCGGTGACTCGAAAGGTCTGCGCGGTGAATCCGAGGGCAGAAACGGGAGGCAGCACCGGACCGGTAGTTCGGCGAGCTCGAGCTGTAGGCCGCGGTCAGGAAGGGGAGGCCGGGCAGGACCGGTAGCTCGGCGGGCTCGAGGTGTAGACCAGGGCCCGTTTGCCCGTACGTATGAGTTCCCGATTAAGTTCCCGCTTACGAATAGGACGCCAATAAGTTGAAGTCAGCCACGGCAAATAAGTCGGTTGCCAGAAAACCCGACGGAAACGCTGCCTTAACCGAGCGTTTGTGTCAGTTTCGGGCAAACGACGTATTACCGAGACAGCGCTAAATTCGTAATTGAGAACTTATTCCCACACTTATCGCGTTCGGGCAAACGGGCCCAGGTCAGGAAACGCTGGCAGCGTCCGGGCTCCTGGGAGGGAAGCGCTTTCGGATTGCTCGTATACAGCTGCGTCCGAATCGCAAGACGGTCGCCCCAAATCTGCCCCCTATCCCCTCCATACGCTCCTCTTTATCTCCTCCTCCTCCTACGTCCGAGCAGCGGCGGGGAAGAGGGGGAGAAGGGCCGGCTTCGAGCGGCGGTGGACGACGCGGCCGTCCGCGCACCCGCCAAGGACGCGTCAAGGGAAGGGAAGCTTGGCTCGCACGGACGCAAAAAAGGAAACATATGTCCTTTGCGATGCCGCCACGCGTTCCCACTGGAAAACTTCCTGCTGCCAAAGTTTTTCCATCTGGCTCGGAGAAGTCGGGACACACGCATGACCGTCCACATCAGCAGTGAGCACATTGTGATGATGATGTTGATGATGATGATAAGTAGAGGCCCTCCCTTTGTATCTGGACGTCGCTTGTCACCAACCGACTTGCCTGTGTTATTCTACTTATTTATCCTACCCTTCACTAACCTAATGGGTTAGCCCCCTCCCCCCCGGTATTAAATTAAACTCCCATCGCTCCGCCCCCCCCTTCCTGCCCTTGCACATCTGTTTTGTTCTAAATTCTGATTCGGTATATTACTCTTTACTATTACTATATCTGTTAGTAGGGAGACTAGCCGCATCTATCGGTGCTATCGAAAAGTCGGCAAGCGGCCGTAGGGGCAGGCGTTCGCCGAGAGCTGATCAATCTGTGGCGGATACCATGACACGGAGCTGGAAGTGAGCTGATATCTGCCGACGACTTCAATCGTGTTTTGCGACAGCAAGGCTGTAGGACACTGCCTGAAACAGTACTTGGCGTCAAGGTAAGGCTTTCAGCTCCGTGGGGCACAGTGCTACCGCCTGCTGCTACTGCTGCCCGTACAAACGCTGCCGCTTAACAACCGCTACTACTGCGCTCTCGCCTTGGAACACTTGAGCCACGACCTACTTGTACTCGCTCGTAAGCAAGACGGTGCTTGATTGCAGCACAAGATTGTCACAAGCGAATGAACGGAACAGCCGCTCTCTTCGCGTAACCAACGTTAACGCGGCAAGCCCTCATGGAATCACTCGAGCACGTCTTGTGGAAGAAAAAGTTTCAGATGACGCCTACATTTAGGTCTTAAGACGTATGACGAACTGTCGTTACTCCGGCGTCGAGGGAGCATTTCGGACGGAGTTGCTGTATTTAAAATTTATGCTTTCCAAGTACTGAAGTCCAGTTACGAGAGCTAGGCTAGTCGCAATGGTTTTAATCACCGCGGCACAGGAAACTCAGAGGACATCTATGCTTGCGTGGCTTAAGATACGGGCCTGAAAAGTTGCGGCTGCGGGTGTTGGTCAATTCAAGAGAGAACGCAACATTGTCAAAGTTTAAAAGCAATTATCGTGGTGGCCTCGCTGAACGTTTGGGTGGTTTTATAAGACCACAGAAGGAGGGAGGCAGGGAGGGAAATATTTTGTTGAGTAAGGTTTATTGAAAGCTTGGGAAACGGGATAATTGGATGGGAAATCTTATGGGTTGAAGAAGAATTCCATGGACTCACAATCAGCTCCTCTTCGCTGATCTTCAGCTGACAAGCTGGTCCAGTGCCGCCGGCCATGTGTCAATATAAGTTGGATATGTAATGTTCGAGTTGTTCACCTCGGTACATATCCTTGGATATGACCAGAGTTTGCACAAGAGGTGGTTGTTTGCCCGTAATGAAGTTTATAACGGGACATTTCCCACCAAAGATCTTCGCCCCATCTATATTGGACATATGTGTTTGCTTGTATCCTGAGAAGAGTGCGGCACGGGGAAGGATGGTGTTTCCTACGCGTAAAAGGAGGATAGGTTTTCTATAGTTTTCGGGGGCGGGAGCGCTGTTGTCGTAGTCAACAGGGACCATGGTCTGCGAGTTAGGAGTGTACCTTGATCGGCTGCGTCACTTCCTCCCAGCCCCGTGTACCTGTGTTAATGTAATGTGAGCTTTTGTCATTGCGGATTGGGGAATCTTTCTCAAGCGTTTAAGTAGTCTGCCTGCAGCCGACAGACCAATGCCCGTTTATGTTGTGGGTGTCGCAGGGGTAAAGTAGGTCAGTTACTTTCTCCATGTAATACCAAAGCCGGCGACGAGAGACACAAATCAGCATTAGTCTTCTTGTTTCGCCCAGCTAGCAAGCTATCTCCCACCCCACGACTGCGCGCTGTACCGCGCCAGCCGCAGTGGGCCGTGGCTCATCGGAACAGAGGAACTGACAAGTGTTTCGCTCATTGACAATTTATTAGTGAATAATAAACTTACAAAGAGCATGCAGGCTAGCTGGTTGACAGCGAGGATCTAGTTCCTCGCCCGGGAAATTTCAGGGAATCGAGAGGTTCGACTCACCGCGACAACGTCATCTCCGGGGGCGCCTCAGCGCGCTCGCGTTTGCCATCGAGGGGACGCCGATGGCAGCCATTGTCGTCCCTCCTTTTTGCCCGATCCTCGAAGGAAGGAGGTCACCAGGCGCATCTTGTCGCCTCGCTTCCCGAGCTCCAACATACCGCCTCTTGCATCCCGCGCGCTCTCACCGGCCACAGGACACTCCTTCGGCGAGGAGGTAGATCCCCCTCACCGATGCCTCGCCAAGCAAGTACCGTATTTACCCGATTCTAACGCGCACTTTTTTTTCCGAAAAAAGAGGCCGAAAAATCGCATGCGCGTTAGAATCGGATACAAAATCAAAACTGCCAAAACAGCGGAAAATTTCGTCCCACCCATCGACATCGCCATCTCAAGATGGCGCCAAACCTTTTAGCAACGATTTTCCGGACGCAGCAAGCCTAGGTGTCTAGGCTTCTCTATCGGCGTTCACACAAATCGTCAAATAGTTTCACTTGCGCGCTTGATAACAGCAATGGCAGCAGCAGCTCCCACGCGTTCAAAAACGAGCGGTCGGCTGAAAGCGTGCACCTTTGGAGAAGCTCTCGGGATGGGCGTGCGAGGCGTGGGCCACGATCCCATCGACCATGGTTGAACGTTCGTTCAGAAGTGTGGCATCGCGAACGCGCTTGAAGGCACCGAGGACGAGATGTTGTGGTCAGCGGAGAGCAACAGGAGTGAGATGAGTGAGATTACTTCGGGAAATAAATCGCCCCGTTTCTCTCGCATTCCTTTGTCTGGGTTACAAAGTCCCGTGCGCGTTACAATCGGAGGTGCAAGTTTTTTTTCCTTTTTTTTTGCCAGGAAAATCGGGTGCGCGTTAGAATCGGGGGCGCGTTAGAATCGGGTAAATTCGGTACCCGCGAGGAGCAAGCAGTGGCGGCGAAGCCAAACGAAAGGGAACGCGCTAAGGTCGCGTTCCCACAATGTTTAAGCATCTATTCGATAGTTCCGCAAGGGGGAATGCAAAGAGCGTTCAATTCTCGTGTGTAGGAGGTAATGCAATTACAGTGATTGCCAGGGTACTCCAGTACGAGCATTTCTCCCTTCCTACTTTCGGACGTCCCAGCGTCGGTGTATACTGTTGTTCTCATGGTCCTGGAACTTCCTTAAAAAAGAACTGGATCCTGGCTCTTCGCCTGTACTCGCGTATGTTTGATTCCTATGATTTTCTTGCAGGGGTACGACTTTTATGAAAAAAAGCTGCATTGGTTGCATATGCATCATGGCGTCAAGCCTTTTTTTTCCGGAAGTGTGCCTATGTTTTACAGGATGACCGGACCCCATCGTGTTTTAATTGGCGAATGCACTTCTTAAGCGACCCTGAATCACGCGTCCACCGCCGTTCGTCCGTCCCGCAAGCCTAGCAACGGCGCCGGATTTCCGACGCGTGAGGCGCTCGCGTAGCGCCTCCTCCTCCCCCCTCGCCTACTCTCCAGCTCTCAACCCACCCTCCTCGGCGCGCCATCCAGGCCACTACACTATGTAAAAAAATAACAGCATCCGGCGCCCGGTTCGATCCGAGGACGTTGCGGCCGCTGCGCGACGCTCTACCGACTAGGCCAAGGAAGCCACGACTGATTTCAGTGTTAGGAACGCTCTTTATATCTTTAACCGCATTCAAACTACGGTCGTCAGCGGCGTTGCGTTGGCACTCAGCGGCGTTATAGCGGCTTGATAACTGCGTGGTGTACACGTGATACTACAAACCCGATGGAAGAGATGGAAGAGAAGGCGGCAGAGGCGGTGGGCTGCGGGTGCCGAGCGCAAGCGCCGCAAGCGGGCCGAACAACCGTGCATTCGCACTTTCACATTCTCCCCCTCGGGGAAATGCGGGGGACTTTTTTCCCAGGTGCTCCTTTTGTGCGACGAGAGTGGCCTCTCTGATTTCCTCAAAGATTTAGGACACAATTTAAAGGCCTTATCGGTGATTTTGACAACCGGAAGGTTATGGGCAGCCCTTTATGCGGCTCTTATGATGGTGTTTATTTGGCCTTCTTCTGTCTTGGTAAGTCGTTCCTGGTTCTGCAGGCTGTACAATATCCGTGCTCGCATAAGTTTTATCATTTTTTTTCTGTCCTTCCGGCACTTCCCCTTTACCCGTGTTTTACATTTTGGGCTAAATGGCCAAAGATTTCCTGTATTTTGGCGATTATGATCTAGGCCCTGCCCCTCATTTGTGGGCCATGCAGAGGGTTCTTACGTGACTTTTTCCGGGCATCACATATTGGCCAATTTTTCGTGTTTTTTTTTTTAGTTTGCCGGTTACGCGCCATCCATCGTTTTCCGGACATAGCTTGCGGTGGTGAAACGACCACGAAACTTCTGTTATTTTAAAATTCGTGTAATTAGACGCCATATACGCGCTTTTGATTGTTATCGGGGCCCATTTTATTTTGTTTCTAGTTACAGTGCAGGCGTTCCTTGATTTTGAAGAGTATGGTGTTTACCTTTTCCGGCCTTTTTAAGCCATATACCATAGACTGCAGGTAGTCCCTGCCTACAGAGGGGGTTCAGGCAAGAGCGTTGTGAAAACATTACCGCACTGAACGTTGCAAGAGAAAACATGGGCTTCACTTGAGCAGTGGAAACATAACATAAACGGCACAGGAGATTCAATCGCCACCGCACTTCAATGTTCGGAGGCTTACGGCGCAGCGGGACGAACAGCTGTCCGCTTGCTGTCGTGCGGGCTCCTTGAAAGTGGATGGTGCCACGGCTGGTCCCTCCTGGACGGGGGCACTTCCGCCTGGCCACTCCCCCCGCTGACAAGCGCCGATGAGCTTATTTAGCGCACCTCGGCGGTGCCACGCCCCCGTTCATCGCAGCGTACTCCCACAGTTCCTTCGTAGAGGGCAGGGGAGGTGGCGCGGCGTTTTGAACAGTGAGTGGTGTCACCACAGCTCACTGAAAACAAATGCCTACAATACACTAGAGAGGAACCGGCGCTAGCGTCTATGAAGCCCACATCTAGGCTGTCTGTTTCATCATGGGCAGCCATTGCACCATGCGCTCGCCTTAGTTTCATCATTGGCTTGGTTGAAACGTTTTAGTTGCCGCAAACACGCAAAGAAAGGTGTGCAATACGCTGTTTTAAAGCTGGAGAAATAAAAAATAGTGCCTGTTTTTTTTTTTTACTGAAAGCCTCCCAGAACGATTATGCCAGTACTCTGCAGACCAAGCTGGCTGTTACTATTTGTTGAGACGAACTCATTAAAGACTTATTTTGCAAACATTTACAATTATAAATTGTTTGAAAAGTTCAGAAAGCTTTTATGCGAGTACTTATGAAAACGTTGCCTTAGCGGTGTTTCGTTCGTGTTTTCATAACCGACCATAACTTTCGCTGCGGAAAAGTACCCGCTGAGTCAAGCTGTCCGGACGCTGTTGACATATGTACTGCTACTGCAAAAAAGAACCGGGAAGCGCACTTTCCTTACCACAAACTAACGGGTTTACATTGCGGGTTTGTACTCCTGTAAATATGTACTCACGGTCGCTCGCCGGCACTAGTCCTCCCACTTACTTACAATGTAGCACAACTATCTTAGCATGAACTGATTTAGCGAATTTTCAGGTTTCCAAGCGAATCGAGTTTCGGCCATTTCAGACAGAGCGGCTACCTCGTAGGCATAGCCTTCAGGAGGCGATGGCATAGCACAAACTCACGAAGACGCTTAAGAATCGATAGACAATGCCAAACCAGCAGCTGGCGTCTTCCCATAAGGCCATAATCGCCCCATCTCGACATGGATACCCAGCGCAGTTTCCTCTCCAGTAATGCTTACTAAAAACTCTTTACGGTTTAGGTAGTAGCACAATGTTGGCGCCAGCGCCATTGTAGGTCGTCGGAGCGGCACTTTGGTACGGCCTAAGTTTGGTACGGCGTTAAGCAGGCACGGCTTGCGATCCGTACAGTCGCGTGCGATTTGAAGGTAATCGCGCGAGCGTCTACCGAACACGAAGATAACAGCGCCCACGCGGCCCTGGTTTTACTCTGCCTGGTTCCTGTTTACGCATTCTTCTCCCCCTCGGTCGCTGTTTATTCCAGCAGCCTCACTCCAGCAGCAAAAGCAATAACCCCTTCCTCTTTTTATCGCGCACGCAGCGACGACGTCCCACTCGCGGTATTTTACAGCAGTTCTCGAAAAGGTGCGGTAAGAAACGCATTCTCGGGAAATACTGGACATTTATAACAATGGTGCTATCGTTGCTCACGATACCAAAGAAAAAACGCATCGACGTGATTGCAACCACACAAGATTCACCACAAAGCGCGAAGGGTGGGTTTACTAGCCGCGGGAGTGATCACTGCTTGATGGAACAGCGACCGAGAGAGAGGAGAATGCATAAACTAGGTCCCAGTCGCTCCGAAAAAGGCCGCACGGGGGCGTTATCGCCTTTATCGGTCGAAGCTCGCGCGATTACCTTCAAATCGCACGCGACTGTGCCTGCTCAAAATGCGACTACACCCGGCGTGTACAACGAACTTCAGCGCGGAAGCGCGGCGCTCCTCAAATCGCGTATCTTTGCTTTTGCCTCGGCCGTAGAATCATTGTACTGTTATCCACAATGAAATTGCGCCTGCTCGGCATTCCCGATTCCGGCGAGCCCTTTATCTGGCTGCCTCAGTTTGAAGTTTGCTGTCATCAGTGATGACGTACTTCAACAGACGCTTGATACGCAAGGCTGATAGCGGACGGCTAGCACCCACGGAAAAATTGAAAACGAGCCTAATTACGCTAGCGCGTTCAAAACACAACCTGCACCGTGGGCAGCCCGGCAGGCATGGAGCAGTCGCGGCCGCCTGCGCTGCGCACGTCCCGTGCATGCGTTGCAGCCTGCACTGGCATGGCGGCGCACATACATGGGCGGCGTACAATACAACCTACACAAATCTTCCGTTCAAGTGTTCTATCAACTTTTGTCCGGAAGGCTGAATCGAGGGACCGACCGACAGACAGAGACAGACAGATCAAAATTTTTGTTTCATGCAACCCACTAAAAACTGTCGTCTTTAAAACTTCTGCGTCTTCCAAGCAGACACCTTGCCAAAAAAAAAATGGCTGCCATGCCGCCCTGCCAAAGTGAATGACCAGCTGTTTGTAAACCACTGCACATGGTGATGGAGGAAGTTTATGAAATGTTTCGCCGTCTCTGCGGGCTTGTCGCTTGCGTCTCGGCTTGTGACGCTAGATAAGGCTACAGAGCATCGGCGCTCTTTTCTCCCATCGTTCCGGCTGCTGATGATCATTGGTCATTTAGCGTTACGTTGGAATTCGTTTACACTGCGACCTCTGCGGCCGGAAATCGAACCCGCCTCCTGGGGCTCACCAGCACAAAGCCTTAGCCACTGAGCCACCGCGTCGGGTCCCACATATTTTCCACTCCGCGGAATGTCCCCACGTGGAGCGCGGTTGAACCTCGCCTGTAAGCATTCCCTTTTATAGCACACAGGCAACCTTTCTCAGAAAGCCCGCACCCAGCCACCGTTGGGCGCATCATATTGTTCAAGCTGCGTGCGTGGGAGGTATAGATTGTGGAAGTTGTTTAAACGTTGGCATGTTTTCATCTAAAGCGGTGGCCAAAGCTCAAGCGACGACTTCTCCCTCTACAACCCTATGCTGGGGCAACTCCACCAACAAGGTCCATACTATATCAGACTCTGCAGGCCCCGTTGCGTTGGGGATTTGTGTGCACGTTCTACGAAGACTGTGAAAGAGAGTCTAGGGTTCTGGGCTGGCGGCGCAATTTGCGTGCTTCCTCAACACTTTTAAAACTGGAGCTGTGGTACAAGCTGTAAGATCGGTGTTCCGAGAAATGATGCCAAGAAAATGCGAACGCTCCTGAGCGCGTGCCTCGCAGCGACCGCCGAGCGTTCCTGGTACGCGCAGTGACTTTAGACAAGAAAAAAAAAATATCCAGCTCTATCGTCAAGCGCTACCGCGCATGTAATGCTTACCATAAGAAACAGGAGGATATCGATACACATGGTGATGACTACTACTAACACAGTGCAAAGCAACGATAGAACAAGTAAAAAAACAATTTCGAACTTGTACAAATACGTAGTTATGCGTACCTCAGTGCTCACGTATGAACAAATCGTGCAACTTCGCTATGGTTTAAGCTTTGCTCCACTTAGTGCAAGCTTCGCCAGTTGAGGTGGTGGAAGTCTACAATGCTGAGGATGACTTTGCAGCCACCACTCGCCGCAAAGAACAGGACGACCTCTTCGATGCATATTACGAGGATTACTAACACCGCATCTACGCAAATAAACAATGATACTCAAACTTAACTATGTGTTCGGCAATGCTTGCCTAGAACACCGTCGCCATTCACGTCTTGCACGGGACAGCAAGCTTCACTGAAATTTTTTGCGACACTCCTGAGGCCGGCTTTGGTGTCTTGATGGTCGAGGCGACGTTACCTTCATCGGTGCTTCCGGAAAGCGTATGCAACATCAAATTGACGGCCTCATAATTATGCGAATGTTACCAAGAATTCGAAAAAAATTTTTATTGCCGAGGTTATCACAACGTGCGTGCGGCGACCTATTAACCGTACATGTACTATCAAGATACATCGAAACACGAACAACTCAGTTCGTGGCTTTCAGAACATGCTGCGTACCATGGCGATCGGCCGTGTATGCACAGCAAAAACGAGGTTGGAAACTCAGTCTGGTAACTTTCTTTTACTGCGCATGCGCAGCCCCTCGCTTGGAATGCTTAACATATACTAAAAACCACGCTCACCGTTGCTCGTATTTCAAGATATCTTGATAGAACAATGTTTTGTCTCGAAACTATTTGCGTAAACCGTTAAACACTTAATTTTCCTATGCTATTGATACGGGTGTGCGAGTCAAGCGCCAAATGTTACAACCTAATCTTACATTACCTACAACTCAAATTTCATGCTTTAAATGGCAGGTGTATGATTGTCATCGTGCTACTGGGGGAATGCCTTTAAAAATGTTCCTTGTTTCTCTCTGACTCGCAGGCAACAAGTTCAGCTGCGACTGCAGACTGGCCTGGATACTGCACCTTGAGAATGTCACAGGGAACGCCAAGTTCCGCCGTGAACTACGCCATGTGAAGTGCGACTTCGAAACACCCCCCGGGGCGGCAGCCAACTTCACGAGCAGCAAAGTAGTCAGGCTGAGCATTAAGCAACTCGGCTGCCCTGAGGACTACGAGCGGCCCGCACTGAGCGACCATCAGCAGACGACCCCGCCATCAACCCATCTACTCGATCACGACAACGACGACGACCTCATCGATTACGAGGAAGACAACAGCCCCACCCAGGCGGGGCATGTGGATAAGATTCCCTTACGGCCACAGCCGAGTCAAGACTGGCCAGGAGAAGACACACGCTCCTCTGTACGGAATGACGTAGATGTCATTCTTAACCAACGAAAGGCCGTTGAGAAAGGCTCGGCTGCGTCTTCAACTGGAGTGAACTCTGACGTGGCTGCTTCGAAGAGCGAGCGGCAAACGACAGTGTCGGTTGCTTCCTTAGCAGTCGTACTGGCCTGGGCGGCCGTGCTTTCTTGTTGCAGCTGATCTGCTGGGACACGGGATCATGTGTAGGTTTCTTCATTCCGAACGGATTGCCACTTATCAAAAAAAGACAGAGCATGGCACATAGCGGGCCAGAACAACCCTCGCTTTATTTAAGCTCCTCTCGGAGATTGTGTTCGGTACGCTATTTTTGCTCCACTTGTTTGCCTGGTGTGTGCGCAGCATAAGGGCAGATAGAAAGCGCTGCACGAAAATATTGGCCCTTTAAGAGGTTTTCCTTGCATTGCTGCTGCTCTCCGGGCATGCAGGATATGCTGAAGTACCGTTCTTGTCGCGGGCGGTTATGAAAAAGATGCTTCCAGAAGTGACAAGACCAGACGAGAGAAAAACATTGACCATAATTTTTTCGCGAGCCTCGTGCTTATTGCATGCTGGTACCCTCAGGACAAAAAGTGTCGATGGCGGCTAAGTTTCACTAATTTTAACTTCGCTTCGCAGTTAGGCCATTGACTATACCTCAGAGCAAAGAAAGCGATCACATGATGTACGCTTAAATTCGTCGTCAAGGCGGTCGGGGTAGTAATTCCTTTTCAATGATTGTCAGTCCTTCTGATGCGTAAAAATCAGCTAGAAATAAATAGCGAGAAAAAGAGAGAGAGAGGGGGGAGCAGTAAATGCTGCCGTTATTTTTGCTTGTTCAATTTGGTTCTTATGTGGTTGTGCATCGTTTTTCAGTAGCGGCAATAAGTACTTCTCGCTGAATCGTCAAAACTTTGTTCGCGAAAATCCAAGGGGCGAGTTTGAAACCATGGTTCCCAAACCGAAGTAAAACATATGGTGAAGATTGCGTGCTTAGCGCATAATTCGCCGCGGTCTATTTTACCTTTATTTGGAACAGTTGTTTGTCAATTTAAACTGTCACGAGGAAGCACCACGACGTAGTAATTCCGCGCTTGTTTCAGAACGCTGGTAAATTAACTTATTTTGGCGCATTATTTTGACACATTGCTGTATATATCGCACGTCTTTCGCATCCTATGAGACCGAGTCATAGATTGATTCCTTTTTATTAGCACATTATTTCAGAAAAACTGAACGTAGCGTTTATTAATTGTTAAAAGCTAGTCGCACGAACTAAAAGTGCTTTTTATTCTTTAGTCCTTTAAATGGAACCACCTTCCCTCCTCCATCGTCACCATCTCAGATACCGCTAATTTCAAGCCTGCTGTCTGCCACATCTTGTTTTTCTATATTGATGTGCTTCTGTTACTTTCGTTTTGTTCCTGTCGAAGTGCCAACGCCTCTCTAAAACGCCGTGCGGCGCTGAGAGAAAATAAGTAAAATGAAACGTCACCACTATTAAAAACTATGCCTGTGCTCGCAGCAGCTTTGACGATAAACTCGCTGTTTGGTAACTGGCACCGCGCCATGCTTCGTTCTTTTGGCGTCGCCAGCGATGGCATCGCCAACTAGAGCGGGACCACAGGCGACGTGACGACGTCGCTACCGTGCAAACCTATTCTACTATTTTTTCCCCTCGTAAACTGGTAAGCAGCGTTTGTCCAGTGGGCTGCTTGCAGCATACGGAAGTAGAGAACGTTTTCATGCTGGTTACACTGTGGCCCTCACCAAAGACATAGGGTCTTTGCAAGGCTTGAAGAGATCGCAGATATGCGTTGCCAGCTTTTGCCGTCTAGCCCTGCTCCAACTCATCTAAGTAATGAAAAAAGCCCGCTCGGAATGCGCAGAAAAGTTACTTTAAAGGGGCCTTAAATAGTTCGCCATTTCTATCGCGCAATCGCTAGAGTACCCCTTCACGACAACGTGTACCAAATATTACACCTCTGCGTAAAGCAGGGGCCGCACAAACGATCATTTCTTTCTTTCCTTGCTCACCTACCGCTTCGTTGCCGCCACACTGCCGCGCTCTGACGTGCGACAGACTACTTGTGACGCACCCTGTGACGCACAAAGCTCTGAACAGTACGGCTGCGCTATTGGTGGGCCCCGTTGAATGCGGTAGCCAATCATCGTTCCCGGCTCTGGGGGAAACGCGGTTGCGCGCGGCGCTCCTGCACCGGCGGCACGGCGTAGTCGTCCTGCACCGGTGGCACGGAGGAATGTAGATCGTCGCCATCCGTTACACGAGCTTAGCTGAATCTGTAGATATAGCGCGACGCTTGCAAGATATGAATAACGCTGAAAAACACAGAGGGCCTCTGCGGGCGCATCTGCCTGCACCGTCGACAAGCAGCCCACTGTGCGGGTGTATGCGCGATACGGCATCCACCGCTGCAGCTAAAACTTGTCACCGGCCGCCAGAGCGGGACTATTGCTGAAAATCAGTTTGCAAATACGTGAAAGGGGGTGATAGTGCAGTGAAAGATTGCGCGGGGATCGTCGTCGTCGTCGCGGCCTCGCAAAACAGTGTCTGGATAACTGCGGCGATGCTAAGCCTTTTCCCGGACCTCGGTGGGACCAGTGCACCGCGACATCGCCGCATGCCGAAATGCTAGCGAGCCGCTGAAGTCGTCGGTGGCAATCTTCAATTAATGTCGCTAGCGACCATGTTGTGTTTGGAAGCCCCCTATCTGGCCTTCAAACGCTCGTTTCCGCTATTAACAAACTGACGTGCCGACGTGGGCACGGCCGGCGCGAGGAGCTGTTCGATGCGGGCCGGCCACCGATCGACCCCGCTGAGCGGTAGCGGATGTACTAGGCAAACATTTAGTACCCTGGTTAGGGACCCTTTACTAAATTGGCTACAATCCACGCTGTGAAGGTGATGAGAAAGCAAAGCTTTAAACGCCACCGACAACAATTTCCCGTGCGACGTCACTCGAATTCACACACCCTGCTCTACAAAGAGTGAAACCAGAGATCTGCCAGTCGTTACCAGGAATTTGCGGGGGCGGTGTCGCGAACAGCAGCGTCGGCCACGGCCGGGCTAGACTGGCGGACGCCGCCGCTGTAGTCCGGCCGTGCGTCGGCACAAAGAAAGCGGAGAGGAACGTCTTTTGAAGGGTGAGACAGCGGAACCTAGCCATCCTGATGTGCTAGCTCGGGGCTACACCACCGCGCGACACAAGCGCAGACACCGAAACAATTCGGCATGTGAGCTTAGTGATTGTCATTTATACCGAATAAAACTAGTTGGTTTGTTAAGTTTGAGAATTGCGAGAAAGCTAAAGGTACTTTTATGATCGCTATTCGCCAGAACCAGTTGCTCCTTTCGCCTTTTGAAACACCTCTTAAAACACAACCGAATTGGTATTCACCAATTCAGAAAACGGAGTCTCATTCGTGACAAGCAGTGCGCAAAAGGTGGCGTTCCTTTAGCGACCAAATGTCTATATGTGGTGTCTACATTTTGTTTTCCCGCCCTTCAAATGCATCATTAGCGTATCTTTGCCGTACGACCACTTAATTCCGTCGGGTCCGGGTTACCCAGGAGGTGCTGCCGAACAAGTTAATCGAGCCGTGCGAAGGAAACGCGCAATGGGCGCAAGGCTGCGCCAAAACAGGCCGGCGAGCCGGCCGGCGAGCAGGCACCTCCGCGCGGGGAACGCTGGGTAAATTGGCCGCGCCATCTACCGTGGGCTGCGTGAGTGGAACCCTCCGCACCTTTCGAGGGGTGGCGCTAATTCAAAACCAAGGGATCGGAGGGAATCCTCGAGGGTACCGGCGGCTGCTTAGAGTTCTCTTAGCACGTCATCCAAAGAGTTGTAATCCTGTGCCTGTAACAATATAGTTATGCCATATTCATATATGGTGAATCGGTCAGCCGATTCCAAACAAACCCGCCGCGGTGGCTCAGTGGGTAAGGCGTTGCGCTGCTGAGCACGAGGTCGCGGGTTCGATTCTCGGCCGCGGCGGCCGCTTTTCTGATGGAGGCGAAAAGCAAAAACGCCCGTGTGTACGAGATTTCGGCGCACGGTAAATATCCCCAGGTGGTCAAAATTAATCCGGAGCCCTCCACTACGGCGCACCTCATCGCCTGCGTTGCGTCGGCGCGTTAAACCTTACAATCAATCAAATTCCAAACAAGAATAATTAAATGTTTCTGTACGTGTGGAGTATTGTGTTAGGGTGCCTGGGTGATGATGTCCCGTATGATGATGTCGGTATAGTTGTCAGCTACTGTGTGGGGTCTAGCTACAGCTCTACCGTGAAAAAAAAAACGTAAAAAAAATGAAGTCTCAATAAAAAAAATTTCAACATTAGTGTAATATTCTATCAGGGCCAGCGAAGATTTTGGAGAATATCTTGTCTAAAAAGGAGGCAACCATGTGACAAACAAATGGTATATGGTAAGGTCGAACGCCGAGTAATCAGCCTGTAACCCTACTACCTTTCCCCTGGCAGTTGTGTTGTCCTGGGCAAGTCAATCCATCCCTCACCGCAGGGCACGTCTCGGAGTAGTTTTCGCGATTGTCATGCGCTAACAGCTTGGTAGTTCCGCTTTGAGCCTTTTCTTAAGCTAATCATAGCCGCTCAGTCACTTCCGAATCACAGGCGCGAACCGCGAGACTTTGTCGTCTTAACAGCTGCCGCTTTCCGGGCATCGAAACAGTGCTACTATTAACAACATCTATGTTCGGCGATGGTCGTGTCCAAGGTTGCAGCCTAGACGTCGCTTCCTGACCTCTGCTGTAATTTCAGGTGTGTTTTTCAGCCGCCACATGAGAAATTTAAGACATATGGGTGTGGATCGCGACGCCTTTTGCGCTTATTAAGAGGAAATACCGAACAGGCTTCCCTGCCGCCGTAAACGGCCGAGCTTGCTTGGTTGGTTGGAGCCAAAATATTAATGGCACGTGTCTACCTAGTGGTATTAACTAAGACGAGCTAGTATCTAATGATGTAAGATGCTTCAGAATTAGAGCTGGGGGGGAAAGTTAAGCGATAAAATTTTGGGGACAGTGTTGTAAAATGTAGGGAAAGAAAGGAAAAGAAATACATGTAAAAATACATAACGAGAATATTTAAGAAACATGAATAATTAAATATTCAAAGCGATAGAGAGAGGGGAAAAGAGCGAGAGAAGGAGAGTAAAAGTTTATTGGAAGGAGGAGAGGTTGGCCTGGCGAATTGAGGTTAGGACTGCTACTTCGGAATTAGAAATGTGTTTTAATAAGAGGGTCAGTGAGCTGGATGAAAAATAAAATCGTGCAGGTAGCAGCAAGCATTGCTGCCCCATAATGACTGACAAGGAAAGACCCGCATGCTGGAGGGAAATCTCTTGCTATCTTTTTTTTAAGCGACAGCAAAATACCAAGAAGGGTTCAATTGTCTCCCCCTCGTTACAACAGCCACACAGTGCCGACGGTGCAATGTGTGCAAAGTTTGCGTAAACATTAGAATACACCATTCGGCACCTCGCAGTGTCACCTCGCATAACAGAGACTGCGTAAAGTGTGTCTGTGTGTGTGTGTGTTTGTGCGTGCGTGCGTGCGTGTGTGTGTGTTTGTGTGTGTGTGTGCGCATGTGCGTGTGTGCGTGTGTGTGTATGTGTGTGCGCGTGTGGGTGTGCGTGTCCGCGTGCGTGTGTGCGTGCGTGCCATGAACTGCTGCTCCTTCCTTTCTACAGTGGTGAACATATACTGGCCACGTTTGGGATATGACCGGAAAGCTTCAACGCTTCCCATTGACAGCTGGCGCTGAACGACGCCATGACTGGGGTCAAATTGCGAGACGTAACCTTCTAACAAAATCAAGAGTTGCACTTTCTGGCTGCGTACAAAAAAGAAACAATCATTTTTCCTTACTTAGAAGGTCGAACTCGCGACGACTCCTATTTGGCGGAGACAAGGCCCATGACGTTGATGGATGCTAGTTTGACAGGTTGGCTCATTGCCGGAAACTTGTCTCGTGTTCGGCACGTTCCATCTGGGTCATTGGCCGATTTTCTTCCAAGCCGGTATTTGACCCAAAGGGTTGTCATGCCTCCCTTCCGTAGTCCTTTCCCCTGAGCCAGGCCGCTCGTTGTGTCTAGATGTTTAGCGTACGGCAGTACGTCGCCCGCGCTTCACACAGAGAGAAAGTGCGGAGCTACGCTGTTGCTACGTGCGCCGAGGCACGGGTCGTCATGCTGGTCTTTCCCGAAAATGGCTGCTTCAAATGCAAACCCAAATCTCGTGCTCCGGGGTTTACACCTCTGTCTTCTTAACTTGTAATCGCTTCAGTAGGATCGAACGTCTCCTCAAATATGAATTGATTGCAGGTTTGGAACTATGGACCACGGCAAGTTGGCAGCTCAAATATGTAACTACGGCTACATAAAAAAGTAGGGGTGAATCCACCTTATGGATGCGGATGTATAGCGGAACTTCCAAGTCATTGTCACTCAACAACGTTGGTCGGAATGGCTTCGTTGTCGCTATGATAGACCCTGATCGGCGCACACGCAACCGCAGACGCATTCTGGGAAAATGACAGACCGGTGTACGTAAGCCGGATAGGGCGTGACACCGAAAGCAAACTGTTTGCGACAAAAAATGCATCAAAAAATCCCGTTTTAGTCCTTTCGCATGCACATTTAAATCACTGACTGCAATCACAGAAGTGTGTCACCACAACTAACCGACGGAATGAGAGCTGTCCGCAAAACACTGAAAGAAATCTTGAGAACTATGTATGCGAAAGAATTTGCATGCAATGAAACGCTTTAAATGCGTCACTTCCGCCCGCGTTCAAAAAGGATTCGTCTTTGCTTTGCTGACCTTTATGTCTTCTTGCCGCTTCCGGCGTTTACTTCGCCATCCAGTTTTCCCTCTCTGTCGAAGCACCTAATCAGAACAGTCCTAGAATTTCCACAAAGAAAACGTGATCGATGATATCCAAATCGAAGTCAGTTCCACCGAACATTCAATCCAACAGATTCAATGTAAAATGCGAAACTTACTGTGACCTCCTCGATGACGTGGGCAATGAAGAAGTAATTAAGTCAAATTAATCGCAATCCACAGACACAAGCAAGGAATTTAAACGAAGAACTTTGTGCTGAAGTTTGCTCGCTGCAGTAATAAAAGATCTAATGCAGCCTCCAACGCAGGCTGTATTAGATCTCCAGTCAGACACTACGCCCCAAACACCATCAGGGTATTAGAATACCAACCGAATGGGCACTGCACTAACACCTGCTGTGGACAAACCAGTTGCGTCAAATGCTCTGAGCGTGATCACCCCACAGGCAATTGCAACAGTCATGACATCAAATGTCTCAATTCAAACGGCCCGGACCCAGCGTACACTAGGGCCTATGAAAGATTCAAACCAGAGAAGCAAATAATAAATCTCAAATCATTACGGTAAGAAATTCATCTCCTTTCCCAGAATACCAAAAAAGGCATTCCACTTTCTCGGCCGCGAAGTACGCCGAACGCTCTCCCCTAGATGCGGGCAGCTCCTGATTTAGGGCGACAGAGGTGAGCGAAACTGACCATTCACGCTAGACGAGGCGGTTGCCTGCAGACGCTTGCGCAGCCGTCACTACGACTGCGATGTCCGCACGTAGTGTGTCGGTAGCGCACAAGGGCGAAAGGGGTGCCGCTGGTGCACCACATGTAGCCGTTAGAACCCAGGCGGTGATGTATACAGGTGGACGTGGAGGGTCCAAAGATCACTCCCACGTCCAGCACTTCCACAATGTAGCATCTTGACTTGCTGCTACCACTTGAAACCTACTGCGATGCCGGAGCCACAAGGACTCCATGTCGTCTATTTTGCATCATTCCGACGATTTGGTCCTTACAGTGTTTATGCTTCCGTCGCAGACACAAAAGCTGCCGCTTCTCTCCTCCGCCTCGCCCCCTCCCCAGTTGGGCGCAACAAATAAATATCCGGCTCCCGGTGTCAAGGCTGCAGCCGGAGCTGTGCGCTGTCGAATGGTACACCAACAGCGCTCTTAGTTACGCCATGCTAAAGCTTCTATAAATATTCGCGGCATTCCAACTTTGCACATTTGAACTGCAGATGCCCACTATACAACGTAGATGGCTATGACAAAATCCTCGAAAATCACCACACCTATTTTCCCACAAGAAAATACAACAAAAACACAACAAAAACAAACCATTTACACACAACATTTACACACAACAGAAAACTAGAAACGAGCATCATTCTCATCCGTGGCAGCGAAATTCCTTAAGCTTTTCCTCTCATCGCGCATCCACGCCGCATCTTAACATTTACAACGGCCTCGACCGGAACTGTCGCTTTCCATGAGGGTGATGTGTCATGGGAAGAAGATAGCTGTGAGCCCAACCTCCGGAGAAGAGTAGAGGAAGAGTCAGCTGTGCGGGCTCTCTCATGGCCGACATGGTGTACATAGTGTAAATACATCGCTCGCATCTTCCATGGTTCAGTTCATGTGTCTTGCCACCACGTAACAATATTAATCGGAGTCCCAGTATCTACTGACAAATTTGGCAATCTGAACTCACAGGAGCACGGAGACGCTTCATATATTTTTTTGAGGTCGTCCGGAGGTTCTTTCTTCAATACGAAGAGGCCAACATACCGCACAAAAACACATAACACGTATTCAGATAACAATTTTACAATGTATTCAAATAACAATTTTACAATCGGCTCTTTCATTACTTTTATTCCATTGACCGGGAGGTGGGCCCCAACCCTAAAACAGTGGGAACTGCCCAGTCACACGAAAGCGTCAAGACAAATGTCCCATAGTTTCATTACACAAAGTTTACATAATTTGCTGCCGGCAAAAAATTATTCAATAAAACATCAGTAACTTTGGCACCTGGACTGAACCCATAAGTATTCATGAGAGAGTTAGAGGGCATTGTCACGGTACACATATTCAATGCCTCGAAAATCTGTATTGACGAGGTCCGTTCGTTACCATGCGTAACTTTGAAGGTTCCTGCTTGAATGAAGACTGGCAACATGGACGAGCGACTTGAAATCAGACGTCAAGTGCTCTACGAAGACACCCAACCCCAGAAAATCCGAATTTATACGCACTAAATCCATGGTGGAGCGCATTCGCCATTGCAGCAAAACAAAGAGTTGAAGGTCATTGTTATCCTATGTAATTCGCTGATATGCGGACAGCAGCTTTGGAGTATAATAAGCAAACTCACTGGGTAACACATCCAAACAGCCAACTTTTCGTTAGTATGGCACGCGACACCTTTGAGATTGAACAGACATTTGAACAACAAAAGTGCCCGTCTTTTCACACTACACGAGTAGGTTCATGCTGGTCAAGCAAAACAGGTAGCGTCCGTTTGTACCTTGTTGCGACCGGGAAAGCCGACTGCAGCCGGGAAGATGCCCAGAGCTTATAGGCCAACGTAAATGTTTACTTCATAGCGAGAGGTGAGCCGAAGCCAAAGAACAATGCCCCGACGGGCGAGGTTACAATACAGGACTCGAGCAGAGCGACAGCATCGATTCGCTCCTCTAACAGGAATGGTTTACAACGCTTGCGGGGGTCTATTTATACCCAAAAGCGGTAACGGTCAAAACACAACAAGCGGCAACACGCCACGAACATCACAGCCACACACAACGCTCTTTCCAGAGTTCGTAAGCCGTTCATAGCCTCGGCGCACGTTGAGTCCGGGAGAGGGGAGAGAGGACTCCGCTGAGTTCGCGGGGCCTCTGTGTCCTTGAAGAGCGTGGAGACGAGCCTCGCCGGCAGCCGCCGAAGTTTTGAAATGCGCCGAATGCGAAGCGTCTGACGCGGCTTGTCGCAACTTGTCACCGACATGGTGGCGCCTGTTTTCAAAGGCGCACGTAGTGGCTTCGCCGCACAGCCGAGGAGTGATGCGGGGAAGTACTGCGGCGCTGGCCGATTCGTAAGAGCTTCTCCGCCGGGGGTCCGAGATCCCGATGGATAAGGGTCTTCAACCGTTGTCCGGAGGGATGCTGTCGAAGTGAAGTGCTCGGCAGACGCTCGACTCCAGGCCTGGGCTGTACGACACCGTGCTGGAGCTTCACCGGGCGGGTCACTGCACGAGTAGTGGCTCCCCAAGAACGTCTCTCGCTTGGTCAGGCAAGCAACAGAACAACTCAGGAAGACACAACCGCATCGCCGGCAAGTGCGAAGACAAATCCACACTGAAGATCTACTAGGCTTTTAGTTGCGATAAAATACGCTAATAACGAACTACTCTAGTTATATTTTTGCCCAGCAGTACTTTAGACAAGTGACAAACTTTAAAGGTGACATTTCGCGTGATTGGAAATGTCCCACACACAAAAAAAATGCAATCGTAAAGGGCGAAACCTGCTCCAGGAAAAACAATGAAATTGAGAAAGTCGGGCGTCTACAGGCCACTTCTCGCGCTGAGAGCCGCGATTTGAGCTCTCGTCATTGCTTCGAGCTTTCCCCAATTTGTACCGCACTTTAGGTGCGCCTGCTTCCTGAAAACGACTGCTGGACCACGTGAAAGGACACCGGCCGTTGTTTTCGACAAAAGCCGAGCGCGCGGAGGAGCGAGCGATATTTTCCAACGTTCAAACGTAAGGCGCGCACTCCTTTCTGGAGGCGGCGTTCCCTTGGCGCGATGCGAGCTCACGGCTTTGCCCCTCGGCGTGCCCGCA
Organism: Haemaphysalis longicornis; assembly: GCA_013339765.2. Lineage (NCBI taxonomy): Eukaryota > Metazoa > Arthropoda > Arachnida > Ixodida > Ixodidae > Haemaphysalis > Haemaphysalis longicornis. The sequence goes on along the minus strand of CM023449.1, from coordinate 136,438,119 downwards.
CTGAAACACGCGCCGCAAATACCCGCGGAAGTTTTCGCTATCTCCTCGTTGCTCGCCTTTTTACAAACGCGTTCGGCAAGAAAACGCCAGAACGCGTTTGCGTTCTCTCCTCTAGGCCGGTCGGTTTCCGACTTCGGCTCAGCCACAGGCGACACCGGAACCTCAACTAGCTCCGCCGATGCTGGCCTATCGTCGGGAGCATCTGCTGGGAGTGAAACGGGCACGACGAGCTCTTTAGACACCTTGTAGTTCCCAACAGTCACTACCTCGTCGTCCCTCGCGCTTTCGGCGACAGCCTCAGCACGTGAACACCGAAGCGCGTTCCCGTTCTCTTTTCTCACTGCCAGGACTACACTACAACTAAGCTGCCCTGTCTGACTCTCAAAAGATGGCTCAGCCGCCCGCGACACCTGCATCTCTACGAGCTCGGCTGGCCGTTGCTCGAGGTTGGTTGCCTGAGCAGGTGTCATGACGGAATCGGCTTGCTCAGTGGCGAGATCGTCATTTCTCCCAACTGAACCGTGCAAACCGTTTGCTGCCTCGGCTGCAGGCTTTCCCACCACGTCGCTCGTTTTCGCACTACCGTCCGGAGGAACAACTTCCGTTTCAGCGCACTCGTGCGGCCTCTCGCTAACCTCATCGTTTACGCATTCCTGCGAAACGTCGCTATCTCGCGAAATGTTCACGTTCAATTCCGTAGCCGTTCCCAAGGCCTCCCGCGAATTTGAACCGTCCAAACACTCCGCCGAGATCTCCAGAACAATCGCCGACACAGTGGACACGCACTGCCCTCTGCCGCCTCTGCCGACAGTCTGAGCTAATGCGCTGTCGTTATCTCTTTCAGCAACCTTGCCGCGCTGCTGAGCCGCAACCGTCGCCCCCGACTCGCGCTCCCGAGCGTCTGCTACTGGCAGCGCTGGCACGGTGCTTTCCCCGACAACAAGGTCTTTTTCGAGCAACAATTCAAACTGAGGCTTCGCTTCTTCCTGCTCGAGTTGAATTTTGTGCTCTAGGTTCTTGTTCTCCCGTTGGAGTCTCTCTCCCTCGAGCTCCCTTCTTTCCTGTTCAAGGCGCTCGAGCTCGAGGTCGTACCATCGCATCTTTTCCTCGTGTTCCTGCTCTCGTTTCTGCCTCTCGAGCTCCTTACGCTGGCGCTCAGCCTCAGCCTCTGCCTCGGCGGCCTGGCGTTTCGCGGTCTCCCTGCCATTGATCAGCTCAATTCATTCCGACAGCTCCTCATCGTCAGCCCCGACAGCGAGTATGGCCTGTATAAGCTCTGGCTTTCTCAGCGCGTCCGTAACATCCAAGCGCAACTTTTTTGCAAGCTCCAACAACTGCGGTTTTTTCAACGCTTTCAAATTCATGGCCGGTCTAGAGTACTGCTTTCCCACTGCTCCAAAAATGTTTTGCGCGAATAACCCACGCGGCAAAAACACACGCCCTACCAGCTATCCTCAGAAGCCTGGTAAAACTCAGTGAAGACAAGTCCCGCACTCACCATTGACCGCCGTGAATTCTGCGAAGTCCGAAGCCGCCTTGACTTCCGTGGTGTTGGCTCTCGCACCGCTGGCTCCAGGTATTACGAAGTTGCCATCCCACCGCTGCCAAACAGTTGTTGCAACCGGGCGGGCCGAGCCGCAGCAGGGAAGAAGTCCGAGAGCTGATAGGCCAACGTAAACTGTTTACTTCATAGCGAGAGGTGAGCCGAAGCCAAAGAACAATGCCCCGACGGGCGAGGTTACAATACAGGACTCGAGCAGAGTAACAGCACGGATTTGCTGCTCTAACAGGAATGGTTTACAACGCTTGCGGGGGTATATTTATACCCAAAAGCGGTAACGGTCAAAACGCAACAAGCGGAAACACGCCACGAACGTCACAGACACACATAACGCTCTTTCCAGAGTTCGTAAGCCGTTCATAATGAAGCCTCGGCGCACGTTGAGTCCGGGAGAGGGGAGAGAGGAGGACTCCGCTGGGTTCGCGGGGCCTCTGTGTCCTTGAAGAGCGTGGAGACGAGCCTCGCCGGCAGCCGCCAAAGTTTTGAAATGCGCCGAAAGCGAAGCGTCTGTCGCGGCTTGTCGCAACTTGTCACCGACATGGTGGCGCCTGTTTTCAAAGGCGCACTAGTGGCTTCGCCGCACAGCCGAGGAGTGATGCGGGGAAGTACTGCGGCGCTGGCCGATTCGTAACACCCTCCAGTGAACGCCTATAGGCGGTATTCATTGAAAAGTTTAGCTGCCAATTTCTCCGCTTGGCAATACTGGAAATGGCCACGGACATGGCCGATGCACCACGGACATGTGCCACTGCGTCCGCACGCCAATGAAAAAGAAACACCGGCGTGCGTCGACAGCGCCGTGTCATTCCGATTCTCAAAGGTGGTGTTGCTAGAGATGTTATTAATCGCACTCACATTGGAGTAGAGGCATTACTTTGCGTTCTGTGGGGACAGTTTTGAACGTCCAACACAAATCATGTGCTTAGCACGGACAAGTACCGCCATCCTGCGCAGTCCGACGTAACCAGTAACAGCGCACTCACATGGTTGCCTGCATGCGTACCTCGCATACAAGCAATACAGGCACACAGCAGGTATGGAATAAGATAAGAAGGCTCAATAGACAAAAAACACCATATGTACATCAAGGCAGCTTTGCTTTGGAGACCCAACTTCGAATGGTTGAATCCTGCTGCATCTAAAAGCTTTTGGCATGTAAAGTTTGTTCTAAACATGATACAAAGCTACCTTTCTGAAAGAAGTTTAGAGTAACGATGAGCCCAGTACTATAAAAAATACACAAGAAAACGGTGCACGTCAGGGGGAGTTCTGAGTTGTACTTTGTTTATAGTGAAAATGAACTGTACTACAATTACTGCCGTCCTCGATTTTCTACTTCAGGTATGTAGAAGATCAGCAAGTCCGTTTATGTCGTGTGGCCACTCTATTCGTGAAAGGCAGTTACAGGTAGGCATTAAGTCTAACAAGAAAAAAGGCTTTACACTATTCCTCATACATGTTCCTGTGTACTTTCCCGCGCATTCGGGAAATACGCGTCAAGAAAGAACACAGGTTCTTGGGTGTTGTAATTCACGAGTAATTCGCACCTACAACAATTGAAACAAAACATCTTAAAACAACGAATATTCTGAAATTGTAGTCACACCGAACTATCCTACTGGTAGCGGCTGCCTTTTACACCTTACCAGGCCACCAAGATCGGGTAGTCACTACGGAGGTCTGTTATGTGGGTCCGCGACTAAAACTGCTTTCAAAATCTTAGACTGTGTGCTGCACCTGGAGACCCGCCTTGCATCTGGTGCTTTCCGGGAAAGCTCCTTGCGGTAATGTCGGCTGCCGCGTAGAGTGCGATAAGCGGCGTATTGAATACAGGCACGCTTATACAGCCCTACTTTATGGTACCAATTACCAATGCAAGTTAATGATAAATGTCCCCTGGTCCACTCATGGTTATTAGCAAGTGAGTACATCCCGTCTCCTGCCTCCGTGCAGGTAAAAATTCTTGTAAACGAGTGAGGGGTTCTTTTGACGAGACCATTATACGACCTCCATCGCCGACGTAGTCGCGTTATTGGATTTGTGTACTATTGCTTGTGACACATCTTTTTAGGAAATTCGCCAACAGAATTTATTTATTTTACAGCATTTTTTACTGCTAAAGCATGAATAGCCACATCGCACCCATTACACAGAGGCATCTTCCGCTTTGGCCTGCGCTTCTCATGTACCATGCTTTAGCCGCGCAACGACAATTAACAAATACACCAGCATTGTTCGCAGCAGGAGAACGCCGAATTTTAAGTAGAGTGCAACACACAGAGGAAACCTGAACACGACGAACCGTAATTTTCACAGACTCTTTAAGTGGTGCGACAGTGTTGTAGCCAGGAAAAACAAATAAAAAGGTTATCTTAACCCAGGTCTGCAACGCCCTAAATGTGGCCTATGGACACAGCGGTATCCCAGGCAACGAGCTAATTGACCACCTCACCGCTACGGCCGCATTTAGCAGCACTTTAGATGCAGCATCAGTTTCCTACCAAGACATGAATCTAGTGATACATAGGGTAGTCCGGAAACTAGAAAAACATATGGGACACATACAGACAAGCTTCAGATAATAAAACCTGAAAAGGTGCGTCCTCAACAGAAAAAAAGCTACAGATTTGCTGAGGTATCATACAGTCACATTCCCATAGGTCACAGACATGCCACCAACGGACCACAACCGCCAATGTGTTTGCAGTGAGATGAACGGCTTACTGTTTTACCCACTATTCAAATATTTTCCGCTGTACCCTGCACGACAACCCCATTTCCCCAATGTTTGTACATGTAGTACTCTTACACCCACCATTGCTTTAAGAGAGCAACAAATGCTTTCACCTGAACGCCTCTTGTCTCCATGAAACACGCTTTTGAAATGGTCCTCCACCGCGTTTAGTCTTTGAAATAAAGGTTGTAGTGGAATCTCTTCTGCGCGCAGTCCGCTTCATAACCCTCGCCAGGGCAAAGGTTATCTTTCCAAAGCTCCTGGCACCTTTTAAACATTTAGTCATTGCCACCTGGTATCTTGTCCATCCGCACATTTATATGTGGGCCCAATAAACTTCAACGTAATACTTTCAAGACTATCTCGACCACACTATATACGTGTTTTAATACGCAACATTGTCCCTTAACGCCACAATAACTTTCTTCTGCTGGTCGTTCGCTTTACACACAGACATACGCACGTACGCACACTCGCACACACACACACAAACAACACGCGTACGCACGTACGCACACAGTTTTTCTGTCACGCTTCACCACGGCTCATGAAATGAAAATGCCGTGCGGGCGGTCACTTAAGAGACGCCGACATGTCAAACGTCACCAGTGGGCGCCAGGTCGTGAAGGCAACCAGGGTAACCAGCGGGTCTATGGGCAGGAGAGCGGGACACAACCCATTGGCTCAACACTGGGCGTCCCGCAGAAGAATTCAGAAAATGAAAGGCGTGAAATGGAGCAATGTCGGCGATACAACCTCGCAGCTAGCCACAGCCCCGAAGCCGACGACCCGCTGCTGAAATGTCTCTCTCGGGGAGACCAAGTTTTCATCAACAAAGCCCGACATCCATGCCTACGCCACGACAGATTATACATATTGTGGAAGTGGCAACGGATACAAAGTGACCATGACATCCAGCCATCACCAGCTGTAATAAAGTGCTACGCACGTTGCACTGAAGTTACTCCTGACTCCTACGGTTTGGGAGCACGAGAATTCCATATGCGAAAAGCATCGCATACGGCGTCGAACCTATGCCAAGGGGACACTTGACTCACTATGGAGTTTTGCCTTCAGGGCCTTTACAGTAGGCCACACTTGGTCCGCTCCAATCTTCCCTTTTATTAACAATGCCTTGCACCATTTCATTTAGTAAATTGTCCTACTACTTTTCTGATACGAGCGGCAGCTGTTCCGGCAAGCGGGTCGCATCTGAAAATTGTACGAAGAAACAGGGCCAGGTGGGCTCCAAGCGGGGACTCACGATGATGGACAGCAATCAAAAGCTGGTGAGCTTGACGTCGAGGTCATTGCAGGTCCGTTTTGAGCTGGGACCGTCATTGTTGGCTGTCGGGGCCCCTTCTAATGTCACAGAGCAACAATGTAACTCGAAATAGAGCAAGTTTTGTTATCTTTTTATTTGCGAAAATAAAGAGCGCCTGAGTTGCATCTCCGCAGTTCGGCAACAGCGTCAAACGAGGCCGCTGCAATGAGTGGATATCTGGACAACCTAAGCGCGCGCCAGCAGGCAGCCCTGCAAAAGGTACGCCGTCCAATATTCTACGTTTTCGTTTCGTACGGAAAACACCAGTTCTAGCAGGTTAAGTTTTATGTAACTATTTCATATTTACATACGAAGCTTACGTAGCGGGGTTCAGTTGCAGAAATCTCGGACGCTGCAAAAAGTGTTGCCTCGAATGGTAAACACAGAGGCCTGAGTGAAAACGCCTGTGTGTAAAGATTTGTCCTGAAACGCAGCTTTTCCTAGCGGAAATGACGAAAGCGTACAGGCCCGGCCGCACCAGCGGAGTCTTGGACTGAAGACGCTGAACACAAATATGCTCACTTCCCCTCTGATTAAAGTTTCTCTCTCTCTCTCGGCGCATGTTAAAGATCTCCAGGTAGTCAGAATTCTTCCGGAGCCTTCCACTGCGGCGCGCCTCATAGTCCGGGTTGTAGCTTCGACTTTTTACACCAATCAATCAATCAATCAACCAATCAATCAATCAATCAATCAATCAATCAATCAATCAATCAATCAATCAATCAATCAATCAATCAATCAATCAATCAATCAATCAATCAATCAATCAATCAATCAATCAATCAATCAATCAATGCCAGGGTGTGCAAAATTATTTCTAAGTTTTAAAATTTTCGTTTTAAGTGCTTTATTTTTCTGCTTAGGCTGGCCCATTTGCCACATTCCTCGTTACTATACCTCTGTGAAATCACACGGGACTTATGGTATTTATTGGTAACATTTTGTATGGCGCTGGGGTTTCTCTGCGTCTCACATTGTCATGCGACAGGAAGGGGAGAAAACAACGAGGGGTAGAGCTTTGGGGAGACTTTGAGTAAGCGTACGTCATGGCTGCTCAGTATAGTAACGAGGAATGTGCAAATGGGCCAGCCTAAGCAGAAAAATAAAGCACTTAAAACGAAAATTTTAAAACTTAGAAATAATTTTGCACACCCTGGCATTGATTGATTGATTGATTGATTGATTGATTGATTGATTAATTGATTGATTGATTGATTGATTTAGTGCCTGACATACCCCGTCATTGCGGTGTTGCTAATAAGTGCAGCAACGGGGCTTTGCGGAGCGCAAAAAAAGTTTCCTCCGAAAACATTCCCTTAAAGGAATATTTGTCTACAGTGGAGTGCAGTATTATATTCTTATTGTGTCTCGTACGTCCACTACCGAGGCATGTTTTGAAGGATCCATCCCCCACATTTATTGCTACAGTCGTCACGGGCTCACAGCGCTATCACTCTTCCGCTGCAGAACGCGCCCTGCTTTCTCTCGTTTGTTCTTTGAAAAGTGCTTGAAATAAGCATCTGCAATTGCACCGCCATAGTCCTCGTTAAGCGCTCCCGAACCTACTTGTATTGCCCGCTTCATCTAACCCTTATCTAATTACCACCATTATCGGGGTGTATTTTGGTTATACTACCTTTCGTGTGGCGGTGCGTTCCAGCGTCATACAAGGCAGGCTGGGGACGTGTAGGAAAAAGGGCTTTGCCATCAACGACACAGCATGGTGTTTTTTACGGAGCGCATACGGCCACGACAGGTTCCTGGTGCTAACCGGGCAGAAAGACCTGCAGTAACCCCGACTGCGCCGATTTAAAATATGCATGAACCCATTTTAGAGCAGACCGTACAATCTAGCAAACTGTGCATCCTGTCAGTGACGGCAATGACAAATGCTTCTCTTTAAATAGAGAGGATGACGAATGCTACAGTTATAGCTTATTCAGTTGTTTACATCCAATATAACTTCTAGTTCTATTATGTTTTTGACCTATTTCCCTTACCTTGTGGTATGTCTGACCCTGCCTAGCCAAGACGACCAAGTTATATGCGCGTCAATCTTCGAGGACAGTGTACAGGTGGGCAGAGTAGCGGGAGAGTGAAGCGATTGGAAGGGTTATTGGAGGGTGTGATAAACGGAAAGGTGGAGATCTGGGTGGGACCAGGAGGGGTGGAGACATTTCTGCCTGAAGACGCCGAAATAGTGCAGGGGACCGGGCCATAAAAGCGGAGGAAGTGGAAATGGTGAAAAATAGTGTTTGAAGGAGGAAATGTGAGACACGCGGATTACTTTTATTCGCTCAGGGTTCTCCCATAAGCGGAATCATGCTGCTAGTGCCGAAGAAACCCCAAACATTCGGAATGATCGCACAAAGGTCACCGTGCATCAAGAAGCGGCCGGGGAACTGCCATCTTGTGGGAGTAGTGCCTTCGTTGCCTATATATTACTCAAATACTGCAGGTGCATCCCGACTACGCCCAGCGGTAAAGTAGGGATAACGCTAAACATTGCATATCCACCATCACTAATACCAGAGTCCTTCAATGCTTTACTGGTCACGAAACTGCTCCGTAACTCAATGGGAGAGCTTCATATGCTGCGTTTGGCCGCCGCGCGGTGGCGCCACCATCTCACTGAGGTCATTCCTCGGGCGGCGTTGCGGCGGCTCGAACGGCAGAAACGCGGCGAGTTGTGCTTGTTTGCGTGGGAAAAAAATGTAACGTGCATCTCGCGCTGTGGTGATGCGACAGTGCAATGACGATGCCGAACACGTGTTGCGTCCCGGGATGTCGTTCCTTGTACAAAGATACAACAGAAAATGCTTTCTTTTTCTGTTAACCGAGCGACGGGGAGCTACGTGGGAAATGGAGGCACGCCACTCCAAGGCAAAAAACGGGAGATTTCAGCTTCGATTATAAGTGTCTGGCAGTGTTTGGGAATGCACAGTGTGTGAGAATGAAAAAAGCAATGTACCCTGGACCTAGAATTGTACAAGGCTACCTTAAAGACGGATTTTATCAGATGGATTTTTGTCAGATCAGTCAGGTAGTAGCGGTGGTTCATTACCTGTTTGCAAACTTGTATTACCTTGCGCACAGGCTCGCATGTAAAAAAAGCTTTGGGACGCCCTTGTACTTTACTTTACATATTTCCGCGAATTATCCTTAGGGTCCGGTTTGTTTGTTTTGTAACCGCGCGTGGCCGCTTCCGGTTTTCTTATCTGGCGTTTCAAGCGGAGCGCGCGTTTGCTCTTTTTGTCGTACGTCCCGTCGGACAATATTGTTTGATATGGAAAGGGTGTCACCTTGTCGCTAACTTCATTTTTTGTTTCTTCGACAATGTTCTCGATCCTGTTTCTATGGATCTGAAATTAATAACGTTCAGAGAGTAATGCATGCATTGCAAACGCCGCGCAACATCACTTTATCGACGTTCATCTGTGCACGTCACACTGCGGGCTGCTTCTTCGACGTTTGTGTTTCGTTCTAGTCTTTCGTAGAGCAGGAGGTCGCTTTCAAAGGTTTGCGTCGTTCTTGGTTACGTGGCAATATTCTGTTTCCTCTGTGTGCTGCACATCGCAGCGCAAAAAAAAAAAAATTTTTGTACGCTGGACTACGCTTTTTTGTGTCCCTTCGTAATATTGAATTTTTTAGTTGCGTGTGATAAAATCAGTTTTATTGTTCTTTTTTTGCAAGTATTGCTAAGTGTGGAAGCGAAAAAACACACGGTGTAACATATATCTCCGTTTTGATCCTTCGCGTTTCTGCAGCGTTTTTAGATGTTACTACGTATGCACCACTCATCGAAACGACAACACGATTGGGCTATCTCTTTTAGCGTTCTGTGCATTCCAGAGCAATCAACGGATTCATTAAGCGTAGTCTGAACGGCGTGTACTTGGTTTCTTTCAGTTTTTTTATTGTATTAACGATGTGCACGCAACAGTCCGTGACCACGGAGCCAACGGAGCTACCGTATGTGTGGTATTTACAACTTTTGCTTTAAGAAAAGAAGTAATAGAGATTTACAAATCCGTAAACACGACGGCCGCAGCGCTTGTGCCAGATTGCGCAGGAGCCGTTCCCGTTCGCGGCCGAAGTCTACGGTAATTACTTGGAAAAATAAACCCCACTGAAGGCAGGTGATATGCACAATGAATGGACTATTCATCGCTAACTATTACGAAAAAAACACACTTAATCAGCGCGCAGACACCAAAAGCAGCGAGCGTTTGCACTCCAAGAGCTGGCCGAAATGCCGCACGCATGGCGGCTGGATGCCCTTCGTGCGGCAGTGGCGCCTGTAGTGGCGCCCGCGGTCCCTATATGAAACGAGCGCCGAAGTTTCGTGACCAGTAAAGCATTGAAGGACTCTGCTAATACTAAGCTAATTGCATTCTGCCATTAGATACCCTGCAGCACCGATACAATGGTAACCCCATTTTCGTATCCATCATTGCCGAAGTGACGTGAGTGACGTGTTCTGCCTCGCTCTATGTTGGAGTATCATATTTGCCTTTTGATTCACGCTCGAATTATCTATTATTGCGATGGCTTTGTGGGCAACACCTCTCCTTTGAAGGGCCCCATCCGCCTCAGACTGGCTTTGAGTTCCTGCGTGTGCTACCTGCGAAGCAGGAAGTTTTGTAAATTGGGCGTTTCGTTGGAAATTTCGTTTGGCTGTTTTTAACATTTTAGTATCTGTCTCCAGCATACAGAAGTCTCCCGGTGTGGCATCTGCACATTTACGACATTGTTCTGTAATACCCTACGCGGAATTCGAAGGCAGCGCTTTCTACTGCTTCCGAATCAAAGTTCATTTTCAGATTAAGGGTTTCTTCGCTGTAAAACCTCCCCTGACCACCTCCTTTCCGTCCCTCGCAGCAATCTAGTCGTCTCTGCTTCTTGGGCTTTCTTTTCGAAGGGCCCTGAATGCCAGAATTCACCTACAATTTCGCACTATGTCGTGTGCTTTCTAGTCCGCTTCGCCATTGCCTGCCCTCAATCATAAGGCACATCTGCTCTTCTCCAGCCTATTTTTTACCATGCAATTTCCTGTGTCTTTCACAAAAAGCATATGTGCAATTTTTTCCATGGCTTTCAAATAGGTCTAGCTTAAGGCATCCTGCTCTGACACATTCTTAGTATTACTGCGAGTGCACACTGACAATTAGTCAACTGCCTTCTCGTTGCCACCAGCTCATTCTGATCTCAAGCACAGTAATGGGTTCAAAGAAATGTGCGTGCGGGAGTGTTTACCCCTCCCTATAGATATCTCGTGCTACCTCATAAATATTTTTTGTACCCTCGAGTACTGTGTGGTGCATTGGAGGCATGTTTTTCCTCCATGGCATGTTAATGTGTATGTAATATGCTTCTCAGCAGTACTTTTTGTGGTTAACCACATCCCGGCGTGTACATACGACATTATACGTGCAGTCGCTTATTCGTTATTGAAGCCGAATTCTCTTCGTGTACCATAACTCTTGGTTTCTGTACCTTAAAATGTAGATTGAGCTATGCTGCTTCTTTCTCAGAAATATTCTCATTTGTTGGCAAGCCTTTCACATTAGCCTCTTCTAACACCATGTCGTCAGTGTACATCAGGCCCAGTATCACTTGTACCAGCTGTCAACTGGCACTGTCCATCTCTGCCTATTGCTGCATTGTTTTATCAGCGCTTGCCTTGTCGCATTTATTGCGCCTGTACTTTAAAGATTAAACCCTATTATCAAGTGCTGGCCAACTCACCAGCAACGAGTTTTTTGTCAGCAGTTTCATATGCCTGTGTATTCCTTCATTATAAAGGGAACAACAATGGAAGCAGAGAACGTTTTCCTTTAACGTCCTGTAAGTGTGCATGTGCTCTTTACCCATCTGACCTGGCCTTAAAATCAGCGTCTTGTTTGAGCAGTTCCTCAAATCACGCATCGCCTTTTTTTCCCACAGAACAATGAGCAACACTTCCCTTTTCACAGTGTGATGAGCCCACCCAAAACCTAGAAGTGATAGCGGTCAAGCTCTTTTCCGGACAGTTCACGAACACTAGCATGACCGAAATTCATTCTGTGGTTCTCCCAACAAACTTTTTTAAAGCGCAGAGCACTTTAGGCGCTCGCCTTGTAGTCGTAGCTCACTCGCTAGACCCAAATAGAGTAACAGGGCGTTGCGCTGTAGCGCTGTCGTCGCTGCGTACCCCAGAGGCTCATGAAAGCCAAGCGGTTTATATAGCCATAAGTGTTCGAAACTCGTGAACCGTTGGCACTTGTCCTACATCTACCCGTTGTTTAGCCCAAAGAAAACTATAGGTATATCTGAGGTGAAATATACGCAATTAACCGGCAGCGCCCGCGTTCATTCAGTTCGGAATGCCCGTTGGGTTGGTTTTTATGATAGTAAGCGAAAAAAGCGGCCGCGCGAGAAGAAAATGGCGCGTTCGAAATGCCGCCGAAAGGCTCCAGCCTCACAAGAAAAAACTTACGCCGCAAAGCTCCTCCACCATACAAAATTTAAGCAAGCACAAAAACAACAGAAAACTCCTGCTGGCGCAGTTTCAGGCGGGGGGCGCACGAGCACAGCGAAGGCGGGAAATCAACTGAATTGCATCGGGTGGTAGCAGTTAGCGGACAACGGCGGTACAGACCTATATGGGGAATCACTGCTCTGCACTTCCGACAGCTTTCCATTGAGTGGAATGGCTTTAATTTTTCATCCACTTTACAGCTCCGATTTTCTGGCACCCGCTTCGTAGGGTATTGGTTAAACAGGAAAATGTAGTCGATGATGAACGCCGAACACGCCAGTTGAGAGGCGTCGCGGTTGTTCCCCGTATAAATGTAACCATGAACAGATTCATTACAGCTCACTCAATCGAGCAATATTGTGGAAGTTACATGCAGAGTCCCCTAAATTTGTCTTTGTTTGCATGATAAATTATACATTACTTATTAGGATTTTTTTTTTCAATTTCATACCTCGTTGAATGCCACAATTAATTATAGGTTGCCCGGGTTGCTGGGATTTTCGAGACCTTCCTTTGGTTCGAAATGCCTAGTCTGGATATTTTAGGTGACGTGTGGCTTCATATGCATATTCTCAAAATACCCTATCTGGTTTTCCGAATGAGCCAATGATATCATTTCATGTAAATGCTATAAAGCACTGCCCCCATGCAATATATTGTGTTCATTATGATGCGTAATGGTAGATTCTTTGGTTATTATTCCCTATGACTTCATTTGATTCTAGCTTTTCCTCCTGCTTCAGTATCTTTTCTGCATGTATCTGAAGTTCATTTCTTGCTGACTTTAAATTTTCGATTGTAGTTTTGCACTTCTCTCGGTCATGATAGTAACACTATCCGTGTCCTGTCTCAACAACCAAAACTGATGCAAATCCTGCACTTTCCAGTGAGCTGTGCAGCGCCCAGAAACCCGCCAGTGCGAGGCGGTGCAGTTTCCTTGTCTGACAACAAAAGAAGTGCGGTTGCGAAATGCGGGAAAGAGACTCGAGGAGTATTGTCACAGGGCATGGCAATTGCACGGAGACCAATGCCAGAATAGACCGCAGAAACCGAGCTCGGTTATAAGACTTGCAGCGCCCAATCACGGGGTGCCTCATTGCGAAGCGAATGACTTTGCTGGCGTAAGAAAAATAAAGAAGGCGCTGACCGGAAGCGTTAGCTTGGTTTACAGCCTTAAGTGCTTAGGCAGGACGAACGGTAGCTTTTACGTTGGCGATAATAGGCTTAGTCAAAGCCGAGCAGAAATGATCAACAGGGCGAAAGTTCTCACGATAGAAAAGGCAATACTATTACTGCGGTAGCGTATATCAGGTAAGCGAAACCCGTGATGCTTTTTCGCGCTGTCGCCAATTGAAAGGTGGAAAAAACCTTTATAGAATATATTTTTCGCAGCTGGTCTCAATGAACGGTATTCGAAACATACTCGCTGTTTCTCCCCTGTGCAGTTTCGTGATGTCATTGCTGATGTCAAGAGGGCTTCCGACACGGATTCTTTCTTGCTCCGATGGTTACGGGGTGAGTATTAAAGTGAAAACAAAATATAACCACGCTACTTGTTAATACATGTCAGGTTCAGCAGTATGTTAATGCTATCATTGTAGACTTGATTTGTGATCGTTCGACCAAGTGCTCTGGCTGGTGTTAATATACCTGTGCTTACAAAGCTCTGCTTTAGCGGCCGTCACATACAGCTGAGCAATACCGATCTTTGAGGATATGCTGAAAACAGTTTGCTGTAAACAGATACCTTCATTCCTCACAAAAGTCCAGAGTGAATCCTTAAAACGTAAATGGCATAGCTTTGTAAGCAGTCAGTGCAGACGTAACAAGCGAATGGGATATATGTGTACACTCCTACAAACACGTGTCTTTCTTCGCGGCAACAGAAGCTTCCTAGGATCAGCGGGCATGAATGCACCCGGCTTCGTGTACATGCCAATGAAATAAAGCATAGTTCAGGTGATATAGAGGGAGTATTGTTACAATAGCGCACATTTTCGTGCATTTAGGTCGTCGCACACACTAAGGGGAAGCAGCCTGTTACGTAAAGAAAAAAAGGGAGATGTTTGTCAAGATGTCGCTGCCTGACGCTCCGATTGAGGGCAACTGGTCATTCCAAGCATATATCGGTGCAGTTACCAAAGGCAAGGCAACATTGGTGCCTCCTATGACTAGCAAGACAATGGAGCACCGGAGAAGTGAACACACGTGTTTCAGCGCTTACCTTACGCTGCAAATGAAACGAGTTCTGTTGAGAAAGTCGGCTAAGAAGACCGCCGAAAATATGAACAAACTATGATATTTGATGTTTCCTATCAGTTATATATTTGACGCCGAAAAGACTTAACATCTTCCCTTCAAACCTTTGACAAAAATGGCATTGCCAGTGATAAGCGTTGTTTTTACGCAGAATATTGCACCGAAACTGCGAGATACTGTTCTGGCCAGGAAGCCTTGCCCTCACGAATTTACATGTTGTGAATGTCTTTTACAAAATAACAGCACAGCCTTTGCAAAACAGCAATTTCCCACCCTGGTATGGTATTCGGCTGAAAGCTGACTTACTTAACGTCCTAAAGGGGCCGTAAATAGACTGATGTATGTATGTATAAATAAATAAATAAATAAATAATAAATAATAAATAAATAAATAAATAAATAAATAAATAAATAAATAAATAAATAAATAAATAAATAAATAAATAAATAAATAAATAAATAAATAAATAAATAAATAAATAAAACAATCAATCAATCATATTTGAGTAATTCTGCAGGGACACGGTGTTTTTGAAAATTCCGTCAGTTGGAAAAACGCTGCCTACATATGACAAGGCGAGGTCATCGAAATCAAGGAAAGAAGGTTACGTTCCGTTCCATGTTTGGAATATTATCCTTCACAATTGCACCTCGTCTTTTGTGCCTCATCCGTTGGCAACGTCAGCTAGTGATGTGAAGCGTCGAATGTACGAAGTCGTTTCTCGTTCGCCTCTCTAAGCCCACGAGTGTACTTCCCATCGGACGCGCTGTCTAGCGTCTTGAGAGTGAAATAACCCCTCAGCTATACCGCAATAACTGTGCGTAGATGATATACACTGCACGAGGCAAGATCTAGAAGCAGAAACCCTGCATTATTCTTTGTTTTTTTGTGGGTGTTGATGAGTACAGGGGTTCATACTTTGCTTGGTTTGACGTTACACTAAGTTATACTAAATTAGCCGTTTTTACAGCAACAGTTTTCTGCTGAGCTATCACAGCAACCGATGCTACACGCTGACACCTTCCAAGCTGAAAGCTGGGTGATGCGCGGAAGACGGGTACATCGAAATTAACCAAAGCTGGACGTAGGTCGTGCGCGGTAGGGATGGTAACAGGAAAACAATCCAAATACCGGTTTCGCGCCTGCACGCATACTCTTGAAAATTTTAGCACGTGCTTGCATTTTACCGCGGCATGACCCCGTAGTTTCAGCGGCATTGTATGATTTCCATTGCCACGACAGCGAAAAACAGACACCAAGTCTTTCCGAATAAAGTTAGCGTGGATGTGGAGGTTGAAACAGCCTAAGTATATCTTGCGTAAATAGAAAACCAGGGGCTGGGCGAACTTTACTCCATGCTCCACGCCACCCGCAGCACTTGTACACCTGCCTAACGTGAAACAGAGGAAAGTTTGTTTGCGCAGCGGCATTCTTTGTTCCCAAGTGCGGATGGTTGGACACCTGTGACAGCCTTTTTACCGTTTTTTGAATTGGATTCACTGGATGAGTACGGTACTCATAGATGCTTCTCTTTATTTGTTTCTCTTCGGATGCTTTGTTGACACAAGACTCGCCTAGCCGCAACAATTTCGGAAAATTTTCTTGAAGGGAGAGGCGGCCAATGTTTGTGGCATATAGGCTCTCTATCCCAACTAGAAGGGCATCACTTATAGCACCCTACACCACTATTGCTCTGATTAGAGGGCTTCCGAACGTTAAAATTTTAGATCTACCAGTTTTGCGTGTGCTGCCAAAACGAATGATTGCCACCATAACAGTGAGCCGCACGGCAACGTACTTTACACTGTACTTGAGATAAAAAGAGGTATTTAAAAACTTCTTCCCAGCTAAAATATTCCAAATGTAGTCCTTCGTATTCATTTATGTGGTTTTTGAATGGCTCATTGAAACTGAGGGAGGTGTTTGCAGATGAACGGTAGGGCCACGTTTAGCCGCTACACGGCGCCACCTTTGCGACTTAAGAACGTTTAGGTGTAAATTAAAATTAAATCCGCCCACCTAATTAGAAACGCCCTGTGGTTGCTCCACTGTGTAAAAAGATGGCTTTCGTAGGAGCTGTAGCTCCCCCACTCCACAAAAAGCGATTGGCTGTCTCCTTAAGGCAAAAATATTTCTTGTGGAGCGCCATACCATTAAGCAGGGCAGCAATAAAAAATCCCGGGCCATCTCCACTTACGTAAAACAGGAAGAGGGGCGAAGCATGCAGAGTATAGGTGTATTCTTTGCGCCTTGGCGTTTTGCCCTCGGAGATGAAACTGCTGTGGGGTAGGGGTATACAGCTTTGCTGTGAAAGTCTCGTGTCTTTGAAGCACTAAGCATTAATGCGCGAGGCGTTGGAAAACGAGTGTCCCGGTGTGTTTTTTGAGTACCCGTTTTCGTCCACGGAGATGAAACCTTCTGGCGCGGGGAGTTAGAAACCGAGTGTCCCAGTGTGCTCTTTTAGTTGCGTTGCGTTTTAGTGCGGGGCGTTGGAAGACGATTGCCCCGTGTTTTAGTGTCGTTAGTACATAAGACGACGATGACAGGAGACGCCGACAGCGCGAACCCCTAAGGGTATTTTCCCCTAAAATTATCGCAATAAAAACTAGTATAGTAGCAGTCTTTATAATTCCTGCTGGGGCTTAGATTGTTTTTCCAAGTCTGTCCAGCGTGAACAAGGAAAGAGAAAGGCAGAAATACAACCACGCTCCAGCGTAGTTTTGGAATCCTTCATGCGTGGAAAGAGAAAATGGGCAAAAACGGGCAAGGAAAAAAAGGGAAGACGAAGGTTGGAACAGAACGTACAGAAGAATGACCGAGCATCACAGGTTCCAGTTCAGTGGTTGTCACTAAACAAGCCCATCGTTCTCCCTTGCCCTTACTTCACCTTTGTAGCTTTCTGTAATAATTATGGAAAAGGCGAGTGACTTTATATGTTTTCCTCAGAAAATGACTGCCTAGAGCAGGTACCACAAAGGTGGTACCACAAAGAACAAGCTTTATGCTCCAAGAAGCATGTCAACCGCTACCAGATTGTGCTAGCCATGTCGTATACAATATTCCCTTGGACTGCAACAAGGTGTACATTAGTCAAACTCGACGGTGCTTCAAAGATCATGCCAGGGAGCACCGGCTGGCTGTTAGCAGCAACATTGGCCGGGACGTAACAAACCACAGTAAGCGCTGCGCATCAAGCCACACATAGATCACACGACCCTTTTTGGGGAAAGCAAGATACAAAACTGAAAGGGAGATTACCGAGGCGTACTTCATAAAAAGAGCATGGGATGAATGCGTTAGCATGCCGTCACTAGCACTAAGTTTCCAGCAGATGCATCTCCTAATTGATGGCATTTCGAATATGCGCTTGTCATCATGCTTCCATGACGGTGTCCATCAGTAATTGACGCGCTTTGCTTCGTACATATTTCATTGCATGTCTCTGCTGTCATATTTTACGTGTGAGCTGGTGTTAGCAATCTTTACTTTTTCCACTATGTCTTCACATTATCTGTACTCTGGTTCTGGATATAAATGAGTGCGGTTTTGATATGAATAAACCGTTGTAAGTTGACGCCTGTATACGTCTTGTGTCTGCTTCGGTCTTGGTCTGTTTATCGCCCTATTGTTTTTTTTACTGCAACCTTGATCATTTTTAACTGTGTGAGGAAGCGGTGAAGGCTTCCAGAGATACAAGATGTTGTATGGGTTGGCGCTGACCACGGGAATAATTTCGTCGGAACCGGAACCAATTGAAAAGCAAACCATAGGCGTGCACAACACTGCTATGGGAGCCCCGCTCGACTTGCAGTATCAGAGCTAGTTAACACCCACACACTGAGACTTGCCTGACACTCCCTTCAGGTAAATCGCAGCATAATTAAAGGGCCAGAAACATAACACGTGGCTGGGCGCACAGTTTGGTTGTCGTACGCCTCATTGTGGCCATGTTTGGCTGTCCTGAATTCTGCACGACGGTGGAAGCACCGCCTGACACAGAAGCGATGATAGCATATGGCTACCGTACGCGAGATGGGTGCTAAGTAAAGAACAACAATACATTAGTGGAGTAATCCCCGCAGCGATAATTTTGTGAAAGGGGCTAAAAAAATGTTACGAGCCGGTGCGACCAGGTGAAAAATTCAGCGACCTTGATATAAAGAGTAGTAAGCTTCAGGGCCAAGCGCGCCTGCGCACGGAGAACAGCAGCCTTCGATGGTTTCAGCAACCGAGGCACTCACGCGGAAGCATTCTAAGGCTGAACGACGGCCATCGGGACTTCTGGCGGAGTGCGGTGCTCGTTAAAGAGCGAAGGGAGACTTTTTTGACCACAAAGAGGCAGAGTGCCGTACAAAGCGGCCTTGGTCTACGGAAAAACCAGGGACCACCAAAATGTCTGAGTCGGCATAAAAACCCTCCCCGTCAACCCCCAAACACATATACAACAAGGGCTTAGATGAAAAGTCAGGCGACAAACGAACAGCTATACAGTCCATGCCGCCACAAATAAAGGTGAAGGGCTGGGTGAACAGCCGGCCCCGTAAGAAGTTTACGAGGTCTTGGAAGCCGTGCTCTGTAGAGTGAGCGGCTCCTCGCCTGTCCCGGTCACGAAGGATCTGGATGGTCTCACGGGGTCCCAGGCTGAGGGCATGCGCGTATACACTGAGGTTAGGGGCTTTCGGGAGGGGCAGAAACTCCACACGTCCACTAAACCCATGTTACATGACAAGAAGACATCAGAAGGAAACAATGCACATGAAATGATGATTTATAATTGTACACGTTCTCTTAACGCATGCTCAGGAAGATCACTGCGCGCCGCTGTTCATTGTGTTCTTTAACCATACACAGTAATACCCCTATTATACGTCTTTCTAGAGGCCTTGGAAAAGCATCGCAAAAGGCGGGATTCGTAAAATCCGAATAGAAACAACTATGCCTGCAAATATACTTTCGCGCGATTGATTTCCATGAAACTTCAATGTCAACTACAAACTAATGCTTTGCAGGGCTTCGAAAGCCAATCACTAAAAAAATGCAAAGGCGAAAGGAATAATGCAGTGCAGGTACCAATCATGCTGCTTTGTACCAATCATGCTGCTTTGGCGGGAATCGCGGCAGACCACTGCCGCGATTCCCGCCAGCCTGTGCGAAACATGGAACACAAGATCACGACAAGCACATCTGGAATACTAAAACAGTCAGCGTAAACTTGCTGGCGATTCACTGCTGAGTGCGACAAATGAACGCCTGCACACTGCCCCGGCGACCTCTTCACAAAGAAGATGCCAGAAAAGTATTGTGCAGAGGAGTACGCGGCTGCTGGAGGGGAGAGAAACAAAAGGCGAGACGGAGAAGAAAGTTACGCCGGAGTAAACCGATTGAGCAGGCTCGAGAGCCCGCAGAAACAGGCCCGCGGCACTTTGATTTCGTCCGCCGGACTGGCCGCGCGCTTCCTGTGGGTCGTCGGATAACGAGGGTCAGGGCTTGGAAATCGCGTCGGATAATCGAGGCTTTCAATGCATTGTTCCTACGGGACTTTGCCGGCACTCGGCTTGTCCGTCATAAAACAAGGTTGTCGTAAAACCTGGGTACTATAACCGGAGTTCGACTGTATGTGATGTGCAACAGGTATGTCATTGTAATTGCACGTAGATGTTCTTATCTCTTTGGTGTAATACGCATGTCGGACCACGCATCCAGCGCGGGACTTCGACGTCACCAAAGCGGAGCGCATGTACCGTCACGTAAGTAGGTATCTCTACTTCGAGTTGTATGCGCATTCGAGGCGGGTTTAGTGTGCGCTGCAAAGTTGCAGTCTCAAAGCTTCCCGGTGAACGGTTGCGTCGTCTCGATGCTTGTAGTTCTGAACGCTTAAGGTGTGCGCGTTGGAAGCTGTTGGGCAGAGTACATGTAGACGATTGAATTAATTGTTTTAAATCCCAGGTGGAAGCTAATTGCACGGATGATAACGCCCGTGCTCGGAGGACGATGACAAATAACGGTGGAGGGCCGGAATGAGGATGTCTATCGAGCGGTCGAGCGGTGCGAGAGTATTGCGGCTGTCCGATTCCGTATGTGTTCACGGGCAGTAACACTTGCACCTGCAAGGCCGGAAAACATCATTGCGGAACATAGGACCAGCCAGGGCTCGCCGGGGCGCCTGCCAGCGACACTAGCTCATTCTAGACACTAGCCACAGTCTCCGCCATGTCGATGGTGTGCATTACCAGCTGATCAAGCTGGTTTGACTGAAAGAGCCAAGGGGTCAACCCCACGCACCAAAGTCAGCAGACTCTCCAGCCACGGAGCTGAGATCTGGCGTGGAATGCCTGGACGGAAAATAATGTGGTATTTTCGGTGCGCAAAGGCTTCTTGGGAAATAGCCCCAGAACATCCGCCAGTAAATAGTAATAGCATGGCGCCTTACGTCTGCCAAATTAAGAACAAACAAATAAATTATTGGGTGAATTTAACTTCGTACTTCTTATAATAGTGCACATGTAGTGAGTCAGAGCGTCACAGTTAATAAGAGTCTCTAAAACAAAAGCAAAAACGTCGTTCGCACGATGTGCTATCTATAAATTGGTGCATCATTGTGAAGGCAACTTTATGGGACTGGGTTGTATATCGCTCCAAAGAATACGGGAGGGAACAATGGCGCTCCCTAAAAATACAAGAGCGCTTATATTTTCCCTGGTAAACGTCCTCTCAGCAATGTGTTTCTATATTATTAGCGCCGACTATAACGGCCAGAAAGAATGCTAAGGTTTTAAAAGTCATCTCGAAAACTGCTTCTTTTCATATATGGAACTCCAGTGCTACGGTCCGCTCGAAACTTACATGCTCTGCAGATTTACACATTGTACAGAAACCGTCAGATTATTAGGAATAACAACAAAGTGGCAATAATAGCATGGATATAAATATATTGGAGGAAGCTAAACTTTCACGCTTAAGGGTGAAAGCGATGTAGTGCTGTTTGGTGCCGTTCATATCGCTTTTAATCATTTGCCTGTCGGGCTCTAGAGTTTATGCAGTAACGTAATTATGATGAGACAACACTCTATTGGTTCCCAGTGCGACTTCGTCTTCTGACACACACATCGCAGTTATGAAAACGGTGAAAATGTCTCGCTCCTGCTCGCACGCACTGTTTCGTCTGCGCCTTAGACTCCTGGTTGTTTTCAGTGAGCGCCGCAAGGTGGCACCACGTGGTGTGTCTGCTCGCTGATTTTTGCGCCCTTTGTCGACGCTCCCGGTGACCTCCGGCTTTTCTAGTAAATAGGGCCCTTCAATGCTACGCGTTTAAGAATTTCACCAATTTATGTTCGCCCTCGAACAGTGCAATCTTATAAGTATGTCGGTGTCACCCTGTGCAATGACCTTAGCTGGCACCTGCCCATTACAAACATTATATCACCTGCAAAAGACTTCATAGTCCACGCAACTTCCGCCCAGCCCTAAAATGTGATGCTGCAAGCGTACAAGTCTCGTATCTGGTCTAAATTGGGATATGCGTCGGTTCTCTTGGAGACCACAACCAAACATACCTAATCTAGTCACCCGAGGCAGTTCAAGACCGTGCTTTTAGGTTTATCCATTCCTCGTATTCGTAGAATACTAGTGTATCACCCCTAAATAAAGACACGGCTTTTTTTAAACCTAGCCCTCATCCGCCACCCTACATTATTCACCAGTCCTGCACACCCACCGCACTGGTCATATCCCCTTCAAGTTGCCCGACCACGTATTAAAAGCGACCACTTTTCTGTGACCTTCTTTATACGAACTACAAACTACTGCAATGACATTACTCATGAAGTCGTCGCCAGATCTAGGCAAACACGCAAAAAAAAAAGGACAAACAGAGACAGATCACACGACAACGACTGCCATATCCTGCCCATCAACATGTTTGGAACAACTTTCTGCTTATCTTTCATAATGAAAAACTAGCGGCAAATAACAAGAATTTTTATTTTCTAATCCATCCCTTATGTTAACCCCCTCGAGGATTCTTTAAGGAAATAAAGTTATGTGGTCAATAACCAATAATTAACCACTGCGGCGACGACCGGAGGTTGAAGTGTTTGTTGTTGCCACCAGTTTTCCGGGAAGTCCACCTATTTTTCGCATTTAGCTAGGCCACTAATGCAATAAGTACAAGTGAGGAATTGAACAATTGTAATGTCACCACGAACTTGCCCCTGCCCCTCGAGGCATTTTGAATCTATATTTGTGTCACTGCAGCTGTTTTCAAAACCCCCCTACAATTTAAGACTCTTGCAACCGGTATGGTAACCGGCACGTGCAAAGTCTGTCATATGCAACCGTAACCAGGGCGTCTTCTTATTTTGTGCGGTTCGCAGAACCTCGAATGGCGAAAAGAAAACAAAGTGGACGAAATCCTCACCAGCTACGAATTTCCCGAGGTGAGCTTACGCTTCTTAAATGCATATGCCTACACTCTTAGGCAAAAAGGACTAAAATAGGGACTAAATTACAGCCGTTAGTCTTCGCGGGCGACCGTTCATCTTCAAAGGGAGTATCTGCGGCAGAGTACGTGCCGTGGTGCATAATTTCGGACTAACTGTTCGTCCCCCGCCGATCTATAAGGAGTAACGGGAAGACGAAACGCATGCAGTTAGTCTCTTGCTGCGTCGTTAATACCCCTAATGGCGTCGTCGTTGCCCTTTAGCGCATATGTCTGCGAACAGTTTTATATTTCCAAAACACAAGGCATTGCAGTCACTGGGTGCTGTTAGATGGTGCCAAGGGAGAAAATATTGATGTTAGTTATAAAAAAATCGCCTAGGGTTAGTAGAGCGGCGGGTAATGGCAAGGAGCGGCGAAGCGCGATTGTCATACGCTTCTCGGCGAGGTTATGTTGATACGCTGTGTTGCATTCGATTCGTGCGAGATAATAACGGCCAATGAAAAGCTTTCAAGCGCCTTAACAGTAACTCAAAAATTATAGACAGTAGCAAAGTGGATTCCTGAGCGTAATGAATATGTATATGTTTAACAGACTAGAAAAAACGCATATTGCTGATGACAACTGCAAAACAAAATGCTCGCTACAGGTAAGCGTCCTCGAAGTTATCTTTTACACTCGGTACATAATTGCCTTGGGCACCAAGCTATGACAATGCTGCAACTGCTGTAAAACCCGCTTGCATTTCGCGGTCGCAATCGTCTAGCGACGCGAATTTGGAGAATTCAGGCTAAGCACACCAAATTCGCTTTCGCCGATGCAGGAAAATATGGCATGTTTCCTTATTCTGACACTCACACAGACGACACCTTTCACATACGTTACATAAGAGCACTTAACCATGTATCGAACACTAAGAAAGCACTTAGCTTGCGCTAATTTTGTGCGGAAACAAATGAGTCGTCCGATCGCCCAGCTACCTATCCTCAACTAGGCGACGACGAGTTGATTGTTATTACGAAAAAACTATGGTTGTGAGGCTCTACTTCGAATCGAACTGAGCATAGTCCTAAACCTAGCAAAGCCGCTAAGCGCAAGGCGCAAAACGCGGTCACGTTCGCTTGCACAGATAGAAATTCGGGCACCAGTTGCGATGGATCTGTTGCGTTATGCACAGAACTACACCCTGTACACTTGAATATTATCTGCCGCAGGAACCATCCGGCGGCGTGGTCTAGCGGATAGCGCGTCGGGTTCCTTGCGTAGAATTCCGGGCGTCGGGGGTTCGATCCCTGCCGGTGCTGGCGTTTTTTTCTTTTTTCTGCACTCTACGCAGTTCGTCCTTGGAGAGTATCGGAACGGACCATCCGGGTGGGGGACTAACCGTTCGTCCCCTCGCAGTTAGTCCCCAAAGGGACTAATGATTGTGGCAGAGGCCGTTAGTCCCCGAAAGGACGAACTTTTAGTCCTTTTTGCCTAAGAGTGTACTTGTTCTACGCGGAACGAAATTCAAGAATTTTGTTTGCACAGGTCGGCAATATATTAACCTGATTTAAATTGGTTGAATAACTCGGTTGGAGGATCGGAATTGAAAATGTGTTTTTAATCTTCACTCTTTGAATCAATAACAATGACCCTTGGATCTTAAGAGTTGAAACACTTTTACAAAGTTAGGTAGCCAGTAGTATATTACAGCCCGGGTTACCATACCAAAACATTTCAGTGTATTTTATAATGAAAACAGGATTGGTTTAATGTTGAACGGTGAAATTGTTCACACTGATAGACGTTTATCTAGCACGAATGGGCCAGTGACGACGACAACGCGTTGACGCGAAAAACGTGAAGTGAATATTTGCCACTCTACATTTATTGAGAAAAAACAACTACCGAAAAGGGGCTTCCATCAATTGGAAGTAAAATGGTAAAATAAAACACTGCTCTGTGGGGTGAAATCTTTATTACGTAACCTGGGTGGTGAAATCTTTGTTACTGTCGGAATGGTCCTCGACCAAGCGGAGACTGCTGGTCTGCTCAAAAACTGGCATGCGAACATCCTCAAACGCAAGAAACGCGCACTTACCGCACGCCCTCCCTTCCAGCACATGTAGCAATAATCCTACCAGTCAGCCGTTTTCTTGGAGAAGAACCGTCGTTGCCCGGTTTCGGAAGCCCGCTTAATGGCGCCCGGCACTCATAATCGTGACAGTGTAAATGAACAGCCTCTCAAAGCGCAATCGTTTCTCCTGTTCTGTTCCCATTTCCTGAGCGCGGCGGTCATATGGCTGCGGTCAGCGTTGTATGGCGACGCTGTTCCCCCCCCCCCCCCGGACCTTCGGCCAGTGCGATGTTTTCACGTAGTACGCAAAAAACGAACGATACAGGGTTCCTTTAGCAAAGTTTATAGTGGTCAAGTTGTGCTCAGCAATAAACTAAGTGAAAGCACAAGCGTCGAGAAAGCAGTCAACAAGTAACGCGCACAGACGAACGTCGACCAGTCGAACGCCTCTCCAAACATTTATACCGCGTTGTCCCTTTTTTGGAAAAAAAAATTACACCGAGAAAATTATATCGAGAAACACTCTAGGAAAGTGACCGCAACGATACGACCTTTTTTTGTCAAACAATTTTCCCAATGCCGCATACAAACACACACTCCGTTGAAATGCAGGGTGAGAGAGCCGATTAGGGGCATGTGTGCTGGTAAATATGAATAAAGGGGGCAAAGAGGGGACGGCCGCACGTGGAGGATGTGGGCTGGAAGACCAGCACCATCTGGTCATCACGGTCGGGAAGAAGGCCAGACTCAGCGTTGTCCTCGACTAGAAACCCCACCCCACGCAGGGCTGCGCGTTCGGATGAAAGGGCTTTCCCATTTTAGTTACCTTATAATGACCACCTACTACCGCTAATACCGGTTGTAAATTTCAGATGAGGACCTTCTAAGGTACATAGAAAGGAGATAACTCTTTCATCTTTAGGCAAAGCCTCTGTTTGTAGGGTTGAACGTGCCAAGGCAACGCAGGCGATGAGGCGCGCCGTAGTGGAGGACTCCGGATTAATGTTGACCCCCTGGGGATCTTCAACGTGCGCCGAATTGTCGACCACACGGGCGTTTTTGCTTTTCGCCTCCATCAGAAAAGCGGCCGCCACGGCCGGGAACCGAATCCACGTGCTCGTGCTCAGCAGCACAACGCCTCCGCAAGTGAGCCACCGCGGTGTGTGAGGCTCAGCCTTTACAAATTACTGTCACCTTCAGCAGAAAAACAGTTTTTCAAAAGACATTACTAGAATGAGTACGGCAGGCTACCGCGTCAATATTATCCTCATGGTCGTGCAGAGATTGGTAACATTGGTCAAAAGGAAAATGGAGAAGTTGAGGTGACACAGTCTCCATTGCAATGAAAATACCCTGTTGTCATTCCGTGCAAGTACCTACTCACGCCTCACACACACAAAACAAAAATACGTGGCAAAAAGGTACACTATTGATTTGGGTTTGTTGGGTCTAAACAAATGAGGAAAAATATGTAGCAAGGTCTGGCGCAGCTTGCACAAGTGGGGAAATACTGGAGTAACACCAGAGCTGGGGGTTTCGAGAACGTTGACGAGCTCTTCCTTCAGTTCGCCCATGCTGCCGTCTTGGTCCGGACTCGCTGGCTGGGTGGTTTCCGTAGTGAGTCCCGCGCATCGACCTCAATTGTGTCCAATCTACATCTCAACTGTTGCTCTGAGACCATGAATTGCGGTGGTAACTCCCGCCGAGTTCGATATATCAGATGTAAACTTCGTTATAAGAAATACCTCTCGCATGTATTTTCGTAACTGATTCCTTTTTGTTCGCTATATAGCATAATTTGCTCTACCCGGGTTCATTATAATTGGGTTTGACTACATAAACACTAGGCTGTCAGAACACTATTACTGCACGGGAATTCCCACACTCATTTGGCAGAATCCTGGCATGTGCAACCATGTGCTGGTTTTTGAAGATGCCTCAGTGCTCTCAAAACACAGGGATCAAACAACTAGTCAAATAATGGAGGCATACCATATAGACCGGTATGCAGGCCACTGCCATGAATAGCGTCGCCCGATTGAGAATTTGGCTATTTTAACGACAACCCTGTATAGCCATGTCGATGAATAGAATACTCCTGCGTGTACGTGCCAGTAATTATGTTCGTTTTGTTCTGATTTAGGGCCACGTGGGTGAGTGAAATATGCATATAAGCTGTCGTCTTCAAAAAAGAAATTAATAGACATTGCAGCACTCTCCAGTCCGCAATTCCCTCTTGCCGCTTTTTTTTTTTGCGCACTGATAAATATCGATGAATATTTGCCCAACTCACAGTTTTTTTGATAAGTAATCCGCTCTAAATTCATATCCAAGTGATGAGACCTATAAGCTTGAGGTCGAAATCATGTTTTTGTCGGCGGGCGACTTTCGTTGCAACCGAATTCTTATATCGCACACACCGGTACACTTGTTATTCAACGAGGCCCACTTTGTCGCTTATCGGGCTCACACTATACGTCATACATTAGGTCCCCATGGTTTGAAGGGCAACGAAAAAACGCGTACGGTAAACACAGAGTGAACCGGACAGGCGCCAAGAAGCCGGTAAAGAAGGGTAGTAACCCATACACAGATGATAACAACGATGTTCAAGGCACCATTTCAGGAAAGCCCATTTCGCATCTGTACAGTGCAATCGAGTTATCACTAACACAATCACATACTCGTTTTCTGATTCTGATAAAGTATGCTTAAGCTAACTCCTTGCTCTTGTTCGGTATTTTGATTTCATTAAACCGCCGTTGAAAACCGCAGGCATGACAGTGGGTAGGCAAATGTGCTCCCTTACCTTTTCCAGTCGACAATGCAGGTTCCCTGGCTCTCTCCTTGGCCCGTTTCGTCGTTGTAATACCTCCCGCAAGGTAGTGGGATTTCGTAGAAAGCACATCGACATAGCGATTTCAGTGTTTTTTCCCACATGCCTTCTTCCTGCTCTCACCCGGTATGCGCGGGCACAGGCGCGCAAGTTTATACGGGGCAGAAACCGCAAGGGTGATCTAGTATCTCTCGGTGACCTTTCCCATGCTGTGTGACACTGTGTGCGTGTACAGAAGGACATCCGTTTTTCAGAGAAGCCCCAAACGTCTACCAACGTTACCTCTATCCCCCCAATGGTTTTATCTCCGCGGGAAAAAACTTCAAGGCACCAACGCCTAAGACGCAGCACATATGCTTCAGGCTCATCAGGCATACATAACGAACTCGGAACCGCATTATGGATGATAAGGGGCCTGTGAACAATGAGGCTCCTCCGCCCACCATGTGTTCCTGGTGAAGGTTATGTTTGCAGATTATCTTTGAAGCCTAGGCAGGACTAGTGTCACTAAATAGGGCAGTTCTTGCCAAAGACACCGAGCGCGTGCCTCAGGCTAGGCAGGACCCAGCATTAGCTGCCAGAGAAGCCCAGCGTAGTGTCAATAGATAAGGTATTATAGTACCGCTACTGAGGCACGCAACTCAGCAACGGCGCCCGTTTTGGCGTTTATCAGTGTTGCGAGATGGCCGGATCTACTGCCACGCCGTTAACTTCAAACCGGTCTTTTGTTAACAACGCTACCGAAGATACCGCAAAACGGCATCTTTGGACACACTTCTGCTGCTGAAATGCTGTTACACGCGTTATCTTTCATTCGCATTCGGAACGTTCATTCGCGCCCAGTCGGGGGCAGGGAAAAGAAGCTAACCCTACCAGAGTAGACCGACTAAAACACATAAACAACAAAATGGCGACGCCCATGAACCGTCTCAGTGTTAACAAATGTCACGTAATGCGAACTGACCAGTGATCATGGAGGCGGCACGGAACAATAGGAGAAAAGAGTGACGATACTCTGTACCCTTATCTAGTACCCTTTGTACCCTTGTACCCTTTGTACCCTTGTACCCTTCTCTCTACCCTTTTCTAGCCGAGGATTCATTCCTCTCACTCTTCCCTTGGGTTTATTACTTCGGAGACTGCAGGCTCTGTGCACGCGTGGTAAAACTAAAATAATGCCACATGCATATATTCTTCCCGCAAGACCAGTTGTAAATTAAAAGATCCAGGCACACTCTGCAAATATCTGATAGCGGCTTTGCTGGACATCCAATTTCGCAGGGCGGGATGGTGACTAATTGTTTTTGCAGGCTGACGTGCCTTTGGCCTTCTTCTCTCCACTCACTTTTTTGAGCAAGTTCTTTGCCACAGTGACGACACCTGACGTGTGTACTCCGTGTACACCGTTCCTTTTTTTTCCTTGCGTTTTAAACAATGGGAACTACTTACAAAATAACGCAGCAGGGAGTTTCACTCATGCATTACGCCGCACGTCAAAAGAGATACACAGTTGCGACGCGGGAGGCGACAAGCGCTTCATATGCATTTCCGCTTGTTTTTTGCCCTTTCACTCGCACTTGGCTCTCTCTCGCTTTTTAGGGGAAAGTTTCCGTTCCGACGGAAGATTTGTCTTTGAAAGTTGGCGTTCCCTGACTTCACTCCACTGCATTGCACGAGATCTTGTGGCTCCTACGCGCGGACGTAGGCGCCATAAAATCTCGAATCCATAGAAACTTCAATTAAAAGCCAAAGTCCCTCTAATATCACATGGCGTGGTCATTACGAAACACAAGGAATTTTTTAGGTCAGAAGCCGCCGCGATGGCACGGAAAGCTTATGAAATATGGTGCAGACGCAAAAGGTGGACCCAAAAAGTAAATGCATCGCAAGGAGTGAATAAACCTGTGGTGATCGCTAATGGCATCAAGGCAAGGCTAAAACGAGCTTCCTGTAGGCGGGGCTTGTCAGACTTTCTATCAACCGTTCTGGGAATATATTGGATTCATTCCTCTCACTCCTCCCTTGGGTTTATTACTTCGGAGACTGGCATGCTCTGTGCACGCGTGGTAAAATAAAATAATGCAGCCCGCATATATTCTTCCTGCAAGAGCAGTTCTACGTTAGAAGGTCGAGGCAGACTGCAAATATTTAATATCGAATTCGTCGGAGTGTCTCATCGTCTCCATAGTGTTGACCATGCGGGCTGTGGCTGACAACGTAGCACCGAGGTGCGTGGAAGGCCGCACGCCGTTTTTTCTTGTCGTGTAGAGAGTACTAAGGCGTCACCAGGCTATTTTTTGTGTTCTATGAGGCAACACAGGGTGGGTGCAACATCTGTGAAGGCCGCAACCTGAAGCACGCCGCCCACAAATGCAGGCAAGGCGAAGTGCTAGCAGACGGCATAACATGACATCGTACTAGTGGTGTTCTAGCCACGGGGCGCCACGGAATGTCCTCTGGGCCAATATTGCAAGGAGCTAAATTGGCTTATCACAAACGCCTTCGTGTCAAACTTAAAACGGCGTTGTCACGAGTAACTGGAAGCATATACCGAATTCAACATCCGATAACCACCTCGCTAAAACAAACGCTCTACTATTCTCTTTTCTATTCCAGACTGAGATATGGCGTATTTTGATGGGGAAACACGACGTCCTATAACTACAAAAGCTTCATTATTTTGCAGACAAAATGCTTCGCATATGTGAGAACTACCAAGGAAACAAAATGGAAGGATAGACGCACTTTTTGTAAAGTATAACATGCTTAAAGCTGATCAAATCTATTACTTCAAACTCTTACAACACATTCATAAAAACCGCCTACATAACGTACTGACAGCCAATACGCAAGCCCTTAATTCCACCACCTACGATTCGCACTAAGTATGGTAAACAGACCATTCGTTATCAAGCGTAAAAAATATTGAATTGCAGTGACGTGAAAATAAATTTCCTGAGACCATTTGCCCCTTCAAAAGCGAATGCAGAAAATGTGTCTTCCTTAATGGTACATCATTCTGTACACTGCGAAGCGTAGTTTCGTGTGGAATGTTGTTTCTCTAATATTTTTGAAGCACAAGAACGCTGCATTGTATGTTTGAATATGCAGCTTATATTTATAATATATTAGTCATGGTGTAAACATATTCACTGAGCTCATTGTTAGGAATACATGTCTATCCCCTTCTGTACACTGCCCGCCCGGTGAACTCTGTGCGATATATGCTTACCTAATGTTTGCTATGATAGTACGTTACACGGATACAGCACCCCTGAAACGCTTTATCTATGTACGTCGATATGTTGTAGTAGTATTGTGCTTCATTTTTTTAATACATGAGGTGGTGTTACGTGTTTTACACTTTTGTTATGTTTAATTTCTTTTATTCTGTTGCACTTCCTATTTCGCTTTGCTGAGAGCCAGCTATTTGAATCTATATCCTTTGTGTGAAGCTATGAAACCAGAAAAATGGCCGGGCCCCGTCAGGCGATGCCCGCCTCTGGCGTCAGCTGCCTGTGAAAGCTGTCTAAGGAAAATAAAAGAGAAAAAAAATGTGTGCACTGCGGTAACATGAATGACGGCAATGATCGACGTTGATTATGTGGCGTGGCGGTGAGTTCTCTCACAATGTCCAGTTACTTTTAAAGTGGCCGGGTAAGTGACCGCCTCCGCTTTACTGTTTCAGCTGGTTAAGGAGAACTTTCCTGGTGGGATGGTGCACCCCTGCAAAGATGGGCGTCCAATGTGGATTATTCCAGCTGGTATTGACTTCAAAGGTAATTCCCTGCAGCTTTCCCCATCTTTATGCGTGCGGAACAGAAAGATTGCACACAGGCTGCCGAGAAATTGGCAGCTACCTTTGGGCACTTGGCAAGGTGTATTTGCTGGCAGAGTGCGCCTTCGGTTTGTGGTAGGTTTCTTGTGGGTTCGTATGTTTATTGACCGAGTGCGCCTCCTCGCTTCGACTGCTGTCACCTTCAAACTACTGCATGATAGAAAAGGTGACAGTTCTGATGGGTTTCTCGCAAAAATGTGGAGGCAATTTCTGGGGACGGCGTTTTATGAGCAAACGTTGTAGGCTGACCTTCACTGCAATTTTATTCTGGTATAACGAATACTCCAGGGTATGCTGAAATTTGGACAAAAAATATGCTCCATACTGTGAAGTCAGAAGCGCACATCGGGCGGTGAGGGAAAGAACGAAGGCAAAGAAGCGCTGATTTTCGTCCCCCGTTTTGTTGTGTGCTTTCGACTTTCCACTAACAACTAACTGCATTACATTTTTGGTGTTGCTTCTGTCCAATGCAAGGTGTTCCTTTCTTTGACCGTAAGACATAAAGCAGGCATTGTTTTTATCCATCGCTACGGAGAAATACCTCATAGGAGGCCCGAATTAGTATTTCCACCCATCAACGTATTAAATTTATCGCATGAATATCGGCTTAAAAAATGGGTCCCACAGAGGCTGTGGATTCAAACAGGCGCCACAGTTCTAACCATGCTGAGCGCAAGGACGCGGGTTCCATTACATGGCGCGGCGGCCCCTTTTCTGAATGAGGCGAAAAGAAGAACCCCCCTGTGTGTTCGATATTTCGGCGCACGTTAAAGATCCCCAACCGGTCAAACTTAATCCGGAGCCCTCTACTACGGCGTGCCTCATCGCCTGCGTTGCGTCGGCGCGTTAAACTCTACAATCAATCAATCAATATACCTTTCTCTTGCGATGAACTGTGGGTAGGCTAGACTGGAAGGTGGGCGAATACATAGCGAAAAGAACACACACAGTCTGTGGAAAGCCACCCTATCGCGCACATTGGTGCGCACACCTGGACTCGTCGTTGCGTTCCGGGTTTTGGTATCACCACCTGTTTTGTCAAGAAACGTGATAAACGTACACCGTATATAATCGAAGCCCGTGCCATTAGCAGACGAGGTGAGCGCATTGTTGAGGCAAAACCTTACGATCAGATTTTCCTGAAAAGAAGCATTGCTGATCAACGCGACACTGCTATAGGCATCATTGGGGCACTTTCAGACTTCCTGCTCGGCCAAGCGTGTGTATCAACATCAAAAGCGACGCGTTGCCGGTTTAGGAGACTTAGTCGAAGACACCAAGTGATTACTTCGGGCCCAAGGTATCTGCATAGCGAGGGGATTTGTACAGCTCGAAAACGGGTAACGTCAGTTTTATTAATCGATTTCGGCAGTAAGCATCGACTCCACGGAAAAAGCGCTGCCACGACATTTATCAATAAGGTCGCCTGTCAGTTTCGCCTGACATTTCTCTTTTGTATCTCACGCAGCCTTCATTGCAACGCTGACGCCACCGGTCATGCACTACCACGTCACCTACATGCTTGAATACATTGACTCAGTCACTCGCTTGGCATCGGAAAACGTAAGTCCAGCGAGTATCACGGAAGTTATGGCGACTTGGCGAAGCAAGTCCGCGTAACTTCTTAGGCCTGCACTTTCTTCCTTTGTTTCTATTTACCCATGCTGATATTTGATCTGAATTACTGGTTAAATACAAATGATATGACCACGCTAAAGTTATACGCCTGATAGACACATGACGCATTCAGTGCAAGAGTTCTAGGTGTCAATGTAAGGCGATGTTGCACCTTTTGCCGAGTCGGGGAAAGACGTTCTGGACGGGCCCACGACGAAGGAGAAGACGGCGGAAGTTTGGTTATATTACAAGAAATTGGTCCTCCGATGTACATGTCACAAAAGAGAAAAAGTGGTCTTTGCGTTACGGCAAAATTTATCATAACCAAGTTCATCCTAACGCGAGTGTACTGTGTATGCAATGTCCCGTCCTTGCAAAACTTACAATGATAGTGTAAGTCAACTAGGACATTTTATTTGGGAAGATGAATGTTTTACAACCCCACTAGAGCATAATAAACTTTAAATCGCGCGGAGAAGCATTTCGCCGAATAGTTCTGAGGAACACAAACCAAGCCCACGTAGCTCTGGTTTGGAGCAGTGGTGCCATCTGAAGAACAAAAAATTGCCGCAGCGCTAAGTCAACCCAAAATACTGCCATTTATGTGGCTCTTTGATGCTAGTTTCATTGCTGCTTCATGTGTAAAATTTAAGTACGCGTAAAGAAAAACTTATACGAAGCCTTTTACTGTCTGCTTCGGCTGAAAAACGTGTAGCGTCGGCGCGTCAGAACACAGTTCGCCTTTTGTTCAGAGTTATTATTGCTGCAATAGTAGGTGTCTCCTGTTTTAACAAGGATAGCAATAGTAACATCATTCGTAAGTACTTTGAGCAGTCGTATCAAACTTCGCGCGCATTTATGGCGCTCCTTATGTTTGTGAAATTCTTCTTTTACTAAACGATTGCCATCAGATTGCGCGAAATGCCAACATGTTGGTGTAACACCGAGAGAGAGAGAGAGAGAGAGCGAGAATAAACTTTATTTGGGCCTGCAGACGGTGCGGCGCCCTTAACAGGGGCCCAGGTGCCGTGACGCGGCCGCGACGTCGTTACGATAGCCCCTCTTGAGCCGCACCCGGGCGCGCTCTACGAGGTCGGGAGGATCGTACCCCCTTCCCCGCGTCGCACTCCGGCCGCTGCCGTTCGAGGGCTACCGCAACCTGCTGGACGGCCTGTAGCTGGGTGTTATAGTCCTTGCTCTTCTTCGCCGCATTGTACTGCGGTGGGAGCGTAGTGGTCTCGCTGGCCTCACGCGATCGTAGTTGACAGTTCCAGAGGAGATGAGCCGTAGTGGCTCGCTCCCGCTCGCACAGTCTACAAATGTCACTTTCATATACCTCCGGGCACACATGTCTGGCTAGCACTGGAGTCAGTATTGAATCAGTTTGCAGCTGTCTATATAGCACCGCCTCCGCTCGGGTATGTCCCGGATGCGGGGGCGGCGTAGTCCTCCTGTTAAATCTGTACCACTGTAGCACTTCGTTGTAGGTGGTCAGGGGGTCCTTGTTACCTTCTGGGGGTTGCCACTCCGAGATTTCGACACCGCGCGGTCGGCCAGTCCTCGCGCGGCGGCATGGGCCGTCTCGTTGTGGTTGTCATTGCCCCGGCGGGATACATTGGGGCCCATATGTGCCGGGAATCACTTCACACACACCGAACTGTCACGCACTCCTGCTGTACGGAGGACACGCGCCGCGACACTGCACACCCTGTTCTGAGTGTAGTTTAGCACTGCTGTTCTTGAATCACTGAGCACCGACGTCCACTAGGGATTCACTATGGCCAGGGCAATGGCCACCTCCACGGCGTGTGAGGCCTTGCTAGCCCGGAAGCATGCGGAAGACCTGATTTCGCCCGTTGTTGCCGTCACCACTGCGGCCGCAAAGGTGGCATGCTGACTCTGATGTTCGGCCGCGTCGACGAAGACTGAGCCGGTGTCTTGTGCATGTAAGTCCACCAGAGCTCGCGCTCTAGCCATTCTGCGGTCGTGGTTGTGCTCGGGGTTCATCTTCCTGCGGATAGGACATACGATGAGACGGTTGCGTACGTCTGCCGGTATCTGCTCCTTGGGCTCCTGCAGGCCGCATCGGGGGAGGAGGCCCACTTGGTGGAGGATGTAACGGCCCGTCCGTGTTCCAGATAGGCGTTCTATTTGAGCGGTGCGCTGGGCTTCGGCAATCTCATCCAGGGTATTATGGACACCTAGAGCGAGCACCTTTGCAGTGATGGTGCTCTGGAGAAGTCCCAAAGCTGTCTTGTAGGTCTTGCGGATAGTGGCGTCCACCTTTTCCCGCTCGCACTGCCGCCAGTTGTGGAAGGCGGCCACATATGCGATGTGGCTGACGGCAAACGATTGTACCAGTCGAGTGAGACTGGATTCTTTCATGCTCGCATGTCGCGTGGAGATGCGCCGGATGAGATGGACCGCCGCTCCCGCCTTCGTTGCTATCTTGCTGACCGTGGATCCGTTGGTTCAGTTCCGCTCGATCAGGAGGCCCAAAACCCGTATCTGTGCGACTTCGGGAATCGCCTGGCGCCCTGTTGTACACACCGTAATGGGGGTTGGTGATTGCGGCTTGCACCTGCCCCTCGGGGGGAGGATGAGCAGCTCTGATTTAGAGGGGGAGCACATGAGGCCCGTGCCATCAAGCTGGTCTTCGATAGCGTCGACTGCTGCTCGGATAATGTCTTCGATGTGGCCGTCGCTCCCTCCCGTGACCCACAGTGTAATGTCGTCGGTATAGATAGTGTGCCGAACGTCCTGCACCTGCCCGAGGCGGTTGGCGAAGCCAATCATGACCAGGTTGAAAAGCAGCGGCGATATCGCGGATCCCTGGGGGGTACCTCTGCTACCAAGTTGCTTCTCGGGTAATTGGAGCTCACCGGCGCACATTTGCGTGTAGCGGCCTGTGAGGAAATCCCGTATGCATGCGTACGCCCGCCGCCCCATGTTAAAGTGAGAGACTTGCGCCAGAATCGCAGAGTGCCGCACCCTATCGAAGGCACTTTGGAGGTCGGGGCCCAACACCGCCTTGTTGTCCCGGGCGTTGATCGTGTCGTCGATGACCTCGTGCTTAAGGAGGAGCATGGCATCTTGAGTGCTCAGGTGACTCCGAAACCCTATGAGTGAGTCGGGGTAGAGTTCGTTGTCTTCGAGATAGCGCTGGCATCGGTTGAGGAGGAGATGTTCTAAGAGTTTTCCCACACACGAAGTGAGCGAAATCGGCCGGAGATGGTCGATACTGGGCGGTTTGCCTGGCTTCGGAATTAGGACTGTTCTGACCGTCTTCCACTGTCTCGGGAGGTGACCCGCATGCCAGCACTTGTTATAAAAGCGCGTTAGCGCAGCGATAGCCTGATCAAGGGCCTTGTTCGTCACTCGGTCGGGGCCCGCCGCCGATTTGCAGTTGAAAGTTGGCAGGGCTGCCCGCACTTCCCAGACTTCGATGTCCTGGTCTTGGACGTCGTTGGCAGCGCCGCCATATTCCGGGTGCTGATCAATAGGGGAATTGGCGAGATATTTGTCCTCTAGGAGTTTGCTCACCTCGGACTCACCCCGCTCTGCGATGGTTTTGTGAAGGATGCGAGCGAGGGTGTTCTGTTGGTAGCCTTTTGTCTTAGTCTCATGGAGCAAGTGCCGGAGCAGTCGCCATGTCCTACTCTTATGTATCTGGCCATCGGCTTCGCTGCATACCTCGTGCCACTGTTGAGCGCTGAGTGATTTGCAATGCGCCTGGATCTCTTGGTTCAGAATGGCGACTTTCTTGCGGAGGCGCCTGTTGGTGCGTTGCTTCCTCCAGCGCGTTGTATAGAACGCTTGGCCTCGAGCAAGTGGGCGAGTCGGCTGTCCATTTGGCTAACTCTTTCGTCAGTCTCAATCGTTTGGGTCGCCTCTGCCGGTGGCCTGCATGACTGCTGCTGCCCGTCCACGCCTCGATGTCTTCGATTTCCGCACTCTCCTCAGGTAGACATCGCCTGAACTTATTCCAGTCCATGAGCTCGTGTGTGCGGGTGCTCTGCGCACGCACTCTTGGGGTCCAGGAGTGGAACGCGCACTTCGAGAACGTAGTGGTCGCTCCCGGAGTTCCTCGCCCTTGTTCTGCCACCGCGCCCCCGGGGTGGGAGCTGCCTCTTAATGAAGGTGAGATCCGTGGTAGTATCACGGGTGACTGATGTACCGATGCACGTGGGATACGCCGGGTCCGTGAGCAGCTGCAGCCCGGCCTCAGTTGCGTCCCTCCAGCAATTTACCGCCTTTGACGGTCGTTTTTCGGGTAACCCCCAGTCTTAGTGTTGCGCGTTGAAGTCGCCCCCCGATGAGGAGTGTGCTACCCCGCGGCTAGTCGGTTCGCTTCGATGGAGGAGCGCCCGAAACCGCTGCTGGCGATGGGTCGGCTGTACACCGTGACGAGCAGGATGCGTTCTTTTGTGTTTTATGCCAACATCACTTCCAGCGCGCAGTGTTCGATCGCACTGCTTTCGATGAGACTGTGTTCTAGGAACATGAGGTCTTTGCGCACAAGAATGCACACCCCTCGGCCGGCCCCCGAGGACGTCGCACGCGCGCTGGGTGGACGCGCGTGCGCCCGATACCCAGAGAGTTGCGGGGGGGGGGGGGACTCGCTGAGCGTTTCCTGTAGCTTAATAACATCGGGCTTACGGTTGAGATGTCGGAGGTATTGCTGTAGTATGGCTTTCTTGCCCACGTATCCATTGCAGTTCTAGTGCCGTACCCACAAGTCTCGTGCGGGGTGAGCTCGTCGCGAAAGTGCCCGTGCGTTTGGTTGCTGATTCACCGGCTGGAACTGCTGGGGGTCCCCACCTAAGCCTAGGTGCGACATTATCATTTGGAGTTGGGTTTTCATTTGCATGATCATGGTCTGCGTGTTACAGCACGTTTGTTCTAAGTGCGCGCTGCGCTCGTTTGACATTTTAATGAAGGTGTCGGTGCGTTCCTCCAAGTTCTCAAGCCGTACTTGTAGCTTCCGTTCCTTGGCGGCCTCGAGTGCCCTGCGCTTAGGTGTCGGCTCCGCTTCCCACTGTTGACCTTCGTGGGTCCTGTTCTGGTCGTGCCTCCAAGGTGGCTACCTCAGCGGGAGGCGGGTTGCCTGATGGTGATGAGTGCCGTTCGGAGGCGCTTGCTGCTGTAGGGCGAGGAGTCGGTCCAGCTTCGTATGGATGTCCGTGTTCATGCGTTCAAGTTCAGTGATCTTCTGGCGTAGTTGGGGGCGTTTTGTCGTTCTGGAGGGCCTTCATTCCGGTGTCCTCTGTTTGGATGGTCGTACAGGCGTCTGGGTATTTGGAGGATATTAGCCCAGGTGACTCGTTCACGGGTTACCGACGGCGTCAGCGCGAATTGTGCTGCGCTTGCTGGTAAAGCGGTGTCCACTGTTGCCGCGTGTTTGCGACCGCGATCTTCTTCGTGCGTTCTCTCGGGCGATGTGGGGCGCAATGGCGGGAAATCGGCAGCTGTGTTGTATTCCGGGAAGCGTTGGCTGCCTAGAGCATCCATCTTGCGGTTCCACTGCCGGCGCTTGACAACGATAGGGCCACCTTGAACTTTTTTTGTGGCACTTGCGAGCTCCGGTCACGTGACGGCAGCCGCACAGCTTGCATTTAGGCGTTGCAATGGCGGTCGTGGTCCGCGTTAGGCGTAGCCTCGCCACATGCAATGCATTACTCGGGTGTCAGGGACGTCGCTTCGATTGCCGACTTTTCCGCATTGCCTGCATACATCGAAGTGCTTCCTATATAGGCCGCACCGCAGGAGAATCGGGCCATATTTTCATATAGTTGGGGACCTTGGGCCCCTCAAACAGGGACTATTACCGCTGTCCGGGTTGCCGAATCTGTGTGCTTGTAATGCCAGAGGGTTCGCCTCATTTACGATATTGGCTTTGATCTCGGCGGGGGAGTCCTCGATCGCGATTCCTTTGATCACACCCTTCACGGTGTCTTCGTGTGCCGCTTGATACGCGCTTACCCTCGTAATTCCTGCCTCGTTTGAAGAGGCCGGCTTTCGAAGCGTCGTCGGTGGCAGCGGCGGGCTTGGTGCGCTTGCCCACTGTCGTCCATCCCGCCGTATCTCTGGGAGTTATGTCGCTTGCCCTTGAACTCCGATGCTCGTGCGGCCATCGTGGCTGCCGAGATGCAGATACGAGCTCCTATCTTCCTTGGGTGCCGTGCTAATACCCATCGCCGTGGCCGCGTGGGCCATACCGAGCGGCGGTTAGGCCTAACGTACCACTTGGTCGACTGTGGTGTCAGTCGTTGCCGGAGATGGTACCGCCCACTGTGGTAACAATGAAACTTCGGTATAGGATAATTACAGCGATAATTGGCTTATTAGCGGGAGCCGAAGTGAACCGCGTCCACACTCGCCGACCTCCTAGCGGCCCGTGTAACTCCGAAGTGTATTGTTCGGGCCCAGAGGAATGATCCGCTGGCTAAAGCAAAATTTTCTAGGGAAAGCCGCAAACAAGTCTTTTCAGGCGCTTATAGCTTCAGCAACCAGCTCGTGCTCAACCCAAAAACAGTCGCTGCCAAACTGACCGCTTTCCTTTCAGTTCAAGTTTTATTTCTGTTCGCAAGTTGTGCACCGACGCCTACTGCTCTCTCCTCACCTCTAGGCTCCTGTTAAGTTCGGGCCCCTCACCTATTAATACAGCCCGGCAAGCTAGGTATCGTTCGGTGGGCATAGCCTGTTTGCCTGTATTGTGTTCGTTGTCACGCCGACCGAGCTGCCTTTGGCGTGAGAGGCGTCAGGAGAAACCGTGGAGACTTCTTTGTTGTTCGCGGCGCTTTTGTGTCCCACCCTGCGAGCGGGCCCGGCCGACGACGCATATAAGCGCGTCGGTCACTCCATAATAGCTGAAACCGATGTAAGCTTTGCAAGAAGGATTTCCTTGCTTTCGTTTGAGAAGCTGGTGAAGGGGGGACCGTTGATATTTTAACCACTACGCTTACCGCCACGAGAATCCCCGAACCGTAAGGGAGCTGAGAGTCGCTCAAGGGGTCAAAACTTGGTTACCAGACGTTCAGTCTATGGCAGTTGCACTGCTCAAAGTGACTGGGCAAATTGGCCATTCATCACACGTCTTAGCCTGGCGACTCGGCGGCTGGGATGCGCCAATAGGTATAAGCGACCAGCTTTGCTAGGTGCTCCACGCGTCTACAAAGGAATTTTGGCGGCGCGGAGCACAAGCAGAGGCGTGCATGGTTAGGGCCTGCTTTTCCCGTCGTAGGTCTGCTTTTAGTGATTGGGTTTCATTGCTGTTAGTTTGTGTTTTGCGGAATATCCTTTGGGTTCTGTACGTGAGGAGAGAGGTGGGTCACGTGACTATTTCGAACCCACCTAGCTTTGTTTGTCACGAGGATGAGAAAGTTTTTTTAGGGACTGAAATATTTAGATTGGGAAGTTTTTTCCTCTCCACAGAGGGCACAGGTCTCGTGGGGGAGAAAAGCGCATTAGAGGTGAAAAAAAGGCAGCCGAAAGGGCAATGGAAAATTAAATATGATAAGAGGCCTATTAAAAACGTTGTATGCACAGACTATATACATTACACGCGCCGGTATATACAGGACTATTATATACATGACGGTTATATACAGACTGGTGCGGAGCCCGAGGAGTAGGGACCCTTCTGTTTGGGATATCCCACTGATGAGAAGGAGCCGCGGGCCCCTCACCGGTGGGCACTCGTTTGCAGGGGTGGCGGGCGACCACCTCTAGCCTGATGACGTCCCGGGCAACTTCATAGCGCACCAAGGACGCGGAAACTGGGCCATTGGGGGAGTGTGGGCTGCTTTCTCTAAATCATCTGCAGCCTCGTTTCCCCGGTATACCAACGTGGGCAGGAAGCCACTGCAGTCGGGGGTTGCAGCCTTGTGCCTGCAGGTCGCTCAGCTTGGCAACTAGGGACATCTTGAGGTAGCCACCTCGCCCCCGTGGTGCAGATGCCTGCCTCAAGCGAAGTAGCGCCGGCTGGGAGTCGCAGAAGATGGTGGCCGCTGGTGGTGGATCTTCCAGCAGCATGTCCGCGGCCGAGTGTAGGGCTGACCAGCTCAGCCGCTGTGGAGCTGGTGGGGAGCGGCAGCCAGCATTGCTTGTGGACTCCTCCGGGTCGGGGCCGTCAGGCAGCAGCACCTCGGCCCTCACTTGGAAGGACCGAGCCATTTGTGTATACCAGGGGTTGTCCCTGCGGTTCCTGGTGTATGAGGGCAGCAGCTTCCTAGTGAAACCCGACCTCTGGCAGTCTCGCCCGGGACTTAACTCCTGGCAGCGGGATTGTGACGTCTCCGGGTACGGCTGCGGGTGGCGGTGGGGGCAGAAGGCTCGCCTTCTGAGGGACTTCACATAGTCCTCAAACAGTGCGGCCATGCTGCCCATGCGGGGATTGTCCCTCTCGAGCGAAGCTTGGGCAGGAGGTGGTCACCTCCAGGTGCTCGGTGCAGGCGCTCCACATGCCGCAGCGCTGTCTGCGTGGCGAGCTGCTGGATGGGCCAGCTTCCGGTTTCCGCCAGGGTGGCCACTGGGCAGTCTCTTGGGAGGCCGACGCAGCGCCGAAGGGCCTTTCGGTGAGCCAGCTCCAGGGTCTTCCACTGAGTGCCCCTGAGGTTCACTAGGGGGAGTGCGTAAAGAACCCGCGGAGACAGTGCAGGCTCGGTAGATCCGGAGCGCCCACTGGGGCGAGCACCCTCGACCCTGTGCCAGGAGCTGGTTGATACCCCTAACGGCGGGGGGTCATCTGGTCCAGTTGTGCCTCAACGACAGACCTCCATGAGAGGTTTTCGTCGATCGCCAGACCGAGGTAGACGACTTTGCGTCGCAGGGGAGGGGTTCTGCCGTTGAAGATGCAGTGGAGCAGTGCGTCGGGCTTGGGCTGGGCGTGGATGGTTTGCCAATGACCTCCGTTTTGGCCTAAGAGAGTCGAAGTCCCTTACTCGTCAGGTGGTTTGCCAC
Source organism: Haemaphysalis longicornis (assembly GCA_013339765.2). Taxonomy (NCBI): domain Eukaryota; kingdom Metazoa; phylum Arthropoda; class Arachnida; order Ixodida; family Ixodidae; genus Haemaphysalis; species Haemaphysalis longicornis. Next base: position 136,395,972 of record CM023449.1, on the reverse strand, counting down.
TGCATCGAGGGCCGCCTGTAGGGACCCGCGTACCCGCCTGCCGACTTTGGTGGGGCCCCGGGTCCAGAGTGCTACGCCGTCGGCATAGCTGGCCATCTCTACCGGCTACTCTAGGGATTCCGGAAGACGGCTGGGAAGGTCCGCCATGGGAAGGTTGAAGAGAAGTGGCTCAGGACGCTGCCCTGCGGGTCACCAGTCCCACTGCACGCGGGGCGCTCAGGGTCTTGCCGACGCGCACACGCAATGTACGGTCTCTGAGGGAAACCACTGACATAATCTCTGAGCCTCCCCTCTGCTCCCAGGTGGTCAAGGGCACCATGGATGGTCTGGTGCGGTAGCGCGTCAAAAGCTGACTTGAAATCTAGGAGCAGGAGATACGCCCCTCCTTCTCGTGTCTGCCTGCTCTAGGAACGACACCACATCTGCGAGGGCGTCAGCGGTGCAGCGGGACCTTGGAAGCCACTCTGCTTTTTCGTCAAAAACATTTCGTAGGCTTGTTAGCTGTTCCAGTCTGCCCCAGGACCACCGTCGCCATGAGTTGCCCCACCGCTGAGGTCAGAGAGATGGGGCGATACGAGGAAGGCTCGCTCGCTTCAGCACTGCTCTCAGAACAGCCGTCCCCCAGTCCTCAGAAATGGTGCCGGTCCTCCAGACATGGTTGAATAAGATCAATAGGCGCAGCTGCTGGTCGGTGTCGAGGTTTCGGAGTATGGCATATGTGATGCTGTCGGCGCCGGGGGGTGCTGTGCCTCCGGGGGCAGCGCCGCCTGCCACCAGGAGCTCAGCCAGTGTCATAACTGCACTGCATGCCACTTCTACCCGAGCGTCAGCTGGTCTCCGTGGTGGCTCGGCGAGGGGGATGCTGTATGGTAGCAGGTAGCAGCCTGCTCTCGTGTCGGCAAGCCCGAAGATACTGGCCATACGGACCAGCGTTGGAGGAGGGTGCATCGGGGTGACGCAAGGGGCAAACTTCTCCGCAAGGAGCTCAGCCAGCCCTTGCTCCCTTATCCCTGCCCCTATGACCACGTAGTGGACTGGGCGCAGAGCGCAGGCCGGCTGTGGGATGACTTGAGAAGCCTCCACGGCCGAGCAGGGTCCCGGCTACTGTGAAGGGAGCTGTAGAGGCTTTACCAGCATCTATTGCGCTGCTGCCTGGCGTGCCGTCTGGCTGCTGTGTCCGGTCGTCTAAAGGCCGTCCAAAGGGCAGGGGTGTTGTGGCGGACGGCCTGCTTCTGGGCTCTGGTCCTGGCGGCCCAAAGTTTGAGCGCCTTGATATCAGGCACCGACTTCCCCGGGTCACTCGGTATAGGTAGTGGCAGCTTCAGTGCAGGGGGCACGTTCCCTTGGAGGGTGCTGTCGTCTGCTGTTTGGAGCCGTTCCCTCAATTGCTGCCTGAGGTCCAGTTTATCACTCTGCAGCCTCTGGTGCACCGGTACAAGGATGGCGGGGTGAGGAGGACCGGGAAGTGGTCGGAGCCCCAGCTGTGGTTTGCCGTCTCCCAGTTGTAGGTACAGCGCTCGGACACCAATGCGAGGTCAATGCACGTCTGACAGGCTCGGCGGAGACAAAGGTTGGGCTGCTAGTGTTGATTATCAGCAGTCCTGCAGCGACCGACGCATCTAGGATGTCCCTGCCCCGTCTGGTGCTCTGGCGGCTTCCCCAGTGCTGGTGGTGGGCATTGAAGGCCCCGCAGATAAGCCAGTCATGACCCAGGCGGCTCCGCAGTCGGCCCAGGTGGGCGGAATCCCGAGGTTCTCCTGGCCTGATATGAATACTGACAACCGAGGTGTCTGTGCCACCCATACGTACTGTAACGCCGACATACTCCATAGGGCCACCAGCAGATTCTTCCAGGTTCAGAGCCAGGCTTGATAGGTCCCGTCTCCCGTACAGGGCCGCCCGTGACGTTTCCGGCAGGTGAGTGAGATCCAGGCAGGGGGTCAGGGTGCAGGACTCACACGAAGTGCGGCTGAGGTAGCCTAAGTAGCCATGAAGCCGGGGTGGCTCCCCCTTCACCATAGCCTCCTCCAAGGCCAGTACAATCGAAGTTAGCCCGCAGGAGGCGGTCGGCCAGCTCTGCATTGCGTCTCCTTAGTGAGTGAACGTTCCACTGGAAAACGCGCGGCCCTCGGTCCGTTAGAGCTAAACATGTGTCAGGAAGGAGGAGCCAGGCTTTGCCAGGGGAGCTGAGGAGGGCTGTAGGACGTTCCGGTTGGGAACCTGGTTTAAGGGGGGTGTCGGTTGGCGGAGCGAGGTCTGGAGGGCCATTCGTGAAACAGGCTGTGTAGTCCGCACCAGCTCTGTCGTCACCAGTCGTGCATGTTGCCAACGGTGGCCAGCGGGGGGTCATTGACAGCGTCGGGGCCACGGCAGCTTGTGCAGGTGGGCACTCTGGCACCGCAGTCGACGGGCAGGTACGACCCCCACAGCGCGCGCACCTCGCGGGGCATGGGCAGGAGGCCGTCGCATGGTCCAGCCGCCCGCAATGTTTGCATTGCAGTGGCCGATGGCGACAAGCTCTCACCTAGACAGGTCTCTTGAATAGCCTCACTTGCTGTGGAGGGGACGGCCCGGCGAAGTTCAGGCAAAGGTCACCCTGACCGGCTCTCCTTGTGGAGATCAAAGGAACTGTCGTCTCGATCCAAAGCAAGGAGATCCGCTGTGGAGATGTTCACATCAACGCCGTAGGTGATCCCGCGGCCTAAGTTGGGGCCGATGGGTTCTCGGGCGCGGACTGACAAGCCACACGGCTAGGACACATCCAAGAGTCTGGTGAGGCAATCCGGAGATGCGGCATCGGCGGCCACCACCTTTCCCTGCACGTCCACCCGCACATCGAGCACTCGCGCTATCGCTGCGAGTTGACGCGAAATCGCGTGTGGGGATGCGGAGAAGAAAGAGGCACCTCTCGCAGTGCGGAACAATACAGTCCCCGCAGTTCTCTGGCCGGTAACAAAAGAGGCGCCGTCAACGGCGCCGTTGACGGCGCCGCCGTCACTTGCTCTGAATCTGCCAGGGGCCTGCCGCGGCATCGTCTTCCTCGGGATCTACGGCGAGGGATTGGGCGTCGGAGGCGGTGGGGTAGGGGTGGCGTCATGCGTGGGCGCAGCCATGTTGCTTTCCTTCTGTCGTGCAGGGTTCGGTTCGGTGCCGTCGACAGCCGGCAGCACTTGTGTCGGCGTATGCCCGGTCGCATCATGCTCGTGGGGCAGTATCTATCCGCACGCCTCGCGCAGATAATTTTTAAAACAGGCCGCACGCCTCACGCCGATAACTTCTAAAACTGCCCGCACGCCTCGCGCGGATAACTTTTAAAATTCTCCGCACGCCTCGAGCGCGATTGCAGTGCCGTGTCCAAAGTTTCTTTTTCGGTGTGTTATTATGGATGCCCCAGTTTCTTCCGCTCTCAACTTGGATGCTATTCGCGTGTTACGTTATCATTACCTTACACTGCCCTTTCCTTTACGGCCATTTCTACCCTTTTGCTCACTTTCTTCTCAATCCCTTTTAGGTCTCCCTGTTTTTACACTAAACGGCAACTTGTGAAGGAAGAAAAAATTGGTGGGGGGAGTAGAAAAAACTTGGAAAACTTGCTCAACAGAAGTCGTTATGCGACAACGGTAGGGGTTTTGAATTATCAGTCCTTAACTCTCTACAAACTCCCCGAGAGTCAATCTGACATTTCTTGCTCGCATGTGTTCCTGTGCTGTGGAGAATCTTGTGACTACCCGCGGACAACAGGTGAAATGTCACTGTAAAGACCCAGTATATGGTTCAGGAATTAAGTAAACTATATGCGTATAAATGAGACTGAATATTTGTCGCTTGAAAAATCTTCCATATTCTTCACATTTGGCCCCACGTTAGCTTCTTCTGCACTGGCAGGCTTACTGAAATTATGCATGGACTCACTGCCTCTGGCAGGCCCCAGTGTACCATTTTTGATCGAATAGCCTGCTGAAAGATACCGAACACTTTCCAATATCAACTTCAGGTTAGTTATAGTGCAGGGGCAGTTTGTCATGCACGCAAAAGCCAGAATGTCTTTCATGGCTAAAGCTGAGGCTACGTGATAAATCCAACGTGTTAACATGAGTTGCTAGGCCAGCGGCCGTCCTTATGTTTCTTCTTCTGTCTTCGTTTCGTTTGCTCTAATTCCATCCAAAAACACCCTCTAAATGTCTGCACAGCTTCACCTAAAAACTAGGCCATAAACTACAGTTGAGGCTAACAGGAGCCACCCGGAGTAAACATCTGTGGAGGAAAAGGTGAGGAGCATGATCCACAAAAAAACTTTGAAAACGACATGAGACTGTAAAAAACCTTGTTGTGCTCCACTTCTTGCGGAAAAAAGTTAGTAGCGAGTGAAAGCGGGTTTTAGAGATTAGTTTATCTTCAGCATTTCTTTCTGTAAAGTTTTACTAAGGCTGCTCTCATTTTGCAAGCTCCCATCGCAAGCATGGCGAGTTGGGCAACAGCACTGCCGCGACATTAAAATTGTATAATCTCAGGTGTTTCAACTGGTGATTCCTGCGCTCAATAAAACGCAACAATCATGAGCTTAACGAACACATATCACTCCACTTACTACCCCTCCTTTTTCATAATACCATGGAAAACTACTGCATTTTAATTGTACTTGACATGAATGAAAACAACCTCTGGACACCTTTCTCTGGCACCTATTTCACCTATTTCCCTTTTTAATTACAAAATATGAACAAGGTCATGGTCCTTTTATAGTAGCCTGAAACGAAACTTGGGGTTTAGGTTTTCTTTTGTGCTGAGTGAAGAGTGGTGTTACTAAGGCACCTATGTCGAAAGCAGCCCTGTTATCATCTTTCTTGCCCCTGTGAAGAATAAAGGCGATTTAAGGTCACAGAGTAAGCCCTATACTTCCCATGCATTTTTGGCCATTCCGAGGTACATTTTTTTCGGCATCTACTGGAGGCATCTACATCGTGTGTACATGATTTTCTTTAAAATGCGGGGCCATTTTAACTGTACTCGAATTATTGAAACCAGACTAAAATTATAATTTTTTTGAATTTTTTTCCACCAGTATCTAAATTTTGGCTAACTTTGCATATTAAAAATTTTCGAAGAAAACCATTGGGTGCATATTTTGAATTCTGGCACAGTAGATGTCACAACATGTAGATGACAAAAAAAACGAATCAGCCGGTTATCCTGGAAGATATAGGGAATAAGGGTACCTGCATTAAATACAGTTTTGAGATAATTGAGGTCAAAATAAGAAATGAGGTGAAAAACTACTTTTATGCCACAAACAGCACTCAAGTCATTTATTTATTAAGTACCAGCTTCGTAATCACTGTCGAAATCATGTTTTCGCTTTTCACCCAGTCGTCTGTCATGCCTTGCCTATTTATTCGGCTTTTGTGCAGCACTGTTCACAAGGTATCTTTGCGAACAGAGTCAACCTCTTTTAGCCACTTGTTGGTGCTGTTGCGCACTGGGCTCAATCCGAATTATTTTGAATGCTGGCTCTTGCGATACTACCATCACTCAATGAAAGAGCAGCACCCAATGTTGCAATCTTGAGAGGGTGAAGCCCAACAAAGACGTTTTTTGGTGCGCGGCTTTGAAGCGCAAATGTGGTAAAAACATGCACAGCGTCTTTGGATTGCCTTGTCTGAAACATCAGCTACGCAATGGCTGCCAAGAAACTTCTTAATACAGCTGGTTCCAGACTAGCGTTTTGATCTGGAGCTGGGAGTTTCTTGATAGAAAAATGACAATAAACACGGAGCACATTCTAAAATCGGACATGGTCACTTTCTACTTTCTCACGGAAAAACGGTTTTTTAGCCAGAAATACAACCTTGGAAAATGTTCATGAGGTGAACTTCCCTAATTGCAAACACAAAAAGTGACCTTTTTTAAAAAATTCGGCTTTGCCTTTACCCTTAAAGACTACTGACAATAAATTTCCAATTTCAGCAACTATACAGATAGCTTCTTGTGTATGCAATCTTTCAGAAGTTGTAACTTTCCTGTTACATAGAACAATTTCAATCTTCGCGCGTATTCAAAAGGCAACAGAGACACTTTAAGATAAGCGTCATCTTATGTACGCCATGGTCACCTAGATAGAAATAGAGGGGGCTCTGCAATGTGAACTGGTGAAGTCAGCCCTGCTATTGACAAGGCTTGTTATGCCAGATGGTCTTGCAATGCCAGACTACAACGAGTGGTGAATGTTGGACATTATGGGTACAGCAGGGAGAAGACAAACATTAAACGTTAAAAACTAGAAACAACGGAATGGTGCTAGCAGAGTCCGGACGTAAAAAGTACATTCGAAAAAGAAAATCGTTAATGTAAACTCTGAATCAAAATACAAAGTAAACGGTGAAAAAAAGGGAAGAACACCAACCCAAGAAAATTACGGCCATCTTCCCGCGAGGGAACCCTGATGTGATGCGACGCATCAAGGGGGGAGCGTTTGGACTGACGCTGGTATTGGATTGCGTCAGTCCACTCGCTGAAGGGACTGTGGCTTCCATCACGTCTTCATCGGAAGAATCAAGTCAAGCACGCAGTCGTCAAGCAAAGTGACGCGAAGTCGAACGAGAGCGAGCGCTGACTGAAACGCCGCAGCGCGCTACCCGGTTTATATTCACAGCGGCTGAAGGAGAGGACACAGCGGAGGAGAGTCGCGCATGTGCGCACTTGCGCGACGGGAGCGGAGCGAAGCGAGCGAAGCGTGCGCACGCAGCTGTTGTTTATGATAATGAGACGGAGTGAGAGTGTTGCGCACAGCTGTCGGAGAGAAGAGCGGAGGAGAGTCGCGCATGCGCAGGTGGCGTGCGGACGCCGCCAACGCCGACGCCGACGCAGGAGGGACATGCCTCAGAGCAAGAGATGCGTCGCATCTAAAAAGAAATTGATAAACACCAGAGCATAAGAGAGTAAATATCTTGAGACACTTGCACTGCCTATGGTCTAAAGGATATGTCCAGTTCAGTCTCGTAGGAAGAAACAAACATTGTGAATAACCACTCTTATAATATGTGTGCCGTTTCATGTACGCATAATAAAAAAGATTAACGGATACATGCTCTCTGTAAAGAACTCTCACAGGCGCACAGTGTGATGACTAGAGGCCGGATTTTTAGGCACTAAAAAAGCACGTTTCAGGCGCCAAAAATAGGCGGCAAAAACGACGTTTGAGGCACTAAAAAGAATAAAATAGGCGCAATAAATTTTTAGATAAATGCTAATAATTTCAAGTGAAAACGTGAGCGAACTGTAAGCACGACAGGAAATCCAAAAATGTCATTGCTATGAGGCCACAATGGCAGTAACAGTTCAATTCAATTCAATTCAATTCTTTATTTTTCTCTCATAACAAGTTCTATACATTGACCTTAGACGTGGAATTGCCCCGTAATACCTTTGGGCTAATGGCGATCAATTGGCTTAATTTCACAAGCGCATTGCTTACATACATGTTCAGATGCGAAAGTCACTCAAACGTCGCACATTGTGAAACAGGCAGGAGAAACAATACTTGAAATATGGTAATACTGATTTATAAAAGCGCAAAGTTATGTCTGCCTGACGCAATTAAACTAAAATAAAGCAAGAAAATAATAAATGCAAGATAGACAAGGTTTGTTAAGAAATTAACATGTTGTTACGTGAGAACTTACGTACAAACTTTAGCAATTTTCTACAGGTACCTTAATTATACAGGCAAGACCTTTCAACACTGCCAAATACACATACGCTCATTCGAAATATAAATATTAAGAATTGTGTTTGGACAGAACGGGGAACGTAGTTTAAGAATCACTATGAAGATTATAGAAACAATAGGTAACTACCAGCATCTCCAGTTTTCCCGGGGTTCAAAATTGTGCCTCTTGTCGCTGAGAATGAGTTTGTACGCGGAGAACGAACGCTCGACGTCGACAGATGTGATTGGTGCGTACTTATACTTGGGAAGATTCGATGGGTTAATTGACACTGGGATCCTACAGTGCTCACCAGCAAGGACTTCTGAAGCTTCTTTAAGGACAGAAAACCCCTTGTTTTTGTCCAAGACCGATTGCAGCTTCGCACGTGCCTTTTCGGCGACGGGTCCTTCGGGAACGGTGGCGATTCTTTCCTGTGCGTGGAGAATTAGCGCAACGTTCGTAACAAGAGTTTCTCCCGCACTTTCAAGTTTTTTGATAGAATCCGCTAAGAACGTGAAGTTGGCGCAAAGGTACGCGAGGTCTCCTGGAAGGCTATTCACGGAGAGGACAGCTTGAGCCTTTGTGACTGCAACACTCTCGTCAATTGGAAGGCCGTTGATCACGGCCTTGATGTCCGAAAAGTAGCAGTTGTAGTACTCAACAGCTTCTAGCCACGTTCCCCATCGTGTGACGACGGGTTCTGGCGGAAGGGGCACATAAGGCAGCATCTCCTTGAAGACGCGCACGCGAGAGTGTGCCTTCAGGAACACGGCCTTGGCTGAACAAATAAGCTCGTTGACGTCAGTGAAGTGCTTCCTCAGTTCCTCGCAAACACGATAAAGCGCATGCGCTAGGCAGGTGACATGGAGCACCTGCGGGTAGAAGGCCTTCAGGAGATGAGCGGCCTTGTGCATGTAGACTGCAGCGTCTGTGTAGAGCAACAGAACCTTGGTGACCTCGACTCCTGTAGGGTAAAGAACCTTTAGGGATTCGTTTACAAAGAATGCTACAGACTCCCCATTTGTTCTCTCCAAAGGTTTCGAACACACGAGGAAAGCCCTTGTCTTCTCGTGCGCCGCAAGCTTCCCAGCAAGAAAGTGAGCGACAAAGCGCCCTTTGACGTCTGTTGTTTCGTCTACGGAAATCCAAATGCAGGAGTCGCCAAGCTCTTCTCTGATTCTTGCTAATGTCTGTTCATACAAAGGCCGGAGGTAGTTCTTCCTCAAAGTAGACTCACACGGCACGTTGTGATTGCAGTATTTCTGTAGAAATTGTTTCAGCACGGGATTTTCAATTTTGGTCCAAGGGATGTTTGCGGCCACCAGGGCCTCGCACAAATCAACGTTGAAAGCGTTCGTCCTGTCGTCCTTGAAGGCTGTTGTCAAAAAAAACTGTTTGGATGTTGAGGGCTTGTCCCGCTTAAGGTTTGCCAGGTGACCTGCCGTCTTCTCATGCTGAGCCAGGTGGTACTTCTTCTCGCAAGGAATCTGCGCAAATGCGTTAGGATTTCTTAAATACGAAGCGTATATTGAACATCACAGCGCAGATAAACATGCTAGCATACTAAGCGTCTTGACATGCTAACAGAAGACAAATAAATACGATAAGCATCAATAAACATTCTAACTTCCGCAGAGAAGCGCTCGAACACCCCTGCTGCGTCCTATTTTATGGTATAACTGCACTTGAGCGCCGCGCTGCTACGCGTGTCATACCACCAAACGTACTTGAAAAACAACAAGGTGAGATTCCATTGACGTTCTATTCAACTGACTCGGCGCGCGCCATCAATACCCTAAATTTCACGGTGGCACGGCGGGGGAGTAAGATACCAGATTCGATTGCGTGTAAACTTAGCGTGGCGTACTTCGGTAAGTCTAGCTAGCGTCTGCATGTAATTAAGCGAGTAGCTACGAGGTGGACTTCGATTTAACGGATGTCCAGTGCATATCTTAAAACCACGCTCCGTTCATCAGCGCTAGTTTTGAAACATCATCCTTCAGTACCAACCGATCAATTGCTCGTTTGATTAAGAAATTTCTGGATTTTCACTTAACAAGGGACGGTACATAAAAATGTGAATCTCCTTCTGAAGGTATCTACAATATTTCATTTCAATAATCTCAATGGTATTGAAAGTTTAGAACTTATAAACAACGCTAGCAATCAAAATAACCAACGTTTGAAAAAGTGCAGGGACCGAAAGGAACGCTGTCTGCCGAATTAAATATACACAGGTGCCTCCTTTCTTTTCTCAGAAGAAGGGGCAGTATAAACACAAAGCAATAACAGCGAATCGCGCCCATGACGCCCAGGCGCCAACCAAGGCGGCGCAATGGACAAATTTGCATAGTTTCGAGTTCGACCGCGGCCCCTGGATCAAGCGCACTTGATCGAGGGGCCGTGGTTTCGAATAACACATGAAACACTCACGCCACGTAAAAACTCGTCGGCTCACCTTTTTTCCGCACGGTTGGCAGAACACGGTCTCTCCGTCTATTCTGTAGCATGGTGAGTTAAAGGGACACTGAAGTGATATGTAAACATTGCGGGATTACTTGCGCAAATTGTAGTCCGAAGTCCCCAGGCCATGTTTCGACCACCCTGGGCGCGTTTACGCGATTTTATTTAGTAGAAAAATTAATTCGAAAATGCTGTCCTCCTCTCTTTACGCTCGCCCATTTTCTGTGGCGTTTTCGTGTGACGTCAGAAGGGGATAAGCTGGCAATTGGCTGCGCTACTGCACGGCTCCCCGGCCTTCAGACAGAGTCAGTCGGCCCAGCGTTTCGTCCGCCGGCCGCCGACGGGTCGTCGCAATTCGTTCGCTCAGTTGAAACGAAGCCAGGACACGTTTGTGAATGGTAGAATTTGCCTTTCTTTACTTGGTTAGTTTGTACACTGTATCTAGCTCCAAGTCAAGGTCGCTTCACACAAGCGCACATGCGACGCTTCGCTGACTGGTATGCCAGTAGGTTATAAGGACTCTTGAAGGCGGCAGAAGAGTCAGCGAAGTCAATATAGGTACTAAGGAAATAAAATCAACTGATATTTTTACCGTACAGCGTAAAACTAGGGTGCGGGAAGCACTTTTTTGCGCTGGGCGAACAAGCACAGCGGTCAGCAGCACGACTACGCATCTGCGAACGCTTTTCCGTCTACGAAATGCAATTGCTAGACGTGAGCTATTGTGGAAACTCGGGCGACGCTTACTCCACGAGCGCAATACAACAAATAGTCACCTAAGCTGCTTGAAATGTCAAAACTGAAGAAAAGTGTAAACTGGTTGTACAATATATACCCTATATTACCCTCGTCAGCCGAGCCCGCTTCGTTGTCGAGCGGTTTGGGTTGCTAGGTATGCCACCGCAAGTATTTTGCAAGTCACGAGTTCGAATCCCCGCGGGTACGTGCTTTTTTTTTTTTTTGTAAGTTAACTTTTTTGTTTTCCGCCGATGTTTTCTATTCTGAGTTGACCTTTTTTTGGGCCGCAACGTTCATGGCTACACGAACTAGTTCACAAAACGCGCGCAGGCTGGCACTGGCGCGCTAGCGAGTTCTCGTTGGCGTGCTGTTGCCATAAGCACCGACTGCTTGCAGTCAGTGGGCACAGGCCAGAATGAACAGACCCTTGGCCTGGTGCGAACACGCTTTTTACGACACAGGCATGAGGGAGGCAAGCTCCAAATATGGGGGAAAAGCGCATGACATTTGGGCGTCTGCGGGTACGCGGAGGGCGTTCATGCACTGCGTAGGTTTCGGCTAGTGAATGCTACGATTCCAATCCGTCCTAGGAGGCTTATATTTATGCATTTTTACAGCTGACAACATGGCAGAAGCGCGGTACGATTATTACTGAGTTATTGAGAATGCCCATCCAACAACGCCAACGGTTGTGTTTTACAGAACCGAAACCCAAACCGAAACTTGTTTGGTTGCTCACCTTGGGCATCGTCCAATCACGGTGCCCGCTCCTCCTAACGTCACAGCTTTAGTTGGTGCGGCCGCCGCAAACCGCGCATGGTAGTTTTTCTTCTTTCGCGCTTTGTAAAATAATTACCGATTTGTCAACCGAATAAACGATGAAAAGTGTGCTAATTTGAGCCAGTCTACGCAGTGCAAGCAAAAACGGGAGCTTGACGAATTCACTTCAGTGTCCCTTTAAGTGTCCACTGTCGGATCAACGCACTTCTGGGCGTCTTCCGTTTCGGCATGGCTGAAAAGGGCAGCGGAGAAAGCCAGACCGTGCACGTTGAAAGACCGGACCAGAAGGGAAGGGTGCCTCCTATTGGTCGGGTCCAATCGCCTAGAGCCAATTTCTCCCCTGGTGGTGAACCTTTCAACTAGTAAATTACAAACAAGATAAGGGCGTGTACGTCACAGTGTTTTTAGATGAAACGCATCTCTTGCTCGGGGCTATGTCATGTCACTCCTGCGTCTGTCCGGCGGCGGCGTCCGTCTCTCCTCCACTCTCCTCTCTCCGATAGCCAACGCTCTCGCCTAACAGCGGCGGCGGCGGCGTCGGCACAGGTGCGTCTCTCCTCCACTCTCCTCCTCTCCTCTCTCCGATAGCGAACGCGGTCTCAGTCGACGGTCGTCCGTACTGCGATTGCTCTCTCTCGCAGTACTCGACGATTGCTTGATGCGACGGTTCCTTTCAGTGTTGCGGAGTTACCACTCCGGAATTGGAATCACTCCGGATTCATTCCACCTTTTCGAGTTGCCGGAATGGAATGGGAATGGAATGATGACAACGCTTGGAGGAATGGAATGGGAATGGAATTAAGCGTCTTTTTCCCGGAATGGAATGGGAATGAAATGGCGATTTTTATATGAAGGCGGCCCCATCGCTGGCGCCTTCCGGTTACTTATTAGTCTGTGGCGACGACGGCGTTGGTATATCTCAAAGGGAGCACCGGCGATGAAACCCAGAACGCATACCGGGCATCTCGAGTAACCAAATCCGGTAGCCTGTGGCAGCGCGTGTGAAAGTGAACTTCGAGTTGTGCAGCGTCTGGCCGCCGAGCCGGTGGCGACGTTAAATCGGCTCTTCGTTCTTTGGCAGGCTTTTTGAGGCTTAGCTTTCTCTGTACAACTGTCCGTGGCACCGATGGCAGACCGCCGTGTCAGTTGCAGGTGCTGTGTGCCCAGGCCAGGAGGCGGGGTATAGCATCGAGAAGCAGGGGCTGGGGAATACAAACGGCGCGCATCCGAAGCCACGGTGTTTCTCAGCACAAACTGGTGCTGCGAAATCTTGGAGCTAGCGATATATAGCGTTCGCGCATCAAGCATGAAACGAGTCACCTTGGCGTTCTCCTTTCATCCTCCCTACCCGGCGCTCAATGAATAGCGTTGTAGCTTGTCACCCGACCGAATACAGCGCCAAGCTGTCGAGTCGACCCTCTGTCCGTCTGTTGCGGCGGGGCCCGGTGCTCCACCAAATCAAAACCAAGGCAGCAAAAAAAAAATTGTGGGTGAGGACACTGTGTGCCCGAAACCCGCCATAGGCGTAAGAAGCGAGCTTCGGGTGTGTTACTGGGCTTTCTACCTCCACGCTCTGCTACAGTAGTGGGCAGCTCTGATATACCATAACATTAGATATTAAATACGACAATGCAGGAGACACAGCTTCCAAGGGGCGTTTGTTTCTAAATGTCGCCCTTGTTTGCGAGTGTTTTGACAGCTCTCAGCAGTGCGACGCTGTGTTTTGCTTCTATCCGAAAATGCGGCACTCTCCTCCAGTTGTGCTAAACTCGTTCGCGGTTTGGTTGTTGTGTTTATGTACACGTGGCCTTTGTGGCTGGGTACAAACTCATCTGATTACTGAAGCCTTAGTCTTCGGTTTGAAAGTTGGAGCATCGCCACTACTCAGGAAGGAAGGCCTCGTTTTAAAATTTTGATCAGGTCCTTCGCATATTGGTTACGCATTCATGGAAACAAACTGTCTGACCACACTTTCTGGTTTTGCCTGGGCCCCCGTCACGATATGGTTCTGTCACTTCAAATGAGGGGGTCATAAATAATGTCCTGTATTGAACATATTGGGCTGAGGTAGTGGCAGGGCAATAGACAAGCGGAATGGAAATCAACGTGGAAGTGGTGGCGACTTTCCTACGGTAAATGCAAAACTTAACTGTGTTCCGTGACGCTGCCCTCCCGTCTCTCACGTTGGTACAATAGATTAGTGCTCAGTGCTGTAAATTCCCTTTAAATTATTCAAGTAAGCATTTAGAATGCGTGTACATGTGGGAAATCTCCGCGCGATATGGCTGTGAGTTATCTACGGCATACTAATTACGCTGGTGTGACGGTACGCCAAGCATATAGCAAGAAAGAACGCGATAGACTGTGACACGAAACGGAAAAAGCAGACATCAACGGAATAGCGGCTTCACCTCGCGTCGCGCAAGAGCAAACCGTTAAAACATGCTAACATGCAAATATCATAGTAAGCAGCAGGATCCCGCTACTTATTATGCAAAAAGGGAAAGTGTGACACTGCCCCTTCTTAAAGCGAAAGCTTTCTTAGAGGGACCGATGGCGTTATGTGAAAAATTTATTACATTTCCCATCAGACCGGCAGCTCGACCGAAATGCTCTAATATCATCTCTGGACACACAGCGCGTGCGCGAAATCGGGGACTGCAAATAGTCTGTCTGTCTCTGTCTGAAACCGGCCTTCCACTGGGTCAAAACGGTTACTTTAAAATCGCGAAAAAAGAACGGTTCTAAATGAGAAAAGAAACGCGTCGATCATGGAGACGGGGTACAATACTAAATCTTTAACTCATAAACCACGTAACCGTGCACATTTTTACCATTCGTAGATGCGTTTACTTAGGGCGCGAAAAATCGTCCCATGGGTGCGTTCTTTGCTGGCGATTTGGGTGTTTGAAGGGTTGACGATCGGTTGGACGCTCTTTCAGCGAAATTAGGACGCACGTCTGGCTTTCGCACTTCGCTCTACTTTAGTTAGGAAGGAGTAGTAAGCGTTTGCATTAGAAGGATAGTGGTTCTGCTGGAGATACGTAATCAACCTGCTACCACCACCCAAATCGGTGACAAGCGACACACCTTGCATAGTTTTGCAGTTTTCAAAGCGTATGATAACGTCAGATTCATGTTGAGTTCCTCGATAACTCGACAGAGCACCTGAGGCAGCTTTTACGTTGAGGAATTAAAAGAATGGAATTGGACTGCCCATCCATTCCAGGAGTGGGAATGAACTCCAACTTTCCCACTTCCTCGGACCCTGGAGCAATCATGGCGAAGCGGTGTTGGGGACAAACTCTCCATTTGCTTTTCTTGTGGGCTCACGGGAGCTGGCTGAACATAGACATTTAAAAGTATGTGTATATGTGCACACCATGGACAGTTACATCGTGTTTTGTTGCGATACTTAAAGGAGCCATGAAGAGAAAACACAAGAAGTTTGGTTCATTCGAAAGATTGCCTCGTTAGAACCATACTGACACCGCTTTTAACACAAACTTCGCTCAAATAAGCTACATAATTAAGAAAAAAGGGAATGACCGTGCGACCCACCAGCTCATTTCCCGCAACAGAACCTATGATGTCACACGAGAATGCTCTGCGATTGGCGGAGGCCAGCAAAAGCAAACGCAAGTTAGGCAGGGCTTACGAGTTTGCATAGTGAGCTATATGCCAGTTAAACATACTGCAAATTCCTTTTATGACACTAAGAACGGTGGAGTAAACGGTTGAAGTTCCGAATAAACACGCAAGCGTGTATGCCAATGCGTACGAAACTACCGCCAGCCGAACTCGCTATCTCGCCGTCGCCACCGTCGCGCAGACGAATTTTTGGGTTCGAGGCTCTTCGGGTCCAACGAACCGTGCAAGAACGCACAGCCGCAACCTTGCTTGGTATCGTAATCTCTTCACAGGAGGTTGGCCGTCATATCGCCAACCAGCAAAGGTAAAAATAGAAACGAGCGGAGTAAGGAACAGCAAGCAGCGACGAGATAGAGACAGTCGTCGCAGAAGTTTCGGAATGGTGTTGGCTTGCTTCTGTTGTTAGGAGCTAGTTTCCAGTTTACAACCACTGAAAACTCAGTTTGTTCGAGTACTTTACAATGAAATTTCGTTGCTGCGTTTTGAAATGCCCATGTAGTACGGGCAAATCGTCGAGGCAGTGCGACATCCCCGCCGGTGAGGAGATCTCCTTTCATGTGCTGCCCAACGACGAACCTCGGCGAAGCAAGTGGGTACGTTTTGTGAACTTTGCAAACGGAGGGGAAAGAGAGCTAAAGGAAGTACGAGTGTGCTCGCTTCATTTCCGAGGAAGTGATTACGGTAGGGACCCTTACGTTAGCTCACTCCTGGGACATGCTGGCGCTCGTCACCGACTTCGTCAAATCGCCGTCAAAGCGCTCTGACCTTGGGGGGAAAAAATGCCGTACACACCGCGCATTGACGCTCGTATCTTTCTGGTCGGAGCAGAGAGCTCGCGCGAACGGCTTTCCATACACGACACCGGCCCACTGGCATAAGCGATACTGCTACCGAAATTGAACTATTATTAACCGTAATATTAACGGGGCTGACGAGGCAGCGGTGCCGACGGCTGGGCGGTCGTCTGTTGTGGCCCGTGGTTGTGGCTATCGCAGAATGGTCGCTTTCCGGTCCATCCGCGTATCCCACAACTTCTGCCGCTCGTGCACTTTGAAGCATTGAGCGTTCAAGTGGTGTGAGGTTGTTAAATGCAAGCCCGAGCGTCTCGGCGAGAGTTTTGTTCTCCGGATCAGGCGATTCCATGACTAGGGCTGCGGGTGCACTAGGTTTTACTAGTATTTTTAAAATGGCCGCCGTCTCGGTTTAGGCACGAGTTTCGGTTCCTGTTTGATTCCCGCGTGTGGGTGCTATATGGAGTCGACATACTAAGTATCTGTTTCATGGACCGGCTCGTATGACGCCATTGTTCACGTCACGAACAGTGCAATTTAGCCGGAGATTTAAAATTTTGGCTTAAATTGCCTTATTTCTCAGTGAATAAAGCATCATTTGCTTCCGGGAAAGCGCTTAGGGTACTATGAAACACCCAATCTTTCGAATAAAACAAACTTTTGTTTTCTCTTCATGGCTCCTTTAAAATTTACTTATCGTCGTACATATCGCTATCCGTATCCACATATACTATATCGCGATGTTGTACTCCCGCTTCCCCACCCTGTTTTTTTTATGTTTTCCTAGGTTCTTTTGCCTCATTCTATTCAACCCCATCAAGACCTTCCATTAGTCGAGCTGACATGCTAAGCTTTCATTAGAGCTTTTTAAAGCGAAGCTGCCTATGCCTCACTAATGGGGTTCGATGTCCCGCCAAAACGCACTGGAAGAAAGGGGACTTTGCGCAATGGGTTTGAGTAGACGATAATGATGATAACGGAAATCGCAGCAAGCGCCTCTGGAAAAAACGCACCCCCTGATCGGAATCGAACGTGGGCCCCTCGAGTTATGAAGCGTACGTCCCAACTGCGCCATGCCGACACGGTCAACGCAGTTTAGATTTCGAGGTTTGACCCTCACTCAGGTGGCATGGGGCAAAGCTTTGGGTTTTGCCAATCTTTATTTTTAAGGGACTCTAAAGTGAATTTTCAAACTTCTATTTTCGTTCACATTGAAGAGGCTGGCTCAATTAAACCCACTTGTCATCGTTTATCCGGTGAATTAAGCCGTAGCTAATTTATAAAGCCTAAATGAAGGAAAAATATCATGCGAAATTTGCGGCGCCCGCAACAACTAACAGCCGTGACGTATATTCCAGGTGCGATGTGATTGGACGACGTCCAAGATTGGAATTCAAATGACTTTCGGTTTTGCTTCTGTGCAGTAACATGCTTGGCATCTCACGTTATCGTTGTTTGAGCATTCTAGATATCCCAGGAATCGGCATACCGCGCTTCTGCCATGTTGTCAGCTGCAGAATGCGTCAGATAAGCCTATCCTAATGTTCACTAACCGAGGCGTATCCAGTGGCTGAACACCCTCTGCGTAATCAGAGACGCTCAAATGCGAGGCGCTTCGCCCGCACCGTTGGAGCTTGCCTGGCTCGTGCCTGGGAAGCTCCAAAGTCCACCAGGCCGAGAGCCGGCTGATTCGGCACTGTGCCCGCAAACAGTCGGTGCTTATGACAACACCACGCCAACCAGAACTCGGCAGCGCGTCAGCGTCAGCCTGCCAACTAGCTCACAGAGCAATGAAGGTTGCAACGCAGAATGGTGGAATACAGAAAACATTACACAAGCCCAAAAAATCAACTACAAAAGAAGTACTGCCGGGGATTCGAACCTGCCAATTGCAGTGTAATGCACCAAGTGCTTCAGACCACTCGGCCATAGCCCTAGGGCATTAGGGGGTAGAAATATACAGTGTAAATCGTATAGCCTGTTTATATATTTTATTTTCAGCATTACGAGCAGCTTAGATGACCATTTCTTGAATAACGCATATGCCGTAAGTATCCCTAAAATTCCCACGAATTTCGCGATTGCGTTCTTAGGCAGAAAAGCGATCACAAATCTGTGGCTGCGCAGCTGACTGCTGTGCTTGTTCACTCAGAGCAAGACGTGCTTCCCGTACCTCGGTTTTACGCTTCACAATATAACTTTCGGTTGATTTTAATTCCTTATTACCTATACAACTTTGCGGACTCTTCTTCCCCCTTTAATTTTTCTCAGATTTTCTAGTACCGTACCCACCGATCTCCACTAGAGTTGCTGGATGGCGCTTCGAGCTCTCCGGCGCGCGGCCGCCGGAAGTTCGAGCGCTCGTCCCGGAAGTCGGGCAAATGGCCGCCGTTCCAGTATAGCACATGCTACGTATGGGCTGGTTTCGCGCGCATTCCGCCAAAAATGCCTGCTTGTTGCGCCGTCAACTGCACAAGCAGACCAGAGAAGTCGTCTGGGAAGACGTTCCAATTGGAAGTATTATAATATTCTGTACGACGTGCGTGATACGCAGCGAAACGCAAATGTCAGATCAGTGTCGTTAAGCTGTGGCTCTTGTTACGCAGATTCCCTCGCTCTAAGCCGGACTGATACTGGGGGTGGTGGCAAACTTATACCCTAGTTACACGGCGAAAGTAACCGCAGTTAAGTTTACCGGGGTTACTAAACTTGAACCGCGGTTATCGCAAACTGTGGTTTTGTCTGTGACACGCGAAATTGCAAGTTTGGTGACCGCGGTCACTTGATTGTGATCGTAACAAAAATAAATTACCACACTTTTAACTTCACGATAAAAAACAAAAGAGAAGCAGTGTAGACAAAAAAAATCCTTAAAGGGGTCCTGAAATACCTTCCGCCGATGCATGGATGTACATGTACCCAAATAAAGCAATGTATTTGCAATCTCCTCCCGCAAGAATTTTGTTCAAGCGATGAGTATTACCTGAGAAATCGCAAATCAAAAACCGCGCAGTGTCGTCGCTCCGCGTTTTCTCCTCCTTTCGACTTACTCTCCGCTGTTGACGGCGCGCGAGCCTTGCCTCCCATGATGCTGCGCTCCGCAGCGGTGACGTACTTCCGCTATTGCGCTGCTCAGACTGTCGTCTGCTACGGGCAAGCTTTGTTGACACCATGAATCCCGCACTCCGCTCAAGGCTGGAAAAGCGAACGAAAAATCTGGCCGCATGTATGCAGCGGCCGGGCCTTGCCCTTTCGCGGTGTACGTTGCTGGCGGCACATGACTTTTTATCGCCGGCGAACTCGCAGCCGCACGGGGAGGGTCGTGCGCTCGTTCCCTTGATGCACCGCGCACTGTTTATCTAAAAAGCGCCGTATCAGATGTGGCCCCGCTGGTGCCGGGTCTTATTTTGCGGCGGTGGTAATTCCTGCCGGTGGCATGTGAAAAAGTCATATTAAACCGATACAGAAGCCGTGCACAAAACGCTTCAATCATGTGACCGATTAGCTCAGCTAGGGGCGACGCGTGGTGGAGAGCGGCAACGTTGGCAAAACATGCTCCGCCGCGGCTCTGAGCTTTGTAGCGCTGGAGCGAGCGCCATTTCTTTGACAATCTCAAACATCGGTTGTCTTGGCAACAAGGCACAAACCACTCCAGAAGTCAGTTACGGTTGCGTGATCCCGGTTCAGCTTGGGGCCCCACTTCGCGACATGTGGGCAATGCAGGCGTACCACTCACTCCCATTGGGAAGTGCGAGATGCGTTTGGCATTACAGGAGGCGATGGTGTGTGTGTTGTGGACGCCTTTGTTTCGCGATGAAATGCGACGTTGTTCTGCGGGTGGATAGTGCTTCCCATGGTCTGGATTATCTTTCTCGAGCGATGTACGACTCAACCTCGCATGGGGTATGTGCAGTGTGCGTGGCTAAAAGCCATCGGCTTGTGCGCCAGAGTTAAGTGACTTGCTGTTCGTCCCCGCAAACCGCGTGCGAGGTGAGTACCGAATTTACGACGGGCAGGAGGACACCCATCCTCTGTCAATCGTGGTTCAGACTTTCAACGCATGTTGTGACGTTGTGTTCGTTAGAAACGCATGCCTGGATTGTTTTGAAGTTGAATAAAATGCATGCGTCAAACCCGGGCATTCGGCTCAGGGCGTTCTCTGCGATTGCACGAAAGAAGTGCCACGGGGCTTCAACGCTTTCTTTATGGAACGTACTCAGGTAAGAGAATATCCATGTCGTGTTATGGCCGTGTTGCATTCAATACAAACGGTTAAGCGTTTGTTTTACACTTGTTTCGTTTGTCGTAAAATGCCCAAGCACTCCGACGCTCCGCTGGCAGATCAGCCGGCGAGCCGACGCTGAGCAGACGACACATCTCTTTGCCGGAAGTGCGTGAAAAAGCCGCCCAATAGCAGGATGTCTAGCTCATGACGAACATCTGGGAATCGATGATGTAGACATGTGAAGACGGCGGCGTCCAAAAACACGAAGGGAAGGGTGAGAAAAAAATGACAAACTTTGCAACAAAAGTGTGAGCTTTCCGCTGCGCGTAAAAGAGTAATACTTGGCACAGAGGACGTTGACGACCCCATCTAACGGTTGCGCTAGTTCATTTAGTGTGCTCAAAATGCCTTTCAGGGCCCCTTTAAAGCAGCCGCTTCTGACCCAAACGCGACGCACTCACGCGCGGTGAAGAGAGGGGCTTCCCCAACAGCTCGCAACCGGCTTGGTTTGCTTAGGTCTGTTGGGTGTTGGGAACTTTCGGCTTAGCATCGCGGTAGATATTTGACCGCCGCTTCTGTTGGGTGTTGGGAACTTTCGGCTTAGCATCGCGGTAGATATTTGACCGCCGCTATTTCTACAACTGCGAATTACAATCCCTAGCACAATTTTTCACCGCACTAACATCAATTTTCTCGCACACGGAAGTTCTTTTCCGCGATCAGATTGATTTTGAAGAGCGGCGATGCGATAAGCTGTTGCTGCCGTGGTCTGGGCTGGTTCGGGCCGCTAGCAGTGCATTGCGGGGAGCGCGCCGGCGTGTATGCAGGCATGGCCGACGCGGCGCCGATCGTTTCCGAGTGCTGAAAACGCTTCAGGATTGCCTAATATATCAATTTCTGGCCGACGACGCGCGGAATTTACAAATTTAGTACGGCTTTTGTCGTAGTTGATCGGGCGGATCGGGAAACGAGCCGCTGCTGACGGGCAGTCGCGCTGATTGCGAGAGCCATGCAAAGAACGCAAGCGCGTCTTGGGGACAGCCCGCTATTTGAGAACCTTCGTCTCTTCCGAACGCCAGGTGATTTTTTTTTCCGCGTCCGCTGATGCGCCGCCACTTGCGTCCCAACTCACTTGTGCGATTTTGAGCACTGCGGCGGCGGTTAGCGTGACCGAACTGAGGTGGCCAAGCTCAGTTTGCGTTAACCATGGTTAGCGACGTAACCGCAGTTCCGTCTGTCGTGTAACATAGCAAACTGCTGTTTTGTCTAACCGCGGTTCGCCTAAGCGTGGTTAACTGTGCCCGTGTAACCAGGGTATTAGGAAGGGACAAATGGGCTCCATCCCTAGGCAGCAGGCTCTGCAGTGACCACTTTACTGACAACTGTTTTGACAGAACGGGCGCACGAACTCGGCTACAGTCTGACGCCGTGCCCACGTTGTTTTCTTTGTAGCATAAATCCCTAGCGTAAATTTCTAGCATAAATCCCGTTCTAGCTGCGTCGTCTGCTCTCAAACCAAGACCCAAGTGACATTTCTGTTCTCCTTCGCAATTAAATTCTGCTTCATATTAATGTCGCATGTTTCCGTATAGCATACGTTGTGCTCTGAACGCGATGTGTATAGCAAAAATGCAATAAAGTGAGAAAAACATCCCAAAATGCGCCAATGGGGACGCTTATCAGCGATTGAAAAGCGTAGCAGACGCCCGACTTCCGGGACGAGCCGTTGAACTTCCGGTGGCCGTGCGCGCGCCCGGCCGCGACAGCGGCGAAGCGCCATCCAGCAACTAAGTGGAGATCAGTGACCGTACCAGTCAGCAAGTCATCGCATGTGCGCTTGTGTGGAGTTTTTTTACTTCATAGACTTTACTGAGCTTGACACAGTGTAGAAACGAACAAACTAAGGGCACATTCTTCTACGAACAAATCGCACCGTAGCTTAGTTTTAACTGAGCGAACGTATTGCGACTACCCGTAGTAGCGCAAGTGCATAATAGTGTGGTGGTCTCATCTAAACCCTTTTATGAACAATGGTGAGATGGTAGTTGCAGTGTTGCACAGAATAACAAAAAGCTCTGGAATGAGAAAGCGCACAGTACTCTTTATTTACGGCGGGTATAAAACGTCCCAAATCAGAATTTGGCTGTGTCTTTTCCTCTTATCCACCAGCCTATAAACTTAACCCTGCCGCAAGAGGGAGATAAATATTTAAACATCGCGAAAGGACAAGGTGAAGAAGGGAGCAGCTCTCTGCTTCTAATCGTTTCTAATTGCTTAAAGGGAAAGTCAACCTCCTTATCCTACTGGAGCGTCATGCCCTGAAATGGCGCCTTGGCGTTGCCTGATGAGCGTCAAGTAATATCCTATTTCAGAGTCTGCATGCCGAGTCTGGGGCGGAGTTTTCAATCTTATCAACGATGGTGGTTCTAAGAATTTTGAAATCACCGCAGATCTGATTCTTGTTATTGATGGTGGCTGGAGACGGGTTTTTTTTTTTTGCAATGCTTGGTAGCCTCCATACAGTGGTCACTCAAAATGTTCAGTGTTCGCTGAACATCCTGAACAAAATGTTCAGTGGTCGCTGGGTAGGTTAGGTTAGGTTAGGTTAGGTTAGCTTCAGCGACCACTCAGTGGTCGCTGAACATCTACACTCGGATAATACTACCAATGCCCTGTGATGTCCTTCTTTTGCAGCATCAATTCAAGGCCTAGAACCACCTTTTAAATGTCAGGGAGTGAAGTAGGCAATGTATGCCAAAAATAAGGCACCCGTTGCATTCCGCCTTAGTTAAGACTTTTATTTTATCTAAGCACGTCCGCAGCACTTAGTGACACTTGAATTACTCAGCGGTATGTTCAGCATCTTGAAACAACAAGAAGAAAGCTTCCAAATTACTTGTTCCTTTTGTGTCATTTTAGGAAGGTCGGGAGTTAGAGACACACTACCTGGTGGTTGACATCGACAACTTCAGGCTACGTCAACTTTACAACTGGCAAGGTAAGCTTGGCCGCGTCAGCCTTCGGATATAGGCACTTTAGAAACCAAGAAATTCTGGATGTTCTCTCAATTGTTTTGTGTTTTCACGTGCGCCAGCAATTCAACGTCACTGCAGCGTTTGCGTGCAATCATACGTCGCAGAATCTTTCGCTTACTCGACCTCAGAGAGTAGATTTAAAAACGTTTTTCCGCTATCTCCCAACTGTAAGTCAGTCGATGCGAGCAGATTTATAGCAAAATAATGCGCGAAATCTCAAAGTCACGGAAAAAAAACGTGCCACGTGTGTTCTCAAATGTTTTGACTTTTAGTAGTTTTGACTCCTTCAAAATTGTGTCACGCTAATGCAACTAATGCAAGTTCAAGTTAACGCAATTTAACTGTGTGGCACGGTAATTGAAATTGCGCTAGCCCACACCACACCACCTACACATACCAAGATAGCGGTATAACGGGGGTCTTGTAGACGCTCAATAAGGAACAACGAGAAAAGTGAAAAACGAATTCCTAATGTTCCAAAATATTCGAGTCATCCATTGCTACCGGCTCTGCTCCCTGTGTCCGGAAGCGTGCCAAAATTCTACCTAGCTCAAAGGCGCTGCACCAAGAGATGTCAGTAACCGCTGATCGATTGCCCTTACCAGCACGTGTCCAAAGTTGTTAGAACGTATTATAGCGAAACATTTATTACTATATCTGGATTGCCATAAGAGTTTATATGAGCGTCAGCATGGGTTAAGAAGGCAATTCTCTATGGAAACTCAAATCATAGAAATTGTACATGACCTTTCCCAGACCACAAACTCGCGTGGACAAGCTGACATAGTGTACCAAGACTTTGCGGCGGCGTTTCACAGTTTCTCAACCATTTCTCAACGTAAGTTACTGAATAAAATAGAAACCACATTTAAATATTCAGCTATCGCAAAATGGTTCACGTGTCACCTTCAGGGTGTAGAGAGCTGTATGTTCATATTGGAAACTGTCAGTCTGTACCATCATTAGTTGAGCTTGGTCTTTCTCAGGGTACCTTTACCACTTTTAATTCTAACAGTTAATAATGATATGCCCCACGAGAATCACTGTCCCACTGCGCTTGAGGAAAAACAAAACAGCGCAAGCGACATGTAAGAAAGGCATACGGAAAAACACCACCGACAGCAGCGCTATGGTGTTTCCCCTCGCTTTCGTTCGTGTCGCTTCCGCTGTTCTGTTTTTTCTGTCATGGTTTGCCAACGTAGCCTCTTCGTTAGCCACTGCGCTTCTTCGCCGACGACTGCGTTATTCGTAATAAAACTAGCAGTAGTTAGTGCCCGACGATGTCCGGGTGGGCAAATATACGTACACTAATGGATTTAACACCAGCTGATGTATTAGTTACTTGTCTTAATTAGTTTGTTCACCACCGAGTTGTAAACAATTAGGAACTCCAGCCTGCTTGTAAATACATAAGCGTATACTCGAGGCCTGTGGTTATGGGAAACGGCTGCAACTCGTGTCGTCTTGGAACTATCCCGAAACAAATTGTACGAAGGTAGGGGGTCAAACAACTATCTACCAATAGGAAGTGTTATCTCAGTTGGTCTAATGAATAGCCATCAGTAACACTTTTGTAATAAATAACATGGGCTTCTACGGAAGGCGCGTGGTTTCAGAAAGTCCCAACAGATGGCCAGCGCTATGTGAAATCGGAAAAAATGAACTGAATTTCTCGTTCTTAGAGGTGTAATTGAAAAAATCACGCTTTGAACTTTTTATGTTCGTGAGTAGAAATTCCTGAAATTGTGTTTGGGACATTTGTATGGGAATCATTTCTCAGCAAAAAAGAAATGGTTATATCAACGAGATGAATCATTAGGGAGAAATCGATAAGAACACGTAATTTTCCCCAAATTCTGACTCTCCATATTAGGTGGATGTTGGGGAAAATTCTTGTCAAACATTTGTGAGACATTCGTATGGTTTACCTAGGTCATCAAAACCCCGTTAGATATGTCAACGGGCCGGCGATAAAAAAAATTCTCGAAAAGTATTGTTGCAATTGTCACTTTCTCAAGGGCGTATTCTTTAAAATATTCAGAAATATTGTGCACTTACAGCAAATAGTAGTGTGCTCTTGAAATTTGAAGTTTCTAGAACCAGGATTTTGTCTGCGCGTTGGCATCACCTGTTGGGCCTTGTCGGTCTGTCCATAGTGTAACTTCAAAACCCGTTTCAAAGTTTACCAACGGGAATAAAAAAAATTAGCAAAAACCCGTTTGATATACAGCTGTGAAACATATGTTGCGGGATCTTAAAACATACCCAGTTTTCGCCAAAATGCAGATTTATGGGTTTATTACGAAAACTTGATGTGTTTAGTACGAATATTCCGCACGACTTACTTATGGCCGATGTTGTGTGTACTGATAGTAGTGATCACCTTGGGATAATACTGCTTACTGAAAAAAATACCCTGAAAAAAATTACACCATCTTCCCGTGGGGAACCCTGATGAGGATGCGAAGCATCGTGGCGGTTCCGTGTGGTTCCATTGTGTTGCCGTTATGTTGAGTGATCAATGACCGTTATGTTGAGTGAATGAGCGTCCGGGTCCACACCGGTGGCAAAGGCACGCAAGTACTGTTGTGTTACGGTGAGTAGGCGGTGGTTCTCGAGGCGCAGAAACTCGTGCATCATGTTCTTGTCGATGTTGTCGTGTCTGTGGCACAATCGGTAGTCTCCGTCAGCGTTGGTCAGGTAAAGGTTGTTGACATTGGTGCACCGGCTGAGAGCAATGTACACGCCCTACTCTTCGCAGCTTTGTCTGCTCCTTCTTCTTCTTGGGCGGTTCCCCTACGGGGAGATCAGGACGGTGGTTAAACACGAACCTCTCGTAATGGATTCTTTGGTTGCCCAATCCCTAGGGGCATCCTGCCACAATCAGCATCAGAGGCGCTGCGGACGGGGCTGGTTGAGCTGCAAGCCGCGTGGCGCTTCCCGCCACAGCTTTCCCACGGGAAATTCAACATCCTCCTCTAAAATTTTCAGTTCGTCGTTTCCGTTGGCGTTCAGCTTCGCGTGCCTTCGTTGTATCAGTAGCTTCTTGGTGTAGTTTGAATGAGTCAAGGACATCAGGCGCGTTCGTAGCACTTGCTCCTGTGCCGGATTTGTAGCGTAGTGGGAAGAGCACCGCGTACCTCCCGTTGCGGCTAGAGAGTCGCGGGATCGAAGCCGGGTGCCGTGAAATATTTGTTTTTTATAGTGTAGTATCGCGCAGCTGTGGGTGTAAGGGGGAGAGTTGTGCATGCGCAGTGTGAGTGCGGACGCCGACGCGGGACATGCGAAGACCATAAGATGCTCCGCATCTAAAAATGCCATGCCTACAAATTATGTACAGAATATTAACCCCAGCAAATCTAGAAATGTTCCGTCGCTTAGTTGCTCGACAAAATTGGAATGCGGCCTACGCGTCAATCAGCAGTGACACAGCATACTCCTCTTTAATCGCAATTTTCGAGCAAGTATACAATGCGTGTTTCCCCATGAAAAAAATTAGTAAACCACCCAAGGCGCGGAAACCTTGGATCACGTGCGAACTACTCGCCATTATAAACATAAAAATGAATTGTACGCTGTTTGTAAAGTCAAGAGATCCACATGTGCTTTAACAATTTAGGTTGTATCGTAATCGACTCACCTCAAGCCTGCGAACTGCTAGGAATGCGTACTTTATAAATGTTTTCTGGAATGTTGATCAACGACTATCTGATATAATTTGGAGGAAAATAAATACCGTATTTCATCCAAGTAATCTAGCCAGCGTCCCTGATATTGTTGAACATAACGGTGAGAAAGTGAGCGGCGTGGGTTTAGCTAATGCATTCAACAGTTTCTTTATTGCGCAATCTGGCATTTGTAATGTCCCAGCAGCTTCAAGTTTCGAAAAATACTTACCTGCCATCAATACCCCTCATTCGCTGTTTTTTGCCCCCACTACTTGTGTAGAAGTAGTTTCCTGCATCAATAGTTTAAAGAACACGCACTCAATCGACACTAATGGATTTCAAATCAGACCTATAAAGTATGCTCTAGATTTAATATGCCCCGTTATTACGCACATAT
The DNA here is from genome assembly GCA_013339765.2 of Haemaphysalis longicornis. Lineage (NCBI taxonomy): Eukaryota > Metazoa > Arthropoda > Arachnida > Ixodida > Ixodidae > Haemaphysalis > Haemaphysalis longicornis. The sequence continues at coordinate 136,368,518 of CM023449.1, read as the reverse complement.
ATAATTTGATATTACTGACTGGCGAGTTCCCTAAGGCGATGCAAGCAGCACGTGTGGCACCCGTGTTCAAGAGTGGAGAAAGAAACGTTATAAATAAATATCGCCCTATTTCAATATTGCCAATCTTTTCAAAAGGTATAGAGGAAATATTACATATTAGGGTTACGTCTTAATTTAGTAAGCATCAGTTCCTGGGTGATTTTCAACATGAATTCAGAAAGCACCGTTCCACTGAAACAAAAATAAACCGTTATTGACGTTTTTATCATAAACAATTAGCAATAGGCATTTATATGGACTTTTCAAAAGCATTCGACTTGTAAATCACTTAACACTTCGGTCCAAATATTTTATGTACGGGGTGCGGGAAATAGCCTACAATTTGTTTGAAACATATCTTGCGTAGAGAACAGAATATGTAAACGGAGTTAAATCTTCTATACAAGCTATTGAAGCTGGTGTACCTCAATGGAGTATTTTTGCGCCACTTTTGTTCTCTATTTATATTAATGATACGTTCAATTGTACTAATAATGCCACTTTTGTGTCTTACGCCGACGACACTACAATTTTTGCTACAGGCACATCGGAAAAAGGAATTAGAGGTGCAAAGCAATAGAATACTGCTTGATTTAGAGAGTCGGGCAGGCGCGAACCACCTCCGCATAAATACGAAAAAAACTAAGGTTGTCGTGTATTCCCCTAAAGGAAAACAAGTAGCTCCAATAAGTGTAAACTTAGGCAGTACGCTGATAGAGATGGTCGATTCTGTAAAAATCCTCAGAGTGATTTTTTCGAAACATTTAACGTGGAACGAGGACATTCAGTATGTACAATCAAAAACGTAATCCGCTGTTAGTATTATTGCTCGAATGAGGCATATTTCTCCTGTAAAAGTGAAGATTCTACAGTACAACTCCTTAGTATTTTCGTTGTTTTCTTACTGAAGCCTTGTGTGGTGCAAGACGGGCGTGTCTAATTTGTCAAAGCTACACCTATTACAAAAAAGATCTGTTCGCTACATTGCTAACGTTCACTTCCTTCATCCCACTAAAAACCTTTTTTTTAAGTATGACATTCTTTCAGTGTACTCTTTGTATAATTATAGGCTGTTGTTTACCTACAGACGATTTGTACAGTGTAATGAAAACGTCCTAACTTCACTTCACTTCACTTCACTTTATTACCTTAAAGACCCCACAAGGGGGTGTTACATAAGGGGTGGGTTGTACAGAGATGTAACAAATGCCACAATTTTTAACAATACAGGTACATGGATACACTTTGAACAAAATGTGATGGACAGGTGATAGAAACGATGTCGCGGGGAAGGCCATTCCATTCTGCAGCTGCGCGGCAGAAAAAAGAAGCAGAAAAGGTTGTGGTGCCAGAACGGGGTCGGGAGACTTGTAGTGGATGGCCCGTACGGGGGGAAATGCGCGCGGCGGGAGCGATGTAAGGTGGTTGGCTGAAAGAACTGTGATAAAGCTTGTGGTAAAGTGATAGTGTAGCGATTCTGCGGCGAGACGAAAGAGTGGACAGACCAGATTCATTTTTAAGGGATGAGACGCTGATATCATATGAATAGGAAGAATGAATGAAACGGGCAGCACGATTTTGCACTGCTTCGATGGCGTTTATCAAGTAAACTTGGTGAGGGCTCCAAATGGGTGATGCGTACTCAAGTTTGGGTCGTATTAGCGATTGGTAAGCCAAAAGTTTTACGTGATAGGGCGAGTGACGCAGATGGCGTTTTAGAAATCCTAATGTCCGGTTAGCCGATGAAATGATATTAGTAATATGCGTGCGCCAGGAAAGATCGGGGGTTAGTGTTACATCAAGGTATTTATAAGAGTCACTTGTTTCGACAGGTATGTTAGCGATTTCATAGGAAAATAGGAGCGGATTTTTGCGGCGGTGAAAGGAAACTAATTTACATTTTTTTAGGATTAAGGGTCATTAGCCAGCGGTTACACCAGTCTAACACTTTATTTAGGTCATTCTGTAGGGCTATTTGGTCAGAAGTGTTAGTTATTTTGCGGTAGATAACGCAGTCGTCAGCGAACATGCGAATGTTGCATGGTAAATTGTTAGGCAAGTCGTTGATATATATTAGGAATAAAAGCGGGCCGAGGACAGACCCCTGCGGTACACCGGACGTTACAGGAAGCGAGTTAGACTGGACATTGTTAAGGGAAACAAATTGGGAGCGGTTAGTCAGAAATTGGGCAATCCAGTTTAGAACATCGGGTGGCAGATTCAGTTGAGAAAGCTTCATTAGTAGGCGCTTGTGGGGTACTTTATCAAACGCCTTGGTGAAGTCAAGAAAGATAGCATCTGTTTGTAGGTTAGTATCGAGGTTAGTATGCAGGTCATGAAGAAAAAGGGCTAGTTGGGTTTCGCATGAAAGGCCTTTTCGAAATCCATGTTGTGAGCGATTAAAAAAGCAGTTGGAATCAAGGAACTGCATGATTTGAGAGTATATGATATGTTCCATGAGTTTGCACAGCACACTGGTTAGTGATATGGGGCGGTAATTTAGCGGACAGTCTCTGTTACCTGATTTATGAACTGGAATGACCTTCCCACACTTCCAGTCGTAAGGCAGAATTCCTGTGGACAGGGATTGTGAAAACAGCAACAGCAAAAATTCGGCAGATATGTGCTTTGTGTTTTTTAAGAGCTTGGCATTTATTTCGTCCGTACCAGTAGAAGATGACAACTTCATTTTTTTCTATTAAAGAAAGGATACCAGAGAAGTTTATGCTTATGGGCGGCATTTCAGGCAGACTAACAGAGAACAGTTCCGTATCAGTGGGGTCAGGTTCGTTCGTAAAGACCGAATGAAAGGCTACATTAAACATATTGGCACTTTCAAAACTACTTGCTTCTAGACCAGACTGATTAGTAAGAATAACAGGGGGGGTGTCATGTGGGTTTAGAATTTGCCAAAAACGTTTGGGTGAATCAGCGAGGATTTTAGGTAGCTCAGTGTGAAAGAATGAGTACTTGGCGTTGCGCACTTCTCTTAAATATGCTTTTTCTGCAATGTTGTACTTTTCCCATGCGCAAACACTGTTTCTAGTCTTCGCGGCACGAAAAAGGCGTTTCTTCTTGTTTTCAAGTGTTTTTAATGACTTCGTAAACCAGGGTTTTTGGCGGGTGGGACGGAAAGTTACCTTAGGGATGAATTCATCAGCTAACCGGTTCAGTTTGTTTTTGAAGAGTAACCAGTTTTCGTTAATAGATCGATCCCAAAAACCGTCCTGAAACGACGGAAGAAAGGCATCAAGTTCACGAATGATGGCCTCATAGTTCCCCTTATCATATAGTCGAATTGTTTTACTGCAAGCTTGACGTATTTCAGGAACAAAGTTAAAATTAGCGTGAATGACTTTGTGATCACTTATTTCATTTAGATATGTTATGGAAGACAGGCTGCCCGCATCCGTTGTTAAGATTAGGTCAAGAATATTGGCGGTATCGGAAGTGACTCGTGTAGGTTGGGATACCAGCTGAGTAAGATTAAAGTTTAGACAGACGTCAAGAAATTCGTTAGCTTCTTTTGCGTTGGGTGCTGACGAGGTTAGGTTCGTCCAATCGACGTTCGGGAAGTTAAAATCCCCAAAGAGAAGTACGCGAGCATTTGGGTATTTGTTCGAAAGTTTGGTTAAAATACTGTTAAGTTCGCGAGAGAAATCTGGACTACTTTTAGGGGGCCTGTAACAAACACCTAAAAGCACAGACTGTGGTGTGGAACGACAGAGCAACCATAGGATTTCGAGGTCAGAGGCTATTTTGATAGCCGAGCATGAGAGTTGTTTGTTTACAGCAATGAGAACGCCCCCGCCACGTGTGCCGGGACGATCCTTTCTAAAGAGATTAAAGTTGGGCAAGTCGGCCAAAACTTCGCCGTCGGTGACGTCAGCAGTCAACCACGTTTCGGTTAGTATAAGTAAACTGCTACTGGATGAAGATACAAGTTTCGACACGTGGTCGCGTTTAGAAAGAAAACTGCGAATGTTAGTGAATATAACCGAAAAAGCAGAGATTAGCTTTGTGACCAAGAAGATAACCATTTAACGACCTGGGGTGGGAAGGGGGTTGCTACGATTTTTCTTCGACAGTTCCGGTTGTATCGTCGAAAACGTAGCGTTTAGAGCCCATAAAGAATGTTTTGTACTGTAGGAGAAAATGACCCGATTTTTCTTTAGCAAAGACGAAAAGGTGCTTCCGTGCGTTCCGGACTTGCGGCGAGAAATCTTCCCCAATGCTAAAATCGGTATCTTTAAGTTGAGGACCATTACCAAGGACAGTTTCCTTGGTTTTGAAAGAGGTGAATTTCACTATTATGGGCCGACACCGGTCTGGAGAGTGGCGACCAAGACGGTGGGCACGCTCAATTTCCTTTGATTCAATAGATATTTTGAAGCGGTCCCTGCAGAACGCAGTGATTAGCTGCTCAGACTGTACGTAGGTCTCGGATGGCGTGTCGTCCGCTATTCCGTAAAACAGCAAGTTGTTCCGTCGGGAACGGTTCTCAGCGTCGTCCAGTCGAGCCTCCAGTACCGAGACCTGGCTAGCAGTCTGGGAGGTGATGGTTGTTATGGTGTCTAACTTCACTAGCTAAATTGCAAAAAAAAAACACCCATGTTCGACAAACACGTCACATGGAGCGATAGATAATTCCGACGCCACACGCTTACTATTTTCAACAATCTTTACGGTACACATTGCCGGTTCTGTTAAATAAGCTAGTTAAAGAAAACTTTGACCTTATATGTAATGCAAACCTTAACATTAGATAGTTTTGTGAGCACAAGTTGTGAATTTTGTACTTTTTCTGTGTTATTGTTATTGTTTTTAACTGAAAGAACCCCACTTTCTGTGTTATTGCATGAAGTGGTAGTATGCAATATTATTTAGAAATTGTACGTGTCAGCCTAAGCTCTCTCCGCTAAGCTGTCAACGAAAGGGGGGTCGGGCCCCGTCAAGCTGTTCAAACAGCTTTTTGTCTCGCCTCCTCCTCTAAAAAAGGAAATAAAGATGGAATAAATCAATGAATGATTCACACCCCAAAACTACTTTTCAGAGATTTTTACGGGCTACATATAACAGCAAAAAGCACGTCGATATCTGAACAGATGTGTCAGATAATCATAAATTTGTGATAACTCAATTTGCTCATTTTCCTCTCAAGGGGCTATAATTTACGAATATTCCGCCTTATTGAGCTCCGATGCCTTACTGAAAGTGTACTCCAGGAGTTTCAAGTCTTTATGTCTATCAGTTTTGGCTGTTAATTGATGAATCAGTCCGTCAGACGGGCACTTCTTTTAATAGTATAGATTCAATCCAGACAAGACGAAGAGGAACGTAAGTGAAATCTAAAAAAAAAAAAATTGGCAAATCGCCTTGAATCGCCTCAAATCGCCTTGAATTTGGCAAATCGCCTTGAACCCACAAAAATTGGTCTGTATGTCCATTTCGCGTAAGTTACTCCTACCACATTGACAGGAAAACTCTTGAAAACGTGGAGTAGTACAAATACTTGGTTTAGTTTTGACGTCAGACTTACCCTGCAATCGTACACAGTAAGTGCGCGCCATAAATCGCTCAAATTCGTATGGCCTTTGAGAAACTCCTGGAATCAAATGTTTACTGTATAATCTCTTTTACACGTATTATTCAACATGCGAAGATTGTTTAGGATCCACACACCCCAACCAACTGTTCGTTCTAAACTCGTTCGAATAGAGAAACTTGCTGCCGGGTTTATATTTATTAAATTTCAACGTACCCATTCCGTAATGAGTTGCGCCAATTAGACGGTCTCTCGACCCTTTAGGAAGAATTAACTACGAAAGATTAACAGTTTTATTCGAAGCTATTCACAATCAAGCAGATATTACGTCAGAACAATACTTTGAGCTTTCACTTCATGCACCAACGATCCCCAGTGTCCCTCAAATTATATAAAGGTTTAAAGTATGCGGAATCGGGGGTTCTACACATTACACATATGACCTAGCTTGATAACATTGATGTGGTCAACGCCTCGTTATTCGTTAGGCAGTAAGAAGTTTTGCCTCCTGAGTAGCATACTCCACGCAAAGAATTGGGGCGGCTTGTGCATAAATCGCGGTTCTTAGTTCAAACTGCCGTTTATTCTCTCCGGGCTTCACAGCTGTGAAGACCTTAACAGACACGCTGCAAATAATGGAAGACCACTTCCCGGAGTGTCTTGAAAAGTGTATCATTATTAATGGTGAGTATAGTTTCCTCTATCCTTTTATATGGAGATGTAATAAGAAAAACGGGACAAATTGTATTTCTCATATTCGCTACCCGGAAATCGTAGCGCTGGTCAAATGGCCAATACATGAAACGAAGATATGTTAGTAATTTTAAACTTCATCTAACGCTATCATGAGTCATATGTGCCGTAATCCTTGTTGCCTCCCGCATGTGCTTTCATTTGATATATTTATTAGGGTACCACGTTTCTATCCAAGCGACATTCTTTAAGCGCCAAGTACTCCTATCTGTAATCACAGCTCCAATGCGGACGGCTCTTTTACGGCAACGGCGCAATGTAGAGACGATACAAATGTGTGGAAGGCAATTAGCACCATCTTGGTGAGAGGAAGGACCAGGTTGCAGACGACGGCGTCATTATGCGAGATCAAAACCTAAATACCTACGAGCCCGTATGCTTTTCTTAGCTGGATAGCGGCAACTCGTTGATAGTTAAATGGAAGTTGTACAGCTTAATCATTTATTTCACTTCACTGGAACACTGAATGACCAAATTAGTCAATGACCAGGGAAAGAAAATTTGTATTAATGGCAGGAGAAAAATTTTAGTCTGCTCACTGCAGGCCACAAAGAAGACCCAGGAGCTTCGAAAAACTTTCCTCGAATTCCATCAGGCCAGAAGTTCTTTTTGTTTTGTTTTTACTTGAAGACACGCGGAACTTCAGGACCATCCACTGTTCCCCGAGCTGTGTTTTCCGCACATTAGGCGCGTAATGGTTTCGCAATAAGACAAGTTGTAGTGTGTAACATCGACGCAGTACCAGAAACTGCCAACACAGCACAAGGAAGTGTTGCCAGGAAGGTTTCCGAAACTAATCATAACTTCTAATATTAGAGGCCTTAAAGTGTCCCATAAGTGTTTTTTATCCATCTTGGTGAGCAACATAATCAATACGGCAAGGTTATGGAGGCCACTGAACGAATACTGCAGCTATACAACTGCTTAAAACCATTTTAACCATGACAGCCCTGAAACAGCATGCTTCAACCAGAAATCAATAAAAATGTACGTAAAGAGGCCAAAACAAAAGCAATTACATGCGGACTTAGCGGTAATCGTTATTACTACATGAATAACTCGTCGGTATTTGCACAACTGGTAAAACACTGAATTTTAATGAACCTCATTTGTTAGGACCATTGGAAGGAGGAACAGTGTACGCACAGACCGCATATCTTTTTTTATTATTTTGGGCATAGTTTCGCCGAAAATGATGCAGCAATAATCAGCTCCTTTCCGCAGCCTTCAATTGGAAGCTTAATGCAGTGCTGCCCAGGATGTCTGAAACGCTTCTCAACTAGTCTAGCTATGTTGGAAGACCCTTGTTGGTTCAAGCTACAGCAGCACCTCAAGCCTTCCCGGCGAATGGGTCATTAAACAGCACTACATAACATGGGACTGTTTCTGGAGTGATGTGCCAAAGTAGCAACGTTTTCATGTTGGTCGAATGGTTATAGACAAGGGCTACACCACTTTTTGTTTCGTATTGCGCCAGCATGGCGATACGGAAGGCTCAATACGGAACATTACACGCAACACAGAGTACGCGGATGCAGTGGCCATTCCAGAAAGTAATGCAAACAAACATACATGCTGAATATTCGGTTCCTTAAGGCGCAACAGTCGGGTGGAAAAAAAGGCGTCTTCGAGCCCCCAACAAGAGCCCTTTTGTAGATACTTTGACTCATTGCGTTTGCAATGCAGTCTGTTCTGCAGGGTCAGAACAGTTTGTTTTGGAAGCTTTAAGAAATCAATGACTGTTCCACCACCGTGGCTCCGTGGGTACGGCATTGTGATGCTGACCCAAAGGACGCGGGTGCGATCCCGCCCACAGTGGGCGCTTTTCAGATAGAGGCGAAAGACGCTGTAAAAATGAGATTAGTCCTAATAATACTCCCGACCATGGCACAACTGAATGTTCGACTGTGCTCGCGCGATGATCGATGCAGCGCCCAGCTTCTTTCCCGTCTTGTGGAAGATGGTGCGGCCATTCCTGACGCAGAGAACTGTCGACAAAGTGGAGATTTTCGGCAAGGGTGAGTCCACTTGTTGCCTACGTTGGCCGACTTGAGAAGCCTTAAAGGGAGCTGAGCCTGCATGGCATGCTTCAATTGCGGAACACACCCAGGTTCAAAATATTTGCATATGATTAATGCCTACACTTCGACGATGAATGCGCATCTTCTCCTTCTGTTTCACAGTGCACGCGGCGAAGTCCTGAGGAAAGAGAGAGAGTGTGGAAATATTTATTTTCCGAGCAGGAGCTGCTGGTTATGGGTCTCACCCCGTGAAAGGCTTCCCTACTACCACATTCTTCCGGGTTCACCAGGTTATACGGGTCTATAAGCTGACAAGAAATGCCCTCCACTGCACGAAGGTGGGGTTGTGAAGGGAGGGGCCAAATCTGGGGTGCGTTGACATGCCTGTACCCTGTGGTATAGTGAACCAGTCTGGGGACAGTAAAAGCAGAGGGAAGGGTGTTGTGTGGGGAACATAATGTGGAAGCGGGTGGGATGAGGGTAGTTGTTCGTTCGGAGTCATGGACATGGACATGGTCATACTTGCTCCTTCAGTGTTTTGTACATTTCTCATTTCTCCCCATGCGGACTTATGTGTTTCTAGTCTTAGTTGATGGCGTGTTCCCCTGCCATCCATTTGTACACCTAAAGTGTATTTGCGGGTCTTTTCATGGTGACCTAATGCATTGGCATTAAACTAATTTAGAGAACGCTGCAGCTTTTGGAAATGCTTTACTAGGGAGAAACAGAGCCCACATGACAACCTTGTGCCCAAATCCCCTTCACCCGAGCAGAGGGCTGAGAACTGGGCAAGTTGGAAAGCATGACTTATGAATAGACCTCAGGCGTTAATAAGAAAACGGACGGGTGGTCCGCGTCTGTTTTTGCGTCTGCTTTGACGCGCGCCTGAAATAGACGGGCGTCTATGGGCTACACGACAAGCATGTATTGCTTGTGGAAAGGGCGAGGACGGCCAGCCGGAACGATGTAGTCTTGGGCTAAAGACACCGACCACATACATTAGTTTCTCTCTCTCCCTCTCCCTCTCACTTTCGGTGGCTGCTGCAGCACGGGATACAGGGCCCTTAGTGTGTGCTTTTGTCCGTAACTGCGATTAAACATCACTCTGTCAACGCTGAACATAATTATGCCCCACATCTGTGCCCGTGCCTGTAGGTACGTGTGTGTGCGCGTGTGTGCTTCGGTGTGTGCGTGCCTGTGCGCATCTATGTGTGCATGTGTGTATGCGTGAGGGTCCACTTCCTCCGTTGATTACTGATTGTCTGCGTTTCGTGTGTGTGCATGTGCCTCAAGTGCTATGCCAATTTCACGCCTATGCTGACCTCCCTCGGTGTGTCATTCAGATTTTCTCAGTCAGTATCAGTAATTTTATTACACAAGAGATGTTTAAGATCAAAATTGGTCCGCTGGCGTTCGCAAAAACGTACCAAGAAAACATACTGCGTAAACGTGAGCGTGCGCCTCACGAGCGCCCGGCGTCGCCCAGGTCGTCCAGTTTTATTAACGCGTCTTTTTTATTTGCTACCGCAAATATAAAGGCGACATTTACCTTCTATAAAAGGGCCACTGAAGGCAACCAGGAAGTTGATTTCAAACTCGTCTGCCCTTCCCATTGCTCTTTCGGAGTTGATTCGTTGCTGAAAGATATCAGAATTGCTGAGAAATCACCAATCAAACAACGCATTTAATTTCCTGACTTCCCGCGCAGCGATTTCATGACGCATACAGCGACTGCTGCTGCCGCTGTTTGCGTCACGATAAACCGGTATCAAGCGAGGCAACGGTGATGTATAGCGGTATAGACGCAACCGAATACAACGCTACCACTCACAAAACGGTTTCTTCAGTTTCGGTCAAATCGGTCGTGCTTCTCCTAACTCTCACGTCTTTTGCTGTTCCCGACCACCAAACAAAATGCTTCTTCATGCGACCCATGATCAGCATAAATGCTTTGTTGACAAAGGAACACCAGAATGTTTTTGTCAGCAGCGTGAATTCGTGCGCAGCACGCCTCCTTGCATTGCGGTATCACCTCAAGATTGGACGAGTGGCGCCATCCAGCGGTAGCTAGTGAAGAAGTTAATACCTTAATACTGGCTAGCCAAAATAAACATTTCCGTTTATTTTAGCACAGCTAACGCCCGTAAAACGTCATAATAAAAAGTGGCTATGGATACACAGTTTCACACAATTATCTCGCCGATTTGGTCAGATAACTGTTGTCTGGCCAACTTCACACAGTTAAGGGTTGCACACTTATCTGGCAGAATATTGCACCATGTATTGCAGCGAAACCGAAAAGTACTTACTGGTATTCGGGGTCGACGCGTGATCGGTCGTCTGGGCTCCCATGATATTGTGTCTAGCTTTTTGTTATACTTTTTCGACATTCAAAAGCTACACTGCAAGAACTTCAAGTTAGGTTTTATAAACAAGTGAAGACGTATTGCAGAAATATTTTTCTCGCAGTATCAACTACTTCCGGTGTAAATTGTTAGGTATAGGTGCTATTCGTGGAAATGTTTAGCGGTCAATTTCTTCGCTTGGCAATACTGCAAACGGCCACAGAGATGGCTGATGAGCCACGGACATGGCGCGGCTTGGGCCACTGCGACTGCACTCCGAAGGACAATAAAACACTGTCGTTCGTCGTCTGCTCCGTTTCAACCCGATTCGCAACGATGGGGTCACCAGAGATGTTAATAATCGCACTCACATTGTACTCGAGGAATTACTTTCCGTTCGGTGGGGTAGACTGCAACACAGTCATGTGCTAGCACGGACAAGCACCGCCATCCCGCGGAGCCCGGCGTAACCAGTGACGGCGCACTCACATGGTTGCCTGCATGCGCGCCTCGCCAGTGAATACAAGTAATAGCCAGTGGCAGGTTATACCGCCCAACTTACACTACGAAGGACGATCCTTGGGAAGGTCATAATTGCAGTCCCCAAAGGAAATAAAATTCAAGGCGGAAATATTCAAAACGGGTTGTTGCGTTCAATGGAGGGCCAAAAAGTGGGCCGGCCAAAGGGGCAGCATACCAATCCGCTTTTATCAAAATGTTGCGCCGGCGGGATAACAGCAATGCAAGATTTTTCGCAGGCTACATTTATTCGAGCTAGCATTTAGGATAAACGTACAGAGCACGAAACACCACAAAGCATTCCCGCCGTCACTCAATGCGGCCACTGGGCGATGAGCCGACTTATGCGGAATGGCTGATCGCAATCATAAAAGGGCCCCATAAAAGGGCTGCTTGTTTTAAACCCAACCTTGGTTTTCCTCACTGATGGCGAATGTCCACACTAAACCGCACTGCAGGAGAGCCAACTTCTCTGACGGTGATGATGACCGTGGGGAAGTGAAAGATGGTTGAAACGAGAAGCTTTCTCTGGTCGAAAGCGAACGTCTTCCAAGTCCAATGTGAACTTCCAAAAACCTAACCGTACAAAAAAAACGCACTGCAGGAAAGCCAACTTTCACAATGGGTTTCCATTGCGGCACATCAAGCGTCTCAAGAACCTGGACCCGTCGCGTTGTGATGCCGACGTCTATCCGATTGAGCCACGCCGACACGGTCGGTTTGCGGCGGGAAAAAAGCTTCCTGCTTCAAATTTCCTTGTCGTTCGACGAAGGGGCGTTCGAATTTTCTCCTTGGGCATTCCACCGAAAGCAACGTTCGGTTGGGCACTATTAGTGCGATTCCACGGAAATTTAAGCCTAAATTTCGACTCCTGCCATGCGGCGTCCACTTACTTCTAGTAGAAAATGTCACCGTTAATTTGCGCGCAGTTTTTTTTCTTAGATGCATCATTACCAACTCGCCCAACTCTTTAATTTTATTAGTAGAAAAACTCAATTTTACTCTCCCCAGCGTACATCAGGAGGAAATATTGTCACGTGCAGGTTGGGAAGCGGGTGGGTAATTATAAATCTATGAATTTAGAGGTGAATTCATATATAGCGTAGACATCGCTTTTCGCTGGACAAAGTTTTAGCGAGAAACAAACAGCTCAATCTTAAGCACAACGAATGTTTGTGGTTTCAGGCTTTCCCTGTTCCACGGGCAGCACCCGAGGGGGGATCCGGATTAATTTAGACCACGTGGGTGCTTGCATTGCGCGCCGAAATCTTAAAGGGGCACTGACACAAAATTTTGAAGGCGAGATAACTTCGGAGATAGATTGGTGGGAACACATATACATCATCTGCAAAATATCAGCGGTGAATACAGCCTAGAACATATTTAAAATCAATTTTGAAGTGTGCGAAACGCAACCGAGCGGCCAGCAGAGGACCACGCGCAAGTGTAAATAAACAACATCCAAACACGTCACGAGTTTGTGTTTGCCGCTTCCGCACTGCCGGCTCGCCGCTCCAATCGGAGGGCCGGAAGGCGGAGCTTCTGCTCTCGAGAACGAACGACCCCGATCGTTGGCGGCGGAGGCGCCGTGATTTCGTCAGCTCATCGGGCAGCTGGCCGCGACCAAAATTCTACAGCGATTCCAGGCACTCTGTTTCTATTACTGTTTATTACCATTGGATGCGGAAACGCGCCGGAGGCACGAAAAACCCACTGAGCAAGCCGCACGGTCGCTGTGCAGGCGGCGGCCACGGCCGCGAAGTGGCCCACGCCGGCGCAGGTAGCTCGAGTGATAGCTTGTTACCGCTGCACGAAATTGTCCCCAAGTCCCGACCATGGTGGCTTACATGAGAAAGGAGTTAATGATGCCATGGCGGGTTGCATTAAAAATTGTCATCTGCACCGCTTACGAGAGCGGCACTCGAATATCCGCCGCAGTGCTAAGCCGAACACATCTGTAGGCGGACCTGTAGGCAGACCGGCCGGCTGCTCCCAGCGCGCGTCTTGCCACCCACCATCTCGAGCGGCGCGCGTCGTTCGTTAGCCGCGGTAGCATTTGCACTCGCAGCGCCTGCGTCGCATCCACGGTCGCTTTTTAATTAGGCGCCTCACGAGATCACTACGGGGGGGCATTCGCAGAAACTGCCGTCGATGCGGATTCGACAGTGCTACGGCGGCTCTGCTCTGTAACTGTGATATCCCTCCGACGGTCACGTGGTCAGCTTTGTTCACACAAAATCCACAAAATCCATCGTTTCGCGGCACTCGCTGAAACCGAAACTGCGACTGGCCGCATTGAAAATGCCTCTAATAAAACAACCGTCGCACACTGAAGCAAATGAGGTTTCTACAGGTTATAAGTAGGTCACTAGCTACTTATCGCAACAAAAAAAACAAGATGCAAAATTTTTGTGTCAGTGCCCCTTTAATATACCACCCTCTGAATTTTCCTTCAATCAAAAAAAAATTCAGAGAATTGTCTACTAATAATTAAGCCCTCATACGTCGTTTGTCTACATCGTCAGTTTTATTCAGGCAGAGTTTTCTCTGAGTAGCCAAACAGGTTGGCTTATAAATATTGTTACGTGACGGCAGGACAAAGATGAGAGGAACGATGCGATGGGGTGAACGATCTAATTACAGTATTTACAAGGCTGCCACAAGACACCGCGCTCCAGGCCCCAGCCACTTCTTCCTTGTCTTCATCGTCTGCTGACTGAAACAGGCAGTATGGGAGATTGCCCGGCTATGTGTCCCGTGACATCATCCCCCGGTCGATGGCGACCGTCCCGGTCGAAGCCGCGGTGCGGTGGCGATTGTGATGCGGATGGGCAATGTGATGGAAATGTACAGTGAAGATGTGCCTGCCGCCACAGATGACGATGATGCCTTGATGATGCCTGGCCCCGCAGCAGCGATGTCTTGAAGGCAGAAACGGACAGTCTGAGGAACTGGAACCACGTAGGTCGAGAGGGCTGGGGTCGCGGTATTTTGGTCTCGGCTTGCGACGTCTGTTCTTGATCTGCTGCTTACGGGCTGGGGACAGAAGGCGGGGGCGTGGTCGAATGCACGTCGCAGTGGGCTGGGACTGCCCGAAATGGCCGACGGTCCCTCGAAGATTTCGCCCCAGGCCGAGACGACGCGATGCGGAGGCCAGGATGGGGGTGACCCCGCGCACTCCACCAAAATGTTACGCGACGGCAGGACAAAGATGAGACGAACGATGCGATGGGGGTGAAGCGACCTATTTACAGTATTTACATGGCTGCCACAAGACAGCGCGCTCCAGGACCCAGCCACTTCATCGTCTTCATCCTCTCCTGCCTGAGCTCGCCTATGTGTCCGTGACAACATAACCCAACATGTTTGGCTACTCATAGACAATACTAATATTATTATTATTTGATAACATGGTTGGCGGCAATATGTTTCCTGTGCTCCCTTTCTCCATTAATGTACATTTGCTCTGTTACGGCAATTGAATGCCTTAAGTTCGCCAGCTATGTATTTTCTTGCAGATTAAAGTCGTGGCACATTGCAATGTTGGTGCTTGTATGGGAATTTTATTCTTCTTGTCTTTCGCGGCTTTTTTTCCTTTGCGAGGTCGCTGTGTGAAGTACACAGTTTTGTTTTTGCTTTTTTTTTATTTTACTCTTTTATTATTCGTATTTCTTGGTTTTCTAATTGTCTTCGATCGATTATCTCCATTGACGCTATTGTAACTACGAAATGTGCTACCGTCGCCAACCTCCAATCTTCGTGCAAATGCAGGGTGTTACACACTGGCTATATCCGGGGGTACTCGCCCAAAATTGGGACGCATTAAAACGACCTTGGAGGTTAGAGAGAGAGAGAGAGAGAGAGCTCTTTATTAGATGAAAGCAGAGAGGTTTGCCGGCATGTTACCGCCTGCATGCTACTCTGCGGGGATGGGGAGAAGGGAGTAAAGGCCCTAAAAGAAGTAGGGCAGAAGAAAGATGGGAAAAGAAGAGATTAAAAGAAAAGTGAACACGAAGCTTTGCGTGGTGACTTAAAAGTCCACACGATCTGACACGTAAAGTTCTAAATTGTCTCTGCGAGGCCGATTCCGTGTAAATAGTCAAATAAAGCAGCCAACACTTTTCACTGGGACGATGGAGAGGGCCAGGGTCCAAGGAGACCTTTCAAAGATATAGATGCGTTGTTGAGGCATTCAATCTTTTCTGCGAGGTGAGTTCTTTCTTGGATGTATGCCGGGCACTCTAGAAGGACGTATTGAACACGCGTCCATGTGTTATGTAGCACACGGCTTGGGCACCAAGTTAACCCGGAGCGTAACTACCCAGTTTGGAACGAAGCAAAGTTTCCTGCTATCTTCAGAGTTAGTACAAACCAAAATACACGCTTAGCGTAGCAAGGGCAGGATCACAAGCACAAGAAAATTGTATTCGCTAGGCGTGAAGCAGAGTGAGACAGAGCTGCAGTTAAAACCAAAAATGTCAGCAATTCGACGGATACTTCTGATGTTAAAAAGTAACGAATTTTTGTGAAAGTGCGAGAAGAAAGAATAAACACAAGTTGAACGAAAAAGTAAGGCCTCCATGCCTCAAGCGTATACACCACAATATTCTGAAGCACGCCGTAAAACGGCACTAAAACTGTAAAAACACCACATCATGCTAGAATATGCAATCCGCATCCATTCCTGCACTGCGCTTCAAGAGGAAAAAATGCTACCATTAAAATTTTAGTACTGGACTCAGTCCTGACGTCGTCAGGAAAGTCAAGGGAGTCACCGCGCATTCTCTTGGTTTGGATGGGGCCCATGGAAGCGACGTTCCCTGCCGCATTAGGCAAACTGCTTTTGACGCCTTTGATCGTTGAGTAGCAAAGAGGGGATAGTTGGATAACATCCGCGCAATTTACTCACTGACAAGACACACCGGGGACGGTGAAGATTCTACCCAGTCGAGATTAAACAAAAAATGCGTGTGTGTTCAGTGTAAGGTCGCATTCATTGTTGCACAGCCACAGTTCCCTCGGTCAGACCTCCGGGAGGCCGAAATTGCACGTTCGGTTTGTTTCACAAGAAAGCGTGCACTTTCTCATAGGAGCATACCCGGCCGTGGGTTCCAGAATTCATGCCAGGTAAAAGATGTGTTCCCTGCTATAGCCTCCGGATTATACTAATTCTTCAGTCGACTGCAGTTTGGGGGCTTTGTCTTGTCTTCCTCATTTCAGACGGTTGGAAGCAGACACTGCTGCGAATTGTAGACGCGGCCATCCTTCCGGTGCACTACGGTGGAGACATGGTGGGGCCCGGCAATGACCCGCGATGCCGGAATAAGGTCAGTCATGGAGATATCTCACTCTGACTTCGACAAAATTACCATGAAAATTAGGTGTGTGGAGGAGACGGTGAGGTTATTTGTTGCGCTTGACTTAACGGAAAAATTTAACTGCCCCTCTACTCTGCGAAAAAGGATGACCTGCGCAGCTTCGGTGCATAATGTTAGAGTGATCGTAGCCGCTAAATGTCAATTTTTTTTTCCGCGTAGCTCCGGTAAAACAACAGTGACAGTCGTTTTTTGTAACCATGTTCCCTCCGTAGATACCAGACGGGAATTCTGTAACTTTTGCAATTTTTCTTTTAACTAATTAGGACAAGAAATGAAATTAGGGGAGGGCGCTTCCAGAGAAATCCCGTAAGCGGCGCCTATCTCCTCCGCCAATTTTTGTTCCCCACCTGTTGGCGGTCGGACGGCGCTCTGCTCGGAAGACACGGTCGCCAGTGGGGCCCGCGAGCTGCATCTTTTTCTTCTTTTTTATTGCCTGCTTTGGCACATACAGAACACAGACATTCATTCACAGACAGCCGTCAACCTGACTTTGGTTGACGTCATGTGTTTAAAAGTCCCTTAGGTGTACCAACGATTCCATGTCTGCAAGACATTCGGGCGGATTCGACACATATTTTTGATTTTCCACGTATTCACTCATTGCCTCTCTAAAATACTGTCTCGCGCTTCGCGCATCGATGTCAGAGTACCTTGCGGCCATTCTTGCTTTCCAAATAGAGCTCAATCCAACAAGCATGATCAGGTCGTAAGGCATACCATCCTCGCTTTCAACAGGCAAGTACCGTATACCTTGGGCATCCACAGGCAGATCCTTTTTCAGAGTTCGTTGGAGCACATCCCACAGGAACACAGCATCCCAACAATCGATGAATACATGCTCAATAGTTTCAGCTTTTTTGCATATTATACCGTCAATTCCCCATGGAACGAACAAGTCTTTTTCTGCCATCCACGTCTTAACAGAAAGGGTTCCAGTATGCAGTTTGAAGAAAAAAGTCTTTACGCTAGGGGGTACCTGCATACGCTTAACTCTTTTAAGAACATCTTTACCCCTGCCTACTCTATGCATCAACCCGTACATTGGTTCAGGAAGGACTACATCACACACGTCTTCATACAACTTTTTCCTATTTACTTGACACAAGTATTCCCAAGAAAATCGAACCGTCAAGAAACGGCATGACAGTGCAACTTCTCTCATAAAACCATGTAGGCCGCCAGGTATAACATTAGACGTGACTATAATATCCGGTAACGCTCTGCCCAAGCGCAATTGGCAGATAGTTCTTAACGTTGGATCCTTAACATCGCGGAGAAACAAGAAACGGTTTACAATTTGACGTACAAACAAGTGTGCTAGTCCCAAACCTCCGTCCCTGACCCTACGAAACAGGTTTGTCCGGCTTGTCCGTTCCCAGTTTGACCCCCACATAAACACAGCGAATACAAGATGCAGCGAGCTGCATCACCACACCAAGGAGCCTCTGCGACCACAACTGCTGCCAACGTTAATATTCTATCCTTTAACAACAAAAACGTTGCCGAAGTTTACTCCGTCCTCAAAAACCCATAGAAGGCGTGGAATTTGAAGATCCATGCTAATGAGAAAATATACGTTGGAAATTTTGCTTTGTTCCACAAATTTTCAAGCTATTTTTGAAATCTCCCGCTTCGCGGCCACCACCGCCAGGTCCATCTGGCAAACGGTTGATGGCGCCACGCGTCCGTGTCTCCGTGTGCTCTCCCGTGAGGCGCTTCCATAATATTGAAACGTCAATCGCATCCTCGTACTAACTCGGTCGCAGTCTCATACACCGACAATCCTCAAGCGCATGCTCTCGCAGACACATGTAAAGGAAAACAAGCGTGGACGTGTTCAAAGACAGAACACGTCCACGCGTGGACGTGTGGACGCGAAAGCAACGCTGGCCGAGGTTGAGAAGTTTCGCGTGGACCTTGAAGGGCCGTGCTGCGAGCGCGAGGAGCTGTGGATTGAATTGGATTTGGATTTAATTGGAAATCGAATAAATTGGATTGTATTGAATCCAATCCAGTTGGAGTACGGGTGTGTGGAGAATTGGGTCTGCACATTCGCCGGTCTGCGCACTACAGAGGAGTGACGTCATAGCCGCGGCCGACGCACTGGCGCCGGCGCGTGGCCAGCTGTGCGCCTCCGTTGCGCGGTAGCCAAGTCTGACGCTGCGCCGCACCGCTTGATAGCCGTTTCGTGTGGCTCCTGGAGAGCCGTGTTGCGCATGCGCGAGGAGCAATGAGTGGACTGGACTGGACTGAATTGGATGTCGTTTTAGTAGCAGTAAGCATGATAATCAGCTAATCCCAGACAACCAGGAAACCTAAGAATAACCAGCTGAACCTTAGCTCACGCTACATATAACCTGGCATATCCGAGGTAAGCCACTGCTAATTTTCTAAAGATTATAGCACTGCTTAATAAAGCCGAGATTTGTCTGTCTGTCTCTCGATTCTGCCATCAGGTCAAAAGTTGTATAAATTCTTGAACGAGAAGTTTATATAGGCGGAACATTTCAGAAACACTAATTATGGATACATGATTCATATGAGTGAACATTGTTGGGCTAGAACAAACTATTACGCACATTTGAGGGAAAACATCATATAGCAACCGGTAGTCGTAGTGCTGCTCCAATACAGAATACATGTGTGCTAATACGCCATGGAAAGAAAAAGATAAAACAATATTTGATTAAAAACATAAAAAGAGCTCTCGCGAGGCTTGTGTTAAAAGTTCAGTAAAAAGGTTCCGGTGGACAGCGCGAGCACGGGTAAATTGAATTCATTTCAGCCACCCCCGCGCCCCCCGTGCTTGTCATGGGAAGGGCGAAATGGAGTGGAAAAGAGTGAGAACTGGGCGGCGGAGAGAAGAGGGGCACGTGTGTGAGGGAGGAATATGACTACCGTCTTTTGAGGATATTTGCAGCGAAGTAACCAGATACGCGCCAATTTTCTTACATCGTGGTCTCTTAAGCGACGCGCTGTACCTCCTCATTGCAAGATGATTTGGAGTAGTCAGTTCCTCTCCGGCTCAGGTTGATGTAGCCAATAAACAAACATTTGCATCTCGCTGTCTTCACTGATGTGAGAAGAATTTCTAAGGCACTCGTGGCGCAAAATGCAGCAGCGGTCTCCTAATTGATTGATTGATTGATTGTAAGGTTTGACGCGCCGACGCAACGCAGGCGATGAGGCGCGCCGGAGTGGAGGGCTACGGATTAATTTTGACCACCTGGGGATCTTTAACGTGCGCCGAAATCTCGTATACATGGGCGTTTTTGCTTTTCGCTTCCATCAGAAAAGCGGCCGCCGGAGCCGAGCGGCCGCGTCTCCTATCCTTTTTAAACAGCTGCGAACGTGTCACCTCAGATATTTTTGGGGAAAGAACGCCTGTAGGGAGAGATTGAATAGGCGAAGTGCGCACATAGGGACTAACGGAAACTGCCGCCGTGGCTAGTGGCTATGGCGTGGTGCTGCTGAGCCCAAGCGCTCGTCTTCCATGCATCCCGGCCGCGGGGGCCGCTTTTCTGGTGGAGGCAAGACGCGAATACGTCCATGTGTCGAGATTTCGGCGCCCGTTAAAGATCCACAGTTAGTCAAAATTAGTCCGAAGCCCTACTTTACGGCATGACAGTAAGCCCGAGGTGTAGCTGCGGAGTGTTAACTCCACAATCAATAAATCAGGCATGAACGCGTACGTCAGCTGCCATAGAAGCTTCCGTCTGTTCAATGAGCTCGTGGCATAATCGCCAGGTTTTACTTTAAAACCGGCTACCACACCGAGTAGTTGACCCTTCGTTAAATGTTGAACAGGGCCGCCGGTGAAGGACACCATTGCAGCGTTGACTGGTGTAAAATTTACTTTATTTTTATTGATTATTTATACAAAAGCAGGAGGAAGCTTGCACGCAACGTCATCGTTTAATAATGCTGTATAATCCTTGTAATGGATTTTTTTCGCTGCAGCAAGGCAGACGTCCCAAAATGTTATAAAATTCGCGATCTCCCTCTCTGTTCACGTTGGCGGGAAAGTTCCCGTCTTGTGCGAGAATGAAGATCATGTCCCAGTGGGAGGGCAACACCCGTTACCCTACTCTACCTGTCACATTGGTCACAAGGCCTCGGCGTTGCCAATCGCTTGTCCACGGGCACTTTTCTGAGTACCAGCTGTTTCATATGCAAATTTCTGTGGTACTAAGGTTTCTGGTTTACGGACGCTAGTGCATTCGACAGTTTTTTTTTTTTGGGGGGGGGGGGGGGATGCCTACAAGGCAGCTACGTCAGCAAACGTTGATACTCTCTCTGCCACTGACGTCTATCAAATTCCATTTCGCTCACAAGCGGAAGTGCTCGAAGAAAAATTGGCCGTGTATCTGCTCCCTTCGTTTCAAATGTCGACGAAAGGCGATAGTCTTTCGGCGCCATTTGCCAAGTAAATGCCTCCCTTCGCTGTCCGGCTCACATCCAATGCCGTTCCTCTCCCGACGTGCTCCTCCCAAGGTAAACACGCTAGAGGGTTGCTCAAGTCAATTTAAATTTACCGTGTTACACTGCTCCAGGCCGGCTGCCTACGAGGGCCTTACGGGGGCCTCGGTGCCAGCGCTGCCGCACGGTGGAGACGCGAGTAAATCGAGGCGCCCTACTTCAACGTTTATAGAACCACGTTGCCCGTATCCATGTACGTTCCAAGCGGAACGTGGAACCTATCTAGTGGAACGTTTCGTAACTGTTGCCGTTCGATTTCTTAAAATGCCGCCAGGAGCTGTAGTGGCGTGGGCGACAGCAGGCGACTGAGTGAATTTTTTTTCTGCAGTGGATGTAGTATTTCAAGCACCCAGGAATTTTCAAGGAACAATACAAATATCACTTATGTATTGATTTTAGGCCTTGTATTTGCGTAATCTTTTGTCCTTGTTCAACTATGTTGACAAGTATGAACATTGCCGCAGGTATTGGATGTTTAGATCTGGCTCTGGGTATATAAACATATTATTCAGCTTCTATTTCCCTTTGGTCGGCTGACTTATTCGAGGGACAGACAGACAGACAGACAGACAGACAGACAGACAGACAGACAGACAGACAGACAGACAGACAGACAGACAGACAGACCAAAATTTCCGGTTCAAGTAGCCCAAGAAAGGCTATCGTCTGTAAACGAACTGCTTCTCTCGTCAATCTCTGCAGATAAACTACGGTGGCCGGTTTGAGGAAGGCGCCGAGAGTGCGTCGTCCGTTTTCGGGGAGGACGGCGCAGTGCAGCGAAGCATCGGGCCTCGCGACCGCTGGGAGCTTCCCGTGGAGGTGGCGAGCGCGGGTTCGTGGCTGAGCTGGCGCTTCCAGACGGCTTCCGGGGACCTGGCGTTCGGGCTGGTCATGAAGGAGTCCCCGGAAAAGACGCTCGTGCCACTTCGTCGCTTCGAGGCCTGCTGCTACGTGCCCCACGAAGGCAGCTGGCAATGCGAAGAACCGGGAACGTGTACGTGCCACGCTGATGTGCCCTCAACGCGCAAAAGAAAAAGTGCCTGCTTCGTTGAGCAAATGTGTTGCTTCCTTAAAGGATGGCTACACATCGCTGTAATTGCAGTCGTTGCGGTGCCAAACACCGACGCTGGGCTGTGAAACATTCTCATCCAATCAAATCAAATAAGCTTTATTTTATTTATTTATAATTTCATTTATTATTTTTATTTATAAATATTGCAGGGTTGACAGCCCAAGCAGAAGTGGACAAGGAACGTACAAGATACAAGAATACATGAGTCACAATTGTATAAGCCTGGGATAATACAAAGGTATAAAGATAAAAACAAAACAAAAAACAATGCATTTAACAAGGGCGAGGCATCAGCTCAGCACACTGGCATTTGGGCTAAAATATGCTTCGAGGGATTCAACAGAAGAAAGTGCAGAAGCGGGTAACGAATTCCATTGTTCAATAGTTCGTAGAAAAAATGAAAACTTGAAAATGTTATTCGTAGTGAAAAATGGGGTTAGAGATTTGTCATGGGTGTGACGAGTTCGGGTTGAAAGTGGATTTACATACAAACTACTATAGAATCCCAGCTTTTTATTGGCCAATTGGTGCAGAAATTTTAAGCGAAGAAATTGGCGCCTTAGTTCAAGATTTTGGATGTTATTCGTGTTGATTAGTTGGGATACGGAATCAAGGCAGTTATATTTTGAATAGATGAAACGTACAGCTCTCCTTTGAATTTTCTCGAGATTCTTAATGTTAACTTTGGTGTACCGATCCTAAACTGTGCAAGCATATTCTAATTTAGGTCGTAGGAGGATTGTGTAGGCCAGTTATTTAACATGAGAGGGAGCATCTTTAAGTTTATGCCTCAGTTGACATAACTTACGGAATGCTGAAGCGCAAATGTTCCTGATATGAGTATTCCAGCTTAAGTTGTTAGTGATGGAAACACCGAGATACTTATATTCCGTAACCTCAACTAAGGCATTGTTGGAAATCATGTAGCAAAACTTCAGGGGACGAGTGATATTGGTAATTCTAAGATAAACTTATTTCTCGTAATTAATTCTCATACCCCATTACGTGCACCACGAAAGAATACTGTTAGAGAAGAATTTAGGGCTGTCTTGTCATCTGAACAGTGGATGTTATTACATAGAATACAGTCATCGGCGAACAGACGTATTTGTACAGGTTCAGCAACAACATCAACAATATAATTACAATAGATAGGAAAAAGTAGGGGCCGAAGTACGCTACCCTGTGGAACACCAACTGGGAGGACATCGGAAATGTGGTCATGAAAGTCCGCATACTGCTAACGGTTAGTGAGATAGGGCGAAACCCATGCCACAAGGAAAGGAGGAATCCGTATTACACGTAGCTTATTAATTAGTTTGTCATGGGGAACGCAGTCGAAGGCCTTACTGAAATCAAGAAAAATGACGTCAACCTGGCCGCGTTTATCTAGAGTGGAAGCAAGAGAGTGAATTACTGGAGATAGTGGAGTGATGCAGCCGCATGCAGTCGGTAGACCGTGCACTATAGAACACATTGTTGGGAAACTTCCCCGTTATTTGTTCCAAACATCAAAGGCGGAAAGCAACGCGACAGAAGGAGCACGACGGGGTAAGCACTTGTACCGTCCTGCTTCTGCTGTACACGACTTTGCAATGCTTCCTTTGTTTTTGTTTCTCTCGAAGGAAACTGTAAAATCGCTCATCGCCTTCGTGAGAGCAGATATCAAATCCTCGTAACCTGGGGGGGGGGGGGGGGTTGTGGGGGAGACTTCGCAGCGGGTTCTAATATTGAGGAAAAGTCTCTTGTGTGGAGGCGCATTAGTCACACAAAAATAATTATTAGCAGCTGTTATTTAAAAAGACTTTCACGCAGTCCCCACCTCACATCAAACCAGGAATTTTAGTGAGGAGCTAAGACAAATTACATGTATCTGCCTGCTACTTAGGTTCGATTTCATTCATATGTTCTGAGGGGGCATGTTTTCTCGGTGAATGTTTCATTTTTAACAGCGAGGCTGTTTAGCAAATCGTATTTTTTTGTGTGTGTGTCCGCAGTTAAAAATACCATGAAATTGCCGAGCACACACACGTGAGCGGGGACCTCGCGGTGACCGCCCGGCAGTTAACCAAACCAAAAAAATGCCTAGCGTCCGTTTTTTGCGTGCCGGCCGCGCGACGACCACCCAGCGTCCCCTGCACACGTTTCTCGAGCCGAGCATACCCACTTAGGGAGGTTGGCCATGATTGCGGCGATCGCCCGACTCTTAAAAGAAACAAGGAAATGTCGAGTCCTCACGTGAATTAAGCTTAGGTTTAGCTGAGGACAAGTATAGATGGGAAGCAGGTGTGCGGTTAGGTTGAGGTGAGGTCTATAGTGCTTAAAGGAGCCATGAAGAGAAAACACAAGTTTGGTTCATTCGAAAGATTGCCTCATTAGAATCATACTGACACCACTTTTAACACACACTTCGCTCAAATAAGCTACATAATTAGGAAAAAAGGGAATGACCATGTGACCCACCAGCTGATTTCCCTCAACAGAACCTATGATGTCACTCGAGAATGCCCTGCGATTGGCGGAGGCCGGCAAAAGATAAAGCAACTTAGGCAGGGCTTACCAGTTTGCATAGTGAGCTATATGCCCGTTAAACATACTGCAGATTCCTTTTATGGCACTAAGAACGGTGGAGTAAATGGTTGAAGTTCCGAATAAACACGCACAAGCGTGTACGCCAATGCGTACGAAACTACCGCCAGCCGAACTCGACATCTCGCCGTCGCCACCGTCGTTCAGACGAATTTTCGGGTTCGAGGCTCTTCGGGGCCAACGAACCGTCCCAGCACGCACAGCCGCGACCTTGCTTGGTATCGTAATCCCTTCACAGGAGGTTGGCCGTCATATCGCCAACCAGCAAAGGTAAAAATAGAAACGAGGGGAGTAAGGAACAGCAAGCAGCGACGAGATAGTGACAGCCGTCGCAGTTTAAGAATGGTGTTGGCTTGCTGCTATTATTGTTAGGAGCTCGTTTCCAGTTTACAAGCACTGAAAACTTCAGTTTGTTCGAGTACTTTACAATGAAATTTCCTTGCTACGTTTTGAAATGCCCATGTAGTACGGGCAAATTGTCGAGGGAGTGCGACATCCCCGCCGGTGAGGAGATCTCCTTTCATGTACTGCCCAACGACTAACCTCGGCGAAGCAAGTGGCTACGTTTTGTGAACTTTGCAAACGGAGGAGAAAGAGAGTTAAAGGAAGTACGAGTGTGTTCGCTTCATTTCCGAGGAAGTGATTACGGCAGGGACCCTTACGTTAGCTCACTTCTGGGACATGCTGGCGCTCGTCGCCGACTTAGTCAAATCACCGTCCAAGCGCTCTGACCATTGGGGGGGGGGGGGGGGGAATGGCGTACACACCGCGCATTGACACTCGTATCTTTCTGGTCGAAGCAGAGAGCTCGCGCGAACGGCTTTCCATACACGACACCGGCCAACTGGCATAAGTGATACTGCTACTGAAATTTAACTATTATTAACCGTAATAAAAATACGGCACATACGTACCAGTCTGTATTCGTCCGTCGCGGCGGGGCTGACGAGGCAGCGGTGCCGACGGCTGGGCGTTCTTCTGTTGTGGCTATCGCGGAACGGTCGCTTTCCGGTCCATCCGCGTATCCCACAACTCCTGCCGCTCGTGCACTTAGAACACTTTTCTTTCCTCCATGACTTAGAAGCATTGAGCGTTCAAGTGGTGTGAGGTTGTTAAATGCAAGCCCGAGCTTCTTGGCGAGAGTTTTGTTCTACGGATCACGCGATTCCATGACTAGGGCTGCGGGTGCACTAGGTTTTACTAGTATTTTTAAAATGGCCGCCGTCTCGGTTTCGGCATGAGTTTCGGTTCCTGTTTGATTCCCGCGTGTGGGTGCTATATGGAGTCGACATAATAAGTATCTGTTTCATGGACCGGCTCGTATGACGACATTGTTCACGTCACGAAATGTGCAATTTAGCGGGAGATTTAAAATTTTGGCTTAAATTGCCTTATTTCTCAGTGAATAAAGCATCATTTGTTTCCGGGAAAGCGCTTAGGGTACTATGAAACACCTAATCTTTCGAATAAAACAAACTTTTGTTGTCTCTTCATTGCTCCTTTAACGCATGCATGATGAGCGAGTTCGCCTAACGGAACCTCAAACTCAAAGGTGAGGGTGAGGTTAAGCAACGTGACATCTGAGGTGCGGTCGAAGCTATTAATGTCATTAGACCACCTCTGGCCGTCGCTAAGCCCAAATGTGCCCTCACAGTGCAGGGATTCTTGAATGCCGCCGCGAGTAAGAACCACGATCGACTTTATAGAAAGTACCCATGCCCATGCACGGCGATTACGTGCCCCCTATTCGCTATTGCTTCTTTGGTTTGTTTTACTTTTTTCCGATGCCACTTCACCGCTGCTTGCACTGGTTTTGATCACCGCTTCTGCGGTGTATGCGCGTTTACTCGGCCTTACGTCATTGTCACTTCGTCTTTTACAGCAAAGCTGTCAGCCTCTCATTGGTCGGAAGATTTTGTGTCGTAAACAAAAAAACTAAGGCAGAACCCAGAAATTCTCACCCAGACACCGAGCGCATGCGGCAGGCTAACCAGGCGTTCAGCATAGAACTCAGTACCCGTGTAAAGAAAAACCACAAAACACACATCGAAACGGCATGATGTAAGGCGTGATGTAAGACATAAGGCGCCGGTGAACAATAGGACCCCCCCCCCCGCCCCGAAAAGAAGGTTAGAATGCTGGTGGACGAGAAGCAGAGAGGGGAATGTTGCCTAGGACAGTTACCACCTGTAACAGGAAAAAAAATGTATTTCGTGCCTAATAAGCTTTAGTGCCTGCCCTAAGCAGCAAAGCAAGAGTGTAAAACATGGTTATATTAGCCCTTTTTGGTAAGATGACATGTCATCACCCCGCTTCAAAGGGGAAACCAATAGCAATCATCATCATCATCATCATTATCATCTGGTAAAGATTACGTTCACAGCTGCTCTCGAAAGGGGGGGGGGGCGGATGGCGTCATTCCAAGGCCAGGCATGCGTCAGGCGTGGCACGAACCAGCAATTCTTGCCCATGACGTGCATGCGTCAGGACCCAGAATTTGCCGCCAGAGAAGCCGAGTGCAAGCGACAAGCGCGCCGAAAGGGCAAGGAACATTTCATACCTTCCCCCCATCGGCATGTGTAGTGGTTTACAACAGCTGCGCTGGACATCCACTTTCGCAGGGCGGGATGGCGTCCATTTTTTTTTCCCGGTCCGTTGTGCTTAATCTTTGCATAGTCACCTCTGGGAAAGTGCACTTCTCCTGTGGGCTTCACGGTGTGCCTCAATAATTTTTTAACGCGTAATCTTTGCTTGGCTAGGTTGATGGCGTCCACCGAACACTAAGTCACACGGATATATTTCTCAAAAATCGTCCACAGCTGATAAAGCTTTGCTATCGAGTGCTGTGGCGTTCCATGCGTTTTATAAAGTAATATATACCGCAAGAATAAAATACAGAGAAATATCCAGTGCGTTGTATTCATGGATAAAAAAAGCTATCAATAAAGAAGATTTGCGCACACTGTTTCATATTTCGCACAAAAAAAAGACACGGAGCAACACTCATGGCGCAGTCGATTCCCATTGGCTTACGATGCATTTCACAGCGCGAGTAGAGCAAGAAAAACAGAAAAAAAAAACAACCGTGCTTCAGAACTTCCGCCCGCAGTCTTGCTTCTGTGGCAGCACTGCCACAGCAGCATGGACAGTAATTCTCAAAAAACATGCTGTACTGAGTGACTCTCATGTCGAGTTTGTAGGTTGTAGTCGACTTTTTTTCTTTATTGCAAATTTCAGTACAAAACAAGCACCATCAAACAAAACACTGCAACGATAAAACTGCTAGTCATCACCTTGCCAGCAGAAAAATTATTAAAATCGTTTGAGGTTGGTCAGTGTTTCCATCACAGGCAAACACTCTGGATGCTCAGGCTGAGCCCTCCACACTTCAACAATAATACGCATTGAACCACCAAAATATTGTCTTGACCATTTAGCGTCAACATCCCTATGGCGTATGGCCATGCGGGATTTCCAAATTGCATGTAGGTCCAGGACCATCACGAGGTCGTAAGGTACTTCGTCACTCTCAGTCGGTAAAAACCTAGTGCCGTGACCGTCCAGGGAGAAATCTTTTTTGAGGGTCCGCTGAAGCACGTCCCAAAAGAAGACCCCGTCCCAGTAGTCAAAAAACACGTGTTCTACAGTCTCAGGTTTTCTGCACGGGTAGCAGTCAACCCCACCCGGCAAAAACATTCCCTTTTCCTTCTGCCACGTTTTCGCATCAAGGACGCCCGAGTGAAGTTTAAAGAAAAAAGACTTAACCCATGCATGGGCCAATCGCCATACGTTTCACACGCTTAAGCACGTCCTGTCCTGGCCCTACACGGTACAGCGATCTATACAAAGGAACGGGAAGTACGGAATCAACGAGGTCATTATACAATCTTTTACGCATCACACTAGATAAAGACTCTAGAGTGAAGCGTGTACGCAAAAACATGGTGGCTTGTACTACCTCACGGAAGTCCCCTTTCGTTGCGCCAAAAGAAAAAAAAAAGCTGACGTTACAACAAAATCAGGAAGCACTCTGGCAAACTTCACCTGACACACAGTGTACAAAAATGGGTCTTTCACATCCTGAAGAAACAAAAAACGATTTACCACTTGACGCAAAAACAGACGCGATAATGACAGACCACCAAGACGCAAGCGGCGAAACAGGTTCGTGCGGCTGGTTCTCTCCCATGACGACTCCCAAATCAACACAGCAAATACTCGGTGCAAGGCCTGTACATGTTCCCGCGAACAATGCAACGCCTGTAGAATGTACCACACTTTGTAAATTAAAAAAACATTACACACTGAGGCCCTCGCAAATATTTAAATTCCGCTACCCTTCCATTTCTCGACCCTTTCACACAGTTCGACTGTTTGACTGCGCCAATAAGGGTCGCTGTCTACATAGTTCTCGAGGGGCACTCCCAAGTACTTCCAAGCACTCCCGAGGGGCCCTCCCAAGGGGCACTCCCGAGGGGCACTCGCAAGTACCAGCTGATACACTCGAAAACACTAGGCGTACTCTCCCAGTGGCCATGCCAGAAGCCTAGACATTTCTGCCAATCGACATCGGCAGAGCGCTCGGCAACAAACCTAGCCTAAAGAAACGCTATTGCGAAAAATTTTGCAGAAGGACCCTGGGCGACTTTTTTGCATCGTCCTTTCAGTGAACATATCGTTCACGATGATATTCGCTGCTTGCAGCTGAGCAAAACCAACAGCCGCGTAGTCACGATAATTTCTTTCTATCAGGCTCCCATCGATTCCGTATGGTGGCGGTGATTAAAAAAGTTATCCCGAAGATAACTTTGGTACGCACTGCGTGCATTGATCTGGGATGGCTGTCATGCCAAACTCTGCCATTTGTTGCGCTTGTGGCCTGGACGTCCAACGAGACGAAAGATCGAACGAGACGAAAGGTTCAATTCGTCACGTGATCAGCGAGCCTGAATGTCCAACGAGGCGAAAGATCCACCGAGTCTGACGGTCCAATCGAGCCTAAATGTCCAACGAGATGAAAAGTCTACTGAGACGAAGGGTCCAACAATACTAAGACCCCACTCTTTCATTAAAGACAGGCATTTTTTATGAAGATTAAGCCGATAGCGATAGGTTCAAGTGTGTTGTGCCAAACGTTACACTACGTTAATAAAATGAGCGTTGTGGCAGCGCAAGTATATATCGGTGCAGGCCTCACGTTTGCGTCAATATAAAGCGTTGCATATGAACGCGACGTCCCATATGGCTTTCATCAACCTCCTCAAAATAGTTTCACCACAAAAGAAAAAGAAAGTGTGATTTTGAGTATGGAAATCTATAAGACTGATCTGTTTGTTCGCGGCACAGAGTACCATCGTATGATTAATGGCGTGTGAGACTGGCCCTGAAATCACGAAATTTCGCCAATTACTCTTAAGCTAGAAAAACGAACTTCTCCTCAATTGTTTTTTTTAACAATGTATGGGCTATCTTCTCGGTTAGCTGGAGCACTCCTTAATGGTTGACTAGAATTAACGTGCACACGAAATAATCGGAACCCCCTTTTAGAATAAATAATTGCATTCAAGCAGCATCGGCGGCTGGCAGTCTCTCTCTTGTTCGCTCCTTCGTTACAAGTATAGTTGTCCATCCCTCAATAGTTGTATGTTACTCCATCCGAGAGCGATCCTAGAGCGATATCCAACAGCGGTATCCATTATCCCGATAACCATTATGAAAATATTAAACGTGTTAAAAAAGGGATTTTGGAACAAAAAAATTGGCCGCGTGTCTGCTTCTTTCGTTGCAAATGTCGTCAAGAGACGATAGTCTTTGTCTGCGACGATGACAACAGGGTGACAGCGAAAAGTCATGAGCAGCTGAACGACCTCGACCCCAAGCTTCATGCCCTTGCAAAGGACGTCGTTTAGGCATGGCTGGTCGGCTGTATGCGAAGAAGCGCCGAACACTACTCGGAGCTTTGTTGTCACTGCGTCCTTTCGGATGACGGCATGGTGGGGCATGTAATACAAATTGTCGCCTGCGCGCTGCTGTTTCGCAACTCGTTCCGCATGGTTATCTTCAAAATAGGCTCGAATTGCCCTGTCATACTGCTCGAGCAACTCAGGTTATTCCCGGAATCGGTTCAGTTGCGTCCCGCAGACTGTGCTCCGCGAGCTGACGATTGTCGCTGCCAGGAGGTAAACCAGGTGCCTGGATCATAAGTGGCACTTGGTACCGGCCTTCGATACGGGTGATGTTTCGCTCGAATGTTTTTATCGGGCTATCCTGTAGCGACTTTTCCGTGACTCGTGTCATCAATGCCAATGGCATCCAGCCGCAACATGGCGGACGCGTCAAAGTCCAAATGTCCGAGTGAGGTGCATGACAGGAACGTGGCACTGGTAAAAGTGCATGCGGGAGAAGCAAGCCTTTCTTGAACGGTCCAGCCTAGAACTGTTTCTACTGCTGGGAAGTCTCCGTTGATTCTGTCCACCCTGCCCGTGAACCACCTTCCAGTACGCGTCTGAACCAACCAGTACACTGATTTCATTTGCCTTCCATGTACTCGGATGGAAGGCGTTGGCTATGTCGTACCACTTTTCTTAAGGGTTTTTACGGTCGCGGTGTCGAGTTCCGGACTCGTAAGGGAGCAAATCTTCGGAACTTCTAAAGCTTCCAACACGATCGGCTTTCCACGAGCTTGTCCGCGTAGCGTCACCTGTACTCGCCGGCACCGTAGAACCTTGGGTGACTTCACACTGACGAACGTTACTAAGGACAGGTCTGCCGTGCCGACAACCGTGCATTTCAGGGCCCTAGCCGCGTCCTGGCGAATGAAGGTGCATTGGCTGCCAGTGTTAACAGCACTCGCACAACAAGGCGTCGCCGTACACACTCTGCCAAGGCTCGGGCAGTCTGGAGCAACACTGATGCTGCCCCGGAGTGTCCGCTCGAAGCCGCCATGAGGGCAGGTGCGCTTTGTCCAGCTTGTACCTGGCGTGTTGATCTGGGCGTGCTGCTGCCAGTCGGATTGAACAAGTCACACAGGACGGTTAGGTGACGCCGATTGCAACTACTGCAGGTCAGGTTGCGGGACGCTCTGCACTGACGCGCCACATGGTTGTGTCGGCCGCACCGAAAACAGCAATGAGCTTTGCGCAATTGCGTCCTCTTCTCGTTCGCCGAAATGTCGACTAGGCAATCTGCCACCTTGTGACCATGGCTGTCACACAAGGGACACGCCGGTATTATTACGGACTCAGACTTCGCGGTCAAGGCCGACGCTGAGGGGACGGGTGCCTCCCGTTGTCCTGGAGAGATCAAGTCGGCAATTTGGACAGATCGACGAGCTGCGTTGGAGGGAGGCTGTCCTTGTCTTCCTTCCTCGCGAACTTTGATTTGAAATCGTACGAATTCCATTAGCTCTTTCACCTGGCCAGCTCCTTGTTGCCGCGTCGAGGATTCGTCCGTTAGCCCTTTGTCAGTCTCCTTTACCCTCTGCCGGTACATTAGAGTCAGGTCAACCGGCAGGCATCGGAGGAGCACACGGTTCAGGATTACGGCGTACTTCTCTCGCGGAACTCCCAGGGCTCCCAGGGCGCTCACACGGAATTGTACATCATCGTACATTTCGCGGACCCTCTCGATATTCATTGAGGGCTTCGATGCCATGAGTTTGTCAATGTGCTTGTTGATGAGCAAGTCTCGTCGGCCGAATCGCTGAACTAAGGTCTTCACCGCGAGGTCGTATTCGCGCCAGCAAGACGGATTCCCTCAATGGCTCGTTCGGCGTCGCCGATCAAGAATGTCAATAAGTACTTAAACTTCTATATCTTCGGCAGCTCCTGTATTTTCATGGATCGTCACGTTAAAATTATCCCGAAACGCTTGCCAGTCATGCAGATTTCCCGAAAACGCTGGGATCTGGAGCTTGGGAAGCATAACCGTCCGATGACGTTCGCATGATGCCCGGGTTTCGGCACCAAAGATATGTAGACAAGGTACGAGTGGCCTAGACCCCTCCTGATGGTTGGTTGGTTGGATCCTTATGTCATGGCGCGTACCCACGCGGGAGATTGGCCAAGAAGCTGCCTGTAATGATTAGGCTGTGACCCGCTTTATTTTAGAGAGAGAAAAAAAAGTGAAGTACGAAAAATATTGTTTACGCCAATATTACACGCCAGGGGTTGCAACCATGCCAGCCTAATCACCGGAGTTAGAGAAAGAAGAGAACGAGTTGCACTCCGGCTTGGCCCCATCATTCACGACCGCTTACCATCTACGCTCGTCCTACACCATCCAACCTGTCACTGTAAATAAATCCATCTCGTAACAGTTTGGTGGAGGTGCGGTACGCCACGCCGGACCTCCAGGATTTCCGCCGTAGCCGACGTGTCGGCGGGTCTACCCACCACTGTCCTCTACGATGCCTCAAGGTGGGACACAGTGCCGGCCAACACCCACGCCTGGCTGGCATCCTCCCCCGCGAGAGCCCCGAATGTTCACTGGGAACGCCGATGAAGACGTTGAGGAATGGCTGAGGCATTATCGACGGGTGAGCCGATACAACCGCTGGGATGCCGCTGCACAACTCGCGAACGTCGTGTTCTCGCTAGATGAGACTGCCCTGACCTGGTTTGATAACAATGAAAGCAAGTTCACAACCTGGGACCGTTTCGTCGAAGAAATTTCATCCCGCTTTGGCGACTCCGTCACAAAGAAGAAGCTGGCTGAACAGACGTTGCTCCATCGCGCCCAAGTCCCAGGCGAGACGTGCACCACCTACATCGAAGAGGTCTTGAAGCTCTGCAGACTCGTCGACCCGCAAATGTCTGAAGATGATAAAGTGGGTCACTTATTAAAAGGGATCGCTGAAGACGTCTACAACTTTTTAATAGGACGTGAAAAGTTGGAATCGGCGTCAGACGTTGTCCAGCATATTCGCACCTTCGAGGCGTTGAAGAAGCGTCGCATTACACCTAAGTTCGGCCGTTTGGCTAATGTTACGACTGTGGCAAGCGTTGACCTGCAACCGCCTGCCGACTTTGCTGAAATGATACGACGCATTGTCCGCGAGGAACTGCTACGACAAGAAGAGTCCCGGCACTATACCGACAGCGTACGCATCCGGGACAGCTACGTGCTACAGGACGTCCAGGCCAACACACTTTCTCCGTCGAGTGTTCCATTCCGCGATGCGAGCTTTATGACTCGCACTCACAGTCCGCAGCGCTCTGATGTCCACCAGTCAGCACGCAACAGTCGCGACGTTGAATGGTTGTCTCAGCGTTCCCAACGTACAACGTATGACCAGCGTCCTCGGCGTCCAACGTTTGAACCTCGTTCTGACGACGTGTACGAGGAATACTTCCCTGACCGCCGTGAGCGTGGCCCTACCTGCTACAATTGTGGTATGGACGGACACATTTCCCGCTTCTGCCGCCGTCGCCGTCGAGCACCACGGTACGAGCAACCGCCCATGTGGAACCGCCCCAACACTCGGAATGGCCGCTACGACACCTCCCTGCCACAATATCTGCGCCCTATGGAACAGCCACCGCCTCGTCGTGATTCGCCTGCATCTGACCGGAGTATAACACCTCCCAGCACACGACAGCGGCGTTCACCCTCACCTTTCCGGCGTCGGTCGCCACCGCCAGAAAACTAGCCGGCGCGGCCAATGGAGGTGAGGCCGCAGCACAATCATCCCGTAGTATGCCTCTTACCGGACAGTCTCAATTGGAACTACCTTCGCCTGTATCTATGCTAAAGAACACAGTTGAAGTATTGGTAGATGACACCAGAACAATGGCTTTGATTGATACCGGAGCAACAGTTTCTGTCATGAGTTTAGCTTTCAAAGCCCGCCTTGGCCGTAAAGTTATGTTTACATGGGACCGAATGGTGACTTTTCGGGGTGTTGGTGGTGAGTGCCTGTGCCCTCTTGGGGTTTGCTCAGTGAATGTTTCGTTTGGTGGCCACACGTTCAGAGCGGAATTTGCGGTGCTTCCGCGATCTACGCACGATGTTATTTTGGGTCTGGATTTCTTAAAGCAGTGCGGTGCCACCGTTGACTGTCGCAATGGAGAAATTTACGTGGATGGGACCGTGCTACCTGCCCTTGTGGAAGGCTCTTTTTCCGATAACCGTGCCTTCTGCGTATTGGCTGACACAATCATACCAGCGAGGTCAGCGGCATTTGTTTCTGTTCTTTGCCCCGGAGTTGATGTAGACGGCTTTGAAGCATTGGTCGAACCAGTTCCTCTGAATTGTGCCAAAAAAGACATTCTGGTGCCACGGTCAGTTGTTTCAGTTGTTCAAGGATACACCGCATTGTGGACAGTTAACTACTCTTCTGAGCCCGCCGTGCTTCCCCGTGGCCTGAAGCTTGCCAAATTCTCCGAATTTGCGTGTTCTTCAGTGGCGGTTTTGACAGAAACCTTGGATTCCCCTTCTCACAACTTCTTTCTCCAACTCCGGTGATTAGGCTGGCATGGTTGCAACCCCTGGCGTGTAATATTGGCGTAACAATATTAAGAGAAGCTAAGGAAATCCTTAGATAGAACAGGATTGTCAGGAACAAAAAAAATTGCGAATGAAGACATAGCTGTCCAGCAGCGCATCCGGCCTGTCGCCGCAACAAAGGAGTGAAAGGCGATCACAACATCTCTGTGGCAATATCCTACGACTAAAACACTCAGGGAAAGAATAACTGTTAAAGATGAAGGGAGATTCAGCCGAATCCTTTAATCCTATGAACTCATGATGATGATTGTGGGGCACGAGAGAAGCAGAGCTACTTCTTTTACAACAGTCTTTGTAGACATTTACCAAGGAAATGCCCCATTTGGCTTTCTCGCTCACCTCTCATGCTGTTCCTGTACCGTCGCGCTCATCCCAAGGTAAACACAACAAGGGTTTGCTCAAGGCGATTTGAATTTACCGCGTTCCGCCGCTGCTTCAGGCTGGCTACCTCGATGCCAGCGCTCCAGTACGGCGGTCACGCGCGTGAATCGAGGCGGCTGACTTCAAGGTTTGTAGACCCGCGTGGCCGTTCTCCACGTGAGTTCCAAGCAGAATGTGGAACCTAGCTAGTGGAACTACCAATTTAGCCCTGGCCTATCCCCCTTGTAGGTGGATGCGAAAATCTTTGAAGACATCATCATCATCATCTTTCGTTCCTGTTGTCGCGTGATTTTTCATATGTCCGCCAGAAAGTTGCGCGGGCTACCGCAGGCGGTGGATTTCTGCAGTAGATGCGGAATATTTGCTATCGAAAAACCAAGCATCCATGAATTTTTTTTAATAAAGGAACCCGTTAAATATCCCTTGGGTGCTAATTTCCCGTCTAATATTTGCGTAATGTCTTGGTCTTGATCAACAAAGTTGACAAGTATGAACATATAAACCGGTCTTAGACGTTTACCTTTGGCTTTGAGTATATAAGACTTTTGCGCAATACCTACTTTGCTTTGGCGGGGAGACTGAATCGAGTCACAGACAGACAGACAGACAGACAGAAAATTTCTGGGTTTAAGTAGCCCAAGAAAGACTATCGTCTTTAATATACAGCCACTATTTTGCGGAGAGCCATGCGTGGTGGAGGGCTGCGGATTAATTGATGACGCCTAATGATTTATAACGTGCGCTCAAATGTTGGCACACTGATGCTTTTGCGCCTCCTACGTTACCCGGCGTATTCACCAACCGCAAGTTTGTGCTCAGTGGCGCAGTCAGTACCTTGAAGACTGAGCTTCCGGTGCGTTGCAGTAAATTAAACATAAGGGGCAGATGAGCTACGTAAATTAAACATATTGTGGGGATGTTCGCAATTGAGCACTGTGGTGCTCTTGAACCGAAAAGGCTGGGTATTTTTCTATTAGGTCGCCGCTGCCGTCGTGTGGCGTAAAATTTCAAGGTCTTTTTCAATTGTTGGTATTGTTTTTCGGTTAACCAAACGCCTTTCAGGGATGGTATGGAGTTTAGTGGGTGACTAAAGGCTGGCTTCATCGAATTATACTGTTTCATTTGGCCTTCTGAACCCTTCAAAAAAAGATACAGGTAAAGACCTGAACGAAGAAAAATGAAAAAGAATTGTGAAGAAGTGGCAGCAGGTGTCCCACTGAAATTCCGAGTATGCATGCGCACAGGTTGCTATTTCCTCTTGGTGTTTCGACTTCGCACACAATTTCTACTGGTTTCTTTGTTACGCTGGTCGACTGAACACAAGCTAAAAGTATCTGCCTTTCGAAAATTCTGCTTTCCGATGCGTACGTGCTAAATTTGGCGAGTAAGCGTTAAGGACGATTTTTTCTATGTTCTAAAGCTCATACCTCTCGATTACGCCGAAGTGTAAATAGATCGAATTACTGCAAAAAAGTATTTCCAGGCATTAGTACGACACGTGCACATTATGCACAATCAAAAGCACCAAATATAGTTTTACCGAAGGCTTGAAGAAGCTCTGAGCCTATATGGTCAAAATATTTGCCTTTTCAGCTTCCTGCGTGGTAAGAAGTAAAAAGTTGGAACAAATTCGAGACTAAATGGAAAATATCTGTTATAGCTGTCCATTTTCTTTCCTTTTTCTGGCGTGTATTTTACGGGTAACGCTGGTAATCACATTTTTCACTTAAATGTATTAGGTTAAGCTATAGTGCAAAACTTTTTGGAAAGATAAACGCAGATTGTTGGTGTACACCATAAACCATTTTTAGGCCCAAGGGAGCCTTAGAAAGTATATCTTATGTCTTTTATATGTTTTGTTTAAATATTGTTTTACAAGT
The DNA here is from genome assembly GCA_013339765.2 of Haemaphysalis longicornis. Lineage (NCBI taxonomy): Eukaryota > Metazoa > Arthropoda > Arachnida > Ixodida > Ixodidae > Haemaphysalis > Haemaphysalis longicornis. Next base: position 136,331,011 of record CM023449.1, on the reverse strand, counting down.
TGCTCTCATGCGAACACTCTATTTTACGTTGACTCAATAAAAAGTGGTTGGTAGTGAAATAGGGTAGGCCTTAACACGTGCAATGAACCAAAATTAATGAGCCCCATTACTGAGATACCATGAGTGCGCTTTGGTGAGAAAGGGAGCCATATCAAAGCTCTTGGCGCGATTTTACTTGTTGAGTTTTTTTGCACACCACATAATGTAAAAAGAAATTGTGCCAAGTTTTACTAGAAATCAGCATCACGCAGAAGTTATGAATGTTTACATTTAAATCAATCGCCAGAAATATTAATTCTGAGAAAGTCAACAAGAAAGAATTCAAAGAAGCGCAGCCCATGCACATGATAAGCGTAAATTGCAGCTAGCTCTGTCTTCAGTCTTGCTCTTGTCTGATTTATATCATGCTTTATTGGACTCGCTGAATAATGACGCCTCTAGGTCAGTCTCGCAGTTCGACTTCCTTGTATTGCTTCCTGGCAAACTTTCATTTGTTTGCCTATTGTTATATACTTACCATAGTGTGGCTGCCAATTAGAACAGCTAGTAGACAAAGTAAGCCATCCAGAAAGCAATGAGCTGCTTTTCTGACGCGCCCTCAAAGCCACCGGAGCTCTAACAACACATCCAAAATATTGCGCTTCCGCATGGTCAGAATTCGGCTTGCTCTTGTGACAGCGTGAAGCACAATAACATCGTTTGTAGAAGTGGACGCAAAATTTAAACGAAATATCCAGAAGGGAAGATGTTCAAGTTGAATGTTTTATCTCAATAACTGATTACTTATGTGATATCCTGGATGACAAATGACACATCAAACTGGCGCCTTGATGAGACCGAACTGAGAATATAGAACCCTCATCCGCATCGACCGCTTCTTACGGGCTGCCAGCAGTTGACGGACAGTCGCGCGCGTACGCGGTGAGTGTCAGGTGACTGTCGTCACACCCTCCTTTTTTGAATGGAAGAGCACGTGACGGTTTGCTTGTTTTCTTAGCGCTCACGTAGCTGCCATGCGGATGAAGCTCGAGAACATTAATTTTTTTCGCTGATATTTTTGCACACCAAACAAAAACTGAAAAACCCGTGCAGTTTACCCGAATGATAAAACAGGTCCTAATGAAAAAACTGACGTCCTCTTTAGGCACTCTCTGGAACGTACACGCGACCAATCTTGTTTTCGTCAATTGCATTGCAAGCATACTCAAATTTTACGACGGAAATCAGAGGCACCAGACGTACATTTTACTTAAAAGTATGGCGTAAAAGTTTTTGCATGTGAAAATGCAGAAGGTCCCCCAACCATATTGCGGTAGAGTGCATTCAAGGTAACTTTAGAGTGCTCCGGACATTAATTTAATAGTAAGAGCCTGAATGTCTAACGAGACGAAAGAACCACCGAGACGCAAATCCAATCGCGCCTGAATGCCCAACGAGACGAAAGGTCCAATCGAGCCTGAGTGTCCAAGGAGACAAAAGATCCACCGAGACAGAAGGTGCAATCGAGCCTCAATGTCCAACGAGACGAAATATGCACTGCTGGACCTTTCGTCTCGTTGGATCTTTCGTCTCGTTGGACCTTTAGACGCTGGATTCATTTGTTGGGCTTGTAATGTGCACTCCGAGGGAGCTCCTACAAGCGTGGGTCCAGTTACGGTGAAAACGCCGCAGGCGTAAAGAGATTGCAGTCAATTAGTGCTCTCTTCGGTGGTAAAATGTTTCCCCGCAAGAATGATGGCGCTTTTAGCTGCTTTACACCCATTCAAGGTATCTATATGAACATATGCACGTGCATAGACGAGCTTCACGTAAAAAGAAAGTGTCTCGACGTGCAGCCAAAGTCGATAAACTTTCCGAATGTTTGTATAGACTGAAATGAAAATAAAGAATGCAGGTCGAACAGGCAGATATTGGAGCAGTGTGGTTTCCTCTTGTGCCTGGAGTTTTTTATCGCTATGAGGGTCTACCCTGAACCGTACATTCTTGGTGCTGGCCAGTATTATAGGCACTTATCGGTATAATCGTTATTGATTCGAACGACCGCTTCATCTGATGCGAGCACTCGCCGGCTGCACTGCAATTGAAGCGAAGCTGCCAAGGTTGGGCATCAAGCTTCGCACCACCTTGCGGAGCGCGCGGTCCCTAGAGAGAAAATCAATGGCACGCTGGCTCTCATTGTCGCCGGCGTCGCCGGCTACTAAGGGCAGGTCGCTGTCTTTATATAAAGGCTGTAGGGATTAGAATCAGCTTAGGTAACGTTTTAATTCTTCGATCCAGAGTTTCTTGGTACATAAAGGTTAACGTAACGAAACAATTGTGGCCTCTTTCCTGCATCGGTTACATGAAGTCTGCCCGATGGCACCATAACTGCGATTGCTTCTGAATATTCCAACGAAATGGCGTATCCAACAATCGTCTCGTAGCGTTGTTCCTCTTGAGGAAGGGCTGGGATACGCTGCTTAAAGAAAACAGTAGTCAAATTCACTTCACGCAAGTACACTAGCGCCTTAGAAGCAGAGCTTTTAAGGTTTTAGTTCCACTGCCAGAGCGTTACAAAACAATGCCCAGAAAAGGAGACCGAGCCACACGTGAGCGGTGCGCCTCGTGAGGAGCGCCTGGCGTCGGCCAGCTCTACCTTTGAGGACAGTCTGCCCAGCGTTCCGCGGCGTGATCTCTAGCGCACTCTTTGACTCTACTGTTCACGCGGTTCGCACATCAAGTGGGAAGCACAGAAAAGCTCGAGCTACTGACGCGCAGTTCGCAAACGCAGTGGCCACCGGTTATACCCCGTGCTAACAAGGTACAGTTCGGGAGAGATGTGGAAGGCTGTGGACAAAACACAGTCCGTGCCTGCCATTCATGGGACGTTTCGGCGGCAAATTCTGAAATCCCTTTGAGGTGCAACAGCCGGGACTCCGACGAAGGGAGAGGGGCCGCAGTTCTGCTGTTCCTCCAGCCTATCAACACTAGTGCGAGCCCCCCAGTTTTTTTTAAATCTCCCATTGGAGGCAAAGGGCAGCGTCCGGCATTGGCGGCCGCAGGCCGGCCGGGGCATTAAAAAATCTCTGCTAAATCCACAAGTGATTGACTACCACGGATCAAGAATGTGGTAACTGCGAACCGTTCCATAGCGTGCCCGGCACAATATTTCTGCCAGGACGTACAATGGCCCAGTGAGCGGCAAAGCCGGTGTCGGGCGTAGAAAGCCGGCTCCTGAACGGACACGACCACGAAACGTTCCATTGCACATGCGTGGCATTAATGAAGCACAAGAAGAGGACCCCGGCCCCACGCAACTCCTGGCATGCGCAGAGCCACGTAGAAGGAGGAAAGGGCATCAAGCACGGGTTGCGCCGGCCTCATTCATTGGGGTTTCATGCACCAGTAAGCCAGGGCGTCCTGCATGGTGGTGGAATTCCCAGCAATTTCGTCCAACTGATTCCGGTCTTCATCTGGCATGCTGGAATCTTTGAAAGATAATCCGCAAAACTCGATCCGCTCAGCTTAATTATTATACAGTTCATATATTGAAAGCCGGAGTAAATGTCAGCCTGGTCGCATTGTCTTCCATGCGCTGTCTTAGTAAGAATACAGCTGTTGAAGAACTTGTCTTAATTTGTAAGTTCTTTTCTTTTCTAATTTTGTCTCGTATTTTTTTAGGATCTATTGTAGCAGGCCCATGTCACTAGCGAACATTAGAAGGACACTGAAGCGAATTCGTCAAACTTCTGTCCTGTGTCTGCATTTCATACACGACCCGTAGTAGGCGTACTTTTCACTATTCGTCCCGAGCCTAAAGCAGTATATACCGCATTTAGGGACAAAGAAAACATACATGCGCCGTCCACTGTGGCCGCAACTACTAATGCAGTGACGCGCAATATTCTTGCGATGTGATTGGACCACGTCCAAGCTTTCTAAGGTCGCGCATATGTACTTGCGGTCAGGTAAATATTTTTAGATGCGGAGCACCTTATAGTGTGGGCATGTCGCGCGTCGGCGTCCGCACTCACAGTGCGAACGCGCAATTCTCCTCCTTTCCTATCTCCCACTGCTGCGCGATACTCCCGCCACTTCTTCTCTCGTACCAGCTGCGTGCACTTCTCTTTCGCTTCTCCCGCGTTCTCGCTTCTGCTTACGCGGCGCATGCTCGGCGCTTGCGCATCTCTCCTCCTCTCGTCTCCTCTCCTTCAACCTTGAATGTATATCGGGTAGCGCGCTTCGCGCGGTTAGCTCAGCGCTTCCTGCGGGTGACTCCACTTCACTCCGTTCTTCCGATGAAGTGTGATGGAAGCAACAGTCCTGTCAGTTAATGGGTTGGCGCAAGCAAGCGTCAGCACCACCCCACAAACAACACAACGGAAACACAACGGAACCCCGAGATGCTCCGCATCTACTCAGCGTTCCCTTCGGGAAGATGGGGCTAATTTTTTTTCTTTGAGAAGGACATATTTGCAACAATCATTTGTGTAGGAATGTAGTGTTCTTTATTTTATTTTCAGACAGACGTTCACATCAGTTTCGGTTTCGGCTACCTGCTACAACATGCTTGGCGTCTGTCGTTATTCGTGGTCGCACACTCTCGACAACTCAGGAATAGGCATACAGCACTTCTGCCATATTGTGAGCTGCAGATAGGGTCGGATAAGTCTGAGGACGAATCGAGTCGTATCGTTGACGTGCCGAGGCGTGCGCACTGGCTGGACGTCTTCTGTGTCATCGGAGACGCTCAATTGAGAGGCGTTTCGCCCGCACCTTCAGAGCTCACCTGGCTCGTCTTTGTGTCGTAAGAGTCGCGTTCACACCAGGCCAGTTTCGCGCCAGTAAACTAGAAGGAATCTCCCACGAGGAAACTAGGAAGATTATTTGATTTATCCAGCGACTAACTCCTTTTACACTAGCGGAATATTAGTTTGCTGCTGTCTTCCATGGTAAATTCGACGGTATCTTAGCTTATGAGACACTTCATTGTGGTGTTTATTTTCTCTTCGCAGATGTTCTTCAGTTTGACAACACGTACAGCTGGCTGAGCGGGAAGACCTTGGCTTACGTCGTGAACGTTCACACATCTGAAGATAAGCCCTGATGAAGAACTGCTATGCGCCCTATTTGCAGTACGGTTTGGAGTAAACAGAGGTGACATGAACTTAAACACAAAAGTGCCTGACTCTTTTCCTTCTTACAATAACCATTTTGTTTTCGTGCAAATAGGTTATGGACACTGAGACGCTAATAATGCGAATTCTTTGGAAACTGGAGAAAGGAAACTGGCGCTGGCGACCAAAGTACATTGTACCAACAAATTCAATTATTTGTGGACTTTTGTCTTTTTGTGTAATGTTAAGACAGAAAAACTCTAAGATTTGTACGACATTGCCGCTGGCACAACTTGTCCAGCGCAAAGTCAGGGACTGAAGCCTGAAAATGGTAAGCAATGAAATCCCGGCAAATTGTGTGCACAGGCAGTGGTGGTGCTTGCATTATTTTTCTTATATTAACGAGAGCTTCTCGCACGATTTAAGTTTACCATTTCATGTTTGGTGCTCACTATATATTTCTGGTGCGGAGTGCCTCAATGTTTTATCGTAATAAACCTTTAATTCTGTCAAATAAAAATTTTCGGGGACTACCGCTGTTAACAATATATTCTTTGAGATAAAGTATGCCCATTTTTTTTTTACAGGGAATCGAATCACAGCTAAAATAAGGGGGCAAATTCCCAACTTGCTGGTTGGGATTTCATCATTCGTGCAGAGCAAAAGAGAGCAAGAATGGTACAAAGGAAAAGCTCTCGTACAGTTTGGCACTTTACATGAAACCAGTGCCTTTATGGATTCGCAAATGCAACGCACAGAAGATCACAAGGTCATCGTTTACGGACAGCCTATTTTTAACATTTATTCAGAACCGAGAGAAGCATGCATGCGTCAACAGCCCTCGTTCTTCATCTAAATGTAAAATGCTGTGAAAATAAGAAAATGAGCGGTGTATCTATGGCTGCTTCAGATTAATCTCAATCGACACTTATTTACGGGAAATTGTTACTTAAGAAGTGTAAACAGAAGTTATTTTTAGGACTTCTATTACTTTATCGAAAGCTTCGACGTAAAGGTGCCTCATGCAACCAACCTTTCACTGAAGCCGCCAAGCAATCGTGTCTTCACTGCGAGCCGGCGACAAGTGCTGTGCACAAATGTGACAGCAAAACTTGGCTGTTGTGGCAGGCCAGACGAAGGACTTTAGTGAGTTGTACACTGTCATTTTATGGGTTGTTCTGTTTATCTCAACCCGGTTCTCTGTGAACGCATGGGGTTTTTCGTAGACCATCAGTGAACGGAGGACCGGTTTGGCACTGCAAAAGTAGTGACCGTCTCTACGGCGACATTTGTGGCAAACCTCTGTTGTCAAATTACCGGTAATTGCTCATTTTATTAAAATCTCATCTAACGCTACCTAATCTGTTAGTGGCGAGGTCCAGCAGTTGAGCTGGACGCCGTGTCGGAAAAGCTTTTTCGCAGTCTCGTAACCAAACGGAGGACGGTATAGAAAACAAGCTTAATTCTCCCCACAATGCTTCCTACGTATTCAGGAGATTCGTCGTGAATGAACGGGAGCTGCGTGCAAGTAACAACAATTTAAATCAATTAATCAACTATCAGGTTAAGTCTACCAGTAACATTAATCAAAATAGGCTGTTGCTCGAAATCCAAGCACATGTCTGTGTTCGATCATTCCTGAAAGTTGGCGTCCACTTTCTTTGCCGCGCTGCAGTGCGACCTTTTGTGTTCAGCAGGTACTGGTCGACAATTTCCGCATCATCTTGCATGTCTTGAGGCGTGCTAAAAGGGCGCTGTCTTTCCGTTATGCATTGCCTGAGCTGGCACGTCGAGTTTAGATGCGAACGCATCTCATTCACTCGCCTTGTCCCTGCATCCATCCGGCGTTGTCGGCCGTCCACCCCTTCCCCATTGTCCTCGCCGCGCCAGCTGTGCTCTCCGCCGCTGCCCCCTCTACTCTCCGATAGCGAACACTCTTTCGCGAGGGGCATTGGATTGGATTGGCATGGATTGGCTTGGCTTGGATTTGGATTGGATTAAGGTGGATAGTGTTGGATTGTGTTGCGTCATAGCCGCAGCAGACGCACTAGCGCCGCGCGTCCCCTCACCGTTATACGCGCTATAAAACGCGGTGCCTGCGCCGCTCCGCTCCATCGTTCCAGCGCCGCTCCTCCGCTGTCCAACGCTGCAACGTGAACCCCCTATGCGCCGCATCAACACAGGGGTTCCCGCGACGGGAGGTGGGAGTTTTTTGCTTTGCCCGCTGCAAATCATTCACTTTCCCTACATTTTCTAGCAGGCTCTGTTGCTGCGACAACCTGTAATCCGAAAACGGCGTGCTCCAGTGATAGGCGCTGACGTTGAAAAATAGATGTTCTTGATCACAAACTCCCGTCTTTTGTCTCTTCCTCTTAGAAAACAGTTGGGCACATTAAAAGGACCCTGCAACACTTTTTTCAAATTTTTTTGATATCTTAAATGCTTGCTGAGCGTAGTCAACCAACACATACAGTCCTTAAAATGGAGGGTCGCGAATTACCTCAGCCAAAAAGTACGGCTCTACGCCTACCAAATAGCTTAGAAACTTGCTTAAAAGATTTTTTCTCTTGTTCCGTATTGGCGTTCTTCGACCGCTGGAAATGCGCCATTGCAGCCGTGTAGCGGCCTTTGGCCGGCTTTCCGTCAGTTGAAATATGAACGCATTCGATATTCACATTAAAAATAAAGCCACAAAAGCAAAACAGAAACGAAGGCGTATCTCCTGGGACGAGCAAATCACGCAGTGCCGCTCCGTGCTAGAGATAACCATAGCTTTCGCAGTGCTTCCAGATGCGAAGGAAAGAGTGAAAGCGTTTGCCGGAAATGTGGCAGAGTCCCTTTAACCTAATCCAACGTGATCTTCCACATAAGGTGATTGCGTAACAGGTTTGTAAGGAAAAAAGTTTCAGATGAAATCTTCCTTAGTTCTTAAGAAGTATGACGCGTAGCGTTACTCCTGCGTCGAAGGAGCGTTTAGGAACGGAGTTGCTGCCTTACCATTTGTGCTTTTCAAGTACTGAAGTTCCGTGGCGAGAGCTAGGCTAGCTGCAATGGTTATAATCACCGCCGCACAAGAAACTCAGAGAAAATCCAGGCTTGTGTGTCTTAAGATATGGCCATGAAAAGTTGCGACGGCGGGGTGTTGCTCAGTTCGAGAGAAATCAACAGTATTGGAGTTAAAAAGTGTTTGTCGTTGTTGCCTGGCTTAACGTTTGGGAATTTTGTAAGGTAGAGAGAGAGAGTGAAAGAGAGAGAGAGTTTCTTGAGTAAGTTTTTTGAAATTTTGGGAAAATGGGATAAAGAATTGGTAGACCCTATGGGCTGCAGCAGAATTCCGAGGCCTTAGAATCAGCTCACAATTATCTTGGAGTCTATTTGGTCAGGGCAGCCTGTCACGTGTCGATATAAGTTAGAGGCGTAATGTTTAAGTTGTTCACCCTTCAGAACATCCTAGGATATTTATTTATTTATTTATTAAAATGCTCTCAAAGTCCGAAGGCCTTACAGAGAGGAGTGGTTACAACAATTCATACAATATTAGTTACAGCCGTGTCGAATGATACAATGATGCAGGATGCGGAATGCTGGCGACGGAGGCGGGAAAGTTGTTCCAGTTGTCGCATGTCTTCGGCATGAATGAGTAGCCGTAGGGGGTTTGCGCGACAATTAGGATCCCCTACCGTACGTACGGAGTTGAAGGATGGAGCAGATATGAGAGCCTGTTTTAGAGTGGGGTTAGTGAAGTAAATCGTATGAAAAAGGCACAAGCGCGCAATTTTCCTCCTATCACCAAGGTCACTGAGTTTAGGAGAAAACTTTATTGAGGTGATACTAGCGGTTCGTCAGTAGTTTGTGCCAATGAATCGAGCAGCCCGGTTCTCAAGGCTTTTAAAGATGAAGACACCAGGGGTGCAGACAAGGGTGTCACCAGGTTTCGCAGAACAGACTGGGCGTTTGCCCGTATTTAGCACAGTTTTAAGTTCATGTCGGACATTTCCTATCAAATATCTTCACTCATCTAGATTTGTGTATGTGGATATGTGTTGGTTTATATCCTGAGGGGAGTTTGCGATTCTTAAGCGATGATATCACATCACCATGTGGCGCGTGGAATTATGGTGTTCGTACGCGTAAGATGAGTAGAGCTTTTCATATTTTTCGGGGAAGGCAATGTGGTAGTCCGGGTCAACGAGAGTACGGTATGCGAGTACGAGTTGATTTTGGTCGGCTGCGTCACTTCCTTTGAGACCCATGTGTGTGTGTGTGTGATAATGTAATGTGAACTGTTTTCATTGTGAATTGGACAATTTTTCTCGAGCGTTTAGGTACTCTGTCTGTAACCAAGAGACTAATGGCTAATTGAGCGTGTGTTATAATGTTTAAGCATCTATTCGATAGTTCCCCTGATCGCAAAGAGGATTCAATTCCCGCGTGTAGGAAGGTAATGAAACTACAGCGCGATAGTCACAGCAGTCCAGTACGACAATTGTTGCCTTCGTACTTTCGATCGTCCCGGCGTCGGCCTATACTGTAGTTTTCATGGTTTTGGAACTTTCCTCAAAGAATTTGATTGTGGCTTGTCGCCTGTCCTCGCGCTTTTCACGAGGAGGGCGATCCCTGGATATCCATCCTGACGCCCAGACTTTTTTTTTTTTTTTCTGGAGGTGTGCCTGTAGTTTATAAGATGCGCGGACCCCATTGTGGTTTTCCCAGACGCTCCTTTTGCGCTATGAAAGTGGCCTCTCGGATTTCTTCAAAGGTATTGTAAGACACAATTTACAGACCCCTGTGGTGATTGTGAAAATAGGAAGATTAAGGTGTGCGTATACACAGCCTTTATGATGGCGTTTATTTGGCGTTCTTCAGCGCCGGTAAATAGTTTATGGTACTGCAGGCTGTACAATATCCGCCTCAGTATCACTGCCTGCACAAGTTTTGTCATGTTTTCCGTCATTCCTTCACATCGCCTGTACAGCCGTTTTTCAATGTGGATTAAAGGGTGAAAGATTTCCTTTATTTCGGCGGTTGGGAGGTCGGCTCTGCCGCTTCTCTGTAAGGCCATGCTGAGTAGTCTTACCTGATTTTTTCGAGGATCGCATGCTTTCCAATTCTTAGGGTTTATTTTTAATTTGCCGCGTGGTGTCATTCATCGTTTGCCGGACAGAGCTTGCGGCGGGGCACTACCGCGAAAATCTTTATTTTAAAATTTCTGCAATTAGACGCCATATAGTCGAGCTTTGTTGCTTATTGGGACACATTTAATTTCGTGCCTGTCTACAAGGTAGGCTTTCCTTGGTTTTTGAGACACTGGCGGAAATCATTTGCCCCCTTTTAAGAGGGGTGACACAAAGTGGGCACCCGCATAATTTTAGGTGGTGAGGCGCTTCAGTGGTGTCGTAAGTTGCGGGCACGGCTGGCGACCGTGTCTGTCCAGCTTGCACACGGCATGTAGAACGAACTTCACTGCGCAGGCGCAGAACGCGCTGAAAACGGTATCTTTTGTTTTGCCTCGGCCTTGTGCCATTTTCCTCTTTTCCACAAGCTTATTGACACCACTCGACATTCTAGTTTCCGGCGATCCGTCATATCTGGCTGTTTCGGTTTTAAGGGCCCTATTCTCCACTGCACAAATTCCCAGGCAATTCGCCATGTTTTTTTTGCGTAAGCACGACGTAAGCAATCGGTGACGTGTGCACATATAGCTATGACGACATGCAGTGTAATTTACTACTTCACTCATAAAGATCGCAACCAAGGTATCTAATATTGCGCATAAACGATATAAAAACACTTGGCACGTACTATAAAAATTAAGGCGGTAGCTGAGGCTGGTAAGAGAAACACATTCCTGCGGGTCAAAATTGGCGTCAACACCACAAGGCGATCGAGTAACGTTGATCCTAAAGTGAACGAAAGGCAGATGTTGAGCTAAAAAACATCAATTTTTTACTCAACCTATTTATTTCTTTCAATCGCTTTTAGTACCATAGTTGGGCTCTCGGCTTCAATGCAAGCTTTGTTGCGTTATCACCTTCCCTGCCACCACCGCCACCACGCCATCGTCTGCTACTATGTTACAAGTTTATGGCGTGCTCATAGAAAAAGACGGCCGTGACCATCGCTTGTATGACACTTAAGAGCAGCGATAGCAGCTGATAGCCACGGAGCGCACCGATGTCGCCGATTCCCTCATTGGTCAAGCTCGACTTCAATCAGCGCTGTAATAAAAAAAAGGCTAACTTTTCGTTGTTATTTTTCTCTTGAGTTCGATCATGTGACCCAGCAGCTCACTAGGAGAAGTGTGGGCAAATGCCATACATTAGATTCTCATTGTCATGGAGAGGCTTGTACTGCCCTCTTAAGCTGCGGTTACGGAAAAGAAATGATTTTTATTTTATTGCCAAACATAAAAGCAAAGTACTGCATGTCGTTTGTATGCTCCGTGATCGCTGACTTGGGAACAGTCGAAACGATTATTTCTTTCGGTAGAAAACATGCTTTAAACCGCGCGTCATGCGAAACTACGCCTGCTGCAAATTCCCGGACATTTTGCGGCGCCGATGATCCGCGAAATGTTTTGCCATATTTCGCGGCAAAAGCAGCCGCCATTTTAAAGCTGTTACGTAACATTACGTCACTTTTACGCAGGCTGAAGTTGCCAATGTGTGACGTGATCGTTCCCGCCAACTGTTTAAATTACGTCACGCCTTCTCAGCCAATCACAGAGAGGGCGTGTATTACAAGCAGTATTGTTGTTGAATAGCAAAGACAGGCCTACGTTGTCATGTCTGGTGCATTTAGTCTAGTTTTGATTGCCGGACAAGAATTAGGAGCTTTTAGTAAAGAGAAACAAGGCGAACTTTAGAACTGTTGACAGTAAACGTCATGAAACGTCAAAATGACGAAACCACACACAACCGCTTTGTAAACCGCACGCACGCGACCAAAATTGAAAGCCAATCAGAAAAGACTTCCGTCAAATTGCCCAATTCCCCGGGAATTTGTGCAGTCGAGAATAGGGCCCTTAGTTTTCTGTTAGCACCAACGACATACTTCTGCGGACGCTTGATGAGCACGTCTGATAGCAGACGGCTAACAGCCGCGGCAAAATCGAAAAATGAGCTTAATAACGCTAGCGCGTTAAAATATTGAAAAGAAATTAGTGCACTGACTATCGAGTGTTACATTTCCTACGATAGAGGTGAAGTTATCAAAGATGTGAAAATAGACAATGAATACTGCTCAGAGGTTTCCTGGGCCATGAAACGCCCTGTGTTCCACTACAGTCTCCGCTCCAGTGGAGCGCATCGTTTGAATTACGAACTTAATGCGGACATGCATGTATGCATGAGGCTCTTTCCCTCAACATGGAAAGCAATATTCCACTTGTACTATTGAACTTACCATATCAGTGCGCAACCATGTTTTACGGGGTAAAGTCCTGATGAGCTCATTTGAAGTACCGAGCACTTAATGGCTCGTCGTCATAGCTTGTCAGGGGTCAGGGCGTCACGCACGAAAACAGAGGCTTCGAAAAGAAAACCGCTTGCCCTGGTAGGGATCGAACCTGGTTTTCCGCGTTACGAAGCTGTGTATCTCATTGCACTGCAGAGGCACACGTTATTCATATGCCAAGTTTTGGGGCGCTCGTTGCGCTGCGCCGTTGCCACGGACGCTGCCGTTGCTAGGCTGCAAATAACAGAATAAAAATTCGGCAGAAATTCAGAGGATTATCTACTAATGCGTAGCATTTGTATGCCGTTTGTCTTGAGTGTGAGTTTTTTTACTGCCAAGTTTTTTTGGTTTTTCTAAATCCTGTCCGACTAAATCTCCATTTACGCTATTATAAAGATTTTTGGTTCAACTGTCGCGAAATGTGCATTATTGTGAAAATGTGGGACGTTGCACGGTTCGTAATTTTCCGTACATTTTAAATATTTTTGTTTGTTTATTTTCAAGTTTTCGTGCGCCCAGTCATCTTCATTTATACTATTGTAATGATTACAGGTTGAAATTCCACAATATCTGCATATTTGTAGAAATGCAGGACGTTATACGGTTCTGGCTGTGAGGGTACCCGGCAAAGAATGCTACGCAATAGTATGCAATAAGAAAACGTCATTAATTAACGCGTTAATTTTCCCAAACTAATAAAAACTCAATTAAGCGTCTTTTTATTCGCCTTTTCAGGTGCTGCAGCGCTATCTCTTGACTACTTTCAATATCGACGCCTTGCTGATACTGAAATTAACTAGTCAAGAGAGGGTACCACAGCCCGTCTCGGTGGGAGACTTGGAGCAACGCCACCTGCGTCATGCAATTTTTTGCATGCGGAGTAGCTAAAACAAGACAAACACGAGGTACTCACAAGAATAACAGAAGGAAAACACTGGCGAATCACTACTCCGCACTTAGGACAGGTTTCAAGTTGAGTGGAACTGCCTTGTTCTTTTTCTGGGCTGTTCCACTACCTCGCTACAATAACTTAAGCAATTTAAAATATGTAGCAAACAAAACGGCGCACGTTTACTCTCGCACGCGTAAAATGGAACATGGAGACGTTTTCTGGGATCAGCTCTGTTATGATGACTAGTCAACTGCTGAAGATTGGCCTATTATGAATCAGCCAATGACGGCATATGTGATTAAAGGACCCACACGCCACGCTGATGTGCGCCAGGAGGGTGTCAGGGTACAAGCCTCTTAAGAAGCCTGTTTCCAGTGCAACGTCCGTAGCGACGAGAACAATAACTCCAGACACATTTCATGTCAGATAATAAACCACAAAGCCGCAAGTTAGTGGACTGGCTCAGTACTTGTAAGCCAGTATTATCTGTAGCGTTTGCCCTAGACTGAGTCCCGTTCGAAGGTCACCCTTTAACTAGTTTTGTTTTCTCGTGTGCGCCATTACGGTGCATACCGTTACGGTGCACATTTATACGCCTCGAGCGCGGCCTGTAGGGGCGCCACTGAAATCCCCCTAGCGGCCCGTTTCGAAAGCAGGCGCGGGAGTCCCCGGCCCGTTCCGCCCTGTCGCCGTTGCTTTTTGGCTCGTTCAATACAGCGATTTACCATTTGTCCGCGTTCGAAATACCAAATAACGTGGACCAGGCACTCTGTTTGCAAGCGTGGTGTGTTCACGAGAGTATAAACGTTTATGACGCGATCTTAGTGAGATGTATATGAGCGCCGGGCGTGTGTCACAGGCCAGCGTCCTGAAGCCACTGCATTTGCGTGCAGCTGATTGCAATTCCGCTGCCCTGAAATTTAGTGGCAGTGTCTCCGTATGCGGCCATATACACACTATGATGTAAATCGACTTTGTGCACTTACAAAATCCAGCGGAGCACTCATACCTGACAGCATGTAAGTTACGCCTGCCAATATCACATATCAGATATTGATCAGTACCATGAACAAGCCAATGCGGCATAAATTTTACAAACACTGTACCAAAGAAGTACGATGGATAATGCAAAATTACACCCCGGAGTCAGCACACGACGACAAATTTAATGATGGGTCGTCTTGTCACCGATGTGAGCGCTCGCAAAGATTCATCTGTTACATTTATCCTCCACGAGAAGCGCGAAGATGGGCTTATAGAGTAATCCGCGTCCGTGACCAAACTCTTCTTCGAAACATTGTCATATGACACAGGGAGACTGCAGAATCTAGCATAAACCGAAATCAGAGACCCTTATCAGATACGACACTCTTCGAACGAGCCCGTGTGTACGAGATTTCGGCGCACGTTAAGGATCTCCAGGTGGTCAAAATTAATCCGGAGCCCTCCACTACGGCGTGCCTCATCGTCTCCGTTGCGTCAGCGCGTTAAACCCTGCAATCAATCAATCCACTCTTCCAACGACACCTCGTATCGCTTGTGAACTGCCTACCTGTATTCTTCAAAAAATACGTTCGCCGAGTGATCAGCCGTTCGTTGAAGGCAAAAAACAAACGAAAAGTGAACTCGCAGCTTGTGTGTGTGATTACTAAAACGTTCAGTCGTTGATTTCGCTCCACATTTGTAAACAAGGATAGTTGAGCGTCCTCCTCCTCAACCCCCCCCCCCCCTATGTTTAGCGAACTATCAGCGCATTTCGCATCTAGTTGGTCTGGTGAATACTACTATACTACCTTGCTCAAACAAACGTCTTTAGCATTTCAGAAGCTGCACTCGGTTTTTTTTTTTCATTCCCGTATACGACTATTATATTTATTCCTGACTTCCCGACCATTCATTTTCCCGTGGGTTTTCATTAACATATACCTTGGTTCTTACTATAAGGCATGAGTGGGCACATATCTGACAATGCACAGCCTTTGAGTGTACTTAACATTTTCGCGTGGCTTATATTCCCATAAAAGACACAAGTTTTTGTCAGCTGTTGGGTTATCACATCCCCCGAAACATATTTTCTACGACGTACATATTCGAAGCAAAGCGCATTTGTTGTCTGCGCTGCAAAACGAAACAACCTTTTACAGTGTCAATATCAGGACTAAACGGAGGCGACAATAAATAGAATTCACTTGTGGCTGACGTGTTCGAAGGTGACAGCGGGTGATATGCCTGCTGCCGTCGCCGAACGCCCGCAAAGAGCGGCCAAGACGCGCGCAGAACCGACTCCCCGGGTAGCTCTTGTTGGCGTTAGAGCGCTCTACCAAGACGCAGCTGTTTTTTTAAGTGCCCTAAACATGCAGTTAGCTTACAGACGTCACCATAACAAGTGTTTAGTGCGTGGAAAGGCAAAGAGGAAGCGAAAGAGAACCAAAACACTGCATGACCACCTATCAGCCACGCAGCGCTAATCCCGCTAACGCCGCGGAGAAGCGGCGGCAGGCGGCGCAGCGATCGCGAATCTCGAGGCGTATAGCCGCAGTATGCTTCAGCACAGTCTTAAGCATCAAAGCCGATCTTCTCATTCAAATGCTGTCTTTGAAACGGTACCAATGGCGCTTCGAATAACACAAGACACTCACGTGACTGCCACTTTATTTTTGTTTTGTTACAAACCGCAGGATCTACAATACTAAAACACTGCTTTAAACTTCACATAGCAACACCTACACAAGGACACACGTATCCAGCACTGCATGGGCAAATACTATTATAGATTCCTGGCTCCTGAAACTCACTCTATCCTCTATACAAAAAAAGTTCAGCAAGCACAGGTCCCTACATGCATTCATCGAGAAAAATACGCCCGAAGCACGGCCACACAAATGTACAAAGCCATGGATTTAGAGACCGGGGCACAGTGTCACTCCTTCCTGGACAACCGGAACTTGAGCAGTATAAAGGCGATCACCCTGCATATCAGATCGTAGAGGAGCAGTGCGAGGCACATCACGTAGATCTTCTTGCCGGCGGTGCCGGTGACCTCTAGGAACGCTGCCGGGTCCTCAAAGAGGCAGATGAACTCGTCGCATTTGAGAGGTGCGCGGCCGTAGCCGTATACGGAGAGGAGGAAGCCGTTGTAGGCGTAGTATATATACGACGCATCCGTCATCCAGCGGATATAGGGACTCAGCAGATGCGCCGGCACGAAGAAACCGCAGAAGAAGAACGCCGGTGACACTGCCGGCAGCGCCATGAACACCGCCGTCTGCACATGGGCGAAAGTAGGAAGCAGAGAAAAGAACAGCGGTAAAGTAAACTCCACTTCGGAGCCTATTTCGTCGCGTGTTCCAACCACGGTTACGCTCAGGCAAGGAAAATTGTAAATTTTTTGTTATCCCTTTTTTTGAGAGATAACAAAAGAGCCCATTCAGCCATGCTTGTCAGCCTTTCTACCACGAAAGCTGCTCGAGGGCACTTGTGCCGATAAACTTTCTTGGCAGCGGGGCCTTACGAAAATCGGCTGCCTATTCAATAAAAGATGACAGTTGAACTTTCGCCGAGAAAGTCGTCAAGCGTACGCAATGAAACGACGAATCACCAGTGTTACAATAAGCCGTGAAGGCAGTTCGGGAATATATTATATTTTGGCATGAAAGTGCCATGTAAAAGTATTTTCCCCATGTGCAAGCAGTGACTTTACAACAAGATTTAGTTAAGACTCTTCGACTGCGAAACCATTCGCACATCATGTGGTGCTTTAACAGGTTATAAATAATTTCATGCTGGTAGCTCATTTCTTAGGAATGTGTGACAAGTCTACAAACATTCAAAACCCGTGAAAAATACAGTATTCTAAAACATTTGAGGTCATTATGAACCGTGAATGCACAGCATCGTGCAGTAAGAAATTCCTCTACGTCCCTTACACTTCGAACGTTTCCAAGACAACCATTCTTGGAAAGGTAGGCAGGAACACCTCCACTGCACGTTAACGTTTCGTGACATCTCGAACGTTAACAATCACAGAAGATCGTTCTCGCCTTACACTGTCGCACACTCCACAATTGGATCAGAAATGTCTGTCTCGGAAGCCCACTGATATTTCCCATAGGCATTACGAAGAGGAAGTTGGGCTAGTTGGTTAATGGATGCTCGGTACGTTGTACTAGCACTGTAGGACGGAACGCAGAAAGAAGGAGACGATACGAAAGCTAGACTTCAACTCTTCAACAGTTGAAGTCTAGCGTTCGTCCCGTGTATTTATTTCTGTGCTCCGTCCTGGAGCGCCAGTGCAATGTGCCCAGCTTTTCGTGCACATCCTTATGCTCCCTACATCCTACCCGCCACCCAAAGCGGACTGCGGTTTCTTCGAGGCAACTGATCGCACCAAGTTCGGAACGATATCAGCACGCCAGTGAACGCAACGCAATAACTACCTAGTCCCGGCACATCCATATTGAACTCCTCGACTACGACTAAGGGGGTAGTATTATTGCAGCCAACCCACAGTCTGAGTACACTCCTAGGTATTCTGGCGTTGACAGCACATTTCCCAACTATCAAGATAAAGTAACAGGGAATGAAATTATCAAACGTCTGTTCGTGTCTGCATTGCATGGACGGGCTCAAATAAACATATATTCCATCGTTTCACGACACTAAAGCAGTATTTATTTACAAAGGTAGAAAGAATAACAAATACCATGCGACTGCTCTGGCGGCGGCAGCAACTGCCGCGCAAATGTGAAACTACCAGCACCGTTCTTGGACTCTAATTGGCTATTTAGAGGTTTTAAAATTCCAGAATATGCCCTCCCTGCGATTAGGTCAACGTTATGTTCGATTTAACAAAAACTTTATATGTTCGGTTTATCAAAAACTTTAGTTATATTTAAATGGAGCATGTGTGCATGAATTTCTTTTTGTGTTTTTTATCGAGTTGTCCGAATGAGTTTTGATTTCGGTCTCCTGCTGTATGCATAACGCCCGAACTCTTCCTGTATGGCCGCGCATTCTGGATATCTTAAAATCGGCGTGCTGCGCTTCTGTTATGTTGTCGACAGCAGAATGGGTCGTATAAGCCTGCTAATGGCGCTTAGAGCGAGCAAGTACCGTACCGTTCACAGCCAAACGAGGCGCCAAGGCATACGCCGTGGCTGAACATCTTCTGCGCCATCGCGTCGCTCAACTGCGAGGCATTTCGCCCGCCCCTTCGGAGCTCGCCTCGCTTGTCTCCGTGTCCTTACACGCACGTCCACACCACGCCAGAACTTGTCCCGTGTTGTCCCTTAGTCTTAAGCTACCTTTGCGTTGTAAGTTTTCCATATCTCAGTACAAACTTGCCCAAAAGCACATTCGTGTGTAAAAATTTGTGCATGTGTGATGCATACGGAGTAGGGGAGCCCAAGGTGAGATCGTTATAAAAATGAGTAGGCGAAGGCGGCCTGCCTTCTAAGCATAAATAGTGAGGGTGAATCATGGCTTCGATTTACATCCGCGGTGTGTACAGGAGGACCAAAAAGGGAACGCAATGTGCAAAAGTGGTACAAGCGTAAAAAACGCCCATGGCTGAAATCTCTCCTCACCCATGCAGTGTCGTGCTATTAGGAGACCGTGGTTTTTTTTTAAGTTAAGCACAATAATTTCATTGGCACCTGGTGTTTCTCGGTAGCGCCACTTGTTCCTTTGTCACTGTTTCTATTACCTGCAGTTTGGAGACGGCCGAAACAATGAGGCCCATGGCCTGCGAGACGGAGCAGATCTGGACGCAGAAGAGGTAGAGCGCTGCCAGGCGCCACATCTCCATAGGCTGCCCCGTCGGGTAATACACGATCGCAATCATCAGCCCGACCGGGAATACCTGGGTAGACACAATCAACAGCCGTTGACAAGAATGGTTCATGCCGTCCGCTTTTCAATAGAGCAATAGTACAGGAATAACACCCACTGCATAGAATATAATAACCTCAACAAGAACAACCTATTTACACGGGTGCGCGTGTAGTGTCCCCACGCCAATTTCTAAGCACAACACTGAGTAGTCCAAACATCAGGAATTTTGAGAGGCCAACAACTAATAGCATATTTTTCATTCAATAACTTGTAAAACCCTACATTTCCATCAAATACCTCTTAAGCTCTACCTCACAACGCTTTCAAAGCAAGCTTAACGCGTCGCATTTTTTTCCTGAGAACCCCCATAGTCCCAACCATGTAAGGCACTGCATCTGCACAAAAATGCGTAACTGGCGGCTTTAACACATTTAATCGATATAAGTACAAAAAGGAAAAGCTCTGATCTGAAGCATAGCCGCGTGCACCCTGCCAAGATGGGAATATGTATTCATTATTGCGAAGAAGGCAGAGGAACAGGGTGATTTTTATAGGCTTACAAGTCTTCAGGTTTGGACGCCTGTCGTGAGAAGGTTAGAACCACTGTGCCCTACGGCGGTCTTATGACGCCCAGATACAACGCAACCATGTCCTACAAAGTGCCGAGGTCTCACGATGGTGCTCCTGCTTTCCGCATAGGCTGTTTGCCTGCACCTTGCCCTCACCTGATTACACCGATACCTCCCTCACGCCTTCAACGTTCTGCCCTCATCTGTTCCTCCAACCACCGGTATAGCTTCAATTTGTAAAACTACCGAATTCGTTCGATTACTGGATTGACATTCAACTTATTAGTGTTAGGACTTTCTTCTTTACGTCATTTTCGCGACCATAGCATTGCAGCCACCTGATATTCTGTCTTTCTTGAGCCATTTGGCGTCTCAATCGCTTCGTACAAATACTATTTCCATTCGTTACTACAGAACATTGTGTTTCTGTTTTTGACCCATAGCTCTTAGTTCCTTCTCTTTAGTCCCTATAGCATCACGTGTTCATTTGATTACAGCGTATGTTCTTGCGATGGCTCTTTAACTGTGGTTGCTCCAAGGATTACATAGGATTACATAGATATTGTGAGGATTACATAGATATGTGAGGATTACATAGATATTGTGTTGCCCATGCTCCTCCGGAAACAGCTAAGTACTAGCCACTGGGCCTAAAACCTAAAAAAAAAACTTCACCCGGCCTTTTCCCCAAAAGGAACTCAGTAGTTACTTTTTCATTGAAACTTAAGTACCTGAATGCAAGTAGCGTGTTACGTGCAGGTTTGCTTGAGGGAAACCGGCGCTGTCCCTCGCAAGGCGAGAGGCTGCAATGGTATGCTGGTCCTCCTTTGTGACTAGGGCAGTCTTGGTTCTCAACCTCCCGGCCCTTACGCCCTTTTCTTTCTTCCTTCCTTCGTTCTCTCCTGATTAATGTCGACAGCGATAGCAATGCCGTGACATCAGTTCAACCGAACAAATTTTCGCTTGGTGCCAGGCGTGCATCTTTTTCCGGATAAAACAAAATACCACATACAACAAAATTCGCGTTCCTGACGATTCAAAGGAGCGTCGGCTCTGGGCGGAATTCGTCAAAGATATTTTGATGACGCTTTTAGGTGAGGGTCTATGATTTAAGCAAAGTTCCGTGAGCAGAGAATAGAGTGCATACGGAAGGTCTCAAGGAAAAATTTGCATTTGATTCAGCCTACTGTGCACGTGCTAAACTTTCAGTCAAGAATATTCTTTAGGTTTACGGCCTACACTTGCAGCTACACTTAAAAGTACTATTTACAGGAAAATGTGCCTGGACTATCCTTAAGCAGAGAGTTTGCGCCTTATCAAGTAAGCACCTCATTCTACCTAGCTAACCTCTTGGGGAATTTATTTTGTGACTCACCAAAAACGGAATCTCGCAGATGTAGTTGGCCAAGTAGTATACCTTGAGACTGTACCAACAGTTTCGCTGTTCTCGTACCAACACTGAAATGTCCACAGGAACTGCGGAAACGCAAGAAAAATGACAACAGTCAGAAGTTACACATGCGACTTTTGTCCCTATCGCTCTCTTTTATGCAAAGATGTATTCCTCGTTTGGACAAGGCCCAACAAGTTGAAAACTAGTCGTGATTACAATAGTTTCAGAGCACTCATAAAAGCTTTCGTGGTGAATTCCTTTTCGAAGGACTGTAATGCGCGTAAATTATGACAGTAGGTGGAATCATAAAAATACAAACAAACAAAATGTTCCTTTAAGGTTGATCATGTTTGTCACTTGGTGCCAGGGCAAATAGAGCCCAAGGCCGTACCAACAGAGAGTACGGATTTCGAAACAGAAGGACATTTACTTACATACCTTCAAGAGACAGCGAAGCAATAGATATCTCTGGTGGCTTGTGCACTGCGAGACCTAAACATTGCTCCGCTTCTACAGGACAGTGCCTAGATAGTTCTCTAAACACAAGCCATCTGCGAATATTGCCATAAAAACATCCCGGCACTGCTCACCACCATGCCCAATAAAAATCGGATGCTGTTCTTGCACGAAGCAGGACAATCTCGGGCACAGTGCGAGACCGGGCTGCAGCTGGGGCAACCGTTGGATGTGCCCCTCTGTACTTAGTAGGAACGAAGGGAAGACGGCAAGGGAGCAGCCCGCAGACCCTCGAACGCACGCACATACTTAATTTTGGAGAAGCACCTCCAGGGATATATTCCGATTCGAAAGACTCAGTGTCTAGAGAGCCAATTTATTGGGCGGATCACTTAGCCTATTCAAACAACTTGATGTGGCTAAGCTGAGTGGGGAGACACAAGGTACAAATCTGAACCTTCTGTGACAAAGGCGATTCAATTGCTGTCTCTGGGACTTCACCTAAGGAAGAACAAGCAGGGCATTTTTACTGCAGACTTGCTTGGTTAGTTATTGCTTTCTCACTTGTTATATAAGTTTTTTAGAGGCCGGTGTTGGTCAAAAACGAGGCCTTTTTTTTCTGTATGAATAAAGTGATGACCTAAAGTGATGACCTAAACGCCACCGTCCAAGGAAAAGTAAGATGCATGGAAGAGGCCTGCCAGGTTGATAGCGCCCACCACGTCACGACAGCTGGCGGAGGTGGACGCTCAACCCTCGAGACGCGAAGTGTCTCAGATATTTCGCGCGGGTTGAAACGCCAGTTAGATCACGTTACCCCAGATGGATACGCTACCATAACGAATTCAATGACAACGCCCTTGCTCACGAGATTGCCCTTGGTGTGACTACTGGAAATAACGAAGACTCATGTGACCTAAGGTTGTCTGTGTGGCTTGCCTCAAGCCATACTGTGCTCGAGAAAGCATTTTTTTTCTTTTCTCAACTGCTTTTAGTTTCCACCCAGGCAATGTTAATAATACTGGTAATGCTGTGAAGCCTGTTTAGTGAATTCTTTTTCTATGGTTTCTTTCCAGCTACTGACCGCGCACAGGTATACTATACTGAGCCGAATGCGGTGTCCTTGGTTCCTTCTGACGTTGGGCCGCTTTTGCATTGTTTCATATTTAAAGAGTGTCACATGCTTATCCTTCACTTGGGCAGTTCTTGTTTAATCGACAATATTCTCGTTGTTATCGGAAACGTGCACACCAAATGCCGTGGCACTCAATTCACTGGCATTACTTTGTTGTCTGCAGCCTGGGCGTTTTTACTTTTCATTTTATGTTCCGCACAGCACACGTTTGCTTAAATAAACATTAATTATTACAAGAGCCTTGTGGCATTCCTTAATACCTGACACTATGAAGAAAACTGACTGCGAAGCTGACTTAGTTTTAACAAAACACAGTGCATTCAAACCCACCGGAAAAATAACGTACTTTTTGTTTGCCGCGCTTTGGCCTAGCACCTGTTGTGCCATTAAACACCATCATCATTATCGACTTCAATGTTTTATGCTGCATTCACGCCGACATAGTTTACTGAGACTAAATTGTAAACTATAATTAAAATGCCTTTTGCAGTTATTCCTCCTACACCTCCTGTGTGATAAGATACGTAATCGGGCGTCGCAAGCGGCTACCACCCAGGCAAAAAATATGTTCTGCTGAGAAGAAAGAGAAAGATGGGCAGGGGCAGTAAACACCAGTTGGATAATCGGGGGACGAGAATAAGGCCCGCTCACTGCCTCCCTCAGTTGTTCGAATGGCTAGCTGGAGGTCGCTCTCCGGGTTGCCTGGTCTTTGGTTCCCTTCTCCAAATGCTTCTTGAGATGGCACCGTGGAGCCGCCGAGCGTCACCTTTCCGCAGCGAAGGCGGATTCTGAGGAACAACGGCACCTACAAATTGTAGCCTCTTCTATGTGACAAGGTGAGCGTCCATACACCACGCTTAGCATACCGTCGACAGCTATCGTTGTGCTGCTTTCAACATTTTTTAGTTTTGTTTTCTTTCGATTGATTGTTCTTCTTCTTCGTGCCCTGTCGTAGGTTTTTCTCATAAAACATTCTTTAGGAGATAAAGCAGTACAAGTGGAGAAAAATTCAGAAAGATCATTTCGATTTCAGAGGAGGCGCCTGATTTCAGGTGTGCGACAAAGTTGTGTTGTCAAACTATATTAACTCCACCCGCGGCACCCTACCCACATCCCATGAGCTCCCTCCACGACCTCTACTATCCTCGCTGCTCCATCCTCCTGACCCCTTTCGCTGAGGCTTCAATCCATTAAGGACAACGAGAACCGGAAATCACGCCACGGACGTTTTCGCCGAAAAACGCTACATGCTGGAACAGTGTAAGTTGTTCCGCGACAAGCTAATTACCTGTTTATTCACTGTGTTGGCTGACATCAAAAGCCGCACGGAGCTACCCAATGTAAGCCAATAATCTCTTTTTATGCGCAAGCGTTCTATGTCTAGGGCAAATTACCTCCGCGTAAGCGAGAAGAAAACCCTCCGATGCATGGAGTGCGCATGCGCCAAAGTAGCCGGAGTGCGGCAAACCACAAACGGAAAAAAACGTTGGGCTTTCTCATCGCGGAATGCGCCACGGCCACGTATTTTTGACGGTTGGCGAGTCACAAAAGGGGCAGAACACTTTAACAGCAGATAACGCGTTGGTGTGAGGAACAACAATGACCCGACAGCGACGCGGCAGTGAGTGAGGCACGCCCCCGTGCTGCCGAATGTAACCAGCGCTCTCGGACCGATGCGGCGGCCCGGGAAGCCCGCCGAGTGTAAGCGTCAATTTCGCGCTGGTCAGGTGGCACGGGAGGAAGAGCGGGTCTGTGACGCTGATCGCCACAGACGGATGCCGACAACGACCTGAGTGCGGCAAAAAATATTAATATAAAATGTGATGTACAGTCTTAGTCAAAATTTTGTGGGCCAAGCCGGAAACGCTCATGCTTCAAAAAAATTAATGTACAAGTTTACGTCACGAGCAAAGCTGAAAATGTTTATGCAGGAAAGCTCGGGAAAACACCTTTATTTCTTACTGTCTTAAAATATTTTTGCTACATGTAAAGGTGAAGCCGAATATTTCAATTCTTTGTGGTCGAGAAGGCTTAGGATTGGCCCACAAAATTTTGACAAAAGGTGTACAGGCGGTGACTTAATATTGAGGACCACGCGAACGCGTGGCAAAAGCCACCGATGCGCACTCTGGAGGCCTGGCGCCTGTTGTCGATACCGGCGCGGCTCGCATGCGCGTCCTTTTTTACTCGCAGGCACGCTGATTTTCTCGCTTCCTGCACCGGTACTGCGATGCTCACTGAAGCACCGAGAAGCGATGCCTTTGTAGCATTCTCATTACGATGGCACATTTGCGGCCTAATGTGACGAGTGCGCCGGCTTTGGCGCAAACGCTCCTCACATCCTGATAAGTGCGTACGCAGAATATTTTTTTCTTTTTGCGCTTTATCGTTTATACACGATGAGACAAGCGGCTTCCGAAAAGCGTCGCCGAGTGAATCAAAAGTTTATTCTAGTAACGTTGGAGTGAATAGAGTATGAAGCTCTATCGCAGGGTTCCGCGCTATCGACAACGAAATGCCGGCGAGATGATTCGCGAGCCTTTATTCATCGTCTTTATTTTGTATGCTACTTAACCACTGAACTTTTCTTTCAGCACGCTTTCCGCTTCCGATAAAGTAGGCATTTTGCAAGGTTTGTAAAAGACATTATCTGGGTTTTTTTGTTGTTGTATACTTCCTTGCTTAAAATTGATCCAAAAGACACTCCTGCATATTTTCTGTTCGCTCTGCCCTTCGGAATTTGTCAGAGTGACATGTCGGGTTCCCATCGAAGAACGCCGTCAGATTATTCGCATAGGGCCTTCCGAATTTATTTTGCACTAAGGAACAGATCTTCAACCATTGCAGCAACAATCAGCTTTTCCGCCTCTTGTGCTTTGGACCTTCCCCTTCCGCTCTGCTGGCCATCTGCAAGCCGGCCTTCTTAATTCCTTCAGGCATGACTTGCTCGGCTAACAGCATCCCTCGACCTATTAGTAAGCTCGGAAATTTCCCTTCGAGGTATGCCTTCCAGAAGTAGCGAATAATCTTAGGGCGTTCTGCAATTGGTGACGAATTCTGACGTGCAGAGCGAACAGATAATTAAATGAGTATGTCTTTGGATCATGTTTAAATATGGAAGTAGACCGCAAAAAATAAAGAGAAGAAAACTTCTTTTAATAATATAAAGGGTTAACAGCGCACAATTACGACGACACACAAGGAAGAGAAGACAGGACCATCGCTGAACTACAACAGTTGTAGTTCAGCTGTCATGCGAAGAATTCGCAATGACAAAAAGTAAACATCCCCCTCGCTAGGGGCACGATCAAATGCAGAGCATTTCCGCGGGGGGCGCGCCTGCAAGTCGAATGGATTACGTATTGGTTGTTGTTGTTGTAATTGTTGTCTTCCAGCGTAGACATTGTCGATGAAGTCGATGTCAAACGTGAAAACGTGCCGTGAACCCCCTGCCGCGGCTATGACGCCAACGTGGAGCGGCTATGACGCAACACAATCCAACACAATCCACTTTAATCCAATCCAAACCAATCCAATCCAAGCCAAGCCAAGCCAAGCCAAGTCAAGTCAACCCAAGCCAATCCAATCGAATCCAATCCAATGCCCCTCGCGAGAGAGTGTTATAGCCCCGAAATCGCGCCACCACACGAACGCGCGATGTTGACGTCACGATCACGCCACAGATGTTAGCGACCGGAGCGCGCTGCGAACGACATATGTGGTTTAGCGCGGAACCGACCGCGGCGAGAGTAGCGCGATGCGAGCGCCCCCACCTGTTCTTGCGCGCGAACCGGGTGTTGCTCAGGCGCGAACCCAACGCGGCGAGAGAGCGTGTTGCGCACGTCCCCACCTGTTGTGCGCCCGAACCGAACGCGGCAAGAGAGGGTGTTGCGAGCGGAGAGAAGGCGAGGAAAACAAGGGGGAGAGGGCGCACCTGTGGCCGACGGTTGAATGAGTCAAGGATATAACGCGCGTTCGTAACCTTGCATTCTGTGTCGGCTTTGTGGCGCAGTGGGTAGAGCACCATGTACCTTGCGTTCCGCCCGCAGAGTCGTGGGATCGAAACCTGGCGCCGGTAGTATTATTTTTTTATAGTGTAGGGGGAGCGATGCGGACTACGACTACGGACGTC
The DNA here is from genome assembly GCA_013339765.2 of Haemaphysalis longicornis. Taxonomy (NCBI): domain Eukaryota; kingdom Metazoa; phylum Arthropoda; class Arachnida; order Ixodida; family Ixodidae; genus Haemaphysalis; species Haemaphysalis longicornis. Next base: position 136,304,051 of record CM023449.1, on the reverse strand, counting down.
AACGCGGGTGGCATCGTGAGTTACTGAAATGCTCTGCATTTAAAACAAACGCCGGCTAAAGAAGAGGAAAACAAACTACGAAGCAGACGACACGCGCGAGATGCTCCGCCAAGTTGATTGACACCAGCTACGGCGCCGAGCGCTCGCGACCACGGCACGAGCTCACGCCAGCCACCAGCCAATCGGGAGCGGCCAGCGACAGCGACCGGCTGGCAGAGGCGATCCAGAGAAGAACACAGGTAAGAGGAGAGGCCGTGGAGAGTGGAGCGTTACCGGGATGCGCGGCGGTCGGGTGACCGGACCCGTGCTGCGCCCCAAGAGGTCCTCCACGAGCGCAACCTCCAAGACATCTTCTCCACAAGCGAGTCGTCTCGCCGGGCATCGGTAAAGGACCACGACGCCCCAAGAGAGCTGTGTCTGCTACTACGGGAGCTCGGGGCGTGATCTACCGCTGGGCCGCGACACGTCGCCTGGACCGCGCAACACCGCAACACCACAGCGCTGCTTCTCGGACGTGTGGGACAACCCCGTTCTTGACTACCGGCTTGACTACCACTGCCACGACATCACCTGGACGCTTCGAAGCCGCAACACCACTGCTGGGACATGAGGAAGGAGAACCCCGTCCCCGCAGTGAACCATTACTGTGTCCTCGCCCTGCAATACCGGACCTTGACTGTTTCCCGTTTGTTGAACTCTTTCCCGTTTGCTCTGCCGCATTCTCGCTAATTTCTCTCTTGTTTTCTAGCTTTGTATTGTTTCATATTATTCTTTAGAGTATCTCTGTCCGTTGTGTGACTTTGATTTGGGTTGAGGGATATATAAACAAAAGTCTCGTTTCTAAAGTTTCTTCTTTGATTTATTATTGTCCCCCTGAACCTGACAAGCGCTTGTCCTGTCTTCTCTTCCTTGTGTGTCGTCGTATTTGTGCGCTGTTAACCCTTTGCCAACAAGCTCACCAAGCCATCCTTGTGAACGTCTTTCAATACTCTTGAAAATTGCACACTTTATTAGCTGAAGAAAGCGAGCTGAAAGACAAGTTCAGTGGTAAAGTATGCATAATAACCAAAATGAATAAAGGTTCGCGACGCATTTCGCTGGCCTTTCGTTGTCAATAGCGCATCACCCTGCGATTGCACTTTGCACACGCTTCATTTTACGACGCCGTTCACAAGCCGCTAGTATGTACCAGCGTGTATACACAATTAGGCAAAAAACAGGAAAATACCAAACAAAACAATCCCCGTAAACATTTATCAGGACGCGAGGAGCACTTGCGCCAAAGCCGGCGGAATCGTCACATTAGGCCGCAAATGTTTCATCGGGATGAAAAAATGTTACAAAGGCGTCGCTCCTCGGTGCTTCAGTGAGCATCGCAGTACAGCTGCAAGAAGCGAGAAAATCAGCGTGCCTGCGTGTAAAAAAGGACGCGCATGCGAGCCGCGCCGGTCCCGACAACAGGCGCCAGGCCTCCAGAGGGCGCATCAGTGGATTTTCACTCGCGTGGTCCGGAATATTAAAGGCACACTGAAGTTTACTTGTAAACATCGCGGGATTACTAGCGCAAATTGTAGTACGAAGACCATAGGCCATGTTTCGACCATTCTGAGCGCGTTTACGCGAATTTGTTTTGTAGAAAAATCAATTCGAAAATGCTGTCCTCCTCTTTGCACCCTCGCCCATTTTCTGTGTCGTTTTCGTGTGACGTCAGGAGGAGATGAGCTGGCAATTGGCTGCGCTACTGCATGGTTCGCCGACTTTCCGACCGAGTCAGTCGTCCCAGCGTTTCGTCCGCCGGCCACCGACGGGTCGTCGCAATTTTCTCGCTCAGTTTAAACTAAGCCACAGCATGTTTGTGAATGGAAGAATGTGCCTTTCTTTACTTTGTTAGTTTGTACACTGTATCAAGCTCCGAGTAAGGGTCGCTCCACACAAGCGCTGCAGAAGTGCACATGCGACGCTTCGCTGACTTTACGCTACTAGGAAAATCTAAGGCCACTTGAAGGCGGGAGAAGAGTAAGTGAAGTCAATATAGGTACTAAGGAGATAAAATCAACTGAAACTTTACCGTATAGCGCAAAACGAGGGAGCAGGAAGCACTTTTTTAGAGCTGGGTGAACAAGCACAGCGGTCAGCAACACGACCGCACATCTGCGAACGCTTTTCCGTCGAAGAAATGCAATTGCTAGACGTGAGATATTGTGGAAGTTTGGGGGACGCTTACTGCACAAGCGCTATACAACAAATAATCACCTAAAGTACTTGAAATGCTAAAATTAAATAAAAGTGTAAACTGTTTATACATGATATATCTTACCTATCCAACCTCGGTAGCCCTGGCTCGTGGCCGAGTGATCTGAGGCGCTAGGATTATTGTTTTGCAAGTCGCAAGTCCGAATGCCCGAGGGCACGTGTTTTTTTGTAAGTTGATTTTTTCGTTTTCGGTCGTGTTTTTCAAACTGAGTTCACCACTTTTGGGCCGTAACGTTCACTGCTCCACGAGCGAGATCGCAGAACGCGCGCAGACTGACAATGACGCGCTAAGACGCGCTAACGAGTTCTTGTTGGCGTGCTGTTGCCACAAGCACCGACTGCTTGCGGGCAGTGGGCAAAGGCCTGAGTCAGCACACCCTTGGCCTGGTGCGAACACGCTTTTTACGATACAGGCATATGAGTGAGGCAAGCTCCGAACATGCGGGAAAAGCGCATGGCGTTTGAGCGCCTGCGGTGACGCGGAGGGCGTTCATACACTGCCTAGGCCTCGGCTTGTGATATCTACTATTTCAAGCCTTATCTTATCTTATCTTATCTTAGGAAGGCTTATCTTAGGCATTTTACAGCCGCCAACAAGGCAGACGTGTGGTATGGCGATTACTGAGATATCGAGAATGCCCATACAACGATGCCGTCGGATGTCAAGCATGTTGTTTTACAGAACCGAAACTGAAATTTGTTTGAATGCTAACCTTGGACATCGTCCAATCACGGTGCCACCTCCTCCCGACGTCACAGCGTTTAGTTGGGGCGGCCGCCACAGATCGCGCATGGTAGTTTTTCTTCTTTCCCGCTTTATAAAATAATTAACGACTTATCAACCGGATAAACGATGAAAAGTGTGGTAATTTGAGCAAGTCTACGCAGTGCAAGCAAAACCGGGAGCTTGACCAATTCATTTCAGTGTCCCTTTCGTTCTGTCGTTCTGACGTTCTGTCGTACCGTCGTGTCGCCAATACAGGTACGCTGGTGTACCGCCTTCACATAGTGAAATGATCGATGAATTTTTCACCCGAGCACTCCGAGAAGCTACCTCTAAGTCAGAGACGTCTTCAACCGCCTGCATCTTTAAAAGCTGCGATTACCGCCACGCGCTTCTACGCATATCAGACGCACGCAGATACATGCATGCTACGTGACGTGTTCAGTTACGGAGGTCAAAAACACCGATTTTTAAATGCAGAGCATTTCAGTAACTCACGATGTCACCCGCGTTGACGTCCGTAGTCGTAGTCCGCACCGCTCCCCCTACACTATATAAAAAAATACTATCCGGCGCCTGGTTTCGATCCCTCGATCCTGCGGACGGAACGCAATGTACATGGTGCTCTTCCCACTGCGCCACAAAACCGAGACAGAACGGGAGGCTACGAACGCGCCTGATATCCTTGACTCATTCAAACTACGTCAAGACGCTGCTGATACAACGCATTCACTACCACCAACTCCCCAAACACTAAACGTTAACGCAATACACCCACGCCCTATGCGACGCATTTACTCGAGTCACCCTTTACTGCTGACGACTTTTGGCAACTGCTGACGAGCGCTCTCTCGTCAGCAGTTGCCACAAGTGCAACAACATTAACGTAACGCAAACTACTTAACGTCGTGCGCCCCCGGAAATTCTCTGCATTTGATCGCGCCCCTCGCGAGGGGGATGTTTCTTTTCGGGGCATTTAAACAGTCAATAACTGGGAAATTGCGACGATAGAGAGCGTTTAGCGTGGCAGACTCACAGACTATGACGGCGGGAAGAATTGACTGGAAGACGCATATGCAGCACATGGAGAAGAACATGGTGGCGTTGTTGGTCACCGTGCTCGCCTTGTTGCCGATGTTGTAGAAAAGAAGCACCAGCATCAGGGCGAAGCCTATGTAAGCCACAAACCTGAGGGGCGTGGCCACCTGCGCCAGTTTGAAGAGAGTTCGAGCAACTCCAGTTAATACATGCATGGAAAGTGGAGGTCACATGGGGCCGAGAGAGGAGGCCGAGAGTCATTTGTAAAGATTTTATAATTCATGTAAAGTACAATGGCGTGCGATCTGCTCACGTAAACAGACATTTGCGCACCTTTCTCATTGGTTCTTAATTTGTACATTCACATGTAACTTTGTTTTCCCCTTATTGCACAACCAACGTCTTCTGACACACGCGTTACTGATAGTATAAATATGTCGACTGACAGAGAGCAAATTCCTATACTAATATTTACTCGAACCTCCGAAAGAAGATTTGCTGGAAGTTACTACATTATAATAGTAAATTTTGTAATTTTTCTATAAACCTAAAGGATGAACATCAAAATGAAGGAGCGACTGGGATGCTTGCGGTCGTATATCCCGTGGCCAGTGCCTTCATAAAGCCAATCGGACATTAACACCCGCACTTCTGTTCCATTGAGAAGGTAACAGCCACTTTCTTTGCATTCTCTTTCTCTTTGCTCAGGCTTCGCGCTGTGTTGTGATCGCATTTTGCACAGCTAGACGATGTAGCAGTGGTTCAGCGGTGTCCGCAAACGGGGTCATTTGGAATATCACGCGCAGGTTTAAAACGCCACACGAGGAGATTTTTCGGCGCACATATTTTCTAAGTGTTGATTGACACACACCGCTTAGGATACGAATCCCTTCTGGCGACACACGCAGACCTCTTTTCAATTGTTAAAGATGAGAGCCAGTCATACCTTGTTCCGGAAAACAGAGAGCCAGCATCTCCTGAGGAGCACGAGGAACTGGCGGAACTGATTGACGTCAAACGAGTACATTCGGTTGGCCTCGGCTCTTTGCTGTTGACCAACGAGAAACAAGAATACCATGCGCGTATTTAATACGAAAGGTCCACAATACTAGAAAAGAATTGTCTTCAGACACTGTGCTTGAGTCATTTTTAGCTTGTAGCAGGCTTTCCCATCGATTACAGTACAGCAGTGAAATGCAAAGTTCTCTTTACAAAGACACTCTAAGAAACACTCAATTCGCGCTCTCGCTTAGGCTGCAAGGTCTCTTTCTTATTGTCTTATGTTTTTGCACAAAATGCAGGTTTGTGGAATACAAAACTAACTAAAGGACAAAGGTGATTGGCATCAACTATCACTCTGGCATGGCCAATCTATGAGGGACAAATAAAGCTCGTATTCGAGGACCACCACTTGCGTCAATGCAAAGTTTAGCGGTGCGAAATCATCGATATGGGCCAAAATCAAAGATTTTCTGAAGCAGTTGGTGACCCAAGACAAAGTTATGTCTTTCATGAATCCGTGAGACAATAACGTGTCGCCTGTAAGAAAATTCCTGGGTGAATGGGCGATGTTTTAAATGCAAGATAACCTCCAGGAGCTATACTTGGTAGTCTTCATGCAGGAACTTGCAAAAGAATTCGGCGGTTAAAGGCAGTGAGGGTGCAGCGAAAACGGACTGGGAGTGTTTTAAGGATGGGAGAGGCTAAAACGGGTTCTGCTGGCACTGTTGGGAAAGTGCCAGGCGTGAATAGATGACGCCAATCATCTGGGCAGATCCTATCTATAAACCTGGGGGTGAGGGGGGTGGCGCTGTCTGACAGTTGCGGCCGTAGCATGCCACATGGCAACGCCAGAGCAAATTTGCGGCTCTTCGCGTACACAAAACACTGCACTAAGCATTACCTTTTCCTTTTATAGGTGGCGCTTCATTGAAGTAACGAGCGCCTCTGTGACCAAGAAAACAATTGGGGCAGCTTCACAGTAGTGGGACGAAGATTGGGCAAGCAGCGAAGCTAGCGGCCCCACCTAGCCTATTCTTGGTTCGGCTAAGTTTGTGCGTGGTTATGCTTTCTGCCTCGGGGAAGGTTTCTGCGTGGTGTCGTCGATAGCCTCCTAAAGAGCAACGAGCAATCAGTCATAAAAGCATGTCCAATGTACGCGAGCTCGCGATTCCAGATCTTCCGCAAGTCAATGGCGTATTGCCGCTATTCGGGAATTGACCGAAGTCGCATCCGTTCTCGAATAGAGGCGCGGCGGCTTTCGTGCCCCGCTTCTTCTTCTTCGGGAGTGACGGTCTTCTCTGTGGCCCCGTCCCTCCCTTCGTCGGAGACCCGGCTGTTGCTGCACAGATCGATTTCTGAATTTTCCGCTGAAAATTCTCCATGACTGGCCGGCCCGGATCGTTTTGTCAGCAGGCTTACACATCTCTCCCAAAGTGGACTGCGTTATCACGCGTTAGAACTGGGAGAAACCGGTTTCGCAAAAGTATTTCAGGGGCGAATGCACACGAACTGGCGAGGAGAAGTGCACACTAGAGATCCCTTCAGGAACGCTGGGCAGAGTGTTCTCGAAGGCCGAGCGGTGCCGACGGCGTCATGGGTCACCGAGGTTTTCTTGCGCACGTTCTCCGGGCCAACACCAGCTTAAGCAGCACCGCTGTGAAAAAGCTGAAGCGGCCGTGCTGTATGCACTACTGCTGCGCTGGCCAGGATGGGACCAGGATGGGGATAGATCCGCACACTCCACCATACATGTTACGGTCAAGTTACTCTATTTACAACGCTATTTTCAAGGTTGCAGACGTATGTGCCCGAGAAGAGCGGTCCAGGAGCACGCACAAGCCTACCCGAGTCCGAAGGTCGTCGCCCCGTGTTCTCCTTCTAGCTGCGTCAGCGTTAATATAAAAGAAGCTACATACAACCTACGTTCGCCCTAGGCTTGAATACGCTTCATCAGTTTGAGACCCTGGCTGCGTAACACTATGTAATAAAATTGAAGCTGTGCAAAACCGCTCCGCAGGGTTCATACTTTCTCACTATCACCGCACTTCCAGTGTTACTATCATGAAAACCAGCCTTGACCTTGCTACTCTTGCCACTCGCCGGAAACTGGCTCGGCTTGTCTGCTGCAGAAAGTGTGTGCTCGTCTTTGTGTGCTGCAGAAAGCGTATCACCACAACCCGGTGCTTAAAGGAAGTTGGCTAAAACCTCGGTTTTTTTCTATCTCAATGCCTCAACCATCATTACAAGGTTCATATTCATCGCCAGAACACCGTAACATACTCGCTTTCTTTTTTACTACAAACATGCCATGATTGAAACAATCTGCTTGCGTCATTAGTCACCATTACTAACCATAAACCTTTCGGGAGGCACTCGAAATTTCTATGCGTTGATTTGCTCAACGCATATTTTTTTCTTTTGGATTTTGTTTGCTGTTCGTGTTACCATTCATTTTATGCCAATTTGTTTTCATCAGTGCTTTTTTGTGCATTTGGTTGTCGTTATGGTATTTTTCGTCGCGGTGCTTCTTGTTTGATTCTTTCTTGATACTTTCTCTGTTTTGTAAGCATTGTGGTTTGTATGCTGTTTTTGAGTGTTGTATTTATGTACCAAATGTGGCTTGCTTTTCATGCGCGAGTTTGTATTTTACTTGACTCCTAAACCAACTCCCCTCTATAATGCTGTATGCCCTGAGGGTAATATAAATAAATAAAATAAATAAATAAATCAGTCCATGCACGGCCAGCACAAATAGCGACGCATAGCTGGTGTGCTCAGTACAGAGCCCAACAGCCTCAGCACATTATTTACAAGTTTACTGTGAACTACGTAGACCAAAATGTAAAAAAAGAAATCTGCGTAATATCGGAATTGTTTTAGCGGCTGTCACGTAATTTGTTTTGGGGTAGTTTCGACAAAACAGGAGCTACAGCCATTTTTCACAGTTCCCTAACCATGTACTGCCTCCGTAGATGGCCATATATTTGCATTTTCATTATCAACTAATTATACATGGAAAGTAAACGAAACATAGCGTAATCATAGTGTCGTCCGTGCGGCCAATTTCAACATTATTTTTGAAGAAACATACAATTTGGTACTGGTGCTGCCGTTCGGAACATACAGAGCATTCAATAGAAAGTTGGCATTGTCATCGAATTTTTCGATGCTGTTTCCGTCGACGCAAGCAGTTTTGGTAAGACCTCAGCATATAAAAGCTCCGCTCTAAGCAAAACACTTGTATCTGGAGGTCAGGAGCAGCAAAAAATAATGTCTGAACTAATTTCCTCGATTATTCTACATTGCACAACAAAATCATTTTTTTAATTTATGTGATGTCCTGTGTACTGCATTCCCAGTTTTTCGCTGAAACAAATGCAGATCAAAGCAGTCAAACAAAATTTGGCCCCATAGTTGGACCCTGCATTTCGAAAGCGCTTTTCTTACACAACCAGAGAAAAAATACTCCAGCTTCATGGACACTCATACCGGTGAAAAACAAACACATCAATGTTCAAGTAACTGTTGTATATCACTCTACAAATACGTGCACAGATCGTAAGCTACTGCTCTAGAATAGCGAAGCTGTGCAAACCGTATTAAAATGGCGCTGTTAGTTATACTCTAAAATTACACAGTGGAACTGGAGATAATAACATTCATAATCAAGTACAGACCCCACCACTTCCCCTTTTAGAAGGATGCAGTCCGAAAAACTATTTAGCGCTGGTTGATCCGGGCTGTTCCAAGCATCAAGAAAAGAAGCTTACTAGCGTACCTCACTGGTCATGACTAGTCCGCCGTACTTTGTGCGCTCTCCTTCTTTGGTGTTGGTGCTGCCGTTCGGAACAGGAAGCTCGAACTCCGAGCACAGTCGGTCGCAATAGTCGCCGTACTCACCGGAAGCCACTTCCGATACTGCAGCAAATACCATGCAGTTTGACAAGCGGAAATGTGCACAAAACCATCGCCTCCTGTATAAGAAAACACGAGGTGAAACACCGTGCGACCTCCATAGCTTGCTATGAAAGTTCAGCATATTCAATACCGTTAACATTTGGGAAGTGGGACAGACCAAAAATGCTAGATAGTTATGATAGATTTCGCGAACACCACCAGAATGGGGAAATAGCAAACATTGAGCCCCTCGGTACAGCCGGTAGAGATGGTGGTTGGTACCCCGACATTCGTAAATGCCCCGTAATTCACATATGCAGCAACCAAACTCACACGGCACACCGCTGAAGCCTACGAGATTATTTCTCACAAAGACACATGCGTCAGCTGCACTTCTGTGCTGTTAACAAAGAAATTGCTGATGAATAGGCTCATCGCACGTGGAGAACAGAGGCGTCTGAAAATGTGCCTCTCCCCTTTTCTCTTTATCCCGGTTTGTTACAAGGGAATTCTGGCTACAAGTATTCTTTTGTGCAATAAATGACAGTTCTTAACACCCTGTCCCGTTCGCACGTTGCCTGCGTCCTTTCTTCGCGCTGTCCCAAGAACAAAACAAAACTTTCTATACGGATTTTGGGAAGCCCCGTCACAACGAGCCTTGGACCCGGCGCAGGCTTTCCTGGACATGGGAGGCTGACCAAATCCCCGTGCAAATACCCTTTTGCTCAAATAAATGTTTATTCCTTTAGTTCTGGGAGCCGAGGCATTTCATTTATGCTATTTTAAAAGCCTCACCCTAATTTCTGTTCTGGGGATTATCGAGTGCCGATGAAGTTCTCCAAATGAATCAAATTTTCGAATACTTCTTTTGAAGTGGGAACCACTGTTAGACGCTACACAGGGGGAGAAGACAGACACGAACGGCACTGCCGTCCAGTGCCGTCCGTGTCTGTCTTTTCTACCTGTGTACCACCCAACACTGGTTCCCACTTCAATAAATATCAACCAACTGGCCCAGCTTTCTACCTTATTAAAATATTCTTCGATGGATGTGAATCCATCCGTGAACTCACCGGCTATATGCAGAGATGTCGGGACAGGGGCGACCTTCCACCGGAATGGAAAACGGCTAATCTGGAACTGATCTCGAAACCCGGCAAGAAACGAGGTTTCGAGAATCTAAGACCGATCTCCATCACATCGTGTGCTGGCAAGTTAATAGAACATGCAATTCAAACGAGACTTGGTAGGTATCTGGAAGACGAGGGAATGTACCCAGACTCCATGATAGGTTTCAGGGCGAACCTTTTAGTCTGTGATGTAATGCTGCAAATCAAGGAGGATATAATTAGATATAATTATATATAGATATAATGGAAGAGGATATAATTGACAGTACGAGTAAGGATACGAGAGTCATTTTTGGCCTCGCTGTAGCCAAAGCTTTCGACAACGTCAGAAATTCGGCCGTCCTGCGCCGCCTGAGCGCTCTAAACGTGGGGACCAAAACATACAACTATGTCAGGGATTTCCTTTCAAATCGTACGGCTAACATAGAGTTAGGGGGTACCTCCATCCGGAACATCGAACTAGGTAACTGGGGAACGCCTCAAGGGTGGGTCCTATCTCCGACATTGTTTAACGTAGCCATGATAGTACTATCCGAGAGGGCTCGAAAAGATAGAAAACCTGAGATACACCATCCACGCGGACGATCTCACTCTGTGGATCAACCGTGGTAGTGACGGGCACATTGGAGATATACTACAGCAAGCCATAGATGAAATTGAAAACTACCAAGAAACTTTGGGCCTCAAGTGCTCGGCCTCCCTGTACAAGCGGAAAGCGCGCAGGAACAGCCACAACATAAGACTTAAAGTAAGAGGACAGCAAATCCCCGCGAGGGACAAGATCAGAGTACTGGGGCTTTATGTCCAGGACCCCAGCAGAAACACGGAGACTATACGTCGACTAGAGAATGCGGAGTCACATGCTTGCAGAATGATGAAACGCATCTCAAACAAGCATGGGGGGATGAAGGAGCCCAACCTCCTCAGGATGTTTCAGGCCTTCCGTATCAGTAGGATCCTTTTCATAGCCCACTACACGAGGCTGACAAAATCCGAGAACAATAAGTTGGACATAATAATAAGAAAGGGAATAAAATGTGCGCTAGGTCTTCCCCCGAACACGCCAACTGCCAAATTCTTAGTTTGGGCGTATCGAACACTTTAAATGAACTCATAGAGGCGGCAAACGTATCGCAACAGCAGAGACTGTTGGGCAGCAGGACGGGTCGCAAAATACTCGAACGTCTAGGATACCAGACCAGTGATCGAGCCAAAGATACACGCGAGATACCAAAGTCGATCAGGGAGAAAATTAGGGTAACACCCATGCCCAGAAACATGCATTCCGCGTATCACGAAGCTAGACGAAAGAGCAGAGCCAAAGCCGTGCAAACCAGATACGGTGAACAGACGGACGTCCTTTACACCGACGCAGCGGCATATCAGAGTGAAACCGCTTACGCAGCAGTAGCGGTTACTGAAAGCGGGGTCCCAGTCTCGTGTTGCACGTTACTGAATAGACACGCGACGGAGGCCATTGCCTTAGCAGTGACCCGGCCGGAACATTAGAACAATAGTGAGCGACTCGATCTAAATCGGCCATCAGAAATTTCGACCGAGCGAGGATCTGCAGCCCCGCTTGGAGTATCCTCGCAAACGTAAAAAAAATTTACAACGAAAGAGGTAACGTTAGTGTGGACACCAGCTCATCGAAGACTCATTGGGAATGAGAAAGCACATGCGACCGCCCGAGGTCTTACAGTCCGGGCGACCGCCGGCAATGCCGCCGCTGCTGATGTCCAGTCGTTGGCCTCAGCCTTGCACGCCGAACGTCCTTCCCAAATGACGGCGAACGAAGGGCCGAGTGACTACAGTGAAATAACGCAATATTATAGACTGGAGAGGAAGATACTACCTCCTGCGGATCCGCAGCTAAGTAGAAAAGAGTAGATTTACTGGAGTCGTTTGCAGACGGGAGTTTTCCAGAACGCAGTCCTATATAGTAAGTGGCATCCCAAAGTCGTTGATCCAAGATGTAAGAAATGTAAGAGTCGAGCGGACCTCGTCCACATGGTGTGGACTTGTCGTTCGTACAAGAAACCGCACGGAAACGTAGCATCCTGCGAGGTAATACTCCTCAGCCGAACCTCCGAAACCCAGCGCAAGATCATCGGTCTCGCCCTAGAAGCCGCCAAGTCCCAAGGGATACCGGCCGACTGATGGGGGGAGGGAGCACCTAACGCTTCCATTTTGACTATTGTGTAATAAAGTTTTCACCTACTGACTGACTCCATGGATGTTTCGCAATGAGTGGGCATGTCGTTGCTACCCCTACCGAACTTTCAGGTCCACGCAATGCACACGTGTTGTTCCGGTTTCAGAAGTCCGCAAAGCGGGGTTTCTCGCGCACCGCTCGTAAAAATAAACCTGTGGCCTTGCGTCACCTCAATTATTACGGCGCAGTGTCGGGTTAGGCTGATCGTATTCCTGTTTGTCCTAGGGCTTTTCTAATGCTCGCACAGCTTGTTTTTGCTTACCAAGGACATTCACAAAACTTGTTAGCGGTAACTGAGCTTTTTTTCGCTCTGATAACTCAGTGAATCAGTGAACAAGCAAAAAATCCCATGCTTTTGACGCTACCCAGTGAAGACTTTAGCCGCGTCTTTCTATGCGTGTTCACTTTCCGAGCATGTTTCTTTGCAGACTCGGGCACAAATTCGGTAGTTTTTGCCCGTTTTGAATCTACCAGTAACCAAACTTGCTGTAAGGGAGGCTTAATATACCTGCAGCTCACGACGAGATAGATACCGCGCGTGGGGAATTGTGGCACTGCACTTACACCTTGCTAACAGCCGGCTGCTGCTTACAATGGCAGCCGAATTTGTAACCGAATTCGTAGAATTCGGTTACGAATCCAGTGAGTCAGAAGCATCGCAATAAATGGCCACTAACGACCACTTAGTTCATATAGTGCCATGCCGTTCGCACTATTCTCATATGTCACGTGTCGTTCTTTGCATGTCATAAAGGCTGTGTGCTGCCATTCTGCCCAGCAACAAGCAAACACGCTCTGATGAGGACACTTGTACTCTCTTGTTGTGAAGAGTTAAACTACCTACTACCAGTTATTGAAACTACATTTCATCAGCCCTATGCTTGTCACTTTCCTGATAGCCTTTATATTTATTTTCTGATTTTAGTACAACTGAACTGAGTGAAGACAGACTTTGAAGCCGTCGGATTGTTCAGGCCTGTTCCAATATTGAGTGTAAGACCGACTACAGAAGAGACCTTTGACTGGCAAAAATGGTACCCTGATATATCTTCTATATTTACCAGAAATGCCGTTGGATTCATCAAGTGTGCACCTTCGATTTGAGGGAACTTGCTGAGTTATTACAGCAGTGCAGCACAATGCAGCACAGTGCAGAAAGCGCAGGGTAAGTTCACTGTTTTCCCTGCACTCCCAAAAAAGTAGGTGCAGAAGTAGACATAAAAAAGTGCAGGGCCTGTTCTGGGATGGCTGCTCCTGTTGCGAACTATTGTGAAGGATGCAAGCGGAATTCAAGAGACCTATCGTTGATTGCGTAGACTCACTGTAATCGGCTGGATTGTGAAACTGTGGACAGTACAGGCCGTGCCCGTTGAGGAACCCGAGGAGGTCATCCACTTCTCCATGGTAGATGCAGCGCCCGTCGGACACCATGTAGAGCTGCGACCAAATGTGCCGAGTGAGCAACAAGAGTTCTTGCATGGACAAAACGGCAGAAAGCTTGCAGGGTAAATTTTAAATGGAGCAACCTCTGAGCTACACTGACACCGCTCCGTACAAGAGTAAATAACGGAATTTTGAGTGACTCACTTCACTGAACCTAGAGTTTTTATTACAGAACTATCAAACCAAGCGCAAATTATTCGCAAAACCAAGCCTTGTGTGCCTTTGACTTGCCTTAACAATACATCCATAACTTCCGGGTGAACGTTTTTTGTAGATTTGGGAAATTTTAAAGCTATGTTAATCCTGCATCTGTTGTTTATGCGGAAGTTTGCATGCTGAAGCCAGTGTCCCGAAGTTCGACCAGATCTCTACGATCGCTTCTGGTTGTTGTAAAGCATCCAGCCTAAACTGGTTTTGGTAACCAGGTTCTCTGGTAAGAATTTATTTATTTATTTATTTATTTATGATACCCACATGGCCAAAGGCATTACAGAGGGGAGTGGTGTGAGAGCAATTAAATAAAAACAACAAGAAAAAAAAACAGGACATTAACATACAACATACAATGAAATCATTAACACAATGTAATTAAAAATTGCAACTGCCACTCATCGAAAACCAACATTAGAAAAACTCCTGATTATACAATGTTAGCTAGAACATTCTGAAACTGGTGGACGTCATTAATAGATGCAGTGTCAAAAGGAAGGCGATTCCAGTCGCGACTTGCCCGGGGTAAGAAGGAATGAAAACAATGCATTGTTTTGCACATATCAATTCCAACTTTGCGCTCATGGTCAACGCGACGGGATTGATAATGTGGCCTAGGTATAAGCTCGTCACGCAGAACGGGGTGGTGATACAGCTTATGAAAAATAGTCGTGAAATTTGGCGCCTAGTGGAGAGAGATGGCAGAGCTAAATCAGATTTCATTCTAGTAATGGCTCGCGGTTCGATGGTAGTTGGCTAGCAAAAATCTAACAGAATTATTTTGAACAAGTTCTAGTGCAGTGACATGGGTCCGATACTGAGCATGCGTATTCCAGTTTCGAACGAACTAACGTTTTGTAAAGCAATAATTTGAGTGATCAAGGAGCTGTAAAGAACGGATATCTGCGCCTACAGCCAGTGCAAACATTCCATTGGCTAAGTGGCAGGTTCCCCAGGAAAATCTGGGGTAAAAGAAAGGTTACTCCGCCTAAATAAATCTAGTAGCCATGGTGGCAAGCCGGGAGCATTCTAATCTTAAACTGCCTACATTTTGCAATGACTATGTCCCACGTGACGTACACTAAGGAAAACTTACCATGTCGAAGTATGAAAATATCTTGGCGCTGGGTGCATGTATGGAGCAAATGACTGTGTGTCCCATAGAGGCCATTCGCTTCAAGATCTGGACGCACATGAGGCTTGACACGTTGTCCAGACCACTGCGTGATGGAGGTAAAGAAGTCATCAGTCTCTGCTCAAGAGATGTATGCAGATATTGATTGTAAGGGTTTCAGATTTGAATAGCATTCAGTTGCGGCCACTCAAAGATATTCGTGTATTTAGGAACAGAGGCATCACACGTTAAAAGAGCATGCACGTTTTGAATTTGAATTTCCAACAGCTCAGCTATTGGAAGACATGAAAATATCAAAGCAACGCCAGCAGTTCGTGCCTCGGTATGAAACTTATACATAGGCCATGGTGAAGATCTAATTATTATTTTTCATATGCATACAGCTTCCGTATTTGTTTTCTGCGATGAAAATTATTCAAGATGCAGAATCGGCACACTTTGTTTTTATGAAAATTTAAAGCTTAAAACGCTAGTGTTTTCCGCCTGGCTACACAATCAAGAGAGATTTCGTCATGTGATGTATGGCAGCACAGGGTTTTGTTAGTTACAAACAGTCTTCCTAGAAATACATGTTTACATGCACGTTGCTTTAACAGCGCAGAAGTCCTCGAGCGAGTTTACTGGTGCTATTACAGATTGCTGCCTTGTACGAATGGTATGCATGCCTTAGCCCACAGCTTCTGTTAAATGTCCCTCGAGGATGTTTGCGCCCCCAGTGCAGTCAGTTCTCATTGGCTGGTAGGGAAGCTCGCTTTTGAACACTTCCAAGAGGCAGTTTAGAACTGCTGCACTACTCCGTAAGCATGAAGCAATGTGATAACTTGCGAAGCAATGCGGTATGTGATGCTTCGTTTCGTTTTGTTTTTGTCGCATTGTCCGTGAACCCGCTATTGTTTCAAAGAACACACTGTGCGGGCATATACCACTTTTATAGTTGGCATAGTTGGCATGTATCATGAACACACTATGTGTTTAGTTCATTACAGGTCCAAGGAAATGTTTCGCGGGTTTCGCGGAGCATTAAACACCTCGACTACATCGATTCTACGTTGGCGTATGGTGTGCACAGAATTAAAAGAATTTGCTACGACTGCCGTAAAACCCTGCTGTGATACGTGAAAGTCGAGATTATTTTTAAAAGTCGCATGCCGAATACCCGGTTTCAAGGACCGAGGGCGCCATCACCGTCATTGTGGGCACTAATGCAAATAGCTTAGGCTTCCGATCGTACAAACGAATGTAAGCTTCCATCTCCGCTCGTGTACGTACAACGAATACCCAATTGAACCACGTGTTCACGGTCACCACTTCACACGGCTTTCTGCACAAGCGAAATGTGAGATGCCCAAGTTTCACATTTACACTAGTATAACGATTAACTGCTTAAACCGCGTCAATATTGCATTTTTGTGGAGATGCAAGGCATAGTGCAGGGTTGGCTTGTTTTAACGATGTTTCCAACGCACTTTTCCAGGCTTTTTATTTTAGTCCGAGTTTGTCATGTGCGATGTACAAGGGGCATATTTTTTATTTTGTTGGTAGACTTTTGCAAAATTTTTATTTTTCTAGTTTTGCATTTTCTGGTTTTTCACAATTCCGTTCGACCAATCGTTTTATTTACGCTATTATAATAAATAGGTGCGTTACTTCCACACATTATGCATTTTTGTGCAAACCCATGGCCTTGCACAGTCAGCCCGTTCTTGCTATTTTCATTCATTTTTTCAGCGTCATTTTCTGAGCTTCTTTATAATTTTTGTCTTCGTTTTTTGGGGAGATGTAGAAGAAGCATATTGCGCTTTCGCCGGTTCACTGCATGGTGGTTTGCGGTACTTTTGCGAAATGTTCAACGTAATTTGCTAATTGCTACGTTGCGGGAGTAAAAATTCTGTGTTGTGGGAGTATTTATAAAAAAAAAAAGCGTGCCATGTTTTAAAACTCAGAAGCTAAGGGGAACTGAAAGTGACATTCATGCAACCTGGAACATGCGGCGTGTGTAACTTAGTGGAACACTACTTCCAAAGAGCACAGATAGTCAGCACCATATGGAAATTAGAATTGACTTTAGAAAGCCTCCTTTTAATGTCATCTAGTGTGATGCTAAGCGCACGAACACCAACTAAAATGAAACAAACCCGCTTTGTGAAGGGGGCACTGACAGAACTCAAATTTCCTGCATATTTAGTAATCCCGATGGGGAAGAGTTGCTCCTCCTTCGCTTTTTTTTGCAAGCACTTGATAAAGTAGGCGGTGACAAAACCTGACTTGACCAGTTCTGGGCACATACGCATACGAAAACAACAAAGAATGCGATAACCTTGAGGGTTGGTAGATTTACTTTCTTTTGAATCGTTTTCTACTTTTGTAAGATCCTTCCAGGCAAGACCACCAACAGAAGAAGAAAGGACAAAAGGAAGGCTGCAAGCAAGTCAGTTTGTGCGTGCGGCGCGGCGTTTGTATTGGGCGGGAAAGGAAACAAAAAGTGTTGCAACTATTGCACTACTCCGTAACCATGAAGCTTTGCAGATAATAACTTTGAAGATCGTAAACACGACATCCCTGTTTACTATTAGGTCATCAAAGGCCAGAACTTTTATACGCTGTAACACAGACCATGAGCCGAAAATTTTAGCCTGGCTGTTGTACTTTCACCTTTCGATGTAATTTAGACAGAACAGGCAGCATTGCGGTCCCTATCTTTTTTCTGTGAAGTCTTTACATGATATCTCTCGTTCCCGAAAGACCGACCCCACATCCCACTAAGGATGCGCGATTACCTGGTGGGCTCGTCGAGGAAGAGTACAGGAGGGTTGTTGACGAGTTCCTGGGCGATAGCCAGCCGCTTCCGCTGACCACCCGACAAATTATCCGTCCGAGTGTTCCGGCACACCTCGAGGCCCCATTCCTGAATGCACTGCTCCACCTAAGAAGGGCCGAACGTAACACACGATCTGCCATTACTTCAAAAACTACCCACCAACTTCACTTGAAGTATTCTAGACCGATGAGTCGAGCATTTATTATTCAGAACACTTTTAGCCTGTTTAAAATTTAGCCTAAGAACGCTCGAAGCTTCTGCTATCACATTCTGTAACAAATATAATCACGTCAATGAAAAAAGCAAAAAGCAACTACGTCTGTTCCTGGCAAAAAAAACTCAGTATTTTTTTATTCACGGCTAGACAACACTTTGAAGACAAATATTTTATGCGAATAAAACCAAACATCAGCCCTATTTCTGGAAAATAAAAGGAACTACAAGCAGAAAGCTTGTTGAAAAACCAACTTTCCAAGGGTAAACAATCCAGTTTTAAAGCTTCATTTCTGCAAAATAAAGAAACTGCAGGCAGAAAGATTGTTGAGGAAGCAACTTTCCAAGGCCCCGGAACTAGGTGAAGAATCAAATGGTAGAACTAGGTAAAGAATCAAATTGTAAAGCTTCGTTTGTAAAGTAGAACATTGCTGAAACAAACTTGCCAAGACCCGGGATGTAGGTAAACAGATGTAAAACAGATGTAAACAGATGTAAAGATATAAAACAGTAAGCAGATGTAAAGCATGATTTCTGCGAAATAAAACGGACTCCAGGCAGAGAGATTGCTGAGAAACAAAGTCGGCAAGGCCGCGGATCTAGGCACGCAATCCAGATGTAAAGCCGTCACTGTATGTGCCAAAAAACTGTAGTATTTCAGCTAGGTCATTCTACTGCATTACTGGCACGAAGTCATCAAGCCTCTTAAAAAATGTTGAAGCTCATACTAGGAATCTTGCCTTCGGGCCACAAGTATTCTGCTTGTAATTGTTTTTTTTTCTCGTGAGGACGCATCGTCATTATCAGTTGCTCAGTTAGCAAGGAGAACGGTGATGAGGGAGATCCCTCTTCTCATGCCCTGCAGCGACGAATAAGCAGGCAGCATAGAAAACACGATGCCACTCCCTTTTTTAGCAAATGCAGCAATAATCTCGAATCTCCTGAGGGACAATTTGGTGAAATCATGATACATCCTCTGGGAGTACTAAGGGCGTGTTCTCTGAGAAACAATGGCATGTTCTCTGAGGAACAAGGGCATGTTCGCTTCTCCTATGGTAGAAGCTGATCGAGGATGTATGCGGGTGGGTCCTCGTCAATTCATTCAATTGAAGGCGTAGAAAGCGGCAAATTTGGACGAAGTATGAAGGATGACGACAGGGACAAGAGCTTATTCCTGTCATCATCCTTCGTTGTTCGTCACAATTTGGCGCTTTAATTTAAACGTGTATTATAGATAACAAACTTGCCCACACATCAGCATAATTAGTCAAAATTAATTGGGAAAAGGAAGTGGCCTGGAACCCTTTGTCTCATTTATATTATCACGTTGCCAAGGACGATTCATGCTGGTTTCTTCCGATAAGGAAGATTTATTGGAGCGAAATTGTGCTCCGCTACAAACGAGAATTACAAGCGGCAAAATGCCGGCAAGCAAAGCGACACGCACAGTAGGGCATTTATCATTTCGCGCTAAAGTTTACAGAACCGTCAAACTAGACCGACAGCTGTAGCGATTAAAGAAGAACGTTCTTGTATAGTGAGGAAAGGGCAAAACGCTCTCCCCAAAACAAAGGAGACGAAGCCGGGCTGTATCGCTTCGAACACAGGCTAGGCAACTGCGCGCAGCCAGACCATAACAAGAAAACACATAAGTACGAAAAAGAGAAGGCACAGTTCGCGGCAAGGTGTTTCCTAGTCGCGAGAGTTCAAAGGACTGGCCTTCTTCTGCTTGTCCTGGGCGGAAGGCATGCGCAGCTCGACGCTCATGGAGATGGCCTCGTGCACCGTGAGCGCGGGCAGAAGCCGGTCCTCCTGCATGACGTAGCAGCTCTGCTTGTTGAACAGCGCCTGGTCACGGACGAACCCGTTGGTCTGCACCTCACCCTCGTACCCTTTGTCGCTGCGAAGGAAACGCAGTCATTGCTGATTCTCCTCCACACGCAAGACAATTTTCTCCGCGTGTTCTATTAGAGCTTTCTTTGTTAAACCTCCGTGGCTCCCACACCCACTTTAGGGAATACTTTTGCTGCTTAACTGAAAACACTTGCAACAATTTAAAAGTTCGATTTGTGAAGATAAACATCAGCACTGTCGAGAACTCATCATTCAGTTTTGTCATCACTACCATCGTTGTAGTCCTCTGCGTTGACAGACAGAATTGGGCATGCCGGTTAAGGGAAACAATTTTAACCGTCGGAACTTCTTTGCAGGCGAAGCGACAGTCATCCCCAAAGCATTACTAATGGGATCGCGAAAACATTACAATTTAAGAGGCAACTTGTGTTCCTTCTTGTCTCATAGTTGCAGCAATTACTGCACATGATACCTTAGTCGAGAGGAAAGCTGGGTTTGCGTCGCACTGTTGTTTTTGCGCCTCGTCCATTGCGCTATTTTTATCCCCAATTTTTTAGAATTCTATAAAGCGAAGGCAATTTAGCTGCACTGTTGCAGGAATTCTCACGAAGGAAATAGTACGTCATATGGTTAAGCCAGGCTTGAAAAAACCGAAAGGGTTTTATGATACTGACTTGACTGTATTATCTGTACAATCGCAGGCACCCAGAAAGAAAGGTGCCAAAGGTAAGTTTTTAAACCTCTAAAGACGCAGCCAGAAATGTAGACGCATTCTGCTGCATAATGAGTGCAGCAGCTAGTGTTGCCCGCTTACCTAAGATGTACACGTCAAAAAGTATACGCCTCGAGCGCGGCCTGTAGGGGCGCCACTGAAATCCCCCTAGCGGCCCGTTTCGAAAGCACGCGCGGGAGTCCCCGGCCCGTTCCGCCCTGTCGCCGTTGCTTTTTGGCTCGTTAAAGACAGCGATTTACCGTTTGTCCGCGTTCGAAATACCGAATAACGTGGAGCAGGCACTCTGTTTGCAAGCGTGGTGTGTTCACGAGAGTATAAACGTTTATGACGCGATCTTAGTGAGATCTATATGAGCGCCGGGCGTGTGTCACAGGCCGGCGTCCCGAAGCCAGCATTTGCATGCAGCTGATTGCAATTCCGCTGGCCTGAAATTTAGTGGCAGTGTCTCCGTATGCGGCCGTATACACACTATGATGTAAATCGACTTTGTGCACTTACAAAATCCAGCGGAGCACTCATACCTGACAGCACGTAAGTTACGCCTGCCAATATCACATATCAGATATTGATCAGTACCATGAACAAGCCAATGCGGCATAAATTTCACAAACACTGTACCAAAGAAGTACGATGGATAATGCAAAATTACACCCCGGAGTCAGCACACGACGACAAATTTAATGATGGGTCGTCTTGCCCTGTGTGAGCGCTCGCAAATATTCATCTGTTACATTTATCCTCCATGAGAAGCGCGAAGATGGGCTTATACAGTAATCCGCGTCCGTGACCAAACTCTTCTTCGAAACATCGTCATATGACACAGGGAGACTGCAGAATCTAGCATAAACCGAAATCAGAGACCCTTATCAGATACGACACTCTTCCAACGAGCCCGTGTGTACGAGATTTCGGCGCACGTTAACGATCTCCAGGTCGTCAAAATTAATCCGGAGCCCTCCACTACGGCGTGCCTCATCGTCTCCGTTGCGTCAGCGCGTTAAACCCTGCAATCAATCAATCAACTCTTCCAACGACACCTCGTATCGCTTGTGAACTGCCTACCCTGTATTCTTCAAAAAATGCGTTCGCCGAGTGATCAGCCGTTCGTTGAAGGCAAAAAACAAACGAAAAGTGAACACGCAGCTTGTGTGTGTGATTACTAAAACGTTCATTCGTTGATTTCGCTCCGCATTTGTAAACAAGGATAGTTGAGCGTCCTCCTCCTCACCCTCCCCCCCCCCCCCCCCCCCCCCCCCATGTCTAGCGAAATATCAGTGCATTTCGCATCTAGTTGGTCTGGTGAATACTACCTTGCTCAAACAAACGTCTTTAGCATTTCAGAAGCTGCACTCGTTTTTTTTTTTTCATTCCCGTACGACTATTATATTTATTCCTGACTTGCCGACCATTCATTTTCCCGTGGTTTCATTAACATATACGGTACCTTGGTTCTTACTATAAGGCATGAGTGGGCACATATCTGATAATGCACAGCCTTTGAGTGTACTTAACATTTCCGCGTGGCTTATATTCCCATAAAAGGCACAAGTTTTTGTCAGCTGTTGGGTTATCACATCCCCGAAAACATATTTTTCTACGACGTACATATTCGAAGCAAAGCCACATTTGTTGTCTGCGCTGCAAAACGAACCAACCTCTTATAGTGCCAATATCAGGACTAAACGAGGCGACAATAAATAGAATTCACTTGTGCTGACGTGTTCGAAGGTGACAGCGGTGATATGCTGCTGCCGTCGCCGACGCCCGCAAGAGCGGCCAATACGCGCGCAGAACCGCCTGTCCGGGTAGCTCTTGTTGGCGTTAGAGCGCTCTACAAGACGCAGCGGTTTTTTTTAAAGTGCCCTAAACATGCAAGTTAGCTTTACAGAGGTCACCATAACAAGTTGTTTAGTGCGCGGAAAGGCAAAGAGAAGCGAAAGAGAACCAAAACACCATGCATGACCACCTATCAGCCACGCAGCGCTAATCCCGCTAACGCAGCGGAGAAGCGGCGGCAGGCAGCGCAGCGATCGCGAATCTCGAGGCGTATACAGGAAAGACGCACCGACATCTGCCTTCTGAGATGAAGGGGGTGACGGTTTGTACTGGTCGATGGGGTATTTGCAATGAGTAATTACACACTTGGTGCTCAATCATCACGCCCCGATTTCACCTTGCATAAAGCTATAAGGGTTGAGCCAACTCTGCCAAGGTTTATTTGAATGGCGAAGCAGGTCGCGAAACCCAGCGCCAACTCTGTGGGGCTACAATATAGTATGGAGGAGGGAGGGGGGTAATTTTCTCTTTAGCCTGCTTCCTCCTCTTTGGCGGCCGGCCAGATCATTTTACGGGCGGCTTGCAGTTGGCATGAGCGAGCGGTCTATGGCTACGCATTAAAAACGATTGTTGCTCACTAGAAGCCGGTGAGTAAGTTGAGAAGCGTGGTCTTGCCGGCCCCGGAAGGCCCCATGATGGCCGTCAACGTCCCAGACGATGCTTCCCCGCTCATATTGTCCACGATGTTTTTTCTGCCTGAAAAATAAATAACATGTCACCAAATCAGTGAATGACCAAACATTGCCACTGTTGGAAAGTTAGGCAACCTGCAACTTACCTCTGACAACATTGCGCTGCCTAGAGGTTGAAAAACACAGTAATAAGCAGGAAAAAACTGTTACCGTACCTTACCGGGTTGCACCGGTTTTCGAGGAGCTTGGAAAAATAGCGTTAGTTGTTAATTGTGCGCGTTTCGTCTGTTTGCTTCTGATTCCCATATTTGTAAACAACAGTAGCGCAATGTTTTAATGTACCAACTAGCCCACAAGCAAGCACCCCTCGGGCAACCCAAAACCGCCAGTTCCCGAATAATAATTTCATCCCCAAATTGGCGTTAGCCTTCCACTTGAGACTTCTTTGTAATAACATTGGCGACACTTCTCAACTCTCCTTCTGCTCAAGTCCATGTGTTAATCACAGTTGATGTGTGTGGAGCCTCTGACCACATCGGCCACGACCATATACCCTGTTCCCGAAATTCCACATGCCGTTTCGCGACCTGCTTCGCCATTCAAATAAACCTTGGAGCGGCTCCTAATCTCAACTAAACAAACATTGATTGCCTGCCCGAAACGAGGTGCCCAAACGAAAGGAGCAACAGCAGCTAACGTGGCGCAGCCTCTGTTGAGAGAAAGCACATTTTGTGAGCACCAAAGGAAGTACCTGCCGAATTGCGGCGTCGAGGGCATGAGCAGTTCATGAATACTCACCTGTACGGCTGCTCCTAAAAGTCCCAGCCATCTCCTGGGAAGATTTTGTTGCTGTTGGGCTTAGAGCGTCTTGAGCCCGAGCTCGGTCTCTATTTTCAGTTTGCGGTTTTACCTTTCCTCACATCGACACCGTTTTTAGGCCGTTTTTTATTGGCAACGCGAAAACCAACCCCGGGGCCGTCTATTTTTATATAAAATAACGCTGAAATTGTGAGTTACGCACTTGTGCTCTCTGTTCCTACCGTTTTGTTTTTCTTGAACAAGTTGGAGCAGTACGAAGCATGCCACAAATTGCAAAATATACTTTGAACAAACTTTGCGCATTTGTACTTCTTGTTCAAATGTTCTATCAGCTTTTACAGGGCAGCGTAGGGGTGTAACAGACAGATTGAAATTCTAGTGTTTATGTAGCCCGAAAGGACTCTCTTTAAAAGTGATAGCCGCAAATCAAACATCATCGAAAGTCAATGTGTGGGGAAAGTAGGCAAACATTCATCCTGCCACAAATTAGAATTCGCCTCGCCAATCTGGTCGCCTCACCAGAATTACGTAATAAATATGATAGAAATTGTACAGAATAGAGCAGCCCGGTTCATATCACGTAACTACACTATCAATTCCAGCGTAACACAAATAAAACTAGACCTGCAACTTCCTCCATTAGACAGTCGCCGTAATATTGCTGCTTTGTGCTTTTCCACAAATATATTTTCACCCATAAACGAACCCGGCTACCACTTCAAATACCTCATTGTTTTTCACGCAGATTGCATAATCAGTCCAGTTTCATGCGCATATACGGTAAAACCAATGCATTTAATTCATCCGCACTGCCTCGTGTCATCCGCCTTTGGAATGATCTGCCTGATAACATTGCCACCATATCTAACCCCGAAACATTTCGCCGTCAGCTACTCCTGCATTACACAATTTAATGCTGTTAAAATATTTTTGTGTAACACCCATTACCAGAATTTTTGTGTATGTTGTGTATGTCTGTGTTTTTTTTTCTCTCACAAATTGTAGGCCACAAGTGTTCATGTACGGTGAAAAAGTGATCGCCTTGTTCTTGCAGAATATGTATAATGCATTTACATTTTGTTGTTACGATGTTGCTGTCTTCAATTTATGCTTTGTATTTTTATTACGTTTTCACACGCCCCCCTTACTCCATGCCCTCCAGAGGGACTGTAAGGTTTCTATGAATAAATAAACAGCACATGTATGTGTGGACCCAAAACGACGAGAGAGTGGTGTGACGACAGAACAGCCCGCCGACAAAACGAGACATCACAACAGCAAAGCGACGCGACAGTGCGGCACACTGCTCCGGCTTTCTTCGACGGTTCTCTTCAGCACCGTACAATCATATCTGCGTGCGTATATCTCAGAATTGCATTACTTAGATAACCGGAAATAACTACATTGAGCAACGAACATAGCGCGCTCTTTTTACTTTCAGTGCAGAGCGTCTAGTTATTTGCACAAACTAAACCAACATATAATTATTACCACCGGTCCAAACTCTCTGTGATTCCCTTTTAAGTGCGAATGCACTTCTTAAGCGAGCCTGAATCGTCGCCGCCGTCGTCCGCATAGCAACAGCTGCGGGTGCGCGCGCTCCTCGTCTTCCCTAGCAACGGGGGGAGATGGCGCGCGCTACTCTCCTCCTCCTCTCTCCGCTCAGTGACTGCGGGTGTTGGGCGCCTCCTCTCCACTTCGGGCGGGAGAGCTCTCGCTCGCGTAGCGGGCGCTCCGCATTCCGACGCGTAAAGGCGATCGTGTAGCCCTCGCCGTAACGGCGGGCGCTACTCTCCTCCCTCCTCTCTCCGCTCAGTGACTGCGGGTGTTGGGCGCCTCTCTCTCCACTTCGGGCGGGAGAGCTCTCGCTCGCGTAGCGGGGCGCTCCGCATTCCGACGCGTGAGGGCGCTCGTGTAGCGGCCGCGTGGCGCGGGAGGGTATTAGTCGAGCGCGCGCCGTCGTCGAGAGCGGTCGCTGGTCCTGCATCTCGATAACGATGATGGCGGACCGGGCAACGGTACAGCAATTACGAGTGGAATATCTTTCTTTGTAGTTGTGTGCGTGTGTGTAATCTCTCGACTACTCATTAAGATCACGATATCCACCGTAATCGCGCAATCAACAACCGTGCATTCGCACTTCCACACTCTCCCCCTCGGGGAAGTGCGAGGGAATTTTTTTCCTAAGCTATCAGAGCTGAAACACTCTTTGAAGGTGCCAACCAGACAAAATAAAAGTTTGGTTCATTCGAAGGATTGCCTCGTTAGAACAACAACGACACCACTTTTTTTCGCGAACGTCCCCAAAATAAGCTATATAATTAGGATAAAAGAGAATGGCCATCCGACCTGCTCGCTAAAGAACCTATGACGTATAATGGGCAACTGAGCGATTGGCTGCGGCCGGCCAAATGCAACGCAAAAAATACCAAGGGTGATAACCTTGCAGAAGGAACTATTTGCGCTTATATTTGATGTATA
Source organism: Haemaphysalis longicornis (assembly GCA_013339765.2). Taxonomy (NCBI): domain Eukaryota; kingdom Metazoa; phylum Arthropoda; class Arachnida; order Ixodida; family Ixodidae; genus Haemaphysalis; species Haemaphysalis longicornis. Next base: position 136,277,618 of record CM023449.1, on the reverse strand, counting down.
TCTTTTTAACAGCACTACAAATGCTGGGGTAAGCAATGAAAGTTACGAACGCACACGTAAACATAAAAACATTTCCCCGCATTTCCCCGAGGGGAAGAATGTGAAAGTGCGAATGCAGGAGTTGAATTTGCGCGGTTCGTTAATGTTCGCGAAAGAGAGATCACACACACACACACACAACTGCAAAGAAAGAAAGATGCATTTATTCACAGACACCTATTTGTGTTGTCGTTGTACTTGATTGCTAGAGCGGTCAGCTTTGAAATTTCGTGTCAGTACTCCTTTAAGCGGGTGCATTAGCCCTTCTCACGCCCGATTCCTGGCCAATCCCCCACGTGGGTATGTGCCATGCACAGACACCTATTTGTGTTGTCGTTGTACTTGATTGCTAGAGCGGATCTCAGCTTTGAAATTTCGTGTCAGTACTCCTTAAAGCGGGTGCATTAGCCCTTCTCACGCCCGATTCCTGGCCAATTCCCCACGTGGGTATGTGCCATGTCAGCGGCCAGGCAGCGCGCGCCCATCTCCCCCCGTTGCCAAGGAAGACGAGGAGCGCGCGCACCCGCAGCTATTGCTATGTGGACGGACGGCGGTCAACGGAATTCAGGGTCGCTTATAAAGTGCATTCGCACTTAAAAGCACCAGTGAGTACTGCGCGCACTATGCCGGTTATAGCTGCGTAGCCGTTCGGCGCGTTGAGCTTACGCTGGCCAACTGCCATAAGCGACATTGTCTTCTGTGACTGTCTTTGTCGAGCATACCCAATGTTTCACGAAGCGATTACTATGAACGTTAAAAAAATTATCCAGGCGCAAATCTGGTCAAAAAAATTCACAGCATATCCACGGGGTGAATGATGATGAGTGGGCGAAGCTCCTGAGGGGAAATCATCGGTAAAACCGTGACTCTTCAGTGAAAGTTCGCCCACTACATCTGTGTCCGAACGTAACGTCTAGAAAGTCTCGCTAAACCGCAGCGTCGGCACCTTGGGGCTGAGCTCGCCTGAATGCGTTTTGCAGACGCCTCACGAGCTTCTCACTGCATCGGGGTCTGCCTGCCGATACGCGCGCTATTTCTCGCCGCTTCCCGTCTCTGACGTTTTGGAGATACTCCTTCGCGCCGCAGCCGTGCCGCTTCGCGTACGGCAGGGTCCTCGCGCCGTTGCCGTGACGCTTGGGCCTCTCGTTCTCGAACGCTGGGATCTTGGCGGCGTCGTCGCGCAGCCAGACGACACGCTTCGGCCTCCCGCTCTCGTACGGCAGGATCTTGGCGGCGGCGTCGCGCAGCTTCACGGAGCGCTTCTGCCTCGCGGGCTCGCACATCTGCAGCCTTATCCATCGGGCGACTCCGAGCGCGCGCCAACAGCGAACGGATTTTATTACAACGCTCCCCGCCATCTAGTAAACAATCCAAGAACTAAACTAGAGGTAGCCACGCCATCTAGTAAACAATCCAAGCGCATCTTTTCATCATATACAAGTACCGCCATCTAGTAAACAATCCAAGAACTAAACTAGAGGTAGCCACGCCATCTAGTAAACAATCCAAGAACTAAACTAGAGGTGGCTACATACATACGTCGAGGATGGACAGACCCACGCCCTAAGGAGCTTCGCCTCTAAAACGAAGCGAGGGTGGACAGCGGCCCTCAGCGGTATTGTGGCGCCATCTAGGAGTACTGATAGCAAAGAAAGCGTTGTGGAGTTCGCTGCAGCCCTAGTCGGCATGCTTAACGTTCTTTTCAGTACCTCCCCAGGATATTTCATCGCATACGTTACCAAACCCATGATCCAACAGGAGAATCAAAATTGTGGCAGCAATCGTTTACGTTCTCAGTGAATACAGCATTTTTGGAGCTGGTCAAGTGCTCGGGGCACTATAAACACCAACTATTTTGAATAAAACAAAGTTGTTATTTGTCTTCATGGGCCCTTAAACCACTGCTTAAAATGGTTGACCTGATTATTCGTCCAGTTCTATATCGTGCCTAAAAAGTTTTCATTCCTCCCCCCCCCCAGTTTTCATTCCGGTGTCATCGATTTACTCAGGGGCACAGGCAGTTCCATGTTTATCTGCAAGAATACATCTTGGATTCGTCAGAGGTTCATTCAGCTAATTGACTAGGAAATATGCACCGTCGCAAATTATCATAAACGTGTTTTGTTTCATGCACTCCGTGGACTGCGTCCAGCTTTGCAGGTCATCCTTTTTCACAGAGTGGAAGGGCACTAATTTTTTTAATTTCAGTTTTCCGTACCGCAAGTTAAGATTCGACGTGGCGATTACAGGAACACAACAACAACGTATCAAATGCTGCTAGTGCCACATTTGGGCTCACATTGCCTTCGGTGCAGCTGCAGGAGGAGTTTTGAAGATTGCACGGTTATAGGCCGAAACTGAGAGCAGACCATTCGAGAAATTATAGAAGCCGCGGAAATTCACAGATTAGGTGACGAGTGTATCAGCCTTCCTTCTATATTACTGTCAAAAAAAGCACTGCACTCTTTATTGGCTCCTGGCTAATAGTTGTAAATGGCTTAGTGTTCCAAGTGACAATGTACAATCTTTTACGGCTATCTTTTAAGGCCCCCTGATGTCTTCCTTGTGTTACAGTGACCAACATGCATAGTGTATATAAGCGTTGCTGTTTCAAAATAAAGATTCAGTTGATAGGAGCGCTTCGTGTCGTCTATGTATTTTGTTTTCTTCTCCAGTCCCGTGTTACTTTGTGCTTCCAGCCAATGCAATGTATTACCAACTCGCCCAGCTTCCGCTGTTTAGATGGGCATTCATTCTGTTTAGTACCGACCGTTGTTATACCACTTCTTCATCTTTTTTTTTTAATTTCACGTGTTTTTGTATGTGCAGTTTCCTCTCCTTATTTTACTGTGTTTGGCTTTACTGCTTCAGTACTGTATTTTCCTGCTATTCAGAGTGAGATGTGCAATTCTATTGGCTCCTATGTTATGCCAGCAAGCGCATATAATTTAAAAACAGAATCCAATGACGCAAGTAGGATTTTTAGGCCCACCTGGATTGAAATGGACTGAAGGAGTGGGCAATGTGGCAGGAGCAACAGCAGCATGCTCAGCCTTCTTTTTCTTTACGCAGCTCCTTAGCTGCCTGGTCGGAACGACCATTAATCACGCCGCCATGCCCCGTACTACAGCATCATGAACAAGAGCTGCTCTCGACCTTCTCAAAGAACGCGAACAGCTTATCAGCCGCATGCGCGACTACCGTCCTGTCGCCCTCGTTGGCGATGGAGCTGATGTGTACATCAGCGTGTGCACTGATGGCTTGCAAGCTTTCCGCCTGCCTGGCATCAACTTGGACTGTCCAATTATCGTGCTCCACAGACATGTGACTTCAACAAGTGGAAGACCAAAGGTCCCGGCCACGGCGCTCTCATCCAGTGGGCAATGTGGCAGCAGAAAAAGCAGCACGCTCAGGCTCTTCTTATCTTTCACGCAGGTATGTTATCTGAACAATGCGTACTACGCCAGGTCTGATGATTTTTTTTTTGCCGCTGCTTCTTTGCCCACGAAATCTTGTTGTATCTTTTGCTAATGCACTGTATTGTTTTAATGGACTAATAGTGAGTGGTGATTTCGAGCAAAACCCAGGTCCCCCGAAGGAAGCCCCTCCAAACAGCTTAAAAACAGGCACTGCTCTCACAATGCAAACGCTGCCGGTACAACCGAATGCGCAAGATAGCTGTGCAGGCGATTGTCGGCGACTGTGCAGGCGATTGTCGGCGAATCGAATACTGCTTCTGGATTTTCGGGGGAAAATAACGGTACTGAAAAATATTGCCGCGAACCATGCATTGGTTTGTTTATTTGTTTTGTTTTTACCGCAAGGCTGAGTCGGTCTGTGTTATCTGCGTGCCAAGTTAAGGGCGTGTTCTATTCTTTATTTTTATGTCGCACGTGTTATCTCTTTTGATAGGGAGAGCGTTTCGAACTAACCTCAACAGCCTAGAATATTCATCTTTGATCTACAGTGTTCTGGATGACATTAAATGGTTCGAGAAACACTCGCGCCAAAAGATAAATGCCCACAATGCAGACGCCGCAGTATTCGATTCGCCGACAATCGCCTGCACACGTCACTTTGTTCACTGCTGCTTCGCTGCCCGTGTATTCTTTCAGTTGTCAGGGGAGCACAAGTTCGCTCCAATAAACTTGTTTTTCCTTCAAGAAAAGTGCGTCGTCGTTAGCTACGTGGCAATATTCCGAAGCTTAAAGAAGCCACTTTCAGTATTACCGAGGAGCGCTCCTTTAGAGTGCGTGTTATCCGAACAAAGTTAGGCGATGCTTCCGCAAGCTTTCTCAGTAGCGGCTGTTCTGAAAAAATGCGTTTTGACCACTTATTCAATGATGGCGCTTGCTACAACTGGGACGAAGTCACTAATGGGCTAGTTATGGTCCCCGGTCACCTAGCAACAGACACAGAACATTCGGCTGCAGTTATTCCGTCGCCATCGGCGCTGCCCGGTTTTTCTATAACTCCCTACTCAGTAACACCTGCTACAACTTGCCTCTCACTGCCCGGACATACGACCAACTTAGTGATAATAAATCTTACTGCCTGAAGCACAATCAATAAGTTTCCTGACCTCATCAACCTAATCTCTTCCTATTCGCCGCACATAGTCGGTATACCAGAAACATGGTTGCATGAAGGTATTTGCAATCATGAGCTTACTCTGCATAACCACTTCGCAATTCGTGCCGATCGGCCGACCGGGAGGAAAAGAGGCGTTGCGCTGCTTATCCGTTCCGATATAAAATTCACAATCATCCAGGGTCCATCATATGATTACTCAGTCTGGTGCAAGCTTCACATGAACCGGAATTCTACCGTTGTAGACATTTTTTACCGCCCTCTGGGCTCTTCCATTGATGCGTTGCATAGCCTTAGCCAGTTGATGAACGAGCGCGTAAATGAATTTCAGAACTTAGCCATAATGGGCGATCTTGATGCTCCGGGAATAAACTGGCACTCTCTGACCTCTTTCGGGCGTGAGGCAAACTAATTAACATAACTGTCACTTGGGCTCTCGCAAACCGCAGCTAAAAACACACAACTAAATGTTCTACTAGATTTGGTATTTCTTAGCTCAAATATCCACGAGAAATGCTATGACTGTGAAGTTGTCGATGGAATTTAGGGCCACATGGCAGTACGCATTTGCCTCCCGTGCTCAGTCCCCAAGCCGCACGTCTCTATCTCTTTTTTTCCAGATTTTCACCGCGCCTATGATAATTAAATTATTGACACCTTGGCCGACGCCTTTCTTTTTTTTTTTGAGTTAATCATCGAAAGCTATATTGATTCGCTGGTTAGCACCTTCAAAAGCCTGGTTACATCTTGTATGTAACGTTTGGTTTATACTGAAACAAAAAAGAAAAATTCGAGTGCCCATTGGATAAAATTTAAAATCCTTCAGTTGCCCTGCCGCGTGCGTAGATTAAGGCGTTCGAAATCCACCGGTCGCCCTCATAGCGTCGCCACATTCGAAAAAGCAAAACAGGAACTCAGGAACAAAATACATTCTGCTAAAGATTTCTTTTTCGGAGTGGAGCTACATAGCTTGATAACTAGTAACCCCAACAAATTTTGGTCATTTAAATGGCCTAAAGACACAGCATCTAACTCATTTAAAATAAACCACAAAGCTACAAATGACCCAGTAAAAATCTCAAGCGCATTTAATATGTTCTTTCAATCAGTGTTCAGCAGAGACAACGGCCACTCACCACTAGTCTCGAGCCTTAAACCTTCTCTAGCCATGCGTGATGTCGTGGTCAGTGATGAAGGTGTCCTAAATCTCATACTCAACCTTAACAGGAAGAAATGCCAAGGACCTCGTGGGATTCCTAACGTTTTCTTAGTTCGCTGCTCTTTATGAACATGTCGCTATCAAACTATTATATTCAATAAATCACTTGTAACAAACACAGTCCCTAGTTCACAGAAAATAGCTAAAGTGTTGGCATTATATAAATCTGGCGACAAGCAACTATTTAGCAATTACAGCCCTATATCAGTAACATCTTATTCGGGTAAAATGCTGGAGCAAATAATCTGTAAACACATAATGCAGCATCTAGCGATGAATAAGCTGCCTCCCGTCTAACGTCCGAAACGGGTTCAGGCAAGGTTTGAGTACCATCACTCAATTAACCGAATTTGTGCCCGACATCGCTCACAATCTATGTCTCGGAACCAAAACCGATGCAATATTTATTCAATTTTCCATAAGCTTTGGATACAGTGTCCCATGGAAACCTCATCTGCAAATTACAAGCCATATTTAATAACACAAAAGTCGCTAAATGTATCTAAAACTTTCTATCCAACCGCTCGCAGTTTGTCGAATTTAAAGGGGCAGAATTATCACCATCCAGTGTGTCGACCGGTGTTTGTCAGGGGTCAGTGCTGGGACCATTACTATTCTTACTATACATAAATGACTTGCGTAAAGACATTAACTCTAAGATCCGCTTTTAGGCAAATGTTTGCGTCCTGTACAATGCAATTACATCGCAAGAAGATCACCATCGTCTAAACGAGTAATTTTCTGTATTTTGCGCATGGTGCGAATCATGGCAGATGACCATTAATTTCAGCAAAACGGTAGTCATGCCTTTTACCAATAGTGCATCCGAGTCCAGTTCCCCCTATCCTTCAGGTAATATTCAATTGCGAACGGTTCCGCGATATCAATATCTTGGCGTTAACATTACAGGTAGCTTATCTAGGTTTAACCATAACGGTCATTGGGTAGATCAACACGTGAAATAAAATTGATGGCCTACAAAACGTACATCAGTCCGGTCCTCGAGTATGCTTCTGTCGTTTGGGACCCGTATACGAAACTTAACATCACCAAACTTGAAAATGTTCAACGTAAAGCAGCGCGATTTATTTATAACAGCTACAGCTGGAAAATATCGCCTAGTACCCTTTTGCGAAGCGATAACTTAGAGAGTCTTCAACTCAGGCGATATCGTGAGCGGCGTAAGTACATGTATTTGTTGTACCATGGCAAACTACAGGCAAGTAAAAACGAGTATATTGAACATGTTACTCGGCGATTCACGCGTGCGGAACATTCCAAAAAGATTAGGGAATTCTCTTGTCGAACGGAGTCTTTTAAACATTCATTCGACCCGCGTACCATCCGCGAATGGAATAGACTGCCTGCGGAAATTGTAGAGCGTGATAATGTACAATCATTTATGTCCGCAATCAACGACCACACGCAGTCCGACATTCCCCCTGTATCTTTGTAGTGTTTCGTTGCGCCTGATTTAATGCTTTTCTTGTTCAGGGTTCTTTCTAAATTATTTGCAGTAGTGTTTTCCACTTGTTTGCTTCCCGGTGTGATCTGCGTGTTCAATTGATGTTATGCCGAGCGACAAAGTTGTCGTCTTTGAAGTTCCCCGTTCTTTATTGCTGTTTTATTTTGCCATGCGAACAAAATGCGTTCCTCTGTTTGTTTTATGCGCGTTATTTCCCGCAGTTGTCTAAAACTACTCCTGTTTCCCTGTTTTTGTATCATTATGTTTGTCCGCTCCTGCCTAGGGCTTCTTAAATGAAGCTGGCAGTACCCTACAAATAAATAAATAAATAAATAAAATATCGGCTAAAAATAGAAAAACTTCGTTATCTGAGACGTACACTTACCGAAGTCCCACAAGACACACAGCTACTCATGTAACAAACACTAATACGCCCGATACTTGAATAGGCCTCTGTCGTATGGAGCCCGCACCAACAATGCGACATCAACCGCATTGAAGCCATACAAAAGAAAGCCGTCCGATTTACCTGCCGCCGATATGACGGCAACTTTTTACCAACTACAGCCCTTTTATCCCTGAAACCAACCGAACTTTCAGCGCGCCGGCGCGTAGAATCACTCAGTTTTTTTCACCGCATCATTCACTCGTCCTATTGCTTGTCATCTGCCGACTACAGTGAAACCCAGTCATAGCGAACAGTAATATGCGCCGCAATTAGTTTGATATATCCAATAGCTCAATATAGCGAAACCCGAAGATAACGAGTTTTTGTTACGAGTTCGCAATACGCGAGACACCCCCCCTCTTCCGCCCCCCCCAATCCCCGCATCAGGAAACCAGCAGAATATGAAGTATGTTGTTACCATACACATGTTGTTGTTATGTTGTTATATTGTTATGGTATGGTTGTTGTTACGGTAACAACAAGTATGTTGTTACCATACACATTTATTGCAAGCAATAAGTCTACTTTCCACCTCAACTTCGTACTTCACAAAAAAGATATGATTCGAGTTTTCACTTTCATTTTGGCGGCATCAACTAGCACAGCATTTCAGTCCGGGTCCTTCAATTTCGAAGCAACACTGTCTGAGCATATCAACTGCCGCAAGCGCTTCATTAAGCATTAGACGGCTCCCACTCGCGACATCCTCTGTCTCTTTGGAGCTTTCAACAGCACCAGCTGCCATAACATCGACAACGGTGTCTGCATAACAGGGGCTCACAGTGGCGGCAACCTGGTCGTCGACAATACTCAGGAAATCCCCGAAGGAATTCTATGGGCCCGTTTTGTAGTGCGCAGTTGCAGTCATGAACCATTTTCAACTAGCCCGGCTTTCCACTCTGCTTCAGTTATGGAAAGTGTCGGGCGTCACGTCGCTCCATGTGAGGCTCAAGGTCTCAACCGCGGCCAATCTAGATCTTAATTACCGCTGTGAGACCATGCATTTCGGCGGCAATTCTAGGTTCACCAAGTTCGATATATCCGATGTGAACTTCGTCATAAGGGATATGTTTCGCATGTATCTTTGTAACTGGTTTGTTTTTGTTGGATATATATCATACTTCGCTCTATCCCGGTTCGTTATAATCGGGTTTGACTGTATGTAACACTAGCTAAGCTGTCAACAACAAGAAGCAGTCATCACTTGAACGTTTCCTCTTACCACCCACGCACTGACACATTTAAATTTAGTTCTTTTCCGCGCGCAACAAAACTTTGGAATTCCTTGCCAGACCAAGTACGTTCCCTCCCATCGAATAAATTTTTTACTACACTTTAAGAGAACTAAGCAATGCCTTTTTTTTTTTTCTTTCACCCGGATATTGTATTTACAGGCAGTCTATATCTAATATGTGCGTGCCCCTTGATGTGCCCGTGCGTAGGTTATTTAGTCTATGGTGTAAAACCTGCCTGAAAATGTTGTATAAATATGCATACCTTGTTTATTGTATACATCTGTGTACTTTTTTGTTTACTTTGTTTTTATGTACGACTGCTGTACACCCGTGCATGCACATAAACGTTGTACATTCTCCCCACTCCTGCTATAGCCCCACAGGGGCTGCAGTATGTTAAAGTAAATAAATAAATAAATAAACAATAAACAAAAATAAATAAATAAATAAATAAATAAAATTTGGATCAGTGTATGAATTCTACCATTAGCCGCATGGATAGGGAACAAACCAAGCTGGAGGACATTCTAGTTCAAATTAGGCGAAGGAAATGGGCATGGGCTGGTCATGTAATGCTAATGAGGGGCAACAGGTGGGCCATCCATTTAACAGAGTGGCTGCCATTAGCCCGCAAACGCAGTAGGGGTGGGCCGAGAACTCGTTGCCGAGATGAGCTACCAAAAAGTTGGGAGAAAAGCATGGACTCAGCTGGCACTCGATAGGCGTGGCTGGAAATCTTTGGGAGAGGCTTTCGTCCTGCAGTGCACACAAACAGGCTCATGATGACGATGATGATGATGATTATAAATTCTCCCGATCTTCTCAGTTCTTCATAGCCTGTAATTCTAGGCGGTAAACAGTAGAAAGCAATTTTTTTTATTCAATTAATCTCGACTCGTTCGAGTGTCAAAAAATGGAACTTCACGGATTCCTGCATTGCGCAAACTCGACGACGGCGGAGGGTGTAGCGCGTAGGCGGAACCAGGAAACCAGGCTTAACAGTAACGCGTGACATTTCCTTACACGGCAGCTAACGCTCGGATGCTGCACTTAGGCGGGTGGCGAGAGCGCTCAACTCAATCGTCTCTCCAACAAGGATCTTCCTCCGTTTACTTTCAAGCGTGAAATCACTCGCGACGTGAGTGGCGTTATCTCTTGAGCCATAGAAAAGGCACCTGTAAAAGTGCCGCACTGTTCAAGCAAAGCCACTTCGCTTACGAGGCACGCCGCGACAATAAACTCTGGAAAAGTAATTGGCTGTGGCTCAACTCAGTTATGCCTGGATGTGCGTAGCGAGAGGTGGAGTTAACGTTATCGTTTAACTTGGTTCTCTGTACGGTCACGACGCTTCTCGAGGCGTGCGGCTCGTCCTTTCTCCGTCTCCTCGGCTCGCTTCCTCCTCTTGGTGTCGTTCCGACGACGAAGCCTTGCTTCTTACAGTCTCTCCGACTCACTTTCCATATCAGATGACAAATCCCACTGAGCCAGCCCTTCTATATGCAGTAGAATCTCGATAAACGGAAATCGCTAAAACCTAATTGCCGCTTAAACACACAATAGCCTGTAAGTCGGTTGGTTTTGTATTCAGATAACGCAAGAAAATCTCGGTAATCGGTACTAAAATTTCCGCGCCACCCTATAAACGGAATCAGAAATGGGACTACTGAAACCCATCGGCATGAGAATTAGCTTTTTACGGTTCCGGCTGTTTCGTTTTTCTTTTTTTTTTCATGTTTCTTTAGCCTCGTTGGCCTCGTAAACCTCGTCTCGTTAGTCGTCAGCCGTGTTAGCGCAACGAATGCGACATCTAGTTCTTGTTCCAGTCGTTCGATCTCGGTTCAAGACGCCGAGGTTACAGGGCTCAGCTCTTGCCGCCTCGTTTGCCATCGTGGTACCATTCGTGCTTCATTACCGCGTTGCCGTCTTCTAAATTCCGTGGCTCGTAAGCACTCGCCAAGTTGAGGCCTCTAGCCTTCGTGAAAATGCAGTTGCAAGGACTCAAACCAAAATAATTTACGCATTTTGTAGTGCACAGCGACTCATTGTTGCCAAATCAACTTTTGTGACTGCTGTGCCTAAACCTCTGCTGGTTTCCTTCCTTTCTGAAAAACTCTCAGCTACATTCACCTTCTAGTGCTTAGAGTTCCATTAAATCGTATTAAGGGTGTGTACGCACATAAATTTGCACTTTCACACATCTGTCTCAGTAAACGGAACTCCTGTTAAACGGAATTAATTTTTTCGGTCCCTTGAAGTTCCGTTTATCGAGAGTGTAATGTACACAATTTTCTTTCTTTTTATTTTTATTATTTTTTATTTTACTGTGTATTTTTCTTATTTTCCATTTTTATTTCTATTTTATTTTTTGCGTGGCGAGCGGCGCTGTCAGCTGCGGCGGGTATGGAATCACTAGGTTCCCTAGCCACCGCAGGTTCCCTGGGAACCGCTGCAAGCGAGGGAACCGCTCAGCTGGCGGGGCGGCCACCGGCCAAAGCGAAACGGCGAGAATACGGCAATTGCAGCGAGCGGAATCATTCGGGGCGCCTAAGTGCGCTTCCGTGTTCTGAAAGCGAAAGCTGGGTAGGTGATACGTAATAAACACATCTTTACTGCTCCGTTCTACTTGCGTATCTCTCCCCCACTTTGCCTCTTCGCCTTTTCGCATTGCGTGAACGGGCTTGTATACTGCTACATCGTGTTTTTGTTCCTTTCGTTGCTTTCGTTTATTCGTCTAATGGTGCGTCGTTGGTACGAACCTGGGTGACAAGCCAACTGGTCACACAGGCCAGAGCTTCCCTAGAATGAGAGTTTTGCGCGGCTAGAGCGCCCCTGTTCTCCTGACGTGCCGTAACGTTCACTTGGACTACTATGACTTCTGTTCCGCCGCTGCTAACGTGCGGATATAGTCCGGTGGTAACGCAGTCGGCTGTAACATGAAGATCCTGGTTAAAATATCACACGGGCTCCAATGTTTTATTTATAGTCTCTTTTTAGCGGAAGTCATTTTTTGATCGGAAAACCACTACAACAAGAACGTTGCTTTTTTTTTCGTGAAATAGGGCACTTACGTTTGAACCTAAGCCGTGGTTATCGTGGAAGAAGCGACCCGGGAGGAGAAGAGCGGGAGAGGTTGGCGGGAAACGGGTGGCACAAGGCTATCGTGTTATTTGCAGCGAAGCGAGCCGATACGCGGCCATTTTTTATTCCGTAGATGTGCGCTTGGGAGCAAGAAACTACATGAGAAAAAATTTACACCATCTTCCCGCGAGGGGAATCATGGGGTAGATGCAACGCATCGGGGGTTGCCGTTGCGTTTCCGTTATGTTAGCGATGTCAGCGTGTGGATTGCTGTTGTTGTGTATCCTATTTACGGGCATGTTCACCCCCGATGCGTCGCATCTACCCCATGGTTCCCCTCGCGGGAAGATTGTGTAAATTTTTAACCGAGCGCAAGCTGCGCGCTAACGCACAGCTGGCACGGCGACGGGAGCGAGCGCAGCCGAGCGCAAGCTGCGCGCTGGCCGCGCCGACGCACAGATGGCGCTGCGGTGAGAGCGGCGGAGCGCGCAGCTGCCGCGGCGAGGAGAATGGGGGAGGGATGCGGACTACGCCGCGACAACTACGCGGGACAAGGCGAGTTAAAGAGATGCGTTGCATCTAATAAATACTCGCGACAGGACGAGAACTGGGACCATTTGCCCGTACGCACAAGTTCGCGCTTACAATATATTGGTGACCACCGACTATAATTCGGAGTCGGTCACGGAAAATAAGTCAGTTGTCGGAAAGCCAATGAAAAAGCCAACTTATCTGCACGCTTTTTTGGTTTCGCAAACGATTTAATTACTAGGGAGCACTGAAGTCGTAGTTGAGAACTTATTACCCGGCTTATTGCGCTCGAGGAAACGGGTCCTAAATATGCTGCGACGACTTTTACGAGACAGAAATCATCCTGATGGAATGCCGAAGCCTTAGTGAAGCCCTAAATAAACGCAGCGTCCATCTTTCTTTCGCACTTACACTTGCATCTAGAAACCGGCGATCTGTGCAAAGTAGTGACAACGGACAAAAACCCAAGAAGAGGTCGTGATGGAGCTTCACAGCCATAGCTATAGATAGTCTATATTGACCTTTTAAGTCGTTAGACATCATCATTACCATCACCACCTGCGCCAGAGTAAGAAGGCGTGTCCTCCTTGTTAAAAGGACACTGAAGGCAACCAGCAAGTTGGTTCCTAACAAATACTGACCTCCCAATAGCTATTTTAGCGTGGATTCTGTGCCGAAAAATTCCTTAGTTGCGGAGAAATTGCAAATCAAACAACGCATGCTCGTGCTCATTTCCCTCGCAGCGATTTCATGACGCCAACAGCGGCTGCTGCACTCGCTGTTTGATCCACTATAAACCGTAAGCAAGCAAGGCCGTGGTGATCTATAGCGGTATAGAAGCTACCAGGTACCGAGCGGTATTGTGAGCTTTGGTCAAATCAGTCGTTCTTTCACGAACTACCACGTCCTTTAGGAAATCTACGCATTAGAGTGGCATATTCGTGTTCTCGGTGAGCTAATATATCGGTCGGTCTAGAGCAACTTTTATTTCGACTAAAGTGTCCCTTTAAGTTCTCAGCGTTCATATCCGGAGGAGGAAAACATTGCTCTACATAAAAGGGCACAGAGTGCGGTGACAGCATGTACATACCTTTGCCGCTCTTGACCTTGTAGGTGAGGTTTCTCCATGTCAGGTCGATATTCTCGAAGTTCCTGAAGCCACTGTGGCGACCGTTGGCTTCGGCTTTGATTCCGTTGGTAACGGTCACTGCAAAATGAAGGACAATGAACATTGTGGGTGAAGGCTAGCCCAAACATCCTACTTGCCTTTTTAAAGCAAAGCTTTTTACCTCTACCCCCCAAGGGTTCTTTCGCGACCGTTGGTGTCACCAGAAAACTCAGCGAACAATAAAAGAATTTACTGGCACCGCCAGCTACGAGCCGACGCGAAGACCGTGAACACATGTGGTGTACTCACCAATCACATCTACGGGTTTACCCCCTGCGTTCTCGCTGAATGCCTCGTGAAAGTGTCACGCGACCACTCACGCCCGTCTAGCGGCCCTGTGCGCACCTTGCTCATGTGCTAAGAGTTACAAAAATTAAAGAAAGCTCACACCAATGCATGGCATCTCACTTCTAGTACGCCATTGTGCTAAAGCCTGTGGCCTCTAGTGTTCATGTAAACAATCACAGTTCCTTGTCGTCCGCCCTCACGCCAAACCAAGGAATACATTCAAATACTCCTTGATGGCCAGGCCATAACTCCAAGCCCCAGCAACAAGGTCCTGGGCCTACATCTCGAAGCTAACACCAAGAGTGACGTCTCCTTGCAGCGCCTCAAAAACAGCATTAATCAAATCATACACATGATCAGGCGACTTGCCACCAAGAAGTGAGGCCTAAAGGAATCCGGTACCTTTCGATTAATTGAAGCTTTTGTCCTCTCGAGAGTTACTTACGTCAACCCGTCAACAAACGCCAATACGTCAACAAACTAACCCACGGCTCATACAATCCGGGTCCTTCCACACCCGACGTGCATTTCCTTAGTGCACCCGGATCGCTACGACTCTTAATGTAAATTTTGCTCAGAAGTAGGAACACTCCGCCACATAAGCGGGGTGTGCGACTTTAGCCCTGAGCACCCTCCTCTCTTTCTGTCAACTACCCAATAAAAGCAATGGGAGATGGTGCTGTCCAGCCCCTCTCCGCCTACCCAGCTTCAGCTGGTGGACAGGCGGCGAGCACTGCCTATGGGCTCCAGTGGAGAATGAACCACTCCTTTGGGCCACACTCTGGGCCGTTCAGAAATCTGAAAAGAAGTATTTCTTCCTCCTCATCCTGCTCCTCCTTCCATCTATGCCGCCAATCTCGTCGCCTCCGTCCGCGGCGGCAGAAAAGGAGAACTGAGATCGTCTAACGCAGGGTTTGAGCTTCCTTTAATTTTCTAAAAAAAGTTTCCACTCATGGGCTACACCAATACTACTCAAACCAACCACCGTTAATACACCATGCATTGATTTATTACTTACCAAGAATATCTCTTTAAAGTAACAACGGGTGTGGTTAAGTGCATTTCACTTTTCTCTGGCTTCACTATTTGTAGAGCGACGTGAGGGAATTTAAGTGACGCCTCATAGGTCATCCTTGTGAGTGCCGTTCACAGCTTTGCTTTTCAACCACATTCACATGGTGGATTGGCCTGAATTTTTTTTAAACGGCTGACAATGTTTCTAAATTTGTTGTACTAAAACTCGGGTTTATTACTAAATTAATACTAAAACTACAACTCGAGATTATACTAAACTCTAGATACTAAAACTCAAGATACTAAAACTAAAACTCAAGATTATTCAGGAGATTCAATAGTCATTTTAACAGAGCTATGTTGAACCCTACCTCGCTGGTTCGGTTGCTTCTATGTGACCGATGTGTATGTTTAACATGTTTCGAAAGCAGTGCTGGCATTCTGAACTCAATAGCTGCATATTTAAGCACGGGAGTTTCTTTCGAGACCGCTAATGCTAAATTGGAGAAATGGTTCCGGTTACCAATGAACTACCGGGAGACTCTGGCAAAATGTGTAATGTCAGTCGCCCGCAAGAAGGCCAGCTGCAGCGAGCATTTTTTTTTTTGAAGTGGTACCTTTTAAGCAGGGTGTCGAACCGTAACCAAACCGAACCGCAAATCGGAACTGAACCGGTATTTTTGCCGGAACTGAACCCCAACCCGAACCATTATGTTTTGAGCACGCTGAACCCGAACCAGAACTGAACCGAAAAAAGAAATAGCGGTAACCGCTTCGTGGCGAAACGGTTCGACCCTCCATTGTTGATATTGTACAGTCAATGCAATTCAGGCCATTTTTTTTTCTTTAACGTACCATCAACTTCGAGGTAATTGGAGAATAATGGGAGAGGCCTTTGCCCTGCAGTGGGCGTAGATAGGCTGATGATGATGATGATGATGACCATCAACTTCGTACCCGCTCGCGCACTTTCCCCTCCAGACAATTGAACACTATCACTCTCTATGTATCAACAGGAGAAATGAATGAGCACCGATGTAGCAATGGTCTGTTGCCGCTGGAAGCGCGGGCGTAGTGCAAGCTGACCAAACGAATTGTCATTCTCGGCAGCTTGCAGGGGATATAAAGCGACTTTGCCCTCCCCAGCTGCGACTTTATTGGAGCAATCAGGCTGCAGGAGTGCTCTACTGCGCAACAGCAAAAGCCCACACCCGATGTGTGCAAACTTTTTGCGTTTCGTAATTTGTTTAAAAGGTCCGACACCTGCAAATTGTAAATACTTGACTAGTGTGACCACAGGAGCTTGCCAGTGGCTGAGCCGTTTGCTGCTGATGCAGTTTGGTCTCTTTCAGATCTGCTTTTTTTCGAAGGTTCATTTGTACTGACTGCCCAACTCGCTACATTGCTTCTACTGCTACTCGTTCCGGAGGTGAGTACTGCTGTCGACGAATTAGAGAGCGTCTACCCAAAAAAGTCCCATCTCATGCTCCGCGCGTCAAATTTCCCTTTCATTTTGTAACAGCATAATCTGTCATAAGGTTCCGCAATGTAGCACACGGAACGATGGCCGGGGGTCAGGCCGTACGATGGCATACTTATTGTAATGCACACATCCAGTATAGCTATCGTAAAAAGAATTGCAGTGGTCAGAGCAATAATGCCGTGACTGAGCGTTAACTAAAGCTTACTTTTAACAAAAGTGTGGCTAACAGATTCGATAAGGTGACAGCTAACAAATTATTTAGGGTGACCAAATAATCTAATTCATTCGTAGTGTTTATGTGCCTGTTGTAGGATTTTTCTTTTTTGTTACAAATATAAAAAATGTCGCCATTGGTGCTAAGCGCTGGTATTTGAGCGCGCCAGTACGCAGGCCTAAATTTAAGGCGTCAAAGTTAGCGTGATGGGCGATTCTATAGCGACGATTGCGATTTCAACAAAAAAATGAAAGGGCAGAAAATATATCCCATCGTCATATCTCTTGGCGGTGGCTTTATGAATAGTCGCTAGGACAACATAAAGTCTGGGAGAGAATGTAGGTGGTAAATCGTCACCACTTCATCTGTTTTTCTAATATCTTGTAATTGTTTAAACTTTGCATTGAAAGTGCGCCACTGCCCTTGGGGAATAGCAGCATTTTGAATTTTCGTTTGTATTTTGATTTGACTCTCCTTTCAAACTACTAGATGTTTTTTTTTACTAATTTAAGTGAAAATTCAACACATCGAACCGGTTCGCGAATTTGTCGAACCGGGACTGAACCGGAACGAAATGATTTCGCCTGAACCAGAGCCGTAACCAAACCGGTATTTCTTTCGGTTCGACGCACTGCTTTTAAGATAATAAAAGGGGTTACTGGCCTGACAGTGCTTGCGCATTCGACATTTTCGGTGCAGTTGCAGCCGCCGTCTACCCATGAGCATACACCTATACACGGCTTACACCTATACACCCATACACCCGAAATGCTTCTCCCTCCCTCGAGAGAGCATAAAACGCAAGTTCCCCGTATTCCTTGCTTAAAGGATCTTCTCCGTACCGTGCAATCGATACACATACACTCTCTTACCGCTTATTGACGACCTGGGACCCAAGTCCGTCGCCAAAACAGAATCGCTTCGTACACTCACAGCGCTGTCTTCACAACCTGTCCCCGCTCTAAATTCGCTCGAGGCAGTCCACCGATCTTTTATTGTTATTTCTTTTTAATATCGGGTGTCTTGCCTGCCGCTTGGACTTTGTCCTCAGTGACAGCATCCAGCAATTTCTAGTGGCCGCTTACTGAGGGTCCTCCTGCGTTCTGCGCCGACCGTACAACAGAGGGCGACCCTACCCGGTAATCGGGCGCGGATATCGTTGCTACCGATCGACTGGAGTCTGCCTTCCTATCCACCCATGTGCCCAGTCACAGCACTCCTCTGGCCACGCATGCTGTCGAGTGGACAGCACCAGCCCCAAGTGTCACTCGCCAAGTTTCCTTGGGGTCATCTTTCTGCATTTCTTTACATTTACTTGGGCAGGATTCAGTTTTCCTGAGGCCTGCCCTGAGGCCTGCTCATGCGTAGGTGTGAGCAGGATGGCTATGGCTTGCGCCGAGGCCGAAGAATGGCCGTCTGCCGCGATAAGAGCCCGGTCTGCGTCGAGAGCGCACAAGTCCTTACAGTAATTTGCTCTAAACACATGGCGCCCGCCAATGCCGGTCTGGGTAGTGTTTCTGCGCGTAAATTCAGCAGTGACTTATACCTGGGGTTAGTGTGACAGCGCAAAAGTATCAAGAGAAATCACTTTGTGTGTTCTGTTAAGAGAAGGTCGTTTGAAAGCTTGCTCTCCTCCCAAGCTCTCTCCTCCCAATCAATGTGGCCAAGAAGCAATGGAGCTGGGCAGTGCAACTGCCTGATCCTTTGCTTCAACCACGTATCCGTAGCTGCAAATAAGGCTACCTATTGTAAATTCTATAAGCTACCGCCCACCACCACGGAGACAGAAGAGTTTGCAACGCGAAATAAAGCTACAGGGTAGGGGCGACACAGAAATGCGGCAAGAGAGAAAAGTGCGGAAAACTGTCAAAGTGCAAAGTTCCAGTCTGGTGCATATCCAAACGCTCCTGCCAGGTCAAGCGCATGCGTGTGCCGTTCTGCAGAATGGAGCCGAAGTCCCTGTTGTGTCTGGTAATAATGCAGAGTACCAGGCAGGATCACCATGTGATGGCGTAAAACCCGATAGCGACTGGGAATACTACGTCAAAATTTATTTGAGAAATAAGCCAAAAAACGCCGATGTGGGAACGCCGGTGTACATTATAAGCAATGTGCAACGCCGATAGCTTCGATTTTTTTTACAGAAAACAAACCACCGCAATGCAAAGCTGTGGTTTGGGAGCTGTCAAGGGCATCATATAAGTGTTTCCTTCGGGTAATTCTGTGAAGTTGTGAGTTACCGTGTTTCTAAAAAGCATATGGCTGCATAATTGGTACCATGAAACGTGATTAATGGTAATACGCTGAAGCTTTTGTGTGAACTTCATCTTAGGCATGTGTGTGCCGTGGCACATTCTTTTTTTTTGTTTCTGTTCTTTCCCTCCAAAGTGGCGGCAATACCTTGTAAAAATAAAATAAATATTGGGTGCATTTTACTAGCGCAAAAGACGGACCACACGAGAAGGAAAAACACATCCGTCTTTTGCGCTGGTAAAATGCACCCAATATCGTCTAACCAACTAGCCCAACTTTCCGTCCTCAAAATAAATATGTTGACGATGCAGTCACGTTACCGCAAGGGTTACCGCAAGAGTTGGTGGTAATCACCACGCTCGGTGCATGCTTCCTCAAAGCATTTAATGAAGTATTTTGAGCAGTATGCCTGAGGCACTGATGTTCGGTAGGGACAACTCAGGCCTTTTTGGCGCAGAATGTTTTTCTGCGGGGAGTTGCAGTAATTTTTCTTCAATAAGCGGACGTTTCGTAAACGAGTAGACGCTTGGGCTTATTGGTACGTGACTCATATATTTTAAACAGCAGCGCCTTAATAGGGACAACAAAGTAATGGGGAAACACTTGCAGTAATGTTTCTATGGTGTCTTCTATGCACAATTGAGCCGATAGACTTTACGGCTACGGCACATTTCTCAATCGAGGCACTACACCCCGTGCACGTTTTGGCACGGAAAGATATCTGAGGCAGTCAATGTTTGAATCATTCTTTATTAATTCCGGATTAAAGGAATAAATACACCACAGCTGCAACTCTGTATTTTTCATTTTATACGTGTCTCTTGATTAAGGCGGAAATGTTATGCGCTGCATGCGGCGACACATCACGCATTGTGAGCAGGGAATGTCAGCAATCGCGTCCGTGAGAGCGCGCGATTCTGCCTGCGCACGTGGAACATTACTCTCAAATTAAAGGCTGACAAAAAGAAAAATAAACAAAACACAAAACCAGCGCACCCCTTGCTGGCTTCCTAGACCACGCGATTCGTGGCTAGCGTGTAAATTCCTTCAACTTCGGGTCTAGGGACGCCTGCAAAGGACGCCTGCTAAGCGCAGCCGATTACGCAATTATGCGAACAACACTCAAGCGTTGGAGGAGTACAGTTGCAGCAGAAAAAATCCTGCTTGCGCATTGAAGCCACGTAAGCACATTTTTTTACGTCGTTGTTGCTTTTCTCTCTGTAAAACCTGAAAAGCGCCGCCAATCGCGATATCTGTTTTGTTTAACCCCTGTCTTTTTACTACTAATAGTGCTATCCACACTCAAGTGCAAGGGCGGCTTGGCTTCCGTTTGGATCATGTAATCTTGGCTTATAACCCAGCCTGGCCTCTAAATATAAAAGCTGTCGTTGGATACTGTGTAGTCCGACATCACCCGCCATCACCCTGGCATTTTATATTCTTGGCTTAATGTTCCTATTTTTTGCAGACATTCCTGTTTACTATAATGTGCCTCGCCCGACGTGTCGTGGAACACTGTTTGCTTGTTTGCCTGCAGTATGTCTTAAATAAAAATAAATGTCTAATACCGGTTTATATGTTCATACTTGTCAACTTTGTTGAACATGAACACGCCATTGCGCAAATATAAGGCAGGAAATTGTGCACAAGGGGTATTTACAGTGTTCCTTTATTAAAAAATTCATGGATGCTTGGTTTTTCGATAGCAAATAATATTCTACATCTACTGCAGAAAACTGCCGCCTGCTGTTGCCCGCGCCGCCTACTGGCGGCATATGAGAAATCACGCGGCAACAGCAACGAAAGGTTCCACTAGCTATGTTCCACGTTCTGCTTGGAACGCACGTGGAGCCACAGAGTTTCTTACACTAAGAAGATTTATGCGTGGAGCACGGCAAAGCGGTTCTATAAACCTTGAAGTCGGCCGCCTCGATTCAGGCGCGTCTCCGTCGTACTGCAGCGCTGGCATCGTAAAACCCGGCCTGTAGCAGTGGAACGCGGTAAATTCAAATCGCCTTGAGCAAACGTTTAGTTTTTTTTTTTACCTTGGGATGAGCGCGACGGTACAGGAACAGCATGAGAGGTGAGCGGGAAAGCAGAAGGGGGCGTTGCCTTGGCTAATGTCTACAAAGACGATCGTCTTTTGACGACATTTGCAACGAAAGGAGCAGATACGCGGGCATTTTTTTTTACTTCATGCACACAGGTCGCGTTCGGTTGTGCTGTTGACAAAGTTTAGCACGCTTCATACTGCTAATTATTGGCCGACCGAACTCCAACCTGAATCTGTTTGAAATTTGTCCCGGCGCGCCCAAGCCATCCCTCCGAAACGGCCATTGGTATTACAGCGAGCCACGAGAAGTGATGGCGGTACATGCATACGCGTGCGCAGATAGAGGTCGTGAAAAAGGTCCATTTATGAAGTAGCCACGTTAACTACCAGAAACGGTGCCTTCCCAGTAAAGGGCAAGGGCCAGGACGGCAGATTCCCACATCCCTACTTCATCGGTAGGTGCCATGTGGCGATGGCACCAACGGCCTGCGACGGGTGCAGCTGCAGTCTTGCCATGGTCCTCCGGTAGCTGACCACTTGCGCTTGGAGTCACTCGACTGCCACTTCGAACTTCTTGACGGATACAGTTTTGCCGCAACGCCGCACAAAACTGAAATGTACAAAAAAGTAGACCCGATCAATTAGATACATTTTAATCATCCGATATCAAATATCTGCAATCCAGTCGGTTCCTGTGTTCTGTGATCTGCCAAGGATTTCAAAACAGTACTGATGGCTGCCAGGCCTTCTTTCCATAATCCATTAATGCCAGATGTGCATTGGTTTTGCATGGGGGGCTCTCCGGTTCAGTGGATGCGCGCGCAGGGCATGCATATAAGTTAAAACGGCGTGTGCAGCCGCTTTTCATGCTCAAGAGAGCCAAATGCGGCTACTTTGCCGCGTTCACTAACACTAGCACGCACCGCGGCGTAATAGATAATTGCAACACTTGGCTACTATCATAAACGAACGAGCGTGCGTCTTCTTCCATGGTTCGTGTCTATTTCACCTCAACGCATACTATTAGCGCATGTTCTTAAAGAGCTTAAATATTTTCAGCAAATAAGAAGAGGCCCAAACTTTTGTCGTAACCGGATATATCTGGCCACTTGAGCTTGGAGTCAGTGGACTGTCACCCTGAGCTTCTTGACGGGTACCGCTGACACCCTTTCGCTATCGAGCAAAGGGCACAACGTACCCAATGTATTTTAATATTAATGTGTGGCTCCGAAAAGCGCACTCCAAGCATTTTCCAAGCCCTTATCCTAAAGATGCAATACCAGCAACGCACATTCTCGCTGAAGCTACGCAACGTGCTCAGCGTACAGAGTACAAGGAACGCAAAAATACATTTCCGAAGGATGTCTCACCTTTCGTACTTGAGGAAAAAACGTCGCCGACGAGAAAGCAGCAGGGGTTTACTTCTTCGCGGGAGACTGCAGTTAGCACGAAGCTGCCTGCGGCTCGCAAACAGGGGAAAATGCCAACGGCCACTTCTGTCTCCGTCGTCTGGCATGCGGCTTGGCGAAGAGGATGCAGAAGTGTAGTCACAAAATTTCAACTTTTTACATTCGTAAAAATGTGTTGCCTAATTCGGAATAAAATTTGTATTGAACGACATTGTGGGTGAGCCTACTAAGTATTAATAAAGTATTTACTTAAGAAACTTAAGAAAGAGATATTTTACCCCTCGGGCCAATCGACAGATATTTTAAAAACGTTATCTTGACGCGCCATCCTCACAGAAGATTTACCCGAGTGTCCACTCTTCGCATTTTTATTTCTCTATGAAAGCCCGCCGACAGCGACAGGTCGTCAGGTTCCGCGACAACTCCGCCTGCTTTTCTCGAAGGTTGAAGGCAGCTTCCCGAAGCAGAGCAATTTAGCGCCAATATTTCGCGCAAACAATGCTTCCCTGGGTACAGTTATGAGCCGTCTTTTGGTAATTTATAACAGAAGTGTTGGCGCTGACTAACAACAGTGCTTGGGTACGTACAAAACTTTTCCGCAGTAATTATAGACGCCAGCGCGGTGTAACCAAGTGAGAGGAAGATCGTACCAGAAATCATCGCAGTTTAGTGAAATATCACTCCGCATTAGTGCAACAAAAAACTTTTCCCGTCGCCAACTTAAAACAGAAGTGCCACGCACAGATCTTAAAAGGAAGAGGACATTAAGAACGTAGACCTGGAGTGGGTTTAATCAGTCCAGGGCGTTGATGTGATAAGTGAATTCCTGATACATCTGAGTTTCTATTGGTAACCGAAGTCCCGGCGCACCAAACGGCCCAAGCGGAGCAGCTGGATGAATTCGCAAAGCGAGGCTAAACTATATCGCCGTATTTTACGCCGAAAAGTACGCACAAGCACTGCTCTAAGGAGCACCTTTTCTACGCCCCGAAACCTAATGTTCGGTTTCCACCGCCACCGTAAAAGACGAAGGCTTGTACGCCGGACCGTCCTTGCCCTACACAAGTTAAGAACGGCAAGAGCGCATGTTGCGTCGTAAACCGGACGACATTTGAAAGGCAATTGCGCTTAATTATTTCGTGGGATGACCGATTTGGCTTCAGTAATTTGCACTCGCAAGGCGGTAATGTTCGCAAGACTTTTTCTTGCGCGTGGTTACACTTTGTCCTTCTAAAAATACTCACAGCAACATACTCCATGCGGAGTGCGGACGAAAAACGGATAGCGGTTACAAGCCTCGTAAGCAACTTGCGCTGCCGTTCTGAACTTTTAACCGAGCGTAGCTCAGCTATTACTTCTGCGTGCACGTGGCAGCAGCTGATTGGTTAGTTTTCCTGCGCGTCGGAAAACAGCCCGATCTGTATGTCGCAATGGTCGGCCCGCGGCGCAGGCGAAGCCTCCGGAGCCACGCCACGCCATGGACGGCTAGGCGCTGGGAAAGGAACGACCACGGCCGCATCGTTCTTCTTGTAGGTGGCGGTGTGGGTCTTGTACACGGTGCTTCGCAGATCTTGCGCAACCAGCGTAGTAGCTGGTGTCGCTGCTGCGGGAGCGTTAGTCGTTTAAAGCAAACAATTGTGTCTCTCGGAGCACAAACCAGCTTCATTAAGTCACGATGCATCAACACAAGCCCGCCACCGGGGTTCTGTGCTTGCGCAACTATATAATGAAGCTGCCACAGATCGCCCTTTATTTCTTCTTCCATCCGTTTTTTTTTTTTTTTTACACGTGACTGGTCCCTGCAGTCAATCGAGTCCTAGCCATTATGCTGGAAACTGTTCGTGACAATACGCCGATATGTTGTCGCGATTTCAGTAAATATTTTGGTTCGTGTGATTGCGCCACGCGTCTAGGGGAGCGGCGGCGGCGGCCTAATTAGCGCTCACGCGTGCGTGCCAGCTGGAGTGTGGCAATGTTTAGTTGCCGATCCAATCAGAAGGGCCGCTCCAGTGAGCGATGCCCGCTGCCGGCCGTCGGTTTCCGCTCCGCTACGGGGCCTTGAAAGCCGGTTGCAGCAGAAGCCTCCGTCACGCGCAGCCGCAACCTCGCGCCTTGACCTTGGGCTGCGCACGTGGCGTGGCGCGTCGCCCACCTTTCGCGCGGAAGGCCGGCGCGGGGGCGCCTCGACCGAACACCTCCCAGAATCTGGTCGGTGCTGCTCGTCGGAAGGGAGAAGGCTCGGGCGTGTTGGTTTGTAGCCACACAGAAAACAAGCACAATAAGGAACAGAGCACGAGGCGAGGGCAGGACAAGCGCTAACTTTCAACAATTGGTTTATTGCAGAACCAACGAAATAAACACGTAAACACCTCTGGCTAGCAAGAGGAGAGGAGGAAGGGAAGGAAAGCGTCAAAACGATGGGCGAAAGAAGAAAAATAATTAGCAGTCACTTAGCTCGCATATATATATGCCAGGATATACGTAGCGTGAGCTAAGGTTCAGCTGGTTATTGCTAGGTTTCCTGGTCGTCTACAATTAGCAGATTCACATGCTTACTGCTGCTAAAACGATTTCCAGTCAAATTCAGTCTAATCCAATTTAATTCAATAAACCCAACCCAATCCAATTCAGCCCAGTCCAATACAACCCAGTCGCGGCGGCAGCGGATCCGGCAAGCCAGCTGTGCCGTGAGACGTCACTGCTCCTCGCGCATGCGCAGCACGGCTCTCCAGGGGCCACGCGAAACTGCTCAATCTCGGCCAGTGTAGCTCACGCTACAATAGAGTGACGTGCCGCCCACGGCAAGAAATCAAGCTCAACTTTCCATAAAGCCACAGACGTCCTGCTGACGCATTGATCACTGGACCTTGCAATCTCTGCCGCTTCCACATTTTCCCTTGTCAGACCAGAGTGGTGAAAATGCAGAACAGTCGCTTGGTCGTACAGAGGATGACACGGGTTTCCCGAGATACATTTTTTACAATGGGCAGCCAGCTGGCAGTCGGTGGCAACGCTACTGACCTTATTATTGAGCGAAGGTGTAAGCATCTGCCGGTCTGGCCGGTCTCACAAATGAATTTTGTAGACAACGCTGCGTCGGCATTGAACAAAGGCGTCTCTGTGCTTGATAGCGCAGATCGCTTTCCGCGCACGCGTGGGAAAGCTTAACTGGTACAAGGCCAAAAGCTTGTTAGGCGCCGTGAACAAGACCTTGACCCCTAAACATTGCCCAACTGTGTTGAAAGTTGGGCATATTGTTGAATTCTAGACCTTCAGCTGCGGGCTTGGCGAAAAAAAATGAGGGAGATGGGATTGTTTATTTCACACTATCACGACACATGTGGAAACGTTTAGTTAAGTGAATTTATGTAAACCGTCGGGAGCTTGCTTATTGTTTTTGCTTACTTGTTTAACTTTGCTGCGTTCTTTTGTGTTCATACCGGCCGCACTGACATAGTGTACAAGGAGGGGCGGCGAGGCGAAGGCAGCGTACTTTGCGCGTTTTTGCGCGTCGACGTCATCCCGCATCGACGCGCGTGAGCACGATTCGCCACAAATGCCTGGCGACGCGAGCTGACGCCCCCAGCAATCTCGCATCGTCCACGCAGCGGGAGAGAGCATAAGAAAGCCGGCGGAAGCGTCCGGGTTTTTTGTCCGTCCAGTGGTCTGTGGTCATTCCTTTCAGTAGAGAACAATCAATTTCTTTTTAACTTGCGGTAATCGGCTGCCTTGAGAAAAATTGCAAGCTATTTCTCTTTTAAAGCGCTCATTCAATCGTGGTTTGTTTGCATTTCATCGAGGAGATCGGGTATTTGCGATAGCTTTTTGTTTGTTAAATAAGGGATCTCTGGCTACGTCGCTTGTAGTATTAGCATAAAGGGGCTTTTCTGCAAGATCGGTGCGGGACGCGCAAGCGTTATCAACGCCAGATCATTCCATTCCGTTCGTGCCTACCGTGGCTTGCGTAGCGGGGACCGGGGATGGGCTATAGCTTTCCTTCACCCAAATAAGGGAGCTTTGGTTACATCGCTTGTAGTACTAGCATAATTGGTCCTGCCTCCCACATCGGCGCGTAAGAAACAAGCGTTTTCGCTGCCAAAATTCCTTAAATATGGCCGAAACAACACACGCCCGACAATAGTCGTTGGCAGCCTAGCTTAGTACACCGAATCGTTATAATAGCGTAATTGGAGATAATAGATCGAACAGAATACTGCAAAACCATAAATGTAACACTAGGAAAATCAAACTTACAAAAATGATTTGACGAAATCAAAAGTATGCATTTCATACATCTCCAAAAAACGAAGTCTAATCGAAAAAAAGCCCACAAAACAACGTTCAACATACCAAGATAGAAAATATCGGAAAAGACCAAACCGTGTAAGCACCGCATTTCAGCAAAAATGTATAACTGGCGGAAGTACCACCTTTACTGATGATAACACCGTAAATAGAGATGCTTGATCGAATAGAATATTAAAAAACCAAAAAAGAGAAAAGTAGAAGTAGAATTTTTGTAAAAAAAGATTACCGATGTCCTCCAAAAAAAAACGGTCTAACAAAAAAGTCTCGCTGAAGATCGTTCGAAATGCAAACGCAAAAATGGCGAAAATGAGCAAACCCTGTCATTCCCTGCGTTTCCAAAAAATGCATAGTGAGTGGATGTAACACACGTACTGGTTAAAATAGCATGAATAGAATAATTCGCCGAACAGAATTTTGAAAATCCAAGAAATTAAAAATAGTAAAAGTAAAATTTTCACCAGAAAAGATCTGACGAAATCAAAAATGTGCATCATGCACATGTTTTCCAAAAAAAAAACGAAACATATTAAACGAAGCCCGCGAAAAAACATTCGCAATAAAAAATATGGAAAATTGGCAAACCCTTCACCGCCCTTCTTTTCCGCAAAACTGCACAATTGCTGGAAATACACCCATCAAATCTTTATAATAGCTGAAATGGTAATAATTGGTTGGACAGAATTTCGAAATGGCATAAAATAAGAAAATATCAAAATAATAATTCCACAAAAATGATCTCTCAAAATCACCAGCATGCATCTTTGACATCTGCCCCAAAAAACCGAAGAATAAAGAAAAAAAGACCGCGGAAGAACGTGGAATTACGATAAAAAATAGCGTGAACGGAAGAACTTTGCAGCACGCCCTGCATATCGAAAAAAAAAACATTATTATCGCAGGATAGGCACTTTTTTCTCTGTAGTGGTAAAGATTTACATCATTGACGAAAACAAAGGAATAGAAAACTTGAAAAGAATAAAATAATGCTACGTATTTCGCTACCCACAGCCACATTCGACTGTAAAAAACTCACGCTCGAGACAAGCGGCATCAGAATGCTGCGCCTTAGTAGACAAGTCTCTGAATTTCGGTACATTTTTCCTTTGAAGTTGTTTTTTCGAAGCCGATATCATTACTTTTAAGATGATTTAGTGCAATGGTTAAATAGCAAAAGTATTCTAAGCGATACTTGGTCCAGAAAAAGTTAACGACCATGCCATGCGCTGGCTTACATTATAAGCAGTTGCAGTACGTGTGAGTTCAAGCATGGAAATATACGGCTCATTGTTTCTGGACACTGCATACTTATACATGCGGAAAAACACACCGACGTATAATGTAGTAACTTTGAGTACATCACACTTAATGACAGGGTTCTGTGCACGCACACCATGGTACATTTACACTAGGTCTAACTCCTAGTTTTTGGGCTACGGTAATTTAGAATATTCTTCTTTGTTGTTGTTCCCCGTACACCATGACTGTATGTTACGGCTGGAAGCAGAAAAGCATTGTATGTAACTACAGTCAAACCTCGATATATCGAACACGGGTATATCGAATTATTGCCTATATCGAACACTTTTTATACCACGCTGGAAATCACATGCATTTTTAATTTTTTATATCGAACTGGGACGGACATGAAATGGGTATATTGAACTCCGCCACCCCAGACTGCCCAGACCGCTCGCTCTCTGTTGACAGGCGGCGAGCTATCCCGCAGTACCCTCGAGGATAGCGGTGGCGCGATGGGCGTTCCCGACTGCTGCGCATCGGTTGCACCGAAGCAGAATTGGACGGTGCAAAAGTAGAATGCCAGCTTAAAGAAACCTGGGCCAGCTGGAGCGCTTTGTTGGTGCTGAGCCACGAAGCATGTGCATTGATGACTTTGTTGGCGGTGACGACAGCACCGGAACGACAGCGGAGTTGACGGGTGTGGAGATCCTAGCGGAGGTTACTACTGAGCGCACAAACGAAAACGCTGCCGAGGTTGTACCCACAAGCGCTGATAGTTCACCGCTCCCGACTTCGACCGAGGCTTCAGCGGTTTTGGCCCTACCGCACCGCTACTGCAGCGCTATAGAAGGCACCGGCCTGTCGCTTGTGGAACGTTTGGACTACTTTGAGGAAGTAGGGTATAACACGCCAGGCTACCCTGCTGCAGTACTTTAAGCCAAAAGAATAAATACTTTGAAGCACCAAGTGAGTATTTACTGCACAATTCGTTCATTTATTGATTTGTACCAGTTTATGACGCGTTTTTTACGTGATAATATATATAACGAATTCTGGTTATATCGAACTATTTCGCGGGCACCGCGCTGTTCGATATATCGAGGTATCACTGTAGCTTCACTGCCGTTGGAACAGACTACCTGTGTTTACATATTATACCATTTATTTTACTTATTTTAGTGCGTATGTTTTCGCCTAGTAAATCCCGGTTCAGTGTTTGTGAAAAGACTAAGCCTAGAGTCTTTACGTTTGAAACAATGTCAATGATTTTATTTCCATACACAAGTTGAATAAAATCACGTACAATTCTGTTTTCCCCTCGAGGTATTACAGCTTTGGTCTTGTGCCTATTTAGGTTTAGGTAGTTTTTTCCGTACAATTGTTGAACATATCCCAGAAATTCATTGCCGTATATAGACAACACACGAAAATTTCTTCATCCCTTTTTGGCCGAAAAGGGTGCAAGGTTCTCGTCCCATGGCGAACACCTTTAAAAAGTGTTTTGGCTAAAAGAGGCGGTCAGGTTGAAAAAAGGGTGTTCGTGCGAACACGCTTAAAAAGGGTGTAAGGTTGCTTAACACCCATACATAAGGGTGTGGGCAGCGGAGCTACGCGTGACGGTGTGGATGGACCGAGAACGCAGCATGACATACAGGCACATTCAACACGCACAAGTCGCACTTGACCCTCAAATGAGTTGAGCAAGGAAACTAACGGGGTGCACGGGAACGGCGAGTGCATTCTGGCTTGGAAATACATCTGCTCTTGCTTTTATAGCCAGCAGAGGAAAGTACTCCGATAGAGTTGGTGGGCTTGTCGCAAGAATACGACATTTTAGCGCTAATTTTGGAATTATGCATTTTCATGTGAGCATATGCAAATCAGCATGCGAACTTGCAAAAACTTTCTAATCGCGAGGGAGAGATTATGTTTAATAAGTCATAGCATTTAAATAGATACAAAACATCGATTCCACATCATTTCAACACACATTAAGAAGGGTGGTCATTAATTCAGCACCTTTCTCCCAAAAGGGTGTAAAGCTACAAATTAGGGTGTTGGAAACTAAGAAAAAATGTGCAAGAAAAAGGGTGTACGAAAAGACCGCCAAATGAGAAAAAGGGGTGTAAGAGCACTCCCACTTTGGAGGTATTTCTATCCGTTTACACCCATGGACAGAACATTTTCTACAAACGGGGTATGTTTTTTACCTCACGAGGTTTAACACGATATAAATTGGCATACTTTATTACCAGTGAAGCTGTTTAAACTTGAACTAGGTCCGGTGGAGTTAGCAAAAAAAAAGACAGAGAAAAAGAACTACGCCCCCTGTAAAGGGTCTACCACCGAAGAGAAGGCATTATAACAGTGAAGCCGGCTTTGGGGCCTGTTCGAGTGTGATCACAGAAGGTGAAAGCGTATGCGCACCTCTTACTATACCATTTCAAAAGTACTAGTCTTTTCGGGATTCCAGAATTTACGCAGCTTGCAATAGTGCTGCCAGGCTGGAGAAACAGCATAAGGTCGACCTAGCTTGTTCCGCCTTGGATCCGCTGTCGGTGTGGGGGGCACACTGGAAAAGCCTTGTAAAATCCGGTTAAACTTGGCCTTACCCATAAGCGCTTATCCTAGCTTAGCGAGAAAATCACAAAGCCTAGCAAACGTAGCAAAACTTAGCAACACTGGAAGGAACTATAGGCCGACCCAACGCTCCGCTGTTTCTTTATTTTTGCAACTGAACACCTATTTTACGCCCTCCCAACGCCTTATAGAAAGCCTAGCGTGTTGCAGTCGGTCAACACCCTTTTCACCACACAACTAGTCTTTTTCAATGCCAAACGGATCAAATTGATGTTCCACGTACCAAAGCTAAACTCGGGTTATGAGGCGCACCGTATACGAAAACGAGCCATCATTGCAGACGAATAATTTTCCTTTTGCTTTTGAACATTTCTTAGGAGTAGAGGAGGGTATGAGGGGATGTCTTGTTCTTTACAGTGCAATTATACATGCATGCATGGCCTTATTCAATGAACACCTGAACACCTTTCCCACACCCTTTCAACATCCTAAGAAAGACCAAGGGGGTTGAGTTGATCAACACCCTTTTTTTTTACATAAAAATGGGTGAAGCTAGGAGGGGGTGCTGAGATTGAAGGAAAATGGTATAATGGCCTCCCAGCACCATTTTCCCCCTTCAGCTACACCCTTTTTGGCCAAAAAGAGGTGTAAAAAAGTTTAGTGTGAATGTCGTTTGTGTCCTCTCGGAGACTAACATGGTGATGTCACATATGCTATAAGGATACCTGGTAGCGAACTATAAAATATGCCATTAATATATCACAGGAACAACAAGGGACCTAAAACACCGCCTTATGGCACGCCAGACACGTTTGTTTGCACATCAGAAGATGTTATAATGAGCATCGCCTTGATGACGGTGATCCAAGTATGACCGTATTAGGACCGCGCAGGGTCTTTGACGCCGTAATTATTAAGCTTGCCGAATAAAATTGCGCTATTAATTATATAAAATGTTTTTGAAAACTATGCCGAGAACAAGAGGCTCGGTCTCTAACGCCTTAAGTATTGTTTTTTTTTTTTGTTTCAGAAGGGACGTCTCTGTCGATCTGCATTTTCTAAAACCTAACACACTCAGACCGCGCGGGGTGCTAAGGGAAGAAATGGTTCATTATGGTGTAAATATTCTTTTCTGAGCTCTTTGATAACACTGGGGGGATCCAAACTATAGTCTAAAATAAGAAGGAAATTGGAAATGCTTCAACACATTTTGCAATTTCTAATCGCAGCGGCTTTGATTTTCCCCTTCACCATTACTTATGACGACAAAATCTTCGCGTTCAACCATCGTCGTCGTTAGACTGAAAGGTGCATGGTTTTTATTTCTAATTATGCACGTTCATGGGTTTTCTAAAAGAAGTTGTGGATACTTTTCATTTTCGTATTGCGCAGTTTTCTCTGGAGTACTTGTGTACTCTTTCAACGAAGGCTATGACGAACATTTTAATTTATAATCTGTTCCCCGTGCCTCTTTATCGCCAGCCATACTTGCGGTATCATAAGAATAATGTTTTAGACCGTGTCAAGCGTATGTGCGTGCCGCGAAATTCCAAAGCGTTCTTCTTTAAGCTTCATTCGCAAACGCTTCCAGTTAAAACATGGCTGCGCGAAAAAGGAATGTCGATCCCTTGATCAAACAATTGCCGCTTGTGCAATGAACCAGAGACTATTGGCCATTGTTTTGTGCTGTGCCGTGACGCGGTGTTTTTCAGGGACGTTTTGCAATGGACACTGAAAAAGGACATTGACATCGACCCCTGCAACATTCGCTTCTTGCCATTTGAAGATGTTAACCAGGTGCCATATGACGTTTTCGTTCTCCTAGGATTGTTTAGCTTGTGGAAGTGCCGCATCACTGATCGGCGTGCGGAACCCCCTAGGCCGACCAAGTGCAATTTTCGGGAACAGGCGGCGTTGGTGCGGAGCGTATATGCTGCGCAGAGTGATGCACCGGAGTGGCTGCCTCTTTCGGATGCCTGCGTGTGCTTGCCTGAGTTTTGAAATGGTGCCGACCTTTGTTTGACCGACGTGCTTACCCTTTGCTGTCTGTTAGTGTTCATATTGTGTGTAATTGTCTTGTGTGAGTTTTTTCTAAAATTCCATGCAATAAAGAAAAAAATCTAAACTGCTCCGACCTTGTATGAATGCCGCAATCGGACGTTGTCTTCATAACTGCAGGGAGAGGTTCGATTCCGACCCCGGGAAGTGTTTCTTTTTCTTTTTTTTTTTTGTTATTTGAGGCGCTGCCACGATCATCGCCATAGAAAGTTTGCTTTTGTGCTGTGCGTTTTGTAGTGCGCACAGACGCCATCAGTTAAACATACAAAGCTTCGCTTTAAAAACAATCTTTCATAAGCACCGAGTCATACACGACCACCCAAGTACATCACCTCTTTCTAGCCGCTTGTGCGGCCTGTTTTCTAAGAAACGCTTCTAGACCGTAATGGGTGCCCCCTCCATCAGCTCTAACTTCTTTGCCTTGCTGAGTTCATCTTCACTTAACTCCTTCAAGGTCACTTGCAACTTCATTCGGCAAAAGACCGTGCCTACGAGCGAAAGGCGCCGCCGTGTCGTCGAGAACCGCGGGTAACTTGAAAATAAAGTGCCGCAGCTTGCCGCCAAAAGTGGTGCCACCGTCCATGTGGTGCTGGGCCTCAAGAGCAGCCGTGGGCACCTTGCAGTCGGCAAGTGTTTGCGAAGAAGCAAGGCTTGAAACGAAGAGAATCGCTCCGCGCCTAGTGACACGGCCTGTCGATTCAGCGAGACTACGGCACGTTTGTACCTGGCATGTTCCGGAGGGCTGTCACTCAAGGGCCATCTCTTGCTCGCAATTCCGAGTACCGGGTAATTGTTTCGCCCCGCCCGACGCGATGGCAGGTTGTTGGCAGATGACGCATTTCACTGACAGTCCCTCTCTTTTCATGTCAGAGCATGGCGTGTATAGCCGAGCCTTGTAGTTGCCTCCTGGAAAGGGGGAATGCACCGAGGCGTTCAAACGTGCGGCAATAGCAGCTCAGTTGCCACGGGCCCGGAGCTTGTGTGTTCTGCCTGTTGTATTCCTCGCATTTCCCTCCCAAACAATTCACGTTTTCTGTAAAGTAGTTGTATGCAATCATTAAGTCGTGTATGCGGAATCATTGGTGGGCTCATGCAGCGAGGAAATGGCATCGGCGGCTGAAAAATCCCTATTGGCTGCGACAGGGCGCATGCGTCGGCCTGACGTTCCCATTGGCCGCGACGTGTCATGTGGCCCCATAGCGATGACGTCATCGTTGCTGCGGAGACCGCTGAACTGTTGGAGGAGCGGTGGGAGGGGCGGACGTGGGAATGCGTTGGCCCGAGATTAGGCCACCGCGCAGGAGACCTGCGCGTTCGCAGCCTCGCACATCAGCACGCCTAGGCACACTCCGCAATTTTACAGCGAGGCTGCCTTGCGCTAGGATCTGACCGAAACTGTGCCCGTGTAACGATTGTGGCCTGAATGTCCAACGAGACGAAAGATCCAACGAGTCGAAAGGTCCGATTCATCCCGTCGCTGAATCCCCGTGTAACGGGTCACGTCGAAAAAGAATCGCACGCACTCGCCCCAAAGCTAATGAACAGTGCTCTGTAGCTCTTAATCTAGAGCAGGTATCTTTAAAAAACCACACTGAAATTCGCCGCTAAGACTACAATACCATTATGCCGAGTTTGATTGACTTGCCATAATTAGTACCCAGTGAAGTTGTAAACGTTGCAGATTTCACGTCTGCTCTCTATACATGGCCGTCTACGAAGGCAGCATGGTTAAGAAAAACGACCTAGTTTGAACGAAACGTTCCCGATACAAATTAGAATATAAAAATTAGCCGCTAATAAGACTGAGATTCAGCCAAATTTCGTCTACTTTTTGTAATTACGTAGTTTACAGTGAAGTTATAGATATCGTCGAATTCCGGCCTGCTGTGAATAGATGGGTTTCCACAGTAGGGAAACGGACACCCCATGTTTGTCCCCTACAGTAAAACTGTAGTCCTTCTTTGTATCACTCTTCACTACGAGGAAGGACACTGAATATTTTGAACACGAAAGTGTCTTATGCCCGGGTATACACAAAGATATGACTGACGTCATATCCGTCACGGAAGTGACGTCGCCAGAAAAAGCGCTTGACGTCGCGGCGCCCGGATTGGAGCCCACGTACTGTTTTGTCTGGTTTTATATCGAATGAAAACCTCATAACTGTGTGGTCACCTTATGGTCCTTTGTGACATCTGTTCTGTTGTCTGTTTAGTTTTTGACTTGTTGGTGTAAATTACTTTGCTTTTGCTGTAAAACAATCACTATTATGGTATATTATCTCCACTGTCCTAAAAATGAACTCGCGAACCTTTCGCACATGAAGGAGGTTCCTTTAACATTTAACGGCTCCTGTGAAGGCACCTTTCACTTTCGTGTTTTGCCGATTCCTATAAAAGAAGAACCAACAACAATTTTTTTTTTACTGTGAAATCCATACCCAACCCCAGGAGACAGCAAGCACGCGCTTCATCGACGTCGGCTCGTTGGATGTAATGACTCGAATGGATGTCTTAACGTGTTGAACTTTCTGATTCTGGCTTGACGTGACCTAATGGATGTCCTGACTCGTTGAATTTAATGCTGATAAGTGCTGCGGCAATGACGGTCAGAATGTCCGCTGGGAAGCTTACGAGTTGAGAACAAAGAGGGGAACAGCGCAATCTAGACGAAACACAACAAAAAGAAAGTGACAACCACGAGCGGTGACTTACAACTGACTTCATTTTTCGGCATGTCACATATATATGCTGAGTGTCAAAAAATACAGCAGAAAACAGAAAAGTAGGAAAACAGAAAAAAACACGAGAGCTGGAGATAACCCAACCGGTCGTCACGCTGCACCCTACGCCATGTGCAACAAACACGTGCTGAAATAATTGTGGGACAGAAAATCAATCTCTTTTTGCGAGACGGACCACGAGGGTACGCTCACACATTTTTTTCTGCGCTCTGTTTCTGCGGCTTTAATAATTTCTCTAGTTATTTTATCTTTTGTGTTTTACAATGACCTGAGTTCTCTGAAAGATTGGGACGCAGCCGCGGCAATCCAGTCAGTGGTAACCTAAGTGGCCACTAGACTCCTTATTTACGTGATAGTTATGTTTTTTTTAATCTTTCATTAAGGCATCGTCCGGTTTGGCCTACGCACGTTTTCCCACAGGACAGCGGAACTGAATCGACGACGCCTCTGAAACCTTCTACGTCCGTACCATCGACCGTCACCTACTGTGGAATTTTTGTCCTTGTCCCCCCGCCCCTATGTAATACACCGCAAGGAGCCCTCAAGGGTACAATAAATTCTGGTGATGATGATGATTCTTCTTCTTGTGTTTTGTCTGTGTTGCGCTGTTCCCCTCTTTGTAATCATGCACCACCTCGTCCAAGCCGTGTCCCTTGCGAGTTAACAACGATGCTGCGTTAGCGAGAAGGACTTTCGGCTCTTGAAAAATAAAATGGTTTCAATGAATGATAAAACAGTTGGTTGCCTTTACATAATTTCAGTATCCGAGCTCGTTGGGAGGCGTTCTGTAGCGGTGAGCGGATTCGGGGTGATTCCCCCATGGTGGAAAATAAAATGCATTTGTCCACGATGTTTTAATGAAGAGCCTCCACCCTAAAGGACGTTTCTGTAAAGAAAAACCTTACAATGCCGAATAGCTTCCTTTTGTAGTCGTATGACTGCATTCAGGTGGATGCCAACTTTTCCTTTTTGTCGGACGCCGGTTTGCTGGATCAGTGTTGCGTCATAACGGATGCTCGTTGTTTTGACTGCCATTGCTAGACATTCGTTCGATTCGATTTTCTTTCTGTCCAGCCTTTCGTATTTCAGCCCTTCTCTCATTTGTTATACGAAAGTTTAACAAAAAGTTCGAAACATATTTGCATATCTCTATACTGCTGAGTTCCGTGGGAGGTGTTCGCCTTCAAGCGAGCCAGATCGGGCCTTCTTTATTTATTTTCATTTTCGTATCATGGAGTAAGTCGGTCGTGTTGGTGCACTGGCCTACGACAAATAGCGCAAAATACAAAACGCATTCGAAAATCCCCATCCCAGTCTTGTCTATCCATTTTCAATTTTGTTTAATTTTCAACCTTCCATTATGGGATTAGTTAACGTGTTGAGGGAGAGAGGAGACCGCTTAGTGCACACATCCGCTACGCTGATGAACGGCGTTCGTTCAGTGTACGCTCAAAGTTTGTTGTAAATGAAATAAACATATTGTTAAATCAGGATATGGTTCACAGCCTCGTTTCACCACTGATCGATCATATAACGCCTTTTGCCTAAGTGCCTTCCGCGCTCATCTCTATAAAACCGTAAGTCCTCTTCGAATTACTGTCGTTCGCAATTTTCCTTGGAACAACTGCCGGCCCCCGCGTTGCCGTCTCAAGCTGCCGCATCAGAATAGCGAACATCGGAATAGCGGGTAATGGCGATCCCTGAAGTACCACTAAGGCCGTGTCCAGTCCAGTTCAGACTACGCGCGCTACGTACGCATCGTTCGTACGGATCGTAAGCGTAAACGCAAAAAAAAAAAAAAACGCAATGACTTTGTTCAGACTATCGCTGCATTGAGCGTAAAGTATGCAACGTTTGCTGCCAGCTCCGCCATTGCAACGTTGTAGAACAACGGAGTATCGCCAGTACTCAGCTTCGCAAAAAGATTGTGGAAATCCCCGTCAACGGCTCTATCGAGGAAGATTTGACGTACCCACATTGTTTTACGACCCCTGCGTCTGCGTCGGTTAGCAAGTAGACGACGATAAGCTCATTTTGGGCTTGAAGAGCCTCGAGCCCCGCTAACAGCCGCTTGCTGACCGGCGCCATGATGAAAAATGCGAAACGCAGTTGCCCCAGAGCGGTGATTGGCTGGTCGTAAAACACGTATCTTACCGAAGGGCTCAACGTGAACATATTTGGTTGCTAGCTGCGTATACGGAAGTTCCATTAGTTCGGCAGATTACGATAAATACGCCACTTACGGCGAATTCGACTGTAGTCTGAACGCGGGCTAATGCGCGATTTCAGATGACGTCGGAAGTCATGAACGTGTTGAACTGAACCGAAACCGAAATTGTTTTCTACGCCTCTTCAAAAGCAAACCACAAGAACTACGTTCAGACATATATGCTTGTTGTGAATGTAGTACTACGTTTTCCCTAAAAAAATAAAAAACATGGCTGCGCAATCATGGATAATGCCGAAAACCATGCCATCTGTTTTGTTTACTTATATGTTTTGTTCCCAGTGCGTGGCCGCTCCCGGATGTTTTACCTCTTTTCGAAGCGAAGCGCATGTTTCATTCTTTCTTTTGCATGCGGCACGCGCTATCTTGTTTGATAGCGAAAGTGTTTCGCCCTGTCTAGAATGCTTTTCTTTGATCTGCAGTGTTTGCTATTTAAAGGGACACTGAAGTGATGTATAAACATTGCGGGATTACTAGCGCAAATTGTAGCCCGGAGTCCCCAGGCCATGTTTCGACCACTCTGGGCGCGTTTACGCGATTTTATTTAGTAGAAAAATTAATTAGAAAATGCTGTCCTCCTCTCTTTACGCTCGCCCATTTTCTGTGGCGTTTTCGTGTGACGTCGGGAGGAGCCGAGCTCGCAATTGGCTGCGCTACTGCATGGCTTCCCGGCCTTCAGACAGAGTCAGTCGGCCCAGGGTTTCGTCCGCCGGCCGCCGACGGGTCGTCGCAATTCGTTCGCTCAGTTGAAACGAAGCCAGGACACGTTTGTGAATGGAAGAATGTGCCTTTCTTTACTTGGTTAGTTTGTACACTGTATCTAGCTCCAAGTCAAGGTCGCTTCACACAAGCGCTGCACAAGCGCACATGCAACGCTTCGCTGACTGGTACGCCAGTATGAAAATATAAGGCCTC
This sequence comes from Haemaphysalis longicornis, assembly GCA_013339765.2. Lineage (NCBI taxonomy): Eukaryota > Metazoa > Arthropoda > Arachnida > Ixodida > Ixodidae > Haemaphysalis > Haemaphysalis longicornis. The sequence continues at coordinate 136,239,061 of CM023449.1, read as the reverse complement.
TTGAAGGTGGGAGAAGAGTCAGCGAAGTCAATATAGGTACTAAGGAAATGAAATCAACTGATATTTTTACCGTACAGCGTAAAACTAGGGTGCGGGAAGCACTTTTTTGCGCTGGGCGAACAAGCTCAGCGGTCAGCAGCAGGACTACGCATCTGCGAACGCTTTTCCGTCTAAGAAATGCAATTCTTAGACGTGATATATTGTGGAAACTTGGGGGATGCTTACTTCACGAGCGCAAAACAACAAATAGTCACCTAAGGTGCTTAAAATGCCAAGACTAAATAAAAGCATAAAGTGGTTATACAATATAAACCTTATATTACCACGGTCCGCAGAGCCTGCCCTGTAGCCGAGTTATCTGGAGCGCTAGGTCTGTCATCGCGGCTTGCGTTTTGCAAGTCGCGAGTTCGAATCCCCACGGTACGTGCTTTTTTTTATAAGTTAACTTTTTCGTTTTCCGCCGATGTTTTCTATACTGAGTTCACCTTTTTTTGGGCCGCAACGTTCATTGCTCCACGAACTAGTTCACAGAACGCGCGCAGGCTGGCACTGGCGCGCTAGCGAGTTCTCGTTGGCGTGCTATTGCCATAAGCACCGACTGCTTGCGGGCAGTGGGCACAGGCCAGAATCAACAGACCCTTGGCCTGGTGCGAACACGCTTTTTACGATACAGGCATGAGTGCGGCAAGCTCCAAATATGGGAGAAAAGCGCATGGCATTTGAGCGTCTGCGGGGACGCGGAGGGCGTTCATGCACTGCGTAGGCCTCGGCTAGTGAATGCTACGATTCCAAGCCGTCCTGGGAGGCTTATCTTACGCATTTTACAGCCGACAACATGGCAGAAGCGCGGTACGACGATTACTGAGATATTGAGAATGCCCATCCAACAACGCCATCGGTTGTGTTTTACAGAACCGAAACCGAAACTTGTTTGATTGCTAACCTTGGGCATCGTCCAATCACGGTGCTCCCTCCTCCCAACGTCACAGCTTTAGTTGGTGCAGCCGCCGCAAACCGCGCATAGTAGTTTTTCTTCTTTCGCGCGGTGTAAAATAATTACCGATTTGTCAACCGGATAAACGATGAAAAGTGTGCTAATTTGAGCCAGTCTACGCAGTGCAAGCAAAAACGGGAGCTTGACAAATTCACTTCAGTGTCCCTTTAATTCGACGGTTCCAGGAAAAATTGCGTGAAGAGGTAAATGCTCCAAGGGCGAACGGCGCGGCATTCGATTCTCCGACGGTAGTTTGTGCATGTCACTTCGTTGACAGTTTCTGCAGCGCCTGTGTTGTACGTTTATGGCGGAGCTCACGTTCGCTCCAATATACGATCATTTCAACAAGAAATTAGTTTTCTTCTTCACTTCGTCAAATCTGGTAGAGCTGCTGGGTAGAATATGAACCATGGTCCTCCGGAATGCGAGAAGGGAACGCAACCTTTGAACCACCACAAGTCCGTGTTGACGGATGAGCGCACGCCAGTTGTTCAACACGTGCACGCTGTAGCGCTCCTTGAACTCGGCCACGGAGTGACCCACGCGCGCCATGTCGAGGTCGCGGCCGCCGACGGTCTCGAAGGCCGCGGCCATCATCTTGAGCCGGTCCTGGGTAAATCCCACGATGCCCATCTGCAGCGCCGAGTGGCCCACGTCATCTCCAGCGCCGAGTGGCCCACGTCAACGAGGGGCACTCGGCCTTCGTTGAACGTGATGCTCGGCTTCTGCTCCGGTAGGTCGTTCTCGTAGAAGCCGTGCATCAGCAGATGGCCGTCGTTTTGTTCATCACCTTGAGGCAATTGAGTCCCACGCTGCGCGTCGCGTCGAGCAGAGCCCACCACTCGGCATCCGTGAATAAGTGTGGCACGGAACCCCCGCAATGTTGCATTCGGGAAGGCGTACGCGAACTGGGCTCCGTCCCCATCGTCATGTGTGGTAGCGTGGTAGTCGGGCGCCAACAAAAACTGCTGCCTTGGTGATGACGACAAGAAGCCGAAGGCAAACTTAGCTGGTTTACTGCATGGCGAGAGGTGATCGCGACGGTCTGGAGCACCACCCTTCTGGCCGAGCTGTCAGTAAAACTCGAGCAGAAGAGCGCGCCTAACAACAGCCCGATGCGGTCTAAAGAATGCCCTTCGGCGCTCGGAGAAACCTCGTCTTTCCTATCTGGTGGCACGAAAATAGTACAGACACACACAAACGCTCTTTCCAGAGTTGGTGAGGGTGGGCAGTAGCGGTTCACGTTGAGCTTGGGGGAGGGGGATAGGGTATCTCGGCGAGAGGCGCCCTCTTCGCAAATGCGTGTCTCTGCATGAACAGTTTGTTTTTGGTATTTTGTAGCTTCAATGGTTTGGGTCGCCGCCAATGGCCGGCGCATCATGTTCGAGGAAGGCCACAATCCTTACCGTGATCGGTAAGGCTGAATTTTCGAAAACTCTGCCCCTAAAGGAGGAATGGAGCAAATTCTGTTTTCGCCTATTCGTTATTATCTCGCTCACCCGTTCAGACATGGAGGTGCTTTTTGGGCATATATGTAGCTCGTAAAAATCGGGACAAAGTAGTTTCAGGGTTCTTATGCCTATCCAACCCCCGTGGTGTGAATCTACTTTGAGGGAAAAAAATTGCGCGTTTTTAAACATTCTCCGATATATGTTTGACCGATAGCTATATCGAATTGGGTTTCGCTAATACATTTCACTCATCCAAATGCACAAAAACAATGTTAGGGATTTCGCTTTAAGACGCCTCAAAAAGGCCGATAAATATATATATTATTTTTAAATTACGGCATTACGGTCTGTTTTTATATCAACGTCCGCGAATATGTTTTTCCCAGGGAGAGAGAATATTGAACAGCGCGCGTTTTTGGTTTGGACAAGGACGAGGCAGACAAGTGTCTACGTCTCCACGTGGTTAGGCATTTAGATTTCGTGGCAGCGACTTGGGCGAAGGGCCGTGAAAGATGCATCTAAACCAAAGGTGTATCAGCAGAACGCAAGAAAGCGTCATGAGCAAAACAGCGTTTCTCAACAGAACTCGGCAATGGACCCGTGCTAACCCACCGATAACAAATATGCAGAGCATTAAAAAAAGCGCATGTCCTGTATGATGCATGAGATCCTGCCACCCCTACTGCCTGCCATCGGCTTCAAAAAGGAAGCTAACTTCTCTTTTTTTAACTTTAAAGGGAGTTCCCACTCACGTGTATGCAGGGAGGTTTACACAGCTTAGTGTAAAACTGCAGCCACGACAACCTTATACGACTTGTTCCTTGGAACATCACCATGTATTTGCTTAGAATTGCCGCCGGAGAAGTCGCCGAGCCACATCCATCAATTTGCAACCGTTCTTTCAACCTAGAGGCGACTGCTTATACTACGAGACCACTGCCCAATTACTGCCAACTCGTATTCTGAAACAGATGCCATCGAGATCACAGTCTGATATGCAGGGTACCTACTTCAAACTTTCTCTAGACACAAGATTTCGTACTACGCTCGTACTGGGGGCTCTGCGGCGGCTCAATGCAGCAGAGCCCCGAATGCAAGACGTACCCAGGTTTTCTGCGTGTGGCCGGCGAACATCGCAAATCGGATGCCGCCGCGAGTGGACGAACGTGAAGCACGTCAACACCAACAGCGGCAAGAACCTAACTCCTGACCACCAAGTTCAAATCTTCCAGTTGACTCGAATGATCTCCGGATGGCTCTTCGTAACGAGTCTAATATTTTTAGCATAACATACTGCGCCTTCTTAGCCGCTCCCACTGCCGCTATACGCCTGTCTCTCAGCCGTAAATGCATCAATCACAGACAATGTTGCCCTCTCTGTCTTTTGTAGTCCGCTCCTTTTGCTCTTTGTCGTCCGCAGGTTCATCGGGAATTCTCTGCGTGGTGCCTTCAACTTTTTTTGTCGTTAGAACCACCGTGTACACCAACGTCAGGAGGCTTAAAGGGCCCCTGAGAGGGTTTTTTGGGGGGTGGATGGTATCGGAGCACAACGGCTATTTCTTGAACTAATCGTGACGTTTTTGGTGCGCTCTTGATTTAATCAATTTTTTACGAGCGTAAAAACATCAGAAAGCTACAAAAACCATCTTTTGTTTGTGTGTGCGTTTACGCAGTCGCACATATTTGTTTTATACCGGAGTGTAAAGCACTTACACACCGGGCCAAACCGGGCTTGACGCTCCTCCGTTCTCGGCGGAAGGAAAACAGTGAGCGCAGGAGCAACGACGCTTGCAGCGGTGATCGCTCAGCGCTCGGGTGCGGGGTGTAAGAGTATCATCCGTTTTCTTTGCATTTGTTTTCTTGGACGCTGTACCCAAAAGGATTCTTTGCACCATCTGTGTTTCGAGCGTAGCCTCGACGTTGTTTCAGTTATGGGGTGGCAAAAACCCTTGGCGCGCCCCCCCACGACGGACGCGGAGCTCCGCACGCAGCGCTTGGACGACCCCGGGGCACTGCTCGTGATCACGAGGCGCACGCTCAAGTGGCTCACGCGGGCTAAAATAAATCAGTTCAACCCCAAAAGCTGTCGCAGCTGATTATCTGCGCCGGTCGCGACAAGGGCAAGAGCATGCGCATCCCGTAACGAAAACCCCTGCCAAAGATTTTCATTTCATTGTTTCCCCATCAAGTCATGATCGCAGGAAAGTGTGGTTTGCTGCACCGGCCTTCTGAATGAACCTGTTGCCTAGTGTCCTTAGCGCGCTTTACCTTTTACCGTTTAAAATGAAGCAAGAGTAGCCGTTTGCCGCTGAAAACGAAAGGATTGCACTCTGCGGTTTCTGCATTCCGGCTTACCGGCTCTGCCAAGTAGCGACATCTGGCGAATTTGTCTCAAAGCAAATGACACAAAATTTTTTAAATGGCCCAGAGCTGTTTGCTTACGCTTGAAATAGCTTGAATCTTGGACGTTTTAGATTGAACTCTCACAATACAATAATTTTTTTTTAAAAGAGCCGTATACTTCTGCTGTAGAGTTTTAAAAAATAGAAAACATGACGTTGACGCCGCCATCTAGGGGGAACAATTAGGACCAAGTATTGCTTTAAACCCAAAATTCACGCCTCCGCGAAATATTTCTATATAAAATGAGTAAGATATATTGTAATGATTCCGCAGTTACCTATATTACCTTGCCCAACACGATTTTAAAAGCATAAAAGACCTATGCTAGTTCATAAAGGCATCTGAACCATTGGAAGCGTGGGAGGCTGGGGTGGGGGCGGAGATTTTGCTCGCTCATTCTAAAAAAAAAATTGTCTTTTCGTGCTCCTGATCATCATTTAGCAAGAATGTAGTAAACAACAAAATAAGATTGCTTGCATGAAGTGCCGAGCGCAGCGCATTTTTCTTTTGCCGTAAAGTTCTGGAAGAACGCCCACCCAAAAAATTTTAAATACAGTGATATCAAATGAAAAAACGAGATGGGCGAACTTTCGGGTCAGGTGCGAAAAACACAAAAGGTGGCCGCACCGCCAAACCCAAAATCGGAATGTCAAAAAAAAAATTCCAGCGAACTTCTGGGTCAAGCACGGAAAGGGCGAATAAGTGACCGCATCTACACATGAAGGTGATTCGGGGTTTTTTTTGCCCCTCATCGGCGTAAAGCCATGGATTTTACGGGGGGGGCGCGTCTTTCAGTAAAATTTAATATCTCACCCGTAAAAGGAGGTGGGGGATGTTTCGGGGGAGGGCGTTCGATCTCTGGGAACTTTCCCGGGAATCTAAACGAGACGCGAGCGTACATTTCGCCGGCGCAGGGAGCTCGCTGTTACAGTCGTTAGAAATTCTAGCCTCTGTATCGCTATGTAGCGACGGTAAAAATAAATTACCGTTCACGGAAAATCTCGCGCATGCAAGGTGGGCTTCCGCAATTTCCAGTATCTCCTGCTCAAAGTCCTTTAAAGGGTGGAAAGGTAGCTTAAAAAAAAAAAAAAGGCGTCGTCGTTTAATGTGCGATCCACTCGCTGAAGTAACGATGGTAACGACGACGCTGTAAACCACCGACCGCCGCCGTCAAAAATCGTGGACATTCCGGCGGCCAACCATGAAATGAGTGCTTCGCCTCGGACGAGGTCGGACTATGTCGTCATCGCAAGCCGCCGAGCCAAAAAATAGTTCTGTCTCGTCGGGGTAATAACTTTTGTTAGCATGAGCGAATATGCTTACTATTTTTGGACTTGTTTCTACAAGAACTATAGAGTAGTTTTCTGACACAAACAAAAACACTTTGAAATCCATCTCAGGGCCCCTTTAAGTGAGATGGTCGGCGAAGTCGCTGCGAGTTGCAAGGCCCCCCGGCCACGCGGCTACATATGTCCAATACTTTACACGACATCGAAGGGTGCGCGAAATATGGGCACTGGAGGGGAAGAAAAAAGACAAAAAAACACGGAAGGAGTGTAAGAAAGACAAATTTACAGTAGCGGTCAAGGCCTCGAGCACTTTTCCGGTTAACTTCAACTTCTTTGCCGTGGTGGGTGCGTCTGCAAAATCCCTTCTAACGGCAACGTCTTACGGGTGAGAAGGGGCAGCCCTTCTAAGCAGGAGCCGCTCATTTACCACTTTCAGCCCTGCATTTTTTATTTCCCGCGAAAATTGTTTTTCTGCGTGTTTTCGTTCAGCTTTGACCTCAGAAGCACAGAAATGAAAAATTACGCCAATAGTGCAAGTATGTATTAATTTACAGGTCCGATAATTAATTAGGCCATTAGGCAATTAAAACTTTTACTTTTCTTTCTCGTATTTTTTTTTCTTTTTGTCGTGAAAGCTACGGCACCCTGATCTTACAGAAAACATATAAAGCTGTTAATCTAAGTATTTACAGATTAATTGACATTTTGACAAGCCAGCCTTTCCGTTTTCTTACCCGCCCGTAGTCATACCCTCTGTCCACTGAATCTTCTTGTGTTTCATATCGTCCAGCCCCATGAAAGCTCAGCAATGTGATGTCTATCGGAACAGGCACCCTTGAAAAACCCTCGCCCAGAAAACCAGCAGATGTCGTTTTGTTCTTCATGCGCTAGAGGATATTATGTGTTGTGTGGTCAAATGACGACGCCATGGGGCCGAAAGGGTTAAAGATAAACAGACAAAGCAATGGAAATTGAGCCATCGCGGCTGCGCTGTAGTGGGAGCGCACTGAAAGCGGCGATTCTCGAGGCGGAGGGAACGCTCTCCGCCTGGAGCCACGGCCTCTCGTCAAACAGATCCATCCGGCGCCACCCTCGTACCTGGTTACACAGTCAACGACCGCCGCACGCGCCGAGGGTAGGTCATTCCTGAGGGGCGCCGGCCGGAGGCAATGCCCTGCACGTGGCTCCACGTGGCACCGCACTCAAGCTGTTCTGACCGAGCGACGTGAGAGCAAGTTGCTGGCCGAAGACACACACGATTGGCGGCTCTCCTTTCACGGCGCCAGAGCATCGCGCCGTTTCCTTCGCACGTAGCCGAGCTTTGTGGCCCTCTCCGGAGGACTGGTGCTTCGGGGGTTAAAATTGCCTCCAATGACTGCAAAGGAGGATCTGCCAAAGCGCCTAGTTATGTGTCCGCTCCGTCTGTTCCTTTGTTTGCATTTCTTTCGACCGTCCACATTGTCTGCAAACGTCATGCAAAAAGTTGTATAAACTAATCACTCCTTTTATGCGAGTGAATACCTGCAACACGGGGCATTGAATATGCCAAGAAAAAAATGCCTTCCGCGACAAACATTCACATTGCCTATGAACGCGCGAAATCGCCGGCCTGACAACGCCAACAGCACGACCTCACAAATGCTGAAGACCCAGCCTAATTGCTATGTCGCAGCTGAAAGGGAAGAGGCGGGTATGCGCCGGCCTGGCGTTTTACTACTGCGCACGATACGCTTGAGACATGACGAAAGACACCACGACGTTACCTGTCTTCCGCTACTCTTTATCTTAAGAAGTACCCCTCGCGTTCCTGAACTCGGTCCCAGCATCAAAACCTTAACCAACGCACTGCTGAGCAGTACGAGTGCTTCACCGGTGCGACATTCTAAATAAAAATCAACGAAAACAAAATTCCTGTTCACTGGTGCAATCTACTCTCCCTACTAGATCATATCTGCTCAGTGGTGATCGTTGTGCCCTCTCACGTACGATTTTCTTTAATGCCGGTTAACAGTCGAATGTGCACGGTCGTATTTTTCATTAACAGCCGTGGCGGGTAACCAACTCATCGACAGCGATGTGAGTACTTGCAGTTTGCTACGATTCGCTGCTTTCTTTCACTACGTGTTATCATTTCTTCCTCGTTGTCTCGCCATGGGGCGTGACAGCAAAGGTCGCGAGGTATTCCATGCTCGCAGGTGTGCATCATGATGAGAAGAGGAATGCAAGTTCGCCGCAGCTTCTCATTACTTTTGGAATTGTTTCGCAATCAACAGCTGGTCATAGCTGCACCGTCAGCTGTTTCGCAAACAGGCTGGTTGCGCAGCCTGAATGTAAACGAATGGAAACACAACACAAAGAACAGGGAGATGGGAAGCCGACAAGAGAGCTGCCTGCCTTAGGGTTTGATTAGAGCAAAATCGTTCCAGTAAGAGTGACGAGCTGTCGCAATCGGAATCCATCGCGTTAGAACCACATCCTCGATGTCTTTGTACCGTAAACGAAAGTGCGGCTGCGTTGTCGGATTGACGCATCGCTACGACGGATTCATTGAGCAGTGTTGTTTTCGACGCGGGTTCCTGTTGCTCTTATATATCGCACATTCGTAAAGCAGGCATGCGATCCATGAGACTTTGACAGCTGTGCCCTTATAGATTGCCTGTCTCTGGCTTCGCTTATTGTCAAAACAAAAGGTACATGCGCACTCTTACGATTGAAGTCACTGTAGGGGACATCGACGCGATGAGAAACTTCGCAACCCCCTCCCCCTTTGTTTTGCCTACCCTTTGGCCTGCGTGATGTCCTTTGACTTATGCAGGAGAATAATCACATTGAATAATACATCCCCACACTCAGGATAATAGCACATGAGAAAATAGTGCATGCTAGATGAAACCATCAACAGCCAGAACACAGGAGCGCTAAAGGGAAAATGAGTTGGGGAAAAGCCGAGAAAAATGTTTGTCTATCATTGAAAAATGACCTAAAGGGATCCAGAAACACTTTTTTTCGAAGCGCAAGTCGTCCTACGTGTCTGATGCGCATGGTCGCCAAAACTGGAACCCTGCATTCAGTATTAGTTTACGCGAACGATTGAGGGTGATTTACCTCTGTGACTCAATGTCTTTCCTTTTACCTGTGCTTTTAATGTTGGTGGAAATGCACCCCTCCATTATTAAGATCCACTGCTCGGCATCCTGTTCGTGCTCGCGCAGCCAATGGGGAATGGCCGCTCGCCAACGGTTAGTTGTTGCGGGCGCTTGTGGGACGCTATATGGCGTCGCAAAATCTATATGCGGACGGCAGCCGGGTGCGCGCTTTCGCGCTAAAAAAATCTCTTTCATTATACCTAATATCGAGCCCGCAGTAGGTGTGTACTCCCTAATGGAGAATGGGCAAACTCCAAGGGACCGGGAAAAGGCTGGGCCAGCTGGACGACCCACTTAATAAGTGAGGCTAAAATGCACGGCAAGCCGGTGCAGCGGCACCGGAACGAAATCTGAAGAAGCCAAATCAGAAAAAGCAAATTTGGCGCACGGAATCGCCGAGCATGGGCAGGTCGCGCTTTATAAAGCCGGTCGTGATACACAAAAATATTCCGCTATTTTAATGCGTTAGTATTCTTTGGCGAGTATCCCACAGCCACGACCGTATTATGCCCCACATTTGTACCGAAATGCATAATTGACGAAGTTAGGATATGTAATTGTTGTAAAAGTGTAAATATAGATAATTGGGCGGAAGAAAAAAAATTCACAGCATATCCACGGGGTGAATGATGATGAGTGGGCGAAGCTCCTGAGGGGAAATCATCGGTAAAACCGTGACTCTTCAGTGAAAGTTCACCCACTACATCTGTGTCCGAACGTAACGTCTAGAAAGTCTCGCTTAAACCGCGCGTCGGCACCTTGGGGCTGAGCTCGCCTGATGCGTTTTGCAGACGCCTCACGAGCTCTCACTGCATCGGGGTCTGCCTGCCGATACGCGCGCTTTCTCGCCGCTTCCCGTTCTCTGACGTTTTGGAGATCCTCTTCGCGCCGCAGCCGTGCCGCTTCGCGTACGGCAGGGTCCTCGCGCCGTTGCCGTGACGCTTGGGCCTCTCGTTCTCGAACGCTGGGATCTTGGCGGCGTCGTCGCGCAGCCAGACGACACGCTTCGGCCTCCCGCTCTCGTACGGCAGGATCTTGGCGGCGGCGTCGCGCAGCTTCACGGAGCGCTTCTGCCTCGCGGGCTCGCACATCTGCAGCCTTATCCATCGGGCGACTCCGAGCGCGCGCCAACAGCGAACGGATTTTATTACAACGCTCCCCGCCATCTAGTAAACAATCCAAGAACTAAACTAGAGGTAGCCACGCCATCTAGTAAACAATCCAAGCGCATCTTTTCATCATATACAAGTACCGCCATCTAGTAAACAATCCAAGAACTAAACTAGAGGTAGCCACGCCATCTAGTAAACAATCCAAGAACTAAACTAGAGGTGGCTACATACATACGTCGAGGATGGACAGACCCACGCCCTAAGGAGCTTCGCCCCTAAAAACTCGCAAGGAAAAGAGCCGGAGTACAAATGCGCATTATAAGATAATTGCAGGAGTATTTCCAATTTGTGTTATTTCGTAGCACGTCACTCACATCTCTGATACAAGGAGCGTTTGATTACCCAGGAAACATCCCAGTGAAGAACACTCTACACAAGCGGAGTGATAAGCCAAGCGTACAGTCACTGTGCTTACAACAAAATTTTGATAAAACAGGTGCCATAAATACTGTTTCACCCAATACCCAATATGAACCAACAGGTCCAGACTTCCACTTCGCGAGTTTAGATTACGTGGGGCAGCGCTGGTACGTTACAAACGCGCCCACTGATACAACAAAGCCAAAGTACGAAGAAACAGAAGGGCTTCTTACGATGTCGTGCATGTGAAAACAATGTTTAGCACAGTTACGACAGAGACGGTCAATGTAACTGCGCTAAACTTTGCTTTCATTATCATGAACAAGCCGAGACGTTTTAGTTACTCTGAAAGCATTTGTGTCTTGCTGCGTTTCACCATCGCGGGACAAGTGAGGTAGAGTTGGAAGCTCGCGGCGTTCTCTGCTGCACTCGCTGAACTCATTCAGGTAGTGCAGCACTCGCCTCTTCGATTTATCGGCCGGCGCAGAAAGTGCAGGATGAGTTCCCGGTTTCCCTGCACTTCCCCGATTGGAGGTGCACAAGCTGACAAAAAATTAGCAGTGGTTTAGCTCGGGTATGCCAGGATATACGTAGCGTGAGGTAAGGTTCAGCTGGTTATTCTTGGGTTTCCTGGTTGTCTCGGATTAGCTGATTATTATGATTATTGCTGCTAAAACGTTTTTCAATCCAATCCAATCCAATCCAGTCGCGGCGGCAGCGGCTCCGGCACGCCAACTGTGCGCCGTGAGACGTCACTTCTCCTCGCGCATGCACAGCACGGCTCTCCAGGAGCCACGCGAAAGTGCTAACCTCGGCCATTGTAGCTGGCGCTAGAAAAGTGAAGCGCCTGCGCTGAACTAATCGTGAACTCGTGCAGAAAGTGCAGGCTAGATCGAAGAGGCGGGGATGTCTCGAGTGCAGTTCGGTGACGGCGTCATTTCGCCCTGGAACCTCATCCGCTCGCATACATCGAACACGCCGTCGAGGGGGTCTTCCCCGAATGTCTCGGGAGACCGGTTTATTGCCGCCTGGTGCGTCAACGCTCAGGCTGTGCGGTGCTGCCGGCGGAGCTTCGCTTCCTCCACGGGCCTGTGACGTCCCGCTTCGGCTTCCCGTTTGCACAGCTCCTCGTCCTCCTGTCGCTTGATACTCCTCTCCGCTGCCCCTTGCGCTTTTGTCGTCGTCGGCGATTTCACTGCACGTGTCCCGCTCTCACGGCTCGTTTCGCCGCGCTGATTCTCGGGGTCGGCCGTGTTTTCAACCTGTTGATGTCGCTATAACGAGGCTGAGGTCGGGGAAGTTTAAGAATCTATTCCGACGCGTCCTCTCTCAGCGGCACCCTGAAAGCGCTTGCCACATCTGCCGGTTCGCGCGGCTCTTCCGTGAATACTTTGCGCGCTGTATTTGAAGCCTTGGCAGGAAACGAGAATGTATTCGTTGCGTTGCTTCGTCGGGGATTATACTGAAGATCAAATTGGAGCTACTTGGCATCGGAAATTTAAAGGTTCAATTACTGGAGAAACTCAGCTGCACTGGTTACATAGTTCACGATTGAAGAGCGCTGGAAAAAACGTCCTGTCGTTTTGCGCGGACGTAATGCGACTCTGGCGCAAGGTTGACGCGCCACCACGAGAGTCTGAAGGCCAACCCCCGGAGAGAACTTGTTGTAGACATAATATAAACACTGGCGCCTGGCGGCGCCTCGTGGTCTCGGTATGGATCAAAAGGTTGCGCATATTACACCAGAACAGGAAAAAATGATCAATGCCACCTAACGGAACATAGCTGTTGGGCAAAACGTCTGCTCGCGTATCATGACGTCTGCTAGCCTCCGCACCCTGTGATTCCACCAAACCACTCAGCATTGGTACAAAAAACTCCTCCTACCAAATGGACGTCACAGCAAAGGGTGAGGCCGCAGTAGGCCACTCGCTGATTGGCCACAACAACCGATCGTAGGTGTAGTGCGTGCACAAATAGTCATGTGACCCAGCACTTCTTCTATTGTGGGTACCTAAAGGCGTTCATCAACACAAGTTCAACACCGATAAAAACGAGTCAAAGAACAGAAACTCTCTGCGCTAACTATCAAACCTCGGGCGGTCTGTTTTAAGTACAGTCCATACAAGGCACGCCTACAATCCGCCTCTTTCACAACCCCACTGCGCATGCGCAATCCCCTAGCGGCCAAGTCCCTAAGCAGTCCAGTAGGGGCAGCAGACGACATTCCCCACAGCTCCCGCACAAGCGGGAAGGGGTCGTGGTTGTATTTACATCGTTTGATTTTTTGTGTGTGCTCGTTGTGCGCGGAACAATGCCCACAACTTGTGCTGCGTTCCGCTGTAACTCGGAGTGCCGAAAAGGGAACGGTGTCGGCTTCTATCGCTTCCCGTCGGCCGCACGCGATCGGCTACGGCGGTTTGCGTCGCTCGCGTCGGCTCGGGTGATGGGAACTTTAGGCTTAGCATCCTGGCGGATATTTGATCGCTGCTATCTGTGCAACTGCGAATGACAATCCGCAACACAACTTTTCACTACACTATCATCCCCTTTCTCGCATGTGGAACTGTTATAACTGCCGTTTGAGCGATCGGTAACCAAGACATCTGCGTAGCCTGTTTCGATGCTTCCGCGCAGGTATCGCCATCTCTCGGCCGCTCGGCGCACCGCGCGCCGCGGCGACCGGTCAGCGTAGGCTTGCATCGCGGCAGATACATCTGATCGCCGCTTTTAAAATAAGCCCTGACAACAATCCCTAGCACAATTTTTCACCACACTAACACCTACTTTCTCGCATGTGGAACTTTTTAGCGATCAGATTGATTCAGAAGAGCAGCGACAAGCGCGGTTGCTACCGTGGTCTGCGCCGGTTCGAGCCGCTGAGTGTGCCGTGCCGAGCTGTCAGGCGCGGCTGGCGTGTGCGCGGACTGTTTCTGAAGGCAGAAAACGCTTCACGATTGCTTGCTTTATCCATTTCTTGCGAACAAACGCGCAGAATCTACAAATTCAGCTCAGCGATCATCGTAGTTAACCATGGAGCAAAAACAGTGGGCGGAGCGACGCCGACGACGCATCTCATGCGCGCATCGGGCTCGCTCTGCTACTCGGACGGCACACGGATCTGTCCGAGATTTCTCTGCCAGCCCTCATTCAGTGATAAGAAGCCGCCTGGTATTATGTGATGACCAGGGGCTGTCATCTTAAGGCGTTATAACACCAACACAGAAGAAAAACTTCGGCTGCTCCTCGCCGTAATGTGGGATTGCCGTGCATACAACGAGAACGCAGCCGGAGGAAACGCCGGCAAACCCTACAGCTTCAACTTCCGCTAGGCACGCTAGGTGGCAGCACACCGCAATGAAAGAGGCGGATTGCCTGCAATGCAGCGCGCATTTACAGAAAACCCTATCCCTGCCGCATAGGCGACGACTTAGACATGGTGCGAATCAACATGCGCCCTGTAGCTTTGGGCCGTCCAAGCGCGGTAGACCAAGCGTCGTGTTCCCCCCTTTAAACTCCCTGACACCTAAAATCCCCTCGCTGTTCGTGTCTTTCCACCGAGGACCTCTAATTACCGTGGTCCTTTCCATATGCTCACCAAATCATCGGCTTCTTCGTCCCGCAAAACAAAAAAGGTGGCCCTAAGGCTTAAAAAAACAAAAAAAGTTGACGGTTTTCCAGGCTGGGAATCTCTCGTTCGGCTAGCTTACATGCCGCATCCCCACCTATGCACAACGAAAACGATGAAAAGTGAAAAAGCGTTGCGGCGGCAGCCCCCTGCAGCCTTTTTACGGTGCGTAACCGTAACCGCCGACATCAACCCAAAGCAGCACAACGAAGCTAACAAGCGAAAGACCGACAAGTGAACTTCCCGCGGTCTTCATTAATTAACTGACACTGAAGTGAATTTGTCAAGCTCGCGTTTTTGCTTGCACTGCGTATAGACTGGCTCAAATTAGCCCACTTTTCATCGTTTATCCGGTTGACAAGTCGGTAATTATTTTACAAAGAGTGAAAGAAGAAAAACTACCATGCGCGGTTTGCGGCGGCCGCACCAACTAAAGGCTGTGACGACGGGAGGAGACGCACCGGGATTGGTTAGCATTCAAACAAGTTTCGGTTTCGGTTCTGTAAAACAACATGCTTGACATCCGACGGCATCGTTGGATGGGCATTCCCGATATCTCAGTAATCGTCGTACCGCGCTTCTGCCATGTTGTCGGCTGTAAAATGCATAAGATAAGCCTCCCAGGACGGCTTCGAATCGTAGCAATCACTAGCCGAGGCCTACGCAGTGGATGAACGCCCTCCGCATCCCCGCAGACGCTCAAATGCCATGCGCTTTTCCCCCATATTTGGAGCTTGACTTACTCATGCCTGCATCGTAAAAAGCGTGTTCGCACCAGGCCAAGGGTCTGCGGATTCTGGCCTGTGCCCACTGCCCGCAAGCAGTTGGTGCTTATGGCAAAAGCACGCCAACGAGAACTCGCTAGCGCGCCAGTGTCAGCCTGCGCGCGTTCTGTGAACTAGTTCGTGGAGCAGTGATATTACGGCCCAAAAACAGGGGAACTCAGTATAGAAAACATCGGCCGAAAGCGAAAAAGTCAACTTATAATAAAAAAGAATGTACCCCCGGGGGTTCGCACTGGTGACTTGCAAAACAGCTGCAGTAGCATACCTAGCGCTCCAGACCGCGTGGCCACAAGCTAGCGCTGCTGACTTTGGAAATATAAGGTATATAATGTATAACCATTTCACACTTTTATTTATTATTAGCATTTCAAGCAGCTGAGGTGACTATTTGGTTTATTGCACTCGTGCAGAAAGCGTCCCCCAAGTTTCCAGAATATCTCACGTCTAGCATTTGCTTTTCTTAAACGGAAAAGCGTTCGCAGACGCGTAGTCGTGCTGCTGACCGCTGTGCTTGTTCACCCAGCGCGAAAAAGTGCTTCCTGCTCCCTAGTTTTGCGCTTCACGGTAAAAGTTTCAGTAGATTTTCTTAGTACCTATATTGACTTCGCTGACTCTCTTCTGACTTCAAGTGGCCTTAGGTTTTCCTACTGGCGTACCAGTCAGCGAAGCGTCGCATGTGCGCTTGTGCAGCGCTTGTGTGAAGCGACCTTGACTTGGAGCTAGACACAGTGTACAAACTAACAAAGTAAAGAAAGGCACATTCTCCCATTCACAAACGTGTCCTGGCTTCGTTTCAACTGAGTGAACGAATTGCAACGAGCCGTCGGCGGCCGGCGGACGAAACGCTGGGCCGACTGACTCTGTCAAAAGGTCGGCGAGCCGTGCAGTAGCGCAGCCAGATCATCTCCTCCTGTCAGATCATCTCCTCCTGACGTCACACGAAAACGACACAGAAAATGGGCGAGGGTGCTGAGAGGAAGGCAGCAATTTCGAATTGATTTTTCTACTAAATAAATTCGCGTAAACGCGCGCAGAGTGGTCGAAACAGGGCCTACGGACTCCGGACTACAATTTGCGCTCGTAATCCCGCAATGCTTACAAATCCCTTCAGTGTCCCTTTAACAGCCGTTCTCCGTCCAAGCCACCCTCAAGCAAACACCACATGCCTTTCTCGGAAAAAAGGCCCGGGCGGAAGACGCATCACTCTAAAACGGAGACAAACAGAGACGGATGGAGGGTTTCGCGGCAGTCTGATGATGACGTAGCAGCGAGAGAGCGGGCCTATCCCGCACAACGACACCGCGTCGGATGCGGCGGCACCTTGTTGCTGTCGTTGTGGATCGAAGCGGCCGCTGCGTTGCGCAGCGAGGCCTCTTTTTCCTGTCTGCTGACCACCCGCGGCGCGGCGTTGTTATTATTGCGAAATGCGATAGACGCCACCTCTTTCGTCCGGCTAGCAAGAACGAATTGGTCGTTTCACAGCAAACACGCAAAACGCAAAGTGTAATGAAGGAAGATTCCTGCTTTCAAACCGAGAATTCACAGGTTTGGATCTCAGCCCCAGATATTTTCATGTAGGACGTACTGATTTCTTTGTTCGTCGAACTTTTATTTTTCTCATTCGAACATTTATTTATGGTTCTATAGTGTGACTGACGAAGCTTTAGAGACTGACAGAAGGGTTTCCTCGTTGAGACCACACAGGAATGTTTGCGTGTTTAAAAACTCTATCGCACTGCTTGTAAACAGTCACAGGGGAATGAAATGCTTTCTGGAGAAGCCCATAGCTTCCTAAAGAAAGAGGAGAGGGCCTGCATTTCTTTTTGTTCAGAACTGGCAATGAGCCCACTCGCGCTATTTGAAGTCTCAAATGTAAAAATGCAAGCATCAAACGTCGACCGAAACCAAAGAAACAGCATCGAGAGTGAGCCAAATTGAAGAGGCAGTGACTGTGAATGTCTAGCTGACTTCACGCAAACGCTTTTCGAAGCGACATACGTTCCCGGGGCTCACCGAAAACAGGTGACAGACGCTCTAAACCGAAGTGACCTCATTGCTTGTACTGGGAAGAGCCCGAGCTCTTGCGGCCCAGTGACCGTGTGATGGTTAGAGAAGTAATGGATTTGTCACCGACGCCTGACGATGTGTCATTTGTGTTCGATGATTGTTGACAACCGCACAGTCCCCGCTTCCCCACATAATGTCATCGAGGTGGAAGAAGAGATGCGCTGATCTACCCGAAGAATCGTCTGGCAATGGTCTGCGTTCCTTTTTGTATTAAGCGTAGCTCATACGGCTGGGGTCCCCTGTATTTTCGGTCTGCAAACAAAAATTCCCTCGGAAAGGTCCCCGTTCCTTCTAAGTGGGGTGTGCTATTTTATAGCACGAGGAGTTTTAAAACGAACGACTCGGGGTGTGCTAGTAGCACACGGTCATTACCAAAGTCACACACCATTCAAAACATTATTTTGATCACAATCTCATACGTCTCGTTACTTGCATATGTATGTTCAGTGGAGTAGTTATCAACAGGCACAAGTTTCGAGATCAGCAGAGTCAACACAAAAATTTGAGTGTGTGCGAGAGAGAACAACTTTTTTAGGAGCATTGATCAGAAGATAGTGTGGGAGTGGTTCCATTGTATGTATGTGTCTTTGTTAATGAAGATCGCCATCAAAGAAATAAATATTTCTAATGCCTTCCGCCTAAATTCTGCGTCGCTTTTGCACCCTGTGCAAAAACGGCTCTCGGGTCATTCACCTTCCCGGAGCGGAATACTTTCATCGGGCATAGGGGGTCAATGCCCCATGGAGCCATTGCCCACCATCGACAACAACGAGCTAGTGAATCGCGTCATGGCCGCATTGTAATCCTGTAAATAGATCGCCCATTTATCCCTCACCATGGTTCTGCCGCCACGTTTATAACTTTCTTTTTCTCTCTGTAACCATGCCAAGAATGACAAACACATTCCTATGCACCTACGGTGTGAAAACGTTTATTATTGCTGGCCTCTAAAACGACGATTTAACTGCGCTGAGTTTCACGCATTTGTAGTGTAGTCTATACGCCGAAATTAGTGCGCACAGCTTTGAAACCACCTACGAATTCCGGAACAACGCGGCACTTTCCAATGAATTTTAGCTGTAGAAAAGCAGTACGCGTAGTTGCGTGTAATGGTGCTAACTCGTCGCCTAATGCCCGCAATTAGAAAAATCACCCTACCTTTGCCTGCTCAGAAACGTCTATTACAGTGACCAGTATAAGCTCATTTAATACTAATGATTTGCAACAAATGATTTTACCCGCTTCGTCCGCAACGGTCAAGCGAAAGGACTACGCTTGCAATGAAAATGTATCGAAACAAATTTCATCACAGTTGGTTGCGTGTGTTAAGACAAACGCAACCTCACCCAGTTTACTGCGTATGCTTACTCCAATTTAAAAATTTCCACAATTCCGCCCGTTCCGCCTATTCTACTGAGCCCTTGCTATCTCAGCGGTTCTGTACGGAAGGTCAGAGCGCGAAGCCGTCAGGGTATATTGATATCGCGCTTACACAACCGGTATCCAGTCTCACCGCTTTGAATGTTCCGTTACCCCGGTGCGACATGCTGCAGCCGCATGTGATGTAGCCATCACCCGTAGGCCTGCTTCGCATCTGTTGATCCACCCTCGCGGCGAGCTATACTATGTTCTCTTGCCAATTAACTCCCTGTTTTGCCACACCATGGTCAAAAAGACTCGGAACGAATATCAGAGCAAGCGAATATGAAATGAAATCGATTATTTGGTGCTGCCGCGTTGGCGCATCTGCAAAAAGTTTTAGCTGTAGGAAAGCCCCGGATTTTTTTTACCCCTACATTCGCGATGATTGTAACTTTGACAATTCGGCTTTCAGTTACTTTAAACAAACGTTAAAATTTTTGCTCACCCGGTATTTGCTGATCCGGCATTCAATGTATTTAAAAAGCGTTTAAATTCAACCTTCGTCGTTCGGTTGATTAGTAGTTCCTGCTTGTCTACACAAAAAAAAAAGTGTCTTTACCACCACTAGCTCAAAATTCGCCTTTTTTAATGTTGCTATAACAGTTTGAAATTTAAAAATAAGGGCATCGTGGCCTCAAGCGACAAGGCTTCTGCGCCCGTCCTGTCCTTTTCTTATTGTCTTGTCTCTCACGTGCAGTGTTTCCACCCTTAAAAAAATGTTGCTAAATGCACG
The DNA here is from genome assembly GCA_013339765.2 of Haemaphysalis longicornis. Lineage (NCBI taxonomy): Eukaryota > Metazoa > Arthropoda > Arachnida > Ixodida > Ixodidae > Haemaphysalis > Haemaphysalis longicornis. Next base: position 136,219,611 of record CM023449.1, on the reverse strand, counting down.
TTTGAAATGAAGCAATGCCCCACTGTAGACCGTTCTTCTTCTAAACTTTTTTAGCCACGTTGAGGAGACAGCGTGGCGCCGTATTCAGAGTTTGCTCCTTTTAGAAACTGTCAGTTTTAGCGTTTGGCTCCAAACTTGAAATACGCACCTAGCTTTCTTTTTTTTTTCAAATGTCTGGAAAGCGGTAAATGGCCAATAAAGCTGTTGTTGACCTTTGCTTAAACGCAGAGTTGTTCAAACTGCCAGAGTTAAACGCAGAGAATGCAGAATTGTTTAAATATGGAATTAAATCGGCGAATAATCATAATGTGTGCTGTCATCTTGTCCAGAGTCATTCATATCATAATTTATGATAATTTCAGCTTACCGACAAGTCCAAAAATGTCCCAAGGACCGTTCAAGTTTGAAATAACCAGAGTGGACTGCAAGTGCACCCAACTCACCTGGTACATCCAGCGCCAGGTTGTCAAAACACGCCGGTGTCGAGGCGTTTTCCAACTTGGACACGTTTAGGAGCACAGCACCAGAATCCATCTTGATTTCTGTTGCGGTAGGTTTGGCTTACACAGAATGTAAAAAAAAAAACAGAAGCGCTATCACCGGCAGCACAACCGGCAGACGTGGCTTCGGTAAAAGACGCTTGTCGAAGTTGAGCCGCCCTGTGCACGCTCAGCGCTTTGCCGAAACCTTTGCACAAAAGTCAGGAAACTTCACGCAGTGCTCGCAAGAGGCCTTGCGCGAGTGGCCCGACCGACTGGAGTTGTCTGGTAGCGCGGACCGCGAGTAGCGCCGGCCTTCCCGGCCTTCGGCCTGTTCACGAGTGAGACGACGCACGTGTGGACGACTGCGCCTGGAGAAAGCGAAAGGGCCGCCGCGCGCCGTTGTTCCCTCGCACCAGCACCGGTCTCGGCCACGAGGGCTTTCCCTTGACGGTTCGGAGGAAAGGGCCACACGCGCTCGCAGCTGACCGCCGATTTGGGAGGAAGGTCATCACAGCCGGGGCCACGCGAAGTGGTTCACAACGAGTTTTGCTTTCTGGCCGCTCCTGAGCCGCCGAGGGATTGCGAGCCACAATGCAACAAGCGTCTCGCCGGTCCTCCGCAGGGTTCCACGAACGTCTCGCGGAGGGTGGATAATGGGCTTGCGGGCGACGTTTTGAAGTTTGCGCCAGTGTGCGTGAGAAGATGAGCTCTGCTTGACCAGTCGTGTATCCACTTTTTTCGCCCCTGGAATGCGTATTCGTGTCACTCACTCCAGTTGACACGCAACCGTGATGACCTGTTCGAAGGGACGAGTTGGCGTCAGAAGGTATTGCGGTAATTCAGTGCTTTCTCCGCTTGGCCAAGTCATGATGACATGTGTGGTGGCAAGCAGGGTCTCTCCGTTACTAACAGTGCTTGCTGCTTGCCCGAGAAACGCCTGCTTCGGTGGCTCCGCCAGTTTGCGGCTCTGGTTGCAGCGTGTTCGCAGCGGAAGCCCGACGCCAGCATCCGTTGCCTTTTCGACCACCTCTTAGTGCAAAGGCCGTAGCGTAGCACTTCGCGCTTTCTACTACTTGCCGACGCAATGGCAGTCAAAGACCTTTGACGCCATACTTTGTCTAGTCGGAATGTACGTGCGCTTCGCCCATTGAACTCACTGAATACCGTCCATTATTCCACCCAAACCTTACTCTTCTGTGGCAGGTGATTTCGAGCGCACGCTGGACACCGCGCGCAGAAGAACGGTGGAAACGCGTAGTTTGCGCCCATAAAAACCTGCTTCGGCGCTCGTTAAAAACCTCCAGGTGGTCTGAAGTAATTCGTATCGGTCTGGAGTGGCGCACCTCATAGCTTTCATGGGCGGAAATCACAGCTGTTTTTATTCTGGGTGACTAACCGTATTTTCATTCAAGCTGTAATGTCGCAATTAAAGTGTAGCATTGACCTTTCTAAAATTGTTATGTGTTACTTGGGAGACAAATACACCTTGAAAGAGGTTGGTGCAGAATAAGAAATTTCTTGGCCTGCGTGGGGGTGCGGTGTGTGAGGAAATCTTGGAGGGTAGGTTCCCTCTCTTCTGCTCGGTATGTTCTTTACTGGCAACCGCCAACGCGGAATTCATAATGAAAGGGAATACCGGGAAAAGGTTTTCAAATATTTCATATAGTTCGAATGCTACACTGCAAGTGAAACTCGCGTGACACTAGTGTGCAAAGTAATTTGACAAAACTTTGTTGTTGTGCGTGCGCTTATTTCATGGACAATATTGATATTCAGCGCAGAGTTTTGGATAGGCCACGTGGTACAAAACGCGCGCGAAATTTTAACTTCCGCTCCGAGAGCTTGCAAGTGTGTGGGCACAGTGCGCATTAAAAATATTGGCGGAGGTCTGTTTAGGGGAAATTCTTTTTTGTAATGAACAGCGATACTAACACGTATAAATATGCATTAAAAAATCTGGCAGCGTGACCGATACATTTAAAACGATTATACTTTATTATTCGATGTTGCGCCTTCCCTCACGCTGCCTATAATATTCATCGCCTGTTGATGACAGTGATACGTAATTGAACTAACGCTTCTTACGTATTGTGGGAATTAAACACTATAGATATGGAACTCCATAAGAGGGACACTGAAGTGAATTTGCCAAGCTCCCATTTTTGCTTGTACTGCGTAGACTGGCTCAAATTAGCTCTCTTTTCATCGTTTATGTTGTTGATAAGTCGGTAATTATTTTATCAAGCCCGAAATAAGAAAAACTACCATGCGCGGTCTGCGGCGGCCGCACCAACTAAACGCTGTGACGCCGGGAGGAGGTGCACCGTGATTGGACGATGTCCAAGATTAGCATTCAAACAAGTTTCGGTTTCGGTTCTGCAAAAAAAGAACATGCTTGCAAAAAAGAACAAAAACAACATGTTCATCCAACGACGTTATCGTTGGATGGATATTCTCGATATCCCCATAATCGTCATACCGCGCTCCTACCATGTTGTCGGCTGTAAAATGCCTAAGATAAGCCCCCCAGAATGGCTTGGAATCGCAGCATCACTACCCGAGGCCTACGCAGAGGATGATCGCCCTCCGCGTCACCGCAGACGCTCCAATGCCATGCCCTTTTCCCCCATATTTGGAGCTTGCCTCACCTGTATCGTAAAAAGCGTTTTCGCACCAGGCCAAGGGCCTGCTGATTCTGCCCTGTGCCTACTGCCCGCAAGCAGTCGGTGCTCATGGCAACAGCACGCCAACGAGAACCCGCTAGCGCGTCAGTGTCCGTCTGCGCGTGTTCTGCGAACTCGTTCGTGGAGCAGTGAACGTTACGGCCCAAAAGTGCTGAACTCAGTATAGAAAACATCGGGCGAAAACGAAAAATTAACTTACAAAAAAAGTGTATTCTCGGGGATTCGAACGTGCAACTTGCAAAATAACATGCATAGCGCTCTCGACCACTGGTCCACGGGACAGCGCTGCCAGAGTTGGAAATATGAGGTATGTAATGTGTAACCAGTTCACACTTTTATTTAGTTTTAGCATTTCAAGCAGCTGAGATGAGTATTTCTTGTATAGCGCTGGTGCAGTAAGCGCGCCCTAAATTTCCACATTAGCGATTGCATTTCTTAGACGGAAAACCGTTCGCAGATGTGTGGTCGTGCTGCTGACCGCTGCGCTTCTTCACCCAGCGCAAAAAAGTGCTTCGTGCTCCCTAGTTTTACGCGTTACGGTAAAAGTTTCTGTTAATTTTATTTCGGTAGTACCGATATTGACTTCACTGACTTCCCCCGCCTTCAAGTGGCTTTAGATTTTCGAACTAGCGAACCAGTCAGCGAACCGCGTCGCATGTGCGCTTGTGTAGCGCTTGCGTGGAGCGACTTGGACTTGGAGCTTGATACAGTTTACAAACTAACAAACCAAAGAAAACGCGCATTCTTCCATTCACAAACGTGCAGTGGCTTAGTTTCGACTGAGCGAACGAACTGCGACGACCCTTCGTCGGCCGGCGGAATAAACGCTGGACCTTCTGTCTCCGTCGGAAGGTCGGCGAGCCGTGCAGTAGCGCAATCAAGGCAAGTCATCTGCTCCTGACGTAACACTAAAACGCCACAGAAAATGGGCGAGGATCCAGAGAGGAGGACAGCATTTTCGAAGTGATTTTTCTACTAAATAAATTCGCGTGAACGCACTCAGAGTGGTCGAAACATGGCTAATGGTCTCCGGACTTCTTATAAACCCGCTGCGAAATCTTAACGTCTAAGTCCGGTGTCAATGTTCATACTTGTCAACACTGTTGAACAAGAAGAAGATATTACGCAAATATAAGGCAGAAAATTAATACATGAGTGACATTTGCAGTGTTCATTAAGAAAATTCACGATGCTTGGTTTTTGCAATAGCAAATAAAATACTATATCAACTGCGGAAAACGGTCGCATGCGGACACCCGCGCTACCTGGCGGCATTTATAAAAAAACCAAGTAGCAAGAGCAACGGTGGGTTCCACTAGATAGGTTCCACGTTCCACTTCGAACGCGCATGGAGTAGGGCAACGTGGTTATATAAACGTTGTAGTAGAGCGCCTCGATTCGCGCGCGTATTCGCCGTACGTCAGCGAGTCACCCGACTTGGACCAGTGGAACGCGGTAAATTTAAACTGACTTGAGAAAACGTCTATCGTGTTATCTTGGGAGGAACGAGACGGGATAGGAACAGCATTGGGAGTTGAGAGGGAAGGAGAGGAGAGACATTTACTTGGCAGATGCGCTATTCGAACATCGTCTTTCGTCTATATTTGCAACGAAATGAGAAGATACGGCGCCAACTTTTTTCTTACCCCACTGCACATCCATACATTTTTCTCGCTGAATCGTCTGCTTTGTCCCGGCAATACAGTATTTTCTACACTAAGTGCGGCCGCAAAGATTCAAATTACAGGGTTTCGCAAGCCGATCGAGGCTACATCTTGGTACATGGTGCGCCGTAGTGGAGGGCTACAGATTAAGTCTGACTGGCGGGGGATCTCCAACGCGCGCCGAAATCTCGACACAAGGGCGTTTCATTCCTTTCGCCTCCATCTAAAAGGCCAAGTGATCGAACCCGCGTCCTGAGCGACCGCGGCGCGTGTGACGGCAAAGCGCTGTTAAGTTGCCACACAGGAAAATCACCTGTTCCATAGAGGCTGTTTTCAGTGCTATAAGCTACGGCTTTTCTTTGGAAGAACGAGCCTTATTGTCACGTCTATCTATCTGTACATCTCTCGAGGCTAATTTCATTTAATTTCATTTGCTCCTTAAAGGGACACTGAAGTGAATCTGTTGAGGTCCCGTTTTTGCTTGCATTGCGTAGACTGGCTCAAATTAACACACTTTTCGTCGTTTAGTCGGTTGATAAGTCGGTAATTGTTTTATAAAGCCCGAAAGAAGAAAAACTAACATGCGCGGTCTTCGGCGGCCGCACCAACTAAAGAATGTGACGTCCGGAGGAGGCCCACCATGACTGGACGATGTCCACGATCAGCATTAAAACGAGTTTCGGTTCCCGTTCTGTAAAACAACATGCGTGACATCCGACGTTATCGTTGGACGGTCATTCTCTCGATATCTCAGTAATCGTCATACCGCGCTTCTGCCATGTTGTCGGCTGTAAAAAGTTGAAGTTTATTTCACCACAACGATACACCATGCTTTGCACATAATAGAAACAATTATGGCATGGAAAGTGGGAAAAAAGCTGCGCTATAGCAGCTTGACTAGCCCCACCTCCCATTTGTACAAGGCAACAGAAACAACGGCACACCAAACCCCATACGGTACTCACCTATGAAAGAAAAGCAAACAACATTCTTGTGGTTATTTTTCAAGTACAAAATAAATGCACAACTGGGTGTTCACAAGCACATAAAATTATTGGGAAAAAAAGGCAACTTATACCATAATAAGACGCTATAACAGAAAGGGGTACACTGTTGAAATTTTCATGTATTTACAACAAGGAGGTTAACCTCCTTGATTTACACGTACTGGGAGCAATTTCTCTGGGTTTACAGCTCCTTATACAACAGGTTTAATATTTCCCTATCTGAAAGGAGACGGAAGTGTTGTTCTGTGAGCTTGAACTTGTTTAGTATGTGTGGAACAGAGTGTTTTAACATTTGGAGTCCGTAATTTGTTCGCGGTCGGGGGATGTGCCAGTGGTCAGAACTTCGCGTCGGACGCAACAAAATTTTCGGCTGTAAATACGCTAAGCCTCTCAGGTTTGCACAATTTTTCCGAATCTCGGACCTCAAAGACAACAACAGGTTGTATTCATATGCAACACAACATTTTAAACCTTAAACTTGACAAATAAATGGGATGTGTTATCTCGGTAACCTAAATATGCAACAGCCCGTAAAGCGCATATTTGAAGTTTATACAACTTTTGTTTTGATTTTTGAGTTCCAGAAGCCCATACCAACTCACAGTAGCGAAGATTAGAACAAAAAAGCGTATTAAAAATAAGAAGTTTCTGGGGGACCAGTAGAAACGATTTGCACCTTCTTAGCACGCCAAGGACTTTTCTTGGCTTAATACACAATTGTTCAGTGTGAAAATCTCAGAACATATGTTGATGAAAGATGTCGCCTAAAGTTTTGGCACTCTCTGAAAGTTCAATATTAAAATTATTTAGCAACAGTTTTTGTGTGTACGTACATGCCATTTTTTTCGCACGGAAAAGAACGGCCTTGATTTTAGAGCTGTTGATCTGTAACGAATTATGACAGGACGATTTCGAAAAATTGACTAAGGTTTTATTAGCTGCTTTTATCAAATCGCCTATATTTGTTCCCGTAAAGAACAAGCTTGTATCGCCTGCATGGATAAAGCACGTTATTGATTGATCCACGTTTACAATATCGTTGATATAAAGGTTAAATAGAAAAGGTCCTAATATGCTTCCCTGCGGTATGCCGCGTTGGATTTTTTGGGCGTAGATGTGAGCCTATTTATAGAAACACACTGGTAACGATCACTAAGGTAGCTTTCTATTAAATCGAGCACGATGCCTCTAACGCCGTAATAAAACAGTTTTTCTAACAAGGTTTGGTGATCAATCCTGTCGAACGCCTTCGTAAAGTCTATGAATACGCCTAGTGTTAGCTTTCTTGCTTCAATGTATTGTCGCCCAGTATGAACTCTTTCTGATGCAACATTGCTAAGATAAGCCTAAGATAAGCCTCCCAGGACGGCTTGGAACCGTAGCAATCACTAGCCGAGGCCTACACAGTGGATGAACGCCCTCCGTGTCACCGCAGACGCTCAAATGCCGCACGCTTTTCCCCCATATGTGGAGCTTGCCTCACTCGTGCCTGTATCGTAAAAAGCGTGTTCGCACCAGGTCAAGGGTCTGCTGATTCTGGCCTGTGCCCACTGGGGGAAAGCAGTCGGTGCTTATGGCAACAGCGCGCCAACGAGAACTCGCTAGCGTGTCAGTGTCAGTCTGCGCGCGTTTTGCGAACTCGCTTGTGGAGCAGGGAACGTTATGTCCCAAAAAGGATGACCTCAGTACATAAAAAAAAATCGCCCGAAAACAAAAAAAAAAACAAAAACAACTTTTCACAAAAAGAACGCACGATGTCGGATTCGAACTTGCGACTTTCAAAATAACATACCTAGCGCGCCAGAGCACTCGTCCACCGGACAGCGCCGCCAGTATTGGAAATATAAGTTATATAACGTATAACCAGCTTACTTTTATTTAGTTTGAGCATTTCAAGCAGCTTAAGTGTATATTTCCATTATGGAAAGGAAGGTGATAGGTTTAACATTATTAAGAAACAAGAAGAGAGCGAAATGGATCAGGGAACAAACGTGTGTAAAGGACATATTAGTAGAAATTAAGAACAAATAGACGTCCACAGGGAATATAATGTGAAGGCAAGATAACCCTTGGTCATAAAGGGTAATAGAGTGGATCCCTATAGAGAGAGAGAGTAAACGTGTTTATTGCGAAAAGCAATGGCGAGGAGTCCTCAGTCCAAGACCCCTTGAGCTTTCCCCGCCTCAACAGCCCTCAACACAAGCAGGCGCTGGTCATTGAAGTCAGAGCTGGTCAGAGCTCTCTCCCAAATCTCGCAAGAAGGAATTGAGGGATTTCGCGAATGTAGTGGGGCGTGCGCGCAGCCCCCTACCATATGAAAGAGCGTCCCGGGGGCTCCGCAGAAGCGGCATAGCGGGGAATATACGGTGGGGTGCAAGATATGGCATTTAGTGGGATGGGGGAAAGTATAGAAGGCAAGCGTGGAAGAGGTTGGCAGAAAGTTAGATGGGCAGATAAGACCAGGAAGTTTGCGGGGTTAATTTGGTCGCAGTTAGCGCAGGACCGGGGTAATTGGAGATTAATGGGAGAGGCACCAGCCTATCTACGCCCACTGCAGGGCGTAGAGGATGGTGATGATGTTGATGATGATGAGATGACTATTTGTTGTATGCGCTTGTGCAGTAAGCGTCCCCAAAAATTACACAATATCTCACGTCTGGAAATTGCATTTCTTAGACGGAAAAGCGTTCGCAGATGTGTGATCGCGCTGCGATCGCGCTGTGCTTCCTGCCGAGCTTCCTGCTCCCTAGTTTTACGCTGTAGGGTAAAAGTTCCAGTTGATTTTATTTCCCTGGTACCTATATTGACTTTTCTAACTCCTCTCTCGCCTTCACGTGGCCTTAGATTTTCCCGCTAGCGTACCAGTCAGCGAAGCGCGTCGCATGTGCGCTGTGCGCTTGTGCAGCGCTTGTGTGGAGCGACCTGGACTTGGAGCTAGATACATTGTACAAACTAACAAAGTAAACAAAGGCACATTCTTCCATTCACAAACGTGTCGTGGCTCCGTTTCTACTGAGCGAACGAATTGTGACGACCCGTCCGCGGCCAGCGGACTAAACGCTGGGCCGTCTGACTCGGCGGGAAAGTCGGCGAGCCGTGCAGTAGCGCAGTCATGCCAAGTCATCTCCTCCTGACGTCACACGAAAACACCGCAGAGAGTGGGGAGGATGCAGAGAGGAGGACAGCATTTTCGGATAATTGATTTTAAAGCAAAGCTTTTTACCTCTACCCCCCAAGGGTTCTTTCGCGACCGTTGGTGTCAACAGAAAACTCCCGCGAACAAGTAAAACAATATACTGGCACCGACAGGAATCGAACCAGGAATTAACAGAGTAGCAAAGCGAGAGCCCGTTGTCTTACCGATTTAGCTACAAGCCCAAGCGGAAACGGGGAAGACGAGGGGTGGACTCACCAAGCACATCTACGGGTTTACCCCGGCATTGTCGCTGAATGCCACGTGATAGCGTCACGCGACCCCTCATGCCGCTGTGCGCTCCGCCCACGGCACGTCTAGCGGCCCAGTGCGCGCCTTGCGCGAGGGGGCTAGGAGTTACAAAAACTAAATAAAGGAAGCTCACACCAACGCATGGCATCTACCGTCTAGTACACCAATATATTAAAGCTGTGGCGTCCAGTGTTCACGTAAAAAATCACAGCTCCTTGTCGTCCGCCCTCACGCCAAACGACGCATCAAGGAACACATTCATGTACTCCTTGATAGCCAGGTCATCACTCCAAGCCCCAGCTACAAGATCCTGGGCCTACATCTCAGGCCAACATCCAGAGGGACGTACCCTTGCAGCACCTCAAACACAGCACCAATCAAATGATACACATGATCAGGCGAGTTGCAACCAAGAAGTGAGGCCTCAAGGAATCCGTTACCTTTCGATTAATTCAAACTTTTGCCCTCTCGAGAATCACTTAGGTCAACCCCCTGTCTTCTTCTCGGCAAGAAGGATATAACGATGCTTTATATAATGATTAGAAAGGCGGTTGAGCAGGCCATTGGTCTTCCCATGAGTGCGTCCACAGAGAGACTGCTTAGCACGGGGCTTCATAAAACGGTGGAAGAGCTGACAGAGGGTCATCTTTCTAACCAGAAGCTCCGAATGAGTAGAACTGCGGCGGGTCGCCAAATCCTTCACCAGATTGGCTGTGCAGCACAGAATGTCACCCGCTTAATTTACTCCAGGTCTTTTGGCGAAAAGAACTAAAAATGCTCCCTTCGCTCAGACAAATGAACCCCTTACATGACAAGGGTCGCCGATAAGCACGGGCTCCAGCGCTCAACACCACTCTCGGTGGGGATCATGCAGTTATCTACACAGACCCCTCCCAAAATCGAGGGCAGCAGTACGCCATCATCGTGGCTACCTCCAGAACCAACCTCCTTGCGTGTACCTCACTCAAGACCCAAGACATGACGGCAGCAGAAGATGCAGCCATCGCCTTGGCTCTCACTCAACCGGGGGTTCGGAAGGTAGTCACCGATTCCCAACAAGCGTACCGAAATTAGCAGTCGGGTTGGGTGACCCGACCTGCACTGCGTGTGCGAAAAAACTCCCCAAATGGTTCTGTGGCGGCGCCCCAGCAGCTTGCGTCGTCTGCTGCCGCAAACGGGCACGCTCCAGGAACGATGACGCTGGGGCTGAGCCACGAGTGGCGAGTGCTGACCACGCGCTTGCGGTGCGCGCTGGGCACGAGCGGGGAATAAAGCGGGGCCTCCAGTTTGGGTCCACGGCGCTGTAGCGTGCAGACGTGTGTCTTCTCATCTCTCTGTCGTCGTCGCGACATTGGTGACCCGAACGTTGCAGCGGAGCCACGTACTCAGAATGGACCCTCCCCGCGACGCCAGCGGTCCTTCTGTGTCCTCCGCTGCCTCTTCACCTGGCATCTCCGCCGTCGCTTGCCGTTTGCCCCCCTTCAGCGCTAAGCACCCCGACGTGTGGTTCCTTCAAGCCGAGGCAAGCTTCCGAGTGAGTCACATCACGTCGCAAGAGACCCGCTTCAACCATCTACAACAGTCATTGCCTATTGAGATCGCGGTTGAGGTTCGTGACAACCTTGCCAACCCGCCTACTACGAACCATTACGACACGTTGAAGGCTGCCATCTTGAGCCGCACGAGCCCTTCGGAATGGCAGCGTTTCCAGGGGCTGCTTTCTGCAGAGGAGTTGGGTGACCGTCGACCTTCGCAGCTCCTTCACGAACTGCAAACCCTGCTCGGCGACGCACCTTCTGCCACGGACTCCCGTTTGTTGAAGGAACTTTTCCTGCGACGGCTCCCCTCTTCTGTGCAGATGATCCTCGCGACTGCTTCTGACCTTCCCTTATCCGCCTTGGCCGCGCATGCTGACAAGATAATGGAAGTCGCCACGTTGCATCCGCCTTTGTCCACGGTGGCATCCGCTCAATCTTCCGACCGTACCACCGTGGCGGCGCCTGCTACTCCTTTGCCCTCACCGCTATCCGACGACCTCGCCGCTCTCCGAGAGCGCATGCAAAACTTGGAGGAGCTTGTCGCCTCGGCTGGTTACAGCTCGCCGCCGCCTCGCAACCCTCGAGCTCGCCGGTTTTGCCCTTCTCGCCGTACCCCGTCTCCGCAAGTATTTCGCCAGGAAGGCACAACGCGCCAGCCACCTCAACACCCTGATTCATTGTGCTGGTACCATCGCCGCTTCGGTGCAGCGGCGCAACGTTGCACCCGTCCTTGCGGCTGGCCGGGAAACGGGACGAGGGATCGTTAGCGGCGGCGACCGATTCCCAAGCCAGCGACAGTCGCCTCTTCTACATCACAGATGCAACCAGTGGTCAACGTTTCCTAGTTGACACTGGTGCTGAAGTGAGTGTGCTCCCCGCTAATTCCTGTGACCGCACTCAAGCACCACTGTGCCATCTCCAAGCTATTAACAAGTCCAGCATTCCCGTGTACCGAAAAAAATCCCTGATGGTAAACATCGGCCTACGCCGTGCGTTCCGCTGGATTTTCCTCGTGGCCAACGTGAGTCACGCCATTCTAGGAGCCGATTTCCTTTCGCACTTCGGCCTCCTGGTTGACATGGCCCGAAAAAGAATCCTGGACGCCACAACCGGCCTTTCTGTCATCGGCAAATCGTCTCCAGTCCATCCGTTCGCATTCACGCTTCTTTGCGACCTACCTTCTCCGTACCGGGAATTGCTGAACGAGTTTCCTTCCCTGACTGCCCCTCCAGACTGGACAAAGCCAGTGAAGCATGACGTCGTTCATCAGATCATCACCACCGGTCCACCTACGCACGCCGTGGCGCGTCGACTGGCTCCAGAGAAACAAAATCGCGGAACAGGAATTTCACCACATGGTTGAAATCGGCATTGCTCGCCCGTCATCGAGCAACTGGTCCTTTGTCGTTACACATGGTCCAGAAAGAAATAGGAGACTGGCCGACCCCTGTGGTGATTACCGCTCCCTGAACGTGGCCACTGTACCCGACAGGTACCCCCTACCTAATATACAGGACTTCACCAATAACCTCAGTGGATGTACCATCTTTTCAAAGCTTGACCTCCAAAAAGCCTACCACCAAATCCCCGTAGCCCCGGATGACGTCAAGAAAACTGCCATCATTACACCGTTTGGCCTCTTCGAATTCACTCGGATGCCTTTCGGGTTACGCAACGCAGCTCAGACTTTTCAGCGCTTCATAGACGTCGTCCTCCGTGGTCTACCTTTTGTTTTCGCCTACACAGATGACGTTCTTGTCGCCAGTTCATCGCTATCTGAGCACCTGCACATCTGCGGATAGTTTTCGAACGCATAGCAGAGCATGGCCTCATCCTTAATAGCGACAAGTGTGCGTTCGGGTTGCCGTCGTTGGAGTTTCTCGGTCATTTCGTTGACTGCAATGGAATTCGCCCTCTGCCAGACAAAGTGAAGGCCATAATCGACTTTCCCCGACCTGAGTCCTTGCGCCAACTGCGCCGTTTCCTAGGGCTGGTGAATTATTACCGACGGTTCATCCCGGAATGTGCGGCCATTGTTCAACCTCTCGAAACTTTCCTTCAAACTCCCAAGTCTCCCGAGCGCAGTCTTGAATGGTCTGAAGCCGCTGATCGCGCATTCACTACCATCAAGGAGCGCCTGGCCTCTTCTACCCTCCTCGTGCACCCGCGCCACAACGCTCCCACAAGCCTGATGGTAGATGCTTCCCACTGTGCGATTGGAGGTGTACTTCAGCAGCAATCCGCGGCAGCTGGCACCCCGCTCGGTTTCTTTTCGAAGAAGCTTCTCCCACTGAGCAACGGTACAGCACTTTCGGACGGGAACTCCTGGCGGCATACCTCGCTGTGAAGCATTTCCGCTTTTTCCTCGAAGGCCGCAGCTTCGTGATCTTCACCGATCACAAGCCTCTTACTAACGCCTTCAAGTCATCGAAGACTACATATTCTCCCCGAGAGACGCGACATTTGGCTTATCTTGCAGAGCTTTACGACGGACATTCGGCATGTCAAGGAGTTAACAACATTCCAGCCGACGCCCTTAGCCGTATTTCCTCCATACAGCGCCCCGGTTTCAGTTCTCAGGAGTTGGCCCAAGCCCAAAGCGATGACGAGGAGCTCCGTCTACGTTCTTCAAACAGCTCCTCTCTGCAACTCGAGGACATTCTATGCCCTGATTCGGGAATCAGCATCGTTTCCGACATTGACCCGGTCTAGGCCGCAAGACGGCCGTACCTTCCTGCGTCTCTCAGGCGCATTGCCTTCAACTCTATTCACCGTCTCTCTCATCCTGGAGTTCGTGCCTCCACGGCGTTTGATTGCCGAGAGATACGTCTGGCCGGGCATGAATACTGACGTACGCGCCTGGGCCCGTTCCTGCCTCGCCTGCCAACAATGCAAGGTCTCTCGGCATACCACATCGCCTCTGGCTACTTTCCCACTACCGGACTCAAGGTTCTCCACAATTCACGTGGACCTTGTTGGCCCACTACCACCATCTAAGGGCTGCCGCTACATCTTGACAGTGATCGACCGTTTTACCCGCTGGCCGGAGGCTTCTCCAATCGACGATATTACGGCTGAGACTGTTGCTTCCACGCTTATGTCGACGTGGATCGCCCGTTTTGGCGTGCCGTCGGAGATTATCACAGACCGTGGCCGCCAATTTGAGTCCACACTCTTTCGCCGCTTGACATGCCTACTCGGTGTTACTCACCTAAAAACAACGGCCTATCATCCTCAAGCCAACGGCATGGTCGAGAGGTTTCATCGTCAGCTCAAGGCCTCGCTGATGGCTCACGAATCACCTGAGCAGTGGGCAGTTCACCTTCCTCTTGTGCTGCTAGGATTGCGCACTGTCATCAAAGATGATCTTGGTTGTGCCGCATCCCAAATGGTCTGCGGCACTTCTTTGCGATTACCGGCAGACTTCCTGGTCCCTCCACAGCCTCAAGATAACCCTTCCTCTCCTGGCCCATCCTACGTAAAGGATTTAACCCGGTTTTTCAGCTATATCCGTCCCCAACCGCCACGGCCGTGTTCCACAAAACCCACTTTTATTCACCCAAGTCTTTCTGTCAGCCAATACGTTTTCATCCGTGTCGACAGTGCCCGCCGGCCACTTCAACCGCCCTACACCGGCCCTCATCTCGTCATTTCACGCGGCGAAAAGACGTTTACAGTTCGCGTTAACGGCCGCGACACTGTCGTTTCCATCGATCGCCTCAAGCCCGCTTTCACCGAGGCTGAACCGCCTGCCTTCGACACCACCATCCACCACTCCACCCTGAACACCACCACTCTCCCCTCCGTTCGCAGCCCCACCCGCGAACATCCCAGCGCAAAGACTGTCCGTTTTGCCGACACTCCGTCCGAAGAAGGGGGGGGGGGGCTATGTGGCGGCGCCCCAGCAGCTTGCGTCGTCTGCTGCCGCAAACGGGCACGCTCCAGGAACGATGACGCTGGGGCTGAGCCACGAGTGGCGAGTGCTGACCACGCGCTTGCGGTGCGCGCTGGGCACGAGCGGGGAATAAAGCGGGGCCTCCAGTTTGGGTCCACGGCGCTGTAGCGTGCAGACGTGTGTCTTCTCATCTCTCTGTCGTCGTCGCGACAGTTCCATTCATCTCATCTGGACACCCGCTCACGCTTCTGTGAAGGGCAACGAATATGCCCACCAACAAGCCTGCGGTTTTGCTCCCCGTGCTATGGAGCTTCACGAGGACAGTCACCCGCTTGTCTCGTTCAGGGACATAACCCAGCATTATCGCCTTCAGAGACAGACCCTACCTTCACCTTACCCTAACCTTTTCAGAGAACAACAAACTACCCTACGGATCATACAATTCGCCTCCTTCCCACACCCGACGCGTCTTCTCTTAATGCGCCCGAATCACTACGACGCTGAATGTAAATTTTGCTCAAAAGTAGGAACACTCCGCCACATAAGGGGGATGTGCGACTTTAGCCCTGAGCACCTTCCTCTCGCTCCGTCAGCTACCGAACAAGAGAAATGGGAGATGCTGCTGTCCAGTCCCTCTCTGCCTACCCAGCTTCAGCTGGTGGACAAAGCACAGGCGGCGCGGACTGCGAATGGGCTCCAGTGAAGAAGGAACCACTCTGCTGGGCCGCACATTGTGCAGTCCAGAAATCTGAGTAAAAGTGTTTCCTCCTCCTTCCAATCGTCCTCCTCCTCCTCCTCCCATCTCTGCCGCCAATCTCGCCGCCTCCGTCCGCGGCGGCAGAGACGGAGAAGTGTGATCGTCTAACACCGGGATTGAGCTTCCTTTAATTTTATAAAAAAAGTCTCCACTCATTTGCTACACCAATGCAACTGAACAAATCACCGTTCATCACCGTTCAACATCTCTTTGAAGTAAACAAGGGTGTGGTTAAGTGCATTTCACTTCTCTCTGGTTTTACTGTTTGTAGAGCGACGTGGGTGAATTTAAGTGACGTCGCATGGGTAATCATTGTGGGTGGCGTTTACGGCTTTGCTTTCCAACCACATTCACAGGGTGGATTGGCGCGAATTTTTTTCTACTAAATAAATTCGCGTGAACGAGCTCAGAGTGGTCGAAACATGGCCTATGGGCTCCGAAATACAATTTGCGCTAGTAATCCCACAATGTTGACAAATAACTTCAGTGCCCCTTTAAAGGCCCGAAGGTGGGGCTTGCGTCAAGATATAAGAATACATACAGCGAAAACAGCAACAACAACAACAACGACGGCGATGACGACGACGACGACGACATCAACAGCAACAGCAACCACAACAGCAGCAACAACAGCAGCAACAACAACAGCAACAGCAGCAGCAGCAACAGCAGCAACCACAGCAACAGCAACAGCAGCAACAGCAGCAACAGAAACAGCAACAACAGCAGCAACCGCAGCAACAGCAGCAACAACAGCAGCAACAGCAACAACAACAGCAACACAGAGAACAAGAAGGAGAAGAAGAACAAGTCATTCGAAATCAGCATCAGTTAGCAATAGCGAAACTATTAATAACATGATTAACTGGGGTGAATAAAAACAGAAAACGATAAAACGTAACAACGAATTTGCACAATTGATTCGGAAGGAGTGTCACGTGAAGGCTGAAAGGTTCGTCATTTCAAGTTTTTTGAGAAATATTTTACGGTTAGTGCACCAAGCTATGTCACTGGGTAGTGAATTCCAAGTTGCTATTGCGTGACGAAGGAAAGAACATTTCATTGATAATTTACGGCACTTGATTCTAGGGATTGGGTGACTGTGGTTCAGACGGGCGGAAGCTTTTGCTGGGGGCGTTAATAAGGCATGTCGTGATTGTGACGGGTAGTAAAACGTCTGTAGAAGGCACGAACGAGCAATAACGCGGCGTGTAGCGAGGGTGGGGAGGTTGATGGACTGTTTGAGCAACGGCACACTGAGTGTGTGCGAGTACACGAATAAGTAACACAAAAGTCCGCCTGTCAGTGCACCGGTCTATTCCTCTGTGCCTGACCATAAAAAGTAAGATGCGTGATAGGAGGAAAAGATGCACACGAGGAAAATGCTGTTTCTTTTGGGTGTACAGTTGGCAGTGAAATGAAGAAAAAAGGGTCTATTCCTACTTTATCACCTTTGGGCCGCGGTGATAAAATTTTTAACACCTTTATCACCTTTGGAGATGCCGGCGCTGCGACCGTTTTGATGTCAGTTGTAGGGTCACCGTTCCTATCTTGCTGCGAAGTTGGCTTGCAGCGCGTGACACTTCGCTTGGGACGCGCGTTGTAAAAGTATTTTAGGTTTAATTTCCCTCGTTTGAAGTTAATTCTTAGTGCGCGAAGGGCAGTTTGACCTCATGGGATTTTACAATCTTATCAACCGTGGTACATTCTCCGCAAACAACTTGAGCGTGGTGGTGTAGGACGTATGCGATCGAAGCGTTAAGTGGGCTCGTCCCTGGTGAACAATGTAGACTACGACGATCGCCGAGCTAAGTTTCTAGATTACCCTCGTTTGTAAGAAATGTATACAGCAGCAAATCATGAAGCGTTTGCTGCTCGCCGAAACACCCGCACCCATACCCGCCGTTCCGGCCCGCACGGCTGACGGAGAGGCTCGAACCGACGCAGGTCGCGGCAGCAACAACTTGTCGCCGCTTTTAAATCAGAGTAGTCCTGGAAAAGAAGTTCCACATCGGCGAAAGTGGATGTTAGTGTGGTGAAAAATTGTGCTAGGTAGTGTCATCAGCTGTGGTTTTTAAAAGCGATGCTCAAATATTGGCCGCTATCGGCCAGTCCATGCTCGATGTGGTGAATGGCCGAGGGATGGCGATACCTGCGCGCAAGAATCAGCCGAGGCCGTGGCAGGTATGTTGATCACCGATCGCTAAAACACCATTCACCCCGGACAAAACCTTCCACATACGAGAAAGGGGTTGGCAGTTAGGGACTGTCATTTGCAATTGTACGATAACGGCGATGAAATATATGCCGCGACGCTAAGCATAAGTTCTAACGTTGGATTAGGCGCATCCGAAGCCGGCAGCGAGGATGTTGGAAAAGACCCTCTCGTCGCGCGCGCGTGTTTGCGTTTGGGGTTCCTCTAACTTCTTGGGGGCCCCAGCGTTCGGTTATCCTGTTCTAAAAACTCCCCGTTAACCCAAATCATTAACGGCGTGTTTCGCCTCGTGCACAGCCTTGCCTTCTGTGAGCAGTCCTGAGTTTCGAAACTGATACTAGAGAAAGGCAGGATCACTGTACCGACGTTGCAATTATACATTCCCACGCCGAGGCCCTAATAAAAAACTAAATATATTCATGTCCAAACCCGCTCGAAGGCGTTGAAAACTGGCGTTCATAACCATTCATACATTGCGACAAGTTGTCGCGAAAATATAAGGTGCAGAGTACAGGCTACGGCAGTGATCGTTAGAAATCTTGGGCATAACTATAAAAAAAACATTGTAGGGGAAATAGGCACTGCTTAAGCCAAACTGCAGATCATAGCAGCACTTTTACGTAGGTGCGGCGAAGCAACAGGCAATGCGAGCAGTACACGCGGTGAGATCACAAGCGAACGAAGTGTTTCCGTCGCGGTTACAAGGCGTTTCCTTGCACACACAGTATCGTACATGTAAGGCCATAAGTATTTCATAATGAATTTACAGCGTATTTTTCCTCAGTATCAATTAGATCGTCCTTGGCGTTAGCTGGCTGCGTACGAGCTGTGGGTCGTGGTGGTAGAGAAAATACCTCAACGCGGCTAGGTCGCCGGGAACGAGCGAGTCGCTGATTGCCTGCCGGGATTATTCGGTCTGCAGATCACTTTTTTGGGGTCATGTGCATCAAATCCACAAGGGGGGGGGGGGGGGAGGGGCCAAATTAAAAAAAAAACACGTGGTTGCATACGCATAGGAAATGTGTTGCAGCAGACGACAACACCGACCGGCGTCCTACAAGTGACGTCACTCGTAGTTGGCGCCACGGTATGTCCTCGAACCTTCGTGTCGAGTGGGAATTTTGTTACTTAATTGAAGCGCATCCCTTTTTCGGTAGAGATTAAAAAACTCATGCATCTCCATGAAGTGAATCATGACGAGTGGGTGAAGCACTGGGGATCGTTCTCACCGCAAATCACCCGTGGAGTCGCCCACTCGCGCATGTGAATGAGTGACAACGCGTGTGTACAGTATATACAATTTCAATACAATCCAATCCGATACCATTCAATTTAATCCAATTCAATTCTTTTCAACCCAGTCCAAATCCAAATCCTATCCAATCCAATCCAATGCTCCTCGCGCATGTGCAACACTGTCCACACTGACGCCAAGCCGCGGACAAAGCGAGGTCCTAAGGTGCTTCGTCATAAAAGAAAGCCGACAGCGGATTTGCTGGCTTCGCTGGAAATGCTGTCGAAAGACGATAGCCTCCTTCCCTCACTGACACGTAGTTGCCCCTCTTCCCTCTCCCGCCCTCCTCTCTCCCCCAACGACAACCACGACGGAGATTTGCTCACGTCAGTGCAATTCTCCGCGTTCCTCTGCTCGCGCCCTATTTATTGAAACATTTGGACGCTGTTTGACTCTAAATGCCGCCACGTGGTCTAGGCTCGTGCGTGAGCAATTTTTGTATTTCTAACTTAAGATATCTTTCCAGCGTGTATCTATTGTTTTCAACGGGCACATGTATTTTGAAATGAAAGAACACCACCCAGTAGCCAGTTTGACCTAGTGAAGGTTTTATTTTTGCTCAACAATTTTGACAAGTATGAACTGCAAAAGAGGGGTTACGCGGGCCGGATGGTATATAATGCTTAAAGAGAAAAACAGCGCCAAAGACACGTATGAGTTTAAGACAAGTACGAGTTGTGGGGCCAGATTTACGGGTTTGGAAAGACTTTGCCGGTGTAAAGTTCTTGTTTCAAAAATACGTTATCTTTTGGCCGGGTGGCAGAATCGAGGTCTACAGACAGACAGACAAACAGACAGACAGACAGACTGACAGACAGGCGAACATTTTCGGATATGAATAGCCATAAAAAGGTATAAAACGCCAAAAAGGTAATATAATGCTATAAAAGTTATGTAAAAGTATAAAAAAAATAAAAAATATATCACAAGATTTTTGAAAACTGAACAAATGACGCCTCCAGCATTCAATTTGGCGTTGAGTATCAGTGCGTTCAGTATTTTGTTGCCCGTCATTAGTGGAGTGCTTCTTTGGTAAAGACATCGGAAAGTTGAACAAAAATCCAATAGTGGCATGGAAGGTGATTAGGAGATAAATTGGTTCAAAATCCGAATGATTGATCCAGCACAGAGGTCCAATCCATTTGAATCATATGGCCCGGACACCGATAACATCTGCCGAAGATGTTATCACTGTTGGGCTGGCTGGTACTCAGCTGTAAAAGACAGCACAGCGCGAAGGTAGGCAGCGAAGAGTGAGGAAGAGTGACAGAGAAACACGGGACAGGCGCTGACTATCAACTGTATCATATTTGACGGGTAACACACGTACTTTACCGTACACACGTAGAGAGCAGCGATGACGTAGAGGTAGAGCATCCGCCTCGCGTGCAGAAGGACCGTGGTTCGAATCCCGGTGCCGGACAATTCCCACCGGATTAAAAAAAATCCGCGTATTGATGGAATTGCACAAAGGGGCTTAGGGGTGCGGCCTGGACCCGGCGACCATTGCCGTTAATGCACTACCTCACCAGAGCAGGATCGGCCACCCTGGTGTAGCAACGGCCACAACCTCCCCGTGAATACGCCAATTAACCCTCGGCCCTCAGTCCCCAGCGGCTGCGAAGCAACTGACCACGGCGGCGGTCAGACCTGTGACGCAGCAGAGGGTGCTAAGAAACCCTGGATCTGAACAGGCTGCCAATGGAATCTGTACCTGGCAACGTTTAACGCGCGAACCTTATCTAGCGAAGCGAGTCAAGAGGTGTTGTTCGAGGATCAAATGGGATGTAATAGGGCTTAGCGAGGTTAGGAGGGCAGGCGAGGCATTTACGGTGCAGAAAAATGGACACGTCCTATGTTACCGGGGTCTAGAGGACAGAAGAGAAGTGGGAGCGGGACCTCTAGTCAATAAAAGCATAGCTGGCAACATAGAAGAATACTATAGCATTAACGAAAGGGCAGCAGGTCTTGTAATTAGGCTCAATAAGAGGTACAAGCTCGAGGTGGTGCAGAGCTACGCGCCCACATCCAGCTACGACGACCAAGTAGTGGAACGCCTCTATGAAGATGTGGAATCGGCAATGGCTAAAGCAAAAACACAGTATACCGTAGTTATGGGGGACTTCAATGCTAAAGTAGGCAAGAATCAGGCTGGAGACAAGGCAGTTGGAAACTATGGTCTGGGCTGTAGAAATAGCAGGGGGGACCTACCAGTTGAGCCTGCAGTACGGAATAACCTACGCAAAATGAATACTTTCATCTGTAAACGGGAGAGTCGGAAGTGGACCTGGAGGAGGCCGAATGGGGAGCATAAAAATGAAATAGACCTCATATTATGCGATAACCCTGGCGCCGTGCAGGATGTGGAAGTGCTCGGCAGGGTAATGTGTAATGACCACCGTATGGTAAGTTCTCGAATTAGGCTAGATCTGCGGAGGAGACCGCAACAAGCTAGTACGAAAGAAGCCGATAAATGAGCTAACAGTAAGACGTAAAGCAGAAGAATTCAGGATCGCGCTGCAGAACCGATATTCAGCTCTTAACGATGAAGCCGAGCTTACGACACAGGAAGCCAGCAACAACCTTACTCTCATTATCACGGAGTGTGCAGTAGAAGTCGGGGGCACTATGGCTAGACAGGATACTGGCAAACCTTCACAGGAGACGAAAGATCTAATTAGGAAACGGCAAACCATGACAATCTCCACCGCAGCTGACAGAATAGAACTAGCGGAGCTTTCGAAGTTAATCAATAAGAGTAAGACAGCTTACATACGGAAGTATATGGAGAGGATCGAATACGCTGTAACGAACGGAGGTAGCCTGGAAGCAGTGAAGAGGCGTCTTGGCGCGGGGAAAAATCAGATGTATGCACCTAAAGATAAGCAAGGCAATGTCATCACAAATAGGGATAAAATAGTCACAGTGGCCGAGGAGCTCCATAGGGACCTGTAGAGTAGCCGGGACATCCAGGATAATGCCGAACGAGACAGTAGCTCAGAGGAGATATACATCCCACCAGTAACGACCGAAGAAGTAAGGAAGGCTTTGAAAGAAATGAAAGGGGGCAAAGCACCTGGTGAGGCATCCGGTAACAGCAGACCTCTTGAAGGATGGCGGAGAAATTGTACTTGAAAAACTGGCAAACCTGTATACGCAATGCCTAATGACCGCAAGTGTACCGGAATCTTGGAAGAACGCGAACATCATCCTAATCCATAAGAAAGGCGACATGAAGCACTTGAAAAATTACAGGCCGATCAGCTTACTGTCAGTCGTCTACAAGGTACTTACCAAGGCAATCGCTAACAGAATTTCTGCAACCTTAGATTTCAGTCAACCTAAAGAACAAGCAGGGTTCCGTAAACGTTATTCAACAATGCACCATATTCACACGACCAATCTGGTGATAGAGAAGTGCGGTGAGTATACTGAACCCCTATATATATAGCCTTCATAAATTATGAGAAAGCATTTGACTCGGTCGAAACCCCTAGCAGTCATTCAGGCATTACAGAACCAGGGGGTAGATGAGCATTATGCAAGAATACTAGAGGATATCTACAATGGGTCCACAGCTACCATCATCTCGTAGAAGGAGAGCAGTAAAATACCTATAAGAAGGGCGTCAGAGAAGGAGACACAATCCTCTCCAATGTTATTCACAGCATGTTTACAAGAAGTATTCAGAACGTTGGATTGGGAACAGGTGGGAGTAAAGGTTAATGGAGAATACCTCAGTAACCTCAGATTTGCTGATGACGTTGCCTTGCTAAGTAACTCGGGGGACGAATTGCAAAGCATGCTTTCCGCACTGGACAGAGTAGAACCGTGGGCCTGAAAATTAATGGTATGCAGAAAAGCAAATTAATGATCAACCTCGGGACAGCACAGCGGTTTGAGATAGGTGGCGAGGAAGTGGAAGTGGTAAGCGAATATATCTACTTAGGCCAAGTTGTGACCCCAGATCCCAACCATGAGGCAGAGATAATTAGAAGGATCAGAATGGGGTGGGGTGCATATGGCAGGACATTCTCAGATAATGAATAGCAGCCCACCATTGTCGCTGAAGAAGAAAGTGTATGACAGCTGCATCTTACCGGTACTCACCTACGGGGCAGAAACTTGGAGGCTCACTAAGAGGGTTCAACTTAAATTGAGAACGACTCAGCGGGCAATGGAGCGGAAAATGATAGGTATAGACATTAAGGGACAAGAAGAGAGCGGAGTGGGTAAGGGAGCAAACTGGTGTTAAAGACATATTAACAGAAACTAAGAAGAAGAAATGGACGTGGGCAGGGCATGTAATGCGAAGGCAAGATGACCGCTGGTCATTAAGGGTAACAGAGTGGATCCCCAGAGAAGGCAAGCGTTGCAGGGGCGGCAGAAAGTTAGATGGGCAGATGAGATCAACAAGTTTGCGGGGATAAATTGGTCACAGTTGGCACAGGACCGAGGTAATTGGAGAATAATGGGATAGGCCATTGCCCTGCAGTAGGCGTAGATAAGCTGATGATGGTGATGATGATGATGATGAGGACACGTATTTTTTATCCACCAAAAACGGCCAGGCGAAAAGAGAACAAAGCTACTGAAGTCAGCCATCTCGCACACGTAGCATCCTCCGCACCTATCCCAAGCGCGAGTGCGGTCAAAAACACGAATAAAACTCAAGAAGCTACAGATGCGCATGATAAATAAACAATTCATATTCAGCGCTTATCCCGTGTTCTCTCTCAGTCTTCGTCTTCATCTTCCACAGTGACAACATCCGCAAGGTATGCTTAACATGCGGCGGGCTCCAAAGGTTCAGGAAATTCATTCAGACACGAGTGAATTTCCTGGTTTGGCTTGTCTTGCCAATTGATGGCTTACGAACCACTAAGCCTAAAGAACAAATGAAGAGATATCGCATTCTCAAGGCCCAGAGGGTGAAGTGATGCAATGAACTCCAATGAGAGGCGGGGTACACAAACTGTATTCCGCCGAATGTTATAGCAAACAGCTTTAGTCGTGATAGCATAACACTGTTATGCTACCCTGAACTTCGTGCACCACGGCTTCAGTGCATGCACGCCCAGTGAAGTTCCGGGCACCCCGTTTAAACTGCTGAGATCGTTGGGTTCATGACAGTGCATGAATATTTCGTACGGATATCGATAGCGCCGTTCAAACTTTAAAAATGCGTAAAAGATATCATTTGACCTAAAACAATGCCTCAAACCGACGACGTATAAGCACTGGTGAAGCCAAAAATATTCACAAGAGGTGTCCATTCAGGCAATACGTTAATAAAATTTATTAGCAGGTTTTAGCACATCCTACACGTTTGCCGTACAGCCCCAGAAGTTATCTTTACTCCCCTTGTGCACAACCTCGCAATGCTTTCATCAGGACCTACCGCGTCCTGCGGCCGCTGCCTTTGGCGCAAGTTTCCCGTCTAAGTCGCAAACTGGTGGAAGGTAGGCGATAACGATTCTAAAAGAGCATGCGACTTTGAATAATAATGTGTTCTTTATTTACTTTCCTTCGAGGTGAGGAGGTAAAGAAAAAAAAAAGCTGCACCAATTGCTTGAGTAGCTCCCAAAATTACCCGCTGTTTTCCCTTTCCACAAGTCCGGAAGAGCCACTATCCCCGGAAACTAGAGGCCAATCTCCCTATTGTCTTTTTTTTTCCAAAGTCCTTGTAAAAGTAATGCATCCTTACCTTTTGCAGCAATGCGTCCAGTAATCCACTCTAACCAACACTGCTTCATGCCTGGAAGGTAAGTAGAATCAAATCTCGCATGTTTTCTAAACGACATCGGCCCTCCAGTGCTGTTTCGCCAACAGGTTGATGCAGTGTACCTCGACTGTTTCAAGGCCTTTCACGCTGTTAATCATGATTTACTGCTCCACAAATTGTACGCATACGGTCTATCTAGTGTGTTCTGTCAGTTGTTCGGCAGTTATTTAAAAGGCAGGTGTGATGGCGTTACCTCCCGGCCTTTCGTGATGATATCAGGGGTACCTCAAGGTTCAACGCTCGGCCCTTTTCTATTTAACATTTTTGTTAACAACATCCATCCACCACGTTATTTTCACAGTTCGCTCTCTCAGTAGGCCGACGATATGAATCTCAATCGCGCGGTTTCTTTACCGGACGATCGCGTCCTGCTGAAAAATGACATCAACGCAGTTTCGGCATGGTGCGACAGCAACTATTGGAGCTTAATGTCTCCAAAACTATCGTGATATCATACACTCGTAAGACTGCCCCGTTCATTTTTTGGACTCTCTACTTGGTGAACCCGTAAAACGCGCTACTGTATTGTGCGATATGGGTGCAATGATGGATGTAAAACTACTTCTCAATTCACATGGGAACTACCTGACCATCTTCTCTCTCCGGACGCTTGGCGTGATTTCCCGGGCCACCTATGAATTCATCGACCGATCTATTGATCTATCTATCTATCGTCTGTTCTCTTCTTTGTGTGTTGTTTCCGTTCGCGCTGACCACCATGAACGATCATATTTCTTCTGACTCTACCGTGGTCTAATTTTACCGAAACTTGAATTGGCAAGTGGCATTTGGAATTGTTTAAGCGCTTCGTCGTCCTTTATACTAGAAAGAAAAATAAGTCAGAAGCGCTTCACTAAATCCTTATTTGGTCGTTACTTACCAGTGAGCCATTAAGGGCACGGCGGTCTCCTCAGACTTCTCAATGTGGATGAGCTATTTATTAGGTGATCCAGGCGTGACTTGCTTTTCTTTTTAACTGTATTCATTCCAAGTTTGACTGCCCTTGCCCTTGCCTAGTAAGCTCTGTCCAGAGAAAGAGAACAAACTTTAATTAAATCAAGGAAATGCAGGGTGCCTTGGATGCCTTGAGCTCTGGCCGCGTCGACAGCCCTTTCGATCAGGCGCAGCTGACCTTCGACGCCTGAGCTGGTCAAGGCTCTCTCCCAAAGCTCGCTGGATAGGTGGATGTTAGGGGGGTCTAGGGTAGACGTGTCGCAGCCGCCCACTAGGTGTCGGAGTCCCAGGCTCTCCACAGAAGCGGCGAAGTGACGGAACGTGCGTCCGGGGAAAGAGGTGAAGTCTGGTGGGATGTGAGAAGGTGTTGACCTGCAGGGCGCGCAATATTCTGTCCTGGTCCCTCGGTAGTGATTTGTGGGGTGAAGAGTAGATTTTGTGAGACAGCCTATAGTGCTTGCGTAATTTCCTGGTATGTGACAACATGTTGCACCGCTCGGGCTCGGCTTCGGATTCATCAGCGCTGGCTCGGCAGGTCAAATCTCGAGCCACGAGGTTGGCGATCTTGTTTCCGGGGATGCCGCTGTGAGCTGCTGCCGATACAATCCTCCTTGCTGCCGTTGGTGGTCTCTGATTGTTTAGTCGGAGTGTTGTGACGTGCAATCGACCATTGGCAAAGTTGGGGCACGCGTGCTGGGAGTTTGTGATAACTTTGGCGTCGCTTTGGCTAAGCGCAAGTGCTATTGCCGCTTTCTCGGCTTGGAGAGGGCTGTGTCCGGGGATTGAAATGCTGCACTTGTGTTACTTATTTACAACGACGGCGGCTGCCATGGCTGCTCTTCCGGGGTAACAGGCTACGTCAGTGTAGGTGATAGATGATGCATCTCCGTACAATCTAAATATTGTCCGGGATCCGGCTTCTCTGCGATCCTCGTGATGCACAGGGTGTGTATTGCGTGGTAAGGGTACAATTAAGTGTTTTATAATGGAGTGGGGTACGTTTCCAGTAAGGAGATCTGGGTGGTTGAGTGGGGCCTACAGCGCCAGAAGTCAGAGGATGAACCTCCCCGTTCGGGTTGCTCCTAACCTTAATCTTCGCTAGACAGGTGTGCCTCTATTATGTCCCCAGCCGAGTTGTGGATGCCAAATCGGAGTAGCCGCTCGGTTGAGGTGCTTGCCGGGGACCCATGGCGTGCTTGTAGGTCTTCCTGATAAGGGTGTTTATTTTCTCGAGCTGGATCTCAAAGGGGCATTTGATAACGTCAAGCACATAGCAGTTTTGCAGAGGTTGAACACACTGGGATTTTGAGCCAGGGTACACAACTACATCAGAGGTTTTCTCTCTGAAAAAAAAAGGTGTCTTAAAAGTCGGGGCAAAAGCTACGGACCCCTTCTTATTGGGTGGGCGCAGAACACCACAAGGGGCTGCATTGTCTCCTATCCTTTTCAATATTGCCCTGCTAGGCCTGCCGCCCCTCCTCGACTACATTCCGGGGATCCGCCATGGCCTACACGCTGACGACATAACCATCTGGTCGTCCAAAGGACCAATCGGAGAGTTACCCGCCTACAAGAGGCCGAGGATATGGTGGCTGCCTATACCAGGTCATGTGGTCTCAGCTGCGCCCCCCAGAAGACTGAGCTACTCCTGGTTTCACCGCGCAAAACACACCCTCTAGGTTCGCGCACCATCACCCTACGCCTAGAGGGCCATATCACTGCGCCATCTCCAAGCGTGAAGATCCTCGGAATGATACTCCAGGCGGACCGCCCCAGCACCCTTCTGATCAACAAGCTTAAAACCACAACAGACCAGGTTACTCATATGAGACGACGAGTCCAAAGGGGGAAGCGGACAGGGGGAAGCGGACACGCTTCGCCTTGTCCAGGTCTTCGTCGAGTGCCAAGCAGACCACCCCGGCCGCATGGCTGCTTGCATGCTGACAGAACACTGACCCCGCCACCACCCACCTGAGGCGAACAAGCCTTTAACAGACAGTTTTTATATTCGATGGATATTTTTTTGCAATGACATGGTTTTTTTAAAGCGTCCTTTGAAAATATTGATATTTTGAATGCACATTTGTGGAGATGTCACACGTGCACTTTTCCTTCTGTTGTGTTTCTGCACCCAAGGCACCACATTGGTTATGCTTGTATGTTTTCATTAGGGCATACTCTACACACGACTTCCCAGCTCTTTTCAGGGATTGCTTTTGCCTTCTTTGATCACTCTCCTCTTTTGTATACCTCTACACATTTATTTTTCCCCATTTTTGATGTTTTTTTCTTTCTTTTGTTTGCCTTGTATTGATGTACCCGGTGCATCATCCGAGAAGGCCCTGCACTGTTGGTGCGCACATCAAATAAATAAATTGTGAGAAGCTGTACAGGTTATATTTTAGCATGTGGACAATCGCCCTTCCCTGGGTGTGCACCCTATTATCATCGCATCATCTTCATCTCGGCGGCGACAGTGTCATCGACATCGCCTTTCTTGCTGAGCCTTCCTAGCGCTGTGACCGCACGAATAAAGTCTCCCGCCTGGCGACTACCAGAGCCTCTCAAGTGGTGGAAGGTGCTTTGATCCCGCAGTCTACCTCTCGCTTCCGCACCACTGGAGCTACGATCAGGTCGTCGATTGCTACTGCCCACCAGCACCATGCAGCATGAGAGCAGCCACTCGGGCAGCAACGCTGCAGCCCCGATCCAGCCTACCTTTACTATCACCAGCCCCCAGCGCGATCCTCCATCTTTCGCTGGCCTCCGCGGTGACGACGTCGAAGAGTGGCTCGACTCCTACAACCGCGTGAGTGCTTTCAATCGATGGGATGACTCTTACAAGCTAGCGGAGGTGCCCTTCCGTCTGACCAAGGTGGCTAAAACTTGGTTTTTTAATCATCGCGTAGATTTCACCGATTGGGACAAATTTACTACTGACTTGCGTCGAATTTTTGGCACATCCTCCACGCGCGCTGAAGCAGCCAAGAAAAAACTAAATGAGCGCGTGCAACATCCCATGGAGACCTATACGTCCTACATTGAGGATGTCTTGGCCCTGTGTCGACAAGTGGACGGCAGCATCTCGGAAGAAGACCGGGTTCGGCATATTCTGAAGGGAATTGCTCCGTTTGCTTTTCAGGCACTTGCCCTGTAGAACCATTCACGCGTGCAGGACGTCATAGCCGCATGCAAACGACTCGAAGACCTCCAATCTATGAGGGTGCAGCGAGCCATGTCGGGCGAAGGCTTCTCGAAGGACTTCGACTTGCGCGCCATGATTCGGCTGATCATTCGCGAGGAGCTTGAAGGACACGTTTCGCACAATCTCCCAGACAACCGCCACCAGCCTCCGAGTACTACAGTGCTCGCGCCTCCACAAGAAAGCTTGGTTCCCGGCCTGCGTGATGTCATCAGGGATGAGCTGGCCGCTATTAAAACCGATCCTCCGTACAAGGCTGAGCACTCCTGCACATGTCCTGTGACTTCTGCTTCCACACTGCCACCGGTCATGCAAACGTCTACGCCGCCAACGCACGTGGGGCAATCCTGCGCGCACGTGGCTCCCATTTCTACGGTCTCTTCTACTCCGCAGTCTAATTCCGTCTGGCGCCCTTCACGGCCAGTTTGTTACTACTGTGGCATCCGCGGCCATATTTCACGTTTTTGCCGACGGCGCCAGCAGGACGAGCGATACAGTTACGCTATGAACGCACGCCGTGATTATAGTCCACGCCGTTATGGACAACCCTCGTTTCCACCAGCTACCCGTCGCTATTCGCCCCCTCCTGACTCCTATAACTCGCCTCGCACGCAACATTCTCCCCGACGTCGGTCACCTTCGCCTTACCGCCGGTCGTCGTCTCCTCTCCGCCCTGCCTCTCACGTTGCCGACCGTCTCTCGGAAAACTGAAAGCAGCAGTTTTCTGGGGGGAAACTGCATCACGGGAAAAATCTTCAAGTCCCCCTAAGTCCCCATCAAATACATTGACTGTTCTCATAGAAGGAGTTTGGACCGAAACTTTAGTCGATACAGGTGCCAGTGTTTCCGTGATTCATGCAGATTTGTGCTGTAGGTTACGCAAGGTTACAACGCCCGATGACGGTCCGACTCTTCGTGGAGCCAACGGTGTTATGATTCGATCCTCCGGATTCTGCACAGCTCGTGTGTTCATCGATTCCATACGTCTTCACATACAGTTCGCAGTGTTCTCATGTGCACGTCAACTCATTTTGGGTTGCGATTTTCTGTCGTCGGCCTCAGCGGTCATCACCTGTCGCCAACCCACCATTCATATCGCCGATACCTCCATTGCCAGTGTTTCCGAAAGACCGAAGCAACGCCGCTTAGTAGCGAGGACCGATTCTATTTTGTGCCCAGGAGAAGAAAGTTTTGTCCGTCTCCTCGACCACAGTCACTGATGGTGATGTGTTGATTGAACCAGCTGGGAATTTTATTTTGAAAGGCGTGGTCATACCTTCCTGCCTCGTCCGTTTTTCATCTGGTTCAGCTCTCCTTGCTGCAGTAAATACGTCTACCGAAACAATTTTGCTACCGCAAGGTGCCACGGTCGCTTCAGTTTGTGACGATGAGGCAGTGTCTGTGCTCCCACTGTCTACACTTTCGGCAGATCAACACACCTCCAAGTCGCCAATCCCAGCATCTGCTTTCGACTCAGCAATAAGTTCTGATCTTACACCACGCGGGTTCGATTCCCGGGCGCGGCGGCCGCTTTTCTGATGGAAGCGAAAAGCAAAAACGCCCGTGTGTACGAGATTTCGGCGCACGTTAAAGATCCCCAGGTGGTCAAAATTAATCCGGAGCCCTCCACTACGGCGCGCCTCATCGCCTGCGTTGCGTCGGCGCGTTAAACCCCACAATCAATCAATCAATCTTACACCAGACCAGAAGCAAGCATTACAAGTCTTGCTATGGAAACACCAGCGTTCTTTCCACATTTTTTCGTCTGTTCTGGGCAAGACATCTGCTGCGGAGCATCGCATCGATACAGAGGCATCGTCTATTGTTCGCCGCCGCCCATACCGCGTTTCTCCATCCGAGCGGAGGGTTATCCAAGATAACGTCGACGACAAGCTCAAGCGGAATATCATTCGTCCTTCATCGAGTCCGTGGTCTTCGCCTGTTGTGTTAGTGCAAAAAAAGGACGGTTCCGTACGCTTTTGCGTCGACTATCGGGCGCTGAACAAAATAACTCGTAAAGACGTCTACCCGATGCCCCGCATCGATGATGCCCTGGACACTTTGCAAGGTGCCGAGTACTTTACGAGCCTCGATCTTCGCTCTGGATACTGGCAGGTTCCCATGCACGAAGCCGATAAAGAGAAAGCAGCTTTCGCCACGCCCGATGGTCTTTACGAATTCAACGTGATGCCATTCGGGCTGTGCAACGCTCCGGCCACATTTGAGCGAATGATTGACACCGTCCTTCGTGGCCGTAAATGGAGAACCTGCCTATGCTATCTAGACGACATTGTCGTTTTTTCCTCTACTTTTGCTGACCACCTACATCACCTAGATGAAGTCCTTACATGCCTTGCCAACGCCGGGCTTCAACTAAACACAAAAAAATGCCGATTCGCGAGCAAATCAATCAAGGTGCTCGGACACGTAGTGAGCAAGGACGCATTTCGCCCGGACCCCGACAAAAGTAACGCCGTATAAAACTTTCCCCGGCCGACCCGTCTCAAAGACCTCCGCAGTTCCCTTCGCTTAGCTTCTTTTTTCCGTCGTTTCATACAAAACTTCGCTTCGCTTGCTTCGCCCCTCAACAAACTTCTCGCATCTGGCACCTCTTACACATGGTATGATGACTGCGAAGCAGCGTTCGAAAATCTAAAGCACGCTCTCACTTCTGCGCCGGTGCTCCACCATTATGACCAAACGGCGGCGACTATCCTACACACAGACGCCAGTGGGCATGGTCTCGGTGCCGTGCTGTTGCAGCGCACCGCATCTTCAGTAGAAAACGTTGTGGCCTACGCAAGTCGTGCCATGACACCTGCCGAACGAAATTATACAATCACGGAACAAGAGTGTCTCGCAGTTGTCTGGGCAGTACAAAAATTTCGCCCATACCTGTACGGACGGCATGTTACGGTGGTCACTGACCACCATGCTTTATGTTGGCTCTCGTCGCTCAAGAACCTGAACGAACGGCTTGGCCGCTGGGTCTTGCGGCTGCAAGAGTATGATTTCACTGTGACCTACAAATCTGGCAAAAAGCATATGGATGCGGACGCCCTTTCGCGTTGTCCTGTCTCGACACAAAGTGAATCATCAGCTCCTGCGGCTCAAGTCACCCTGGCAATAGCGCCTTTGGGCGTCGTGAAGCTCGACTGTCCCGAAGACTTCGTTGCACTCCAGCGGGCAGACCATTATTGTCGGAAACTCATGGATGAACTGAACGGTTTGGCAGAGCCGTCGAACAGCCGCTTACGTCGTCAGCTACAGAAGTTTCGTCTCTTTAATGGTATCCTGCATCGTTATAATTACGACCCTACCGGTGACAAGTGGGCTCCCGTCGTTCCGCGTGCTCTTCAACAGCAGATACTGCGCGTTTTTCACGACGACGCTTCGGCCCGACATTTAGGCTTTCGCAAGACCTACCACCGAATCAAAAGTCGTTTCTTCTGGCCTGGGCTTTCTACCAGTGTTTCCAAATATGTCGCTTCCTGCGTGCCCTGCCAGCACCGTAAACGGCCAACCACAGCACTTGCTGGACCGCTGCGACCACTACCTTGTCCGTCAGCACCATTCGATGTTGTGGGCATCGACTTATACGGCCCGTTGGCCCGTTACCCCAGCTGGTCATCGGTGGGTAGTAACTGCGGTTGACCACCTTACCCGCTATGCTGCCTCTCCGCCCCTCTCCGAACCGGTTTGCGCCCTAGAGGTCGCTGAGTTTTTCTTACACTCCCTATTTTTGCGCCACGGTCCACCACGCGCTCTTCTAAGCGACCGCGGGAAGACGTTTCTGTCAGCAGTCCTCGCGGAAGTTCTTCGTGCCGCCAATACCGTTCATAAGACGACCTCGATTTATCACCCTCAAACAAACGGGTTGACTGAACGCTTTCATCGGACACTTTCTGATATGCTTTCTGCCTATATCCGACCAGATCACACCAATTGGGACACTATTCTGCCTTTTGTGACATACGCGTATAATTCTGCAGTTCAACGCACCACTGGTTTTTTCGCCGTATTATCTCGTCTATGGGCGCCCACCACCTTCTGTTCTCGATTCAACTTTCTTTTTAATGCAGAGCATTTCAGTAACTCACGATGTCACCCGCGTTGACGTCCGTAGTCCGCACCGTCGTTGTCCCTACTATATAAAAAATTCCCCGCATTTCCCCGAGGGGAAGAATGTGAAAGTGCGAAGGCACGAGTTGAATTTGCGCGGTTTGGTAATGTTCGCGAAAGAGAGATCACACACACACACAACTACAAAGAAAGAAAGATGCATTTATTCACAGACACCTATTTGTGTTGTCGTTGTACTTGATTGCTAGAGCGGATCTCAGCTTTGAAATTTCGTGTCAGTACTCCTTTAAGCGGGTGCATTAGCCCTTCTCACGCCCGATTCCTGGCCAATCCCCACGTGGGTATGTGCCATGTCAGCGGCCAGGCAGCGCGGCCATCTTTGAATTTCGTGTCAGTACTCCTTTAAGCGGGTGCATTAGCCCTTCTCACGCCCGATTCCTGGCCAATCCCCCACGTGGGTATGTGCCATGTCAGCGGCCAGGCAGCGCGCGCCCATCTCCCCCCGTTGCTAAGGAAGACGAGGAGCGCGCGCACCCGCAGCTGTTGCTATGCGGACTACGGCGGCGGACGATTCAGGCTCGCTTAAGAAGTGCATTCGCACTTAAAAAAATATACTATCCGGCGCCTGGTTGCGATCCCTCGACCCTGCCGGCGGAACGCAATGTACATGGTGCTCTACCCACTGGGCCACAAAGCCGACACAGATTGGGACGCTACGAACGCGCCTTATATCGTTGACTCATTCAAATTACTGCTGACGAGCGCTCCGTACAGTTGCACAAGTGCAACCATTAACGTAAGTTAAAGCTGACAACGTCGTTGCCCCGAACATGTCGCTTACTGCGCCATCGCGATGGGCGATTACTGAAGCGTCTTCATCTCGGTCGCATGTCCATCTACGATGCGACGGCACCGCGTGCTCTTTGTCAGCAGGGCGCCAAGCTGCCGACACTTCGTACGCAACACTTGGTGTCCAAGAAAAGCTCTGCATTTAGCGTTGCATCGAGTCATGTATCACAGTCGTCTTCAGTCATCGTCCGCCAGTGAGTCATCGCAGTGCTTCGTAACAACTCGCACATTTGCGTCTGCTTTCCGCCGGAGACGAAATTGTCGACGTCATTACTCGTCAAGAAGCCAAACGCATTCTAATACCGTTCCAAACACGTGCGCAATAGCACCAGCGCGCCAGTGTGACGCTTTACTATCCCCCGCGGGGAGATGGCTAATTTTTGTTTGACCTGTATCACGGCGAATGTACGACAATTCGTTGACCTCGCCCTTACTCCCCATGGCCGGGCGAATACTGAAGCCAGTCAGCATCTCTGCAAGTCTCACTACGATGAGACTCACCGCAGTGTCTCTTTTCAGCCAGGGGACCAAGTTTTTGCTCTGGACACCCGTACGCCAACATGTGTGTCAGAAAAGCTGCTTTCGCGATTCATCGGTCCTTATACAGTGCTTCAGCAAACGTCCCCGGTGAATTATCGCGTGGCTCCGAACAACGCTGTCACCGATCGTCGCTGCGCGGGACTGAAATTGTTCACGTTTCTCGGTTGAAGCCATTACGTTCATCGTTCCGACACGCCCTAGCCAGCGGCCAGGTGACCGCTTTTCCTGAAGGGGGAGGATAAGTGTGAGAAAGCTGTATAGGTTATATTTTAGCATTTGGACAATCGCCCTTTCCTGGGTGTGCACCCTATTATCATCGCATCATCTTAGTGTCATCGACATCGCCTTTCTTGCTGAGCCTTCCTAGCGCTGTGACCGCACGAATAAAGTGTCCCGCCCGGCGACTACCAGAGCCTCTCAAAATAAATAAATAAATAAATAAATATAAAAATAAATAAATAAATAAATAAATAATAAAATAAATAAATAATAATAAATAAATAGAAGTGCAGTATGACCCGTTATAGTTTCAAAGGGACCGTGCAACGCTTTCGATAAGTGCTTTAACTCTTTCCTTCGCGTCTGGAACCACTGCGAAAGCTATAGCTATCGCCAGCACGGAGCGGCACTGCGTGATTTGCTCGTCGCACGAGATACGCTTTCCATTTCTGCTTTGTTTCTGTGGCCATTTTATGCCTATGTAGTCAAAACACTGAGGAACGTCCAGTCTACCTTGCCAAGCTAAATTTCAGGGAAAGTACAGCAAGCGAATTGTGCGAAAAATTGGCAATAAACCAATTAGATAATCATCAGACAGCAAGATCACGCGGTGTCCGTTGGCATCAGTTGACTTCGACGGAGCTTCCTTCTGATGTTAGGGATTTCGGATGGTTGCGTGGAGGGCAAGTTCTTCCAACGTGTGACCGTCTGGCGAGATTCGGCATCCTGCGTTCCTCACGGTGCCCGCACTGCGGGCACACTGAAACATTGGAACATGCTTTGTTTCAGTGTCGTGTAGCGGTAACGTTTTGGACTTTGCTAAGCAGGTTGTTTGGTGTTCCACTTAGAATGAGCACACGTTCAAATGACACGTCGGTGAACTTCCTGATGTGTGCTGGGGCTTTTGTATTGTGGCGGAATCGTGGTGCCGCGTGTCTTCGCGCCCGACCGCAACGGGCGATGTTTCCATTGTTGTGGCGTGTGCGGTCAATCCTTATGAGTCACTTGGAAAATGAGTTGGCAGTTCTAGGCGAAGAAACCTTCCTGTTACGCTGGTCCACGCGTTTCATAGTGGCCAGGAACAACATCCTGAGCATCACTATTGTGCCGTATTGACTTTCAACGAGTTAATGAACTCTTTCTGTGAATGCATGTGAACTTTTTATGGATTGATTTCTGAGTAGCTTGTTTTACCACCATAGACATTTGTCGTGCAAAGTGTTGACTGCCTGGAGTATTGGAAACTGATTGGATTTTTTTTCTTTCGGGCAGCGCTGTTACCACTAGTCGCTGCGTGCTGATATGTGGTTTTATAATAAATTCTCTTCTCACGGCTTTAGTTTTTAGGTTGCTATCAAAAAGCGTTAATTGCGTTCAAGAAAACCGACCAACAGCCGCTGCATGGCCTTAGTGACGTAATTCGAGCCGTTGAAGGACGTCAAGACCGGAAAAGAGAGAAAAATCTTTTGAGCGAGTTTACAAGTTATCTGATGGGCATAGATCAGTAATAGTTTTTTGGCTGAGGTACTTTGCGACCTCGTAATCTAAATACTGGGTGTGTTCGGTGGCTACGTTCTGCAAGCATTTAAGATTTCCAAACAAGTTGACAAAAGTGTTACAGGGTCCCTTTAAGCAGCGTACAGAGCAAACGTGAAACAGCACAAGTAAGAGAAAGAAACAAAATCAGAGGAAAACAATCCGCAGTTTTGGAATAACAGGAAGCGCGCAACAGTCCTGGTTACGCAGTTTTTTTTTCGCGCAGTCATAGCAGTAACAGAAAGCGCAGCCCAGTTCAGATTACAAAAGCTGAGCGCTGCCTTTCAAAACAGAGCGTCAGCATAAACAGCTACTTTGCTATGGACTTAGAGAAGAAAAAAAAGAACTCTGGACACTACCGACAGAAGAACTTGGAAGTACCGTGTTTTGGAAGTATTCAATCAATGAAGTAAGAATTACGTACAATCAATTAGGGCAAAGCAATGAGAAGAAATTCGGAAAATTGTCTACTAATGCGCAGAATTCATATGGCGCTAGTCTGGATTGTAAGTTCTTTACAGCCATATATGGCTATGAGTAGCGAATGGCGTTGGATTATTTTATTCTTTTCATTGTCTCTCTTGTTTTTTCGCCAATTATGTAAGTTCATTATAGCGAAGAAGTACCGACGCTAATTATGTTTTTGTTTTAGAAGATGCAAGGGCGTAGTGCAAAGTTTGTCGGTTTAGGCTATTTTTCATTCGCATTTTTAACGTTTTTTTGCAGACTTTTATTGTGTATTCTTTGGTTTGTGGGCAGATGTTTAAGATGCATGTTTAACTTCGACATCATTTTTGCAAAAACTCTGTATTCTCTGTATCAGAGTGGCGAGCTGGGCAAGTTGGTATGGCGTCATTCTGGGCAACAGCGCGAAAAAGACGTGGACGAATCGAACGGACAGGACGAGCGCTGACTCACAACTAGTTTATTCACGACATCCGTGCGGAAAATGAACGTTTACAACAGAAGAGAGAGAGAGAGAGAGCGAGAAACAAACCATTTAAATCAAACACACTGCCTCGTACACCCTCCCCCACATCGTCAGCACTCGAAACCTTAACATGAAACTCATGAAGAATGAACAAAGGGTCACATTGGGCTGATAACTGGGATACAAAACATCGGAACATCAAGCATAACGGCACGTGCTAGCCAAGTACGCATATTCTTTGTCACACAGAGCATCTACGTTTGCCTTACACAATAGCTCCCGAATTTCCTGATGTGAAACGCATTGAATAATTTCCGGCCTGTTCTGCAGGGTGGTGTCTGGAAAGAACGGGTTGTTTCTTTTAGCAAAGAATAGCAACCACATGCGGGGCAGTGGTCTGCTAGCCGGGAGTAGGTGATCGCTTTTAGCAACCTTCTATGCTCGCCTAGGTGAGTGTTGCCACATCGACCACTCTGACCTACGTAGCTCTTGCCACAAGACAGAGTAAGCCGATAAACTATACCCGTCTTGCCCGGAACAAACCTTGGTCTGTGTTTCACACCACAGCTACCCTCTGTGCGATTGCCCTCTGCGCGGCTGCGCACTTGAGCACACATCTTGGAAAGCTTATGTGGCGCAGAAAAAACCACACCAACACCATAGCGCTGCGCTACATTTTTTAGCCCATGGGACAGCCTATGTGCGTAGGGAACAACCGCAAACCGATCAGGCTTCACTGCAGGGCCCAGAGCGTCGGCCAAGCCCGAGGCCGGGAGGCGCTTAACCAGTTTTTCACATGCGCGTCAGAGTACACGACGTGGAAAACCTGCGCATTGTAGCCGGTGAACTTGCAGTTGAAAGCTTTCTGGAATGCTGTGTGCATGGGCACGACTTCGTAAGAGCCGCTTTGAGTGATGAAAAAGCTATACCTTGCTTGATTGCCTTCGAGTGACTAGAGGCGTAAGGGAGCAGGGGTTTCTTAGCACGTGGCTGATAGCACCAGCACACATGGGACGGCAGGAAGGTCAGGCTCAAGTCAAGAAACTGAAGCACCCCTTCTTGCAGACATTCAACCGTAAATTGAGGCCCAAGGCCACACTCATGAAAAACGGCTAGAAAAGAGCGTGCTGAATTCGCGAAGTCCACTGTTTTAAACAGTACCAGAAAATCGTCAACGTAGCAGAGCACGTTGTCACGAGAGGGCCACATGGTTGCCAAACAGGAGACTAGTTTTAATTAGAGTCGAGCCCACAGAAGGTAGCGAGCAAGCAGGCAGAGCGTCTTCTTCCTCTAGCCAAGTCACTAACTCCGCCTAGTGGTCATGGCGGTTTCCGAGTAGTGGGCGCATACCCTTGCGGGGATAGTTACCGTTCATAGTGTCTGTGGCACTACCCCCCCCCTTCAAAAAGCATCGACTCGATGCGAAAGAAAAGTGGAAACAATGAAAAGGA
The DNA here is from genome assembly GCA_013339765.2 of Haemaphysalis longicornis. Classification (NCBI taxonomy): domain Eukaryota; kingdom Metazoa; phylum Arthropoda; class Arachnida; order Ixodida; family Ixodidae; genus Haemaphysalis; species Haemaphysalis longicornis. The sequence goes on along the minus strand of CM023449.1, from coordinate 136,181,080 downwards.
AAGGCTCTAAACACAACACAATTGCTACTATAGTTCTGACAGTCCTTCACAGTCTTGGAGGCGTCTTTGGCACTCCTCCAGGAGGGAGATTGTAACTTCAGTAGCCGGAAGTCCATCAAGTCTATTGAACGGGCATCGGCGCTCACCGTGAGTGGTACAGCTTCATCCTGGCCACATGAACAACTTCCGGAAAAGTCCTCCGTCGAGATCGAACAGTTCCTTCGGGAACTACCTGGTACGTAACCTCACTGAGTTGACGCACCACTTTGTAGGGGCCGAAATAGCGGCGCAACAGTTTTTCGGATCTCCCTCGAAGGCGGACAGGGCTCCACACCAAAACCTGGTCTCCAGACTGGTAAACCACCTCTCTGTGCTTGTTGTTATATCGGCGGGCGTCGATTTTTTGTTGGTTCCGTATTCTATTTCGCGCGAGGTTCCGAACTGCTTCGGCGCACCTAGTGAATTCTTCGGCGCCTGAAGTGGGTGCTTCAGTTCCACTGGGCAGGAGCATCGAATCAAGCATTGTGGTGACCTCCCGACCATGAACGAGACGAAAAGGAGTAAAGCCGGTTGTTTCCTGTGGAGCCGTGTTGTACGCGAAAACAACGTAGGGTAGTACCTCATCCCAGTTCTTGTGGTCATCGTTAACATACATGGAAATCATATCAGCGATGGTCTTATTGAGCCGCTCGGTCAGACCGTTGGTTTGCGGATGGTATGCAGTTGTGCGGCGATGGTCGGTGTAGGTAAGTTTCATTAATTCTTCAGTAAGCGCTGATGTAAAGGCAGTTCCTCGGTCGGTAATGACGACTGCTGGGGCACCATGGCGGAGCACGATACTGTGGAGGAAAAATGTAGCAATTTCCGCTGATGTTCCTCGTGGTATTGCCTTTGCTTCGCAGTACCGTGTAAGATAGTCGGTAGCGACCACACTCCACTTGTTCCCAGCTGACGACAAAGGAAATGGGCCTAGTAAATCCATGCCAATCTGTTGAAATGGCAGGTTCGGGGGGTCGATAGACTGTAAGAAGCCGGCTGGCCGAGTGGATGGAGATTTGCGGCGCTGGCAATCCCGGCACGTTGTGACGTAGCGTTTGATTGTCGCGGCTAACTTTGGCCAGTAGTACCTCTGGCGGATGCGCGCCATTGTGCGAGCGAAGCCTAAGTGCCCCGACGAGGGCTCGTCGTGGCAAGCGTGTAGAACGTCGCCGCAAAGGCTTGTCGGTACAACCAAAAGGTATTCGGATCCTGTAGGCTGAAACCCTTTTTTAAAGAGCACGCCGTCCCGGAGAACGAAAGATGAAAGTGAGCGCCTAAAAAGTCGTGGGATAACCGCGCTACGTCCCTCGATGTACTCAATGAGTGGCTGGAGCTCCGAGTCGTCTCTCTGTTGCTGGGCAAGATCTGTAGCTTCCAAGGCTCCGAGGAACGTATTGTCCTCTTCCGAGTCTCCAGGATTACGCTCAAGGGGAGCTCGCGACAAGCAGTCGGCGTCTGTGTGCCGCTTCCCGGATTTATACACGATGGTGACATCGAACTCCTGAAGCTTGAGGCTCCACCGCGCAAGGCGTCCCGACGGGTCCTTGAGACTTGCCAGCCAGCACAAGCAGTGATGGTCACTAACGACGCGAAATGGCCGGCCATACAAGTAGGGTCTGAATTTTGTAATCGCCCATATTACCGCCAAGCACTCCTTTTCTGTCGTCGAGTAGTTTTCTCCGCCCGTGACAGAGTGCGCCTTGCGTAGGCAATCACTCGCTCAACTCCCTCTTGCCACTGTACTAAAACGGCGCCGAGACCAACGTTGCTTGCATCTGTGTGCAGCTCAGTCTTGGCGTCTTCGTCAAAATGACCAAGTATAGAGGTCGCTTGCAAGCGCCTCTTGAGCTCCTCGAAAGCTATGCACTGTTCTGTTTTAATTAGAGTCGAGCCCACAGAAGGTAGCGAGCAAGCAGGCAGAGCGTCTTCTTCCTCTAGCCAAGTCACTGGCTCCGCCTAGTGGTCATGGCGGTTTCCGAGTAGTCGGCGCATACCCTTGCGGGGATAGTTACCGTTCATAGTGTCTGTGGCAACGTGAACAACCTTTCCTTCTAGGCTGGTGGCAAGTTTCCTGTCCACCCTATTCAAGAAAATTTCACTCAACACCGCGGCAACTCTGGACCCTATGCAAACCCCTTTCGTTTGAATAAATAGTGCTCCTGCATAGCCAACAACTGTCGACTTGAGGTAGAAGGACAGCAGTTCCGGAAAAGACGGAATAGGTATCCCGCAGGAGCTCCTGAAGGCCAGTTCATCATTGCTTTCAAGGATGCATAATCTAACACTTTCCATCAATTCATCGTGCGGCAAAGAGTAGAAAAGGTCAGTTACATCAACACTGATGGCATGGTAGGGTCCCGGATTGTCCGCCTGAAGAAGGCGTACCAGCGCCTCTGAATTCATAATACCGAAGGGATCTTGCACCTTCAAAGAGTTCAAATTCTTTCGGAGAAAGCACGAGACCACATACTGCCATGTATTTCATTCTCTAACAATTGCGCCGAACGGCACACCCCTCTTGTGAGTTTTTGGCAATAAAAAAGATGTCCAGACAAGACTTTTCGGGCTTCTTAACCTCGGTTGCCATGCTTTCAAGGTTAAGGTCAATAAGCAGGGAAACAGCATTCTGCATAAACGTCTTGGCCCTAACAGAGAGTCGTGCAAAGTTTTTTTTGAACGCTCCGAGAGCCTTCTCGTTAAACTAACCCTTCGAAATTATCACAAACATACCCTCCTTATCAGCTTCCATCAACCCCAGCCCCTGGCTCACCAAAGAATTGACAACATAGGATAAGGACGTGGACTCACGCTTGTCGCTGCCGGTCTTTGCCACAACATCCACACAATCATACAGACAACGCGGTCTATACTCATCAGGCACTTTAGAAGCAATGTTTCTAGAGAACATGAGTTCATCCACCGGGGACACGTTGGGTTCGGAGGCGTACTTAGGGCCTTTCCGGAGCACATCGATTACTGTTGGAGGCACAGGTTGATCACGTAACCTTCAGGAGGGGCTGTCCATTTCTTCCTGGGTAGATTCCGTAGAGTAGCCGCCCAGAGAGCTGCTGTAGTCTTGTCCGCAATACTGCACGACTGGGAAAAGGCACTACGGCTCGGGCGTTGACCGTTGGCAGAGTGCTTCTCACACACAACACGGGGACTGGTCTTGAAATGACGGGCATTGCGAGTCCATTCCGAGCACAGGAAGCTGCTGATTCGTCGGGCTCTTCCTGACGGTAGACCAAGTGAACCAAAGAAGGCCTCGACATGGGGCGGGCAGGAACCCTGTCTTTTGTACCACGAAGCGATGCGGGAGTTAACAACACAAATGGCGATCAGGGAGACGAGGGAGGCGGGATTAGAACATGTAGAAGAGCCCTGTGTACTAGAAATAAACTGTATCAGGGTGGTGAGCTGGGCAAGTTGGTATGGCGTCATTCTGGGCAACAGCGCGAAAAATACGTGGACTAAGGGAACGGACAGGACGAGCATTCTCTATTTGTTGTCTGATTTTGCAAATTCTATCCCACCAATTACCTCTACGCTATTCATCATTCATCATCCTCACGAGCCTGTTTGTGTTCACTGCAGGACGAAAGCCTCTCCCGAAGATTTCCAGCCACGCCTATCTAGTGCCAGCTGAGTCCATGTCCAAATTTTCGTAGCTCCACTCACCAACGAGTTCTCGGCCGACCGCTAGTGCGCTTGCGGTCTATTGGCAGCCAGTCTGTCATGGGCCACCTGTTTTTTTTCAACGGTGGCCCATCAACGGATGGGCCACCTGTTTTTTTCTCGTTCAGCCTTACGTCACCAGTCCATCCCCATTTCGTTCGGCTTAATTTGAACTAGAATGTCCTCCCCTTGGTCTGTTCCCTAATCCATGCGGCTGTTTTCCTGTCCCTCAACGTGACCAGCAGCATTCAGCGTTCCATGGCCCGTTGTGCCGATCGAAGTTTGCTTTCAAGTCGTTTGGTGAGACCCCAAGTTTCTGCCCCATAAGTCATTACTGGAAGAACGGATTGATTAAATACAAGCTTTTTGAGTGACAGGAGAAGCTTAGAAGAACTTCTTGCTGGGCTAGTTGGTGAATAGATGCCATGATTTGAAGCGCAACAAAAACACACGGACGAAGAACAGTGTAGACGGGATAGCGCCTGTCCCGTCTACACTGTCTTCGTCCGTGTGTTTTTGTTGCGCTTCAAATCAAGGAGAAGCTTACCAGTGAGGATGTCGGAGATCTTGCCAAATGCAGCCTACCCCATGCTTATTCCGCGGGTAATCTCCCGTTCATGGTTTGGATCTGCAGGTATGATATGACCAAGATATACATATTCGGTGGCTGTTTCCAAGACCTCATTGCCTACCTGGAAGTGATGCACCTTGGCGTGCCGATTCGACATTACCTTGGACTTTTTCGTGTTTATTTTTAAGCCTGAAATCATACTGGCTGAACATAATTGGCAAAGCACGTGCTGCAAATCCGTCCTGCTCTGACTGAACAGGACAATGTCATCTGCCAACCGTTAGCTGGCCGAGATATTCCCCATTAATTATCACCCCTGTTTTCCTCACCTGAGCTTTCTAAACACACCCTCTAGACAGGCTGTAAATAACTGCGGTGATATTGTATTCCCTTCCAGGATCCCCTTTTGTACAGCAAATTTGCAGGTTCTGTGATGAAGCCGTATTTTTCCCGTACATCCGTCATATATATCATTGAATATCGCAATGTATGCCTCGTGGACGCCCGTGATCACATAATGCGTCTATTACTTGCTGAAGTGGGCACTGAGTCAAATGCCCTTTCATAATCTATGAATGCCATATACAGCGGTGCATTATTATACTCTGAGCCGATAGCGTGAATATGAATTAAGGATGAGAAACCTTCCGTTTCCGAATCCGGCCTGTTCTCGTGGCTGGTGAGAGTCTAAAGGGGCACTGATGCGGTTAAGAATACCTTAGTAACAATTTGTAGGTAACGGAGAGGCGGCTGATGGGCATGTAATTTTTAAGATCTTTGGCATCACCTTTCTTATGTAGGAGAACTAAATTTGCCATTTTTCCAATCCTTTCGCACCCTTAGGCAGCTCAAGCACTGCGATAATAGGGCTGCAAGCTTTGTTATGACAACGTTGCTTCGACGCACAGTATATCGGAGGTAATGCCATCATCTCCGGCAGCTTTGCCTTTCTTCATGTTTGGAGCGACATCGCTACCTCATGGGTTGTAACCGGCGGAACAGGTTTCATACCATTTACGGAAAATGTGTGGTCTGAGGCAGGGGTAGAACCGAATAGGTTTCTGTAGAATTCCCCGGCTATTTTTTAGTATATCATCGATATTGCTTGTTATGTGACCACTGGCGTCCGGGAGTGCGTACATTGTATTTTTGCGAATAGTGAGCTTCCTTCTAGTCGCTTTCAAACTCCCTCCGTGCTTCAATGTTCCTTCAAGTTTTGCAACACTGAAAGCGCGGATTTCGGCAGTCTACTTTTGTTGATCAATGGAGAGCTCTGGCATTTGTATTTGGTCTCGCGGAGGGCGGACTAACATTTTTCCGGCGTCGATCAATAAGGTCCTTAGTTTTCTGTGTCATAACTTGAATTCGAATGCGGGCTGTTTTTCTCCTACGGCTAGTGCTGACTCCATAACCACAAACCACATGTGTGAAATTGTAATTGAAAGCGTCCACATCATTGGTGTCATTCGACAACACAGAGAATTTGTTTTCAAGTAACAATTGGAATTCGCCCACTTTCCGCCCCACGGAGGCCAGGTTAGGCGTCTTCCGTTTTAGCATCTTTAACCTTTCCCTTCTTAAATTCAGACTGATACGACTTCTGACCGTTCTGCGATCACTTGTTTTAATCCGGCCAATCACTGGTACATCGTGAATCATACGAGGAGTGCCAGTTAGAATGAAGTCAATATCCTTTTTAGTTTCACCATTCGCAGGCGAAAAAAAAATCACACCATATCCACGGAATGAATGATGATAAGTGGGGCGAAGCTCGAGAGGGGGAGATCATCGGTAACCGTTACTCTCCCGTGAAAGTTCGCCCATTACATCATTGAGAAAGACGTAAGACTGTGTGCGTACATAGTACAAATCAAACTTTTATTTTCGGAGTCAATGCTCCCAGGCCCAGACCTGGTGAAAGACCCCGCGCCATCGAGGACTACCCAGCACCTCCACCACAATTTGTCACGTAGGATGGGACACAACGGCAAAGAAATAACTTTTATTTAGGGCGAACTTGTGCGCGAACAAGACGAGAGGAAACGAGCAAAGGTCCTTGCGTCTCGTTCGATCTCCGAGAACGACTGCCTGCGTTCGTGGCGTGATCTCTTGCGTGATCTCCCCCTCGCAGTGAACGCGCGCTCGCGCCTCGTTGGCGAACACAGACAAGCTCGCGCTCCCGCTGCCGAGTTTGCGGTTGCCGGTTGCAGCCGGTTCTTGCGCGTGCAACGCGGCCCACTTTGCGACATCTCCGAAAGCATGCGGCGGTCACGTACCACGAGACACAAGAGATGGACAGACCCATGACTTAAGGAGCTTCGCCCTAAAATAAAGTTCGTCCGTTTTTGCAGCCGCCCCTTTCCATAGGGCGATTTGCTGTGCAAGCCGGGTGAACTTCCCAAGCGTTTGTAGTCTCACACAAGGGCGGAGCGCCAGGCCGGGGAGTCGCTTGTGCATATTTCACCGGTAGGTGCCCGGCGCCACCAAGGCACACGAATGCACATGGTGGCTTCCACAGCCACGGTGGACGCTCAACTTGCAACCGCCTGTGCAGGACATGCCGCTGGCAACGACGCAACGCGCATGATGGCCGGGAGCCCCGCCAGGTTTAGTTTAGTGAACTAGAATACTTCAGTATACCTCTATGCTATTATAATGACGAATTTTTTTCTTCTGCCAAATCTGCGGTCTTGTGAAAATACAGGTTAAATGGTTCACCATTTCCGCTTTTTTTTGTATTTTGAGCGTTCTTTTGCTGACTTTTTTAGTTTGTTCTTCGATTTTTGGGGAGAATGAGAGCCATATTTTTGAGTTTGTCAGATATTTTTGTGGAAGTTTTATTTTCCCAGTTTTGTAATTTTTTGTTTTTAGAACTTCTGTCAATGATTAAAGGTGTTACTGCGGCCAAATCTACTGTTTTGTGGAAATGCAGGGTGTTACACGGCTCGCCTATTCGGCTATTTTATTCGTACTTTGAACATTCTTTTGTGGAGCTTTTTTGTTTATTCTTCAGTTTTGGGGGGAAATGTATACGATGCACATTTTTGGCTTTGTCAGATTATTTTTGTGAATTTCCTCTATTTTTCTATTTTTTTTTTGGTTTTTCAAAATTATGTCCTACCAACATCTACATTCGCGCTGTTATAACGACTAAGGGTGTTACTTTCGCCATATCTTCATTTTTGTTGAAATGCGGGGCGTTCCACAGTTCGCCCTTTCGCTATTTAATTCGTATTTTGAACGTTTTCGCGGGCTTTTTTCGCTTGTTCGTTGGATTTTGCGGTTGATGTATGCGATACATATTTTTGAGTATGTTAGACTATTTTTTGAGGACAGCTATCAAGCGTTTATACGGAAATTTAATGAGTACGGTGAGCTGTCTAGAGCTCGACTGAACAGGGGCAAAGGTATGGCGGTGCGCTTCGGTACGTTTGCGTTTGGCTTGGCGGGTGACGTGAATGGGTGATGGGGTTCAAGTACTTGGTGTGATGTTCCCTTCCTCGGGTAAAGTGGCGCGTAGTACGTGGAAGCGCCTGCTCGAGACAGCGGAGCAGTGTCTCGCGGTTGCAGCAAAGTTCAGGCCTTCCCTGGCCGGGCGAAGCTACGTAATTACGTTGTCCGTCTCGGCTGCGTCTTTTTATGTTGCACGCGTAGCAAAACCACCGTTCCATTTCAGCCATCAGCGCGCCAGGAAGTTTGGGGCGTTCTTTTGGGCGGACAAGACAGAAACAGTGTCGTGAGCGCTGTTGAGACTGCCTAAATCAATGGGTGGTTTCAGTATTCCTTGCTTGAAGACCCAGTGTAGCCTTTCTGGGCGTACGCGCAGTGTTCGACCTCGTAGACTCAACTGAGTACGGAGGGAGGGCTCTGCTGAGTACTTTCTGGGAACTTCCCGCTCAGTGTTTCGTGACGAATGCATTGCCAGTCCGTCTGCTGAGAAGTCGCCGCCGTTTTCTGCCTACATGACCTCACACTGAGAAACTTCCAGTCTAGCTTGCCAAGATTAAATTTTAGAGAAAGTAGGGCAGTGAATTGTGCGAAAAATTGGCAATAAACCAGTTGGACAGTCAACAGGTAGCAAGATCACGCGGCATCCGTTGGCATCAGCTGACTTCGGCGGCAATTCCGTCTGATTTTCGGGATTTTGGATGGTTGCGTGGCTCGCAATTTCTCCCGATGTAGGAACGTCTGGCGAGATTCGGCGTTGTGCGTTTCACACAGTGCCCGCACTGCCGTCACGCTGAAACATGACAAGATGCGTTCTTTCTGTGTGTTGTAACGGCGATGTTTTCGATTGTTTTAAGCAGGTTTTTTGGTCTCACACTTGGAATGAGTACATGAACAAATCAAGTGTTGGTAAACTTCCTGATGCGTGCTGGTTATTTTGTATTATGGCGAAATCATGGTGCTCTCTGTATTCGAGCCCGCCGGCAACGCGCAATGTTCCGACTCCTGTGGCGTTTACGGTCGATCCTTATCAGTCAGAGCTCATAGGGATCACAGCGTATGAGCTGGCGAAGAAGCCTTTTGGTTACGCTAGTCCGCGCGGTTCATAATGGTCAGGAACAATATCCTGGGCCCATCTGAGGAATCATATTGAGTTTCAACTAGTTTCTGAACTCTTTCTTTGACCACCTTCGAAGTTTCCGCGGATTGATGTTGCAGTAGCTTGTCTTCCCATCAGAGGCATTTGTTTTATTGATTGATTGATTGATTGATTGATTGATTGATTGATTGATTGATTGATTGATTGATTGATTGATTGATTGATTGATTGATTGTAGGGTTTAACGCGCCGAAGCAACCCAGACGATGAGGCGCGCCGTAGTACAGGGCTCCGGATGAATTTTGACCACCTCGGGATCTTTAACGTGCGCCGAAATCTCGTACACACGGGCGTTTTTCTTTCCGCCTCCATGAGGAAACCGGCCGCCGCAGCCGGGAATCGAACCTGTGACCTCGCGCTCAAGGCATTTGCTGTGTAGTGTGTTGAATGCCCGGAGAACTTGGAAACTGATTGCATTTTCCCGTTTTTTAGGGCAGCGCCGTTACCACTGGTCGCTGCGCCCTGATATATGGTTTGTAATGAATTCTCTGTTCACAACGGGTATATTTTCGAAGCCTCTGTTTGAGTGCGTAATGCCGCGGGAGAACTGCAGCTGGATAGCTTGACCGCGGAGGAGCTGCGGCGACAAGCCGGGCCCCTTTAGTTCTCTGCACTTAAAAAAAAAAAAAAAAAACGCTTCCCGCGGTCGCAATCGAGACTGGGTCCCTCGCATCAAGAAAGCGGCGTTTATCCGTGTACGCTATCGTCGAATCCCGGGCGCACAGCATTTTCATTGGGGAATTCGTAGCACGGGCGTTGGCCACGGGATTGGCAGCGGGTTATAGTGCGTGCTAATGCGGCCCACTTTGGAAGAGATGTAAAGCCTGTGTATGAACGAGCCGGGCATGCCAGTCATGCAGATCTTTCAGCGGCTAGTTCGGAGCTATGTGCGACAGCCGGGGAAGGGAGAGGGTCCGCTGGTCCTGCTGTTTCACCAGTCTTTCACCACTGGAGGAAGCTGCGCCAATTTTTTAGATGCCAGTATTCAACTGAAGAAAAGTTGACAGTAATTTTCAGCAGCAATAAATGCCTCTTTTTGTTTCATGCGCTGGGCGGTATTAGGCGCATATACCCAAAAGAATTAGTGAGTTGTTCTACCTTTCACGTGATCCGAACTGAACTGTGTTGTTTAACCGATTCACGGATTGAAGACGAAGCGCGATTGCAGACGAAGAATAAGCAAAAACACACGAGGAAGCGCTTCGTCCCGTGTACGTGCATAGCCTTCGTCTTTAATAGCACTTTCTTATGCATGATTTGGAAAACTGCCAGGTTGGCAGTTCTCAGAGGTTTCATCAACTGCCTAGTCAGTTTACAAGGACTCCGTGCTCCGGTTGACTGGAAAATGCGCTCTCTGCAAAAGGCTTCCGTAAGTGAACGAACGAATGAACGCACGGTGTATTTGAAAAACACGGCATGTGCAGTTTCTCTGTGAAAGCCTTCCCAATGCTCCGATTCGCATTTCGCAATATAATTTTACGGTGCACACGTGGAAAGCGCGCCATAGAGCCCATAGGCCCGACATCAACGACGACGAGTGTGGGGCTGGTGTGCAGCCTGCGCGGGCTCCGTTATGGCCGTTTGTAAACGGATCATCCTCATCGCGTAAATACATCACTTCATCACCAACCAGGGTTCCCGTCATCTGTTCTGGCGCCACGTAACAATAAGATCCTCGGGTCGCCATAAAAACAGCGAAACACAACAACGCGAAACAAACTAAACAATAACGATAAATGAGCTGCCTGTGGTTTTCCTTAAGTAAGGGCGAGACTAGAACTTAAGAGCCCTTTTCTTCTGCCCTGGCCGCTCTCAAACACACACTACATTCCTTTCTTTGAAACTGCGAAGCGAGCAAACTTACCGAGGACTTCGCAACAATACATTAGGAGGCATGAAGAGTGATTAAGATTTATAAGTGAAATCCCGAGGCCTGAAGATGGGTTAAAGTTCTTTAAATTGAAGTTGAAGTCGAAGCTGAAGTTTATTTTCTTTCCGCATACAGGGCGAGGTGATGCCAGGACCGGGAGAAAAGCAAAAGGCTTAAAGTCTGACAGAGGCTTTTCTCCCGACGGCAGTCTCGCACGTCTGTGCATCTACATGAATGCAAATGAATACTTATGCAAAAGGGGCCAAAATACTATTTCGGTATGGCACACATGCGCTACAAACGAAGTGATTAAAGAAAGCATACATACCGTAATAAACGAAAAACAACGTTAACATGGTACATGAAAGCAAACCAAAACCACAAATTTCGCTCAAAAGTGAAGCACCTAGAAAAAAAAACGTTTGAGCACGCTGTTTATACATGCACTGTATGAAATACTTGAATTGTATGTCGTTTTTATAAGTAGTATTTTACACGTCTTCGTTGATCTTATATTGTTAAGGCCCATGAGGTGACCCACTTTATCTAGAAAGGTAGGAACTTCGTGGCTTACGGGTTCGTTACCATAGTTAGTTCTAATGATTGGTCTCTTTATGTGGGGTTTACGGAAGGTATACAGTCGAACACGGATATATCGAACTCCAAAGGGATCATAAAATAGTTCGATATATCGATAATTCGAAATATGAAATATGCCTATCTGAAGCGTATCTGAAAACTCCGCACATCACTGAGAGCTTTTCAAAGTCGCTACAAGCGGTACCTTACCGATATGTTCCTCACAGCCCGATAAATTCAAAGCCACACCGCTACGATAACGACAATTCAACACAAAAAACAAAATCTGTAACCTTCGCTTGCTTCTTTTTCTGCGTCATAAATTCCGAAATCCCAAGTCTTCCGCTTTTCCGTGACCATAGTTCCGAAACGTGGGCCGTGGACAAAAACACGTAACATGCCACATGGGTCCCCCTGCGCGATCAACCACTGGAAACCGCTCGAGCATGCAGAAAACATGCCAGAAACCGAACTCGGCAGGAGAAGTCGCCGTCATCATCACATCCCCGCATCAGGAGAAGCGCACTTGCAGGCGCAATTGAGGCGCAGCGTTCGATATATCGAATGTGTGTGATCGAGAGTTCGATATACGCGTACAACAGCGCTATACTTTTGCAAGGAGTTTCCAAGGGGATGTTCAGACAGTTCGATATAGACAATATTTCGATATATCCGTGTTCGATATATCCGTGTCTGACTGTAATGCAGGCTTTTGGCACAATTGTTGCTGACGTGTAATATGTTACTGCTGATGCAATTTTATAACTTGAGGTAGTAAATCTGGGTCGCTCGCGATATATAGTGTGTTTTAAACAGTGGGCTGGTATGCAGAAGTCGAAGTGGGCCTGTGTATTCTTCGAAGAGTCTTATATTTCTTGTCTGGAGTAGAGTTAGTCTGTTTTAGTTTTTGCAGCTAATGGTTCGCCATAGTAGCGTGCAGCAACTTAACATAGAATGGAACAGCGTGTAATATAGAACTTTGTCAAACGATAAGGGAATAAGTTATGACAAATTGAATTTTTTACTTTATTTATAATACCTTAATGGCCCCAGTCGAGGGGTATTACATGAGGGGGTATACAGATCACTAACAGATGATTTAATCGGTGGCTTCATTGAAATGGGCGATGCAGAAGTGGTGCACGACGTCAGCAGGAAGATCGTTTCATTCCGTTGATGTTTGTACAGAAGGTGAAGAGTGATGGGCAGTAGTATGCGCACAGGGCGGATAAACAGCTTTCGACTGGCTGATACGACATGAAAGACGATGAGCTGGAACGATAACATGGTTTAGGTGCAATGCACGGTAAAATTTATAAAACAAACACAGTCTTGAAATTTTGCTGCCGGAAGCTAAGTTAAGAATGTTAGCTTGAGATTTTAGTTCGCTGACGCTGGTATGATAGGAGTAGTGTGAATAAATGAATCTGGCATCGTGAGTTTGGATGGATTCAAGTGTTTTAATAAGAGTGATTTGATGGGTATCCCAGATGGCACATGCTTGTTCTAGCTTCGGGTGGGCTAATGTTAGATACGTTAAAAGTTTAACAGAAGGTAGGGCTAGACATAGGTTTCTTTGGAGATAGCCAAGAACGTGGTTAGTGTCCCTAGTAATGTTGATTGATTGATGGATTGTAGGGTTTAGCGCGCCGACTCAACGCAGGTGATGAGGCGCGCCGTAGTGGAGGGCTACGGATTCATTTTGACCACCTGGGGATATTTAACGTGCGCCAAAATTTCGTACACGCGGGCGTTTTCGCTTTTCGCCTCCATCAGAAAAGCGGCCGCGGCGGCCGGGAATCGAACCCGCGTCCTCGTGCTCAGCAGCCTTAGCCACTGATCCACCGCGGCGGGTCACTAGTAATGGGATGACCAGGGCAGATCCGAAGTTAGAGTGATGCCTAGGTATTTAAATGAATTTACGGCTATAATTTCAGAATCAAAGAGGTAGTATTTAGCGGATGAAAAGACTGTCGGCGGTGAAAGGAAGTGACACGAGTTTTCTTTATGTTGAGGGATATCAGCCATTTTTTGCACCATGATTGAGTCAAAGATCAGCCGGTAGGATGACAATGTTGTTTGCATTGTGAACAGGACGATAAATGACACAATCGTCTGAGAATAGACAAATGTTAAAAGCTAAGTTTTTGGGGAGGTCGTTAATATAGATTAGGAATAGTGGAGGACCAAGAAAAGTGCTGTAGGAAAGGAAGCCGTGGACTCGGTGATGTGCTGTGGCCTCTTACATTTATTCAGGTCGTGTAGGCCTGGCCAGAACGAGCGGCCGTCCAGCTGCTGAGTCGGTGTTCCATCTTGTGGCGCGTGGCACTGCTGACGCCACCGGGCAAGCACCGCTGATGATGATGGTAGGCAGCTGTCCGTGATGAGGATAGTGGCGCTGCAACCAGATGATGATGATGCACCACTACAGGGCCTTGAGGTACGGTGGAAGTTACAGCGGATAGCGAGGAGCGATGGTTATTCGCAAAAACGCACTCCTTACGTTTAGTGAAGAGGCCACATATCCAATTAAAAACAAGAGTACTAAGGTTAAGACGCGAAAGCTTCAGAAATAATTTATTATGGGGAACTTTGACAAACTCTTTTTCGAAAGCAATAAAATGAAGTCTACAGGTAAATTAATAACAAGGTTAGTGGTCAGGTCGTTAGTGAAAACGGCGAGATGAGCATCACATGAAAGTCCTTTTCGAAAACCGTGTTATTTAGGCTTAAAGAAATGTACTGAAGGTAAAAAAATTACGATGTGCACATATATTATGTGTACCATTATTTTGAGCATGCACTTGTGATAGAAAAGGGGCGATAATTTCTTGGTGAAGATGAAAGACCTTTTTTCGGACAAGAAACAGGCTTCCAGTCCTCCGCGAGCACTCCGAATGAAATGGTCTGATGAAATATGTTCGAAAGAATAATGCTTGTTATTGACTTGGCGTTTTTCAGTATTTTGAAATTGATACCGTCCCTTCCCAGGAATGACGTTAGTTTTAATTAGTCAATTAGTTTTTCAATGCCGTATGAGTCGAATGTATTGGCTGGCATGACTGGATAATCGAGGAATGGGGAGCCTGCAAGCGGGCTGCAAGACTCGGGGGTAATAAGGGGAAGGCAGAATTTACTACTTCAGTGGAAATATGTTCTGGAATATGATCACCTGGTTCATCAAGCAATAATAATGTTTTCGTGGGGTTGGTGTATATTGCTCTCCAAAATTCTTCAGGATTAGTGCGTAGCATATTAGCTAATGTGGAAGAAAAAAAAAGAACGCGAAGCGGTTGAAATTCCTTTGCGGTTCCGCGGTACCTATTCCAAGCGCTGTCTCTCAGACTGTTTAGCCGAGCGATACAATCAGTTTTCCTTATTGTTAACACGCTTAACGATGAGGGGTGATAAACCTATTTATCAAATCATGGATTTTGCCCTTGAACCAGCTAGACCAGTTAGTTTCTCGGGTCGTTGGAGGAAGCCGTTTAAATACCAGTACAAAACTATGGGTAGTTCGTTGTTAATGGCAGCATAGTTTCCATTATCACAGAGTGCGAGGGTTTTCTTGGAATGTCTTCTTGGGGCTGGTAGTTGATTAGAAAACGTAGCGTGAAGTACAGCGTGATCGCTTATCTCGGGGAGCGGTATTAGCGATGCAAGTTTGCCGGGGTGTCACGTGAAAATGAGTTCCAGAATATTTGAAGAGTGCTCAGGAACTCGCGTTGGGAACGAAACAAGTTGAGATAAACCAAATGTTAGGCACGGGTGAACGAATTCGCTTTCCCTATTGTGTTTATATATCTTGAGCGCCAGGTGACACCAGCTATTCCTGGGAAGTTAAAGTCACCCATTAAAATAACCGGTATGTTAGGATGAGAGGCATTCAAGAAGTTAAGAGCACTTTGGAAATTAGCGATAAATGAAACGTCTGCATCAGGTGGGCGATGACAGACTCCAATGATAACCGGAGGATATGAATTTCTGCAGCAGACAAACATTAATTCAAGACAGGAAGGGATGACCACTGTAGAGCAATTTCAACGACTGTAAGAAGCTAGAGGAATGCCCCCACCACGCTTACCATCCCGACCTCGCCGAAAAATGGTGAAGCCAGGAAAGCATGGTCCTAATTCGGAATCGTAAATTGAAGGGTTTAGCCACGTTTCTGTTAAGAGAACAAAGTTGCCTTCTGTCGCGTAGATAAGATTATAAAGCTTTTCGGCAAGGGGCTTCTAATGTTGGCGTGTTCCGTCGACAAAAGTTCAGGGTTTAATTTAGGATTTGCTGGGGTGAGGGGTGATAGCTATGGGCGGTGGGCGATTTCTTTTTCAGAAGAACGATCGAAAACGTGAGTAGTGTCGTCAGTGGTTAGTTTGTCGTACCGAGGTTTCCACGCCCTGGGAGACGCTTTACCAAATTCAAAGAGGTGCTTAAGGGCATTGCGGGTGTTGGGGGAAATATCTTCGCTAATGCTGTAATTTGTGCCTTTTAGTTTTTTGGCGTTGGACAGCACTAGTTCTAGGTCCTTGAACTGACAGAACCGGACAATGGTGAGCCTATTTTTACTGGGTTGAAAACGCCCTAATCGATGTGTGCGTTCAATGTCTGCTGGAGTTTGACTGGGACTTCAAGATTGGTAAGACAAAGATCGACGACGCGCTTCTCGGACTGTGCCCAAGTCTCGGCAGTGGCATTTTCAAAACCGTAAAAGACAAGGCTGGACCGTCGTTGTCTGTCCTCAGATACGTGCATCCTGGCAACAAGGCTAGTGATATCATTGCAGTTTTGCTCAGTTAGTGTCTGTGGGTCGTCGACCTTTTCTTTTACGGTGGCTATTACAGAGCAGTCGTCTTCAATTTTAGAGAGCCTTTAAGTAATTTCTGCAAATTTTTTTCTCATGTTCCAGCAGCGTAGAACGTAGTGATTTCATTTCATTAAGGATAGATGCCTGTGTTGGATGGATTAAGGACTGGATTGCGCTGAGGGCAGGCATAACGTCGTTAGGGGTTTGAGTAGTAGCGGACCGAGTTGTAGGGCCAGGGTTTTCCTCGATGTCGCCAAACAATATCAACAGCACTCGCAGGGCACGAATGCAGATACAATCTCTAAGCAACAGCTGGGGCTCGGCAGCACTAGGAAAGCAGCGTACTTGGTACACTTCGAAAAGTGGAAAAAGGTATTTTTAACCTGCATAAAAAAAAAAAACAGGCGTTGTAAGTGCCGCCGAGCCCACTGAAGAGCGTGCTGCTTTTGGTGATGCTTTTATCGGAGCGGTGTGATGTCCGTTCTGTTTCCGTGATCGTGACCATGAGGGGAAGGGCAACAGCAGTGACGGAGGCACAGGCGGGAACATTGAAGGGCATTGGCGCGGTGCGGCCGGCTAGGTATCCACGGCAGAGGGCGGGCAGTGAATCCTGGCTGCTGGGTCCAAAGCGTGCAGCGGGTGCTTAGCCTGGGGGACCGGGCTCCGATGTGCAGCGTCCTGCAGACCAAGGAAGAAGGATTGAAGACTGGCCACGCATAATATCTGCTCAAAAAAGAGCCGTTGCAAGTGAGTGCGGGCCATAACTGCCGTGCCGCCCTAAGCAGTCAATCGATATGCTAAGTTGTACAGCTAGTTTATCAATATGAGTGTTCCAACTAAAGTTTTCCTGGAACCACACGCATAGAATTTTGCCGTTTTTACATGCTGAAGCTCAGCTCCTAGGAAAACAATATAAATATTTTTGTCCAGTGGTTTGCTAAGTGGTGAAAATATTATGTATTTGGCTTTCTTGCGTTCAGCTATAACTTATTTATGTGAAACCAGATGGATAATTGTTTGAGATAAGCATTCACTATGTTTTGGAGTTGGGTATGCGAAATATATTGGTGCCATCGGCGTACATGATAAATTTGGGGGAGTCAGGAATATGGAACAGACCATTTATTTGAAAAATTTATCATTTATCCTAGATAATTTATGAATGCACAAAAAACTGTCCACATGCGTTTCCCAAAATAGAGCCAAGGCCGACGTGTCCATCGCCAGAGTTCCGATCACCTCTAGTTCGTAATGGTGATTACTAATTAACGGTTCTTCTGGCTAGTCAATGAGCGGAAGCGGTACATTCAGCTGGGGAAATATCAAGAACGACTGCCCTCGCTGCTTGTTGTGAAGCGGGTTTTTTTTTTTTTTTTTTTTAGACGCCCGCGTCTTTTAGCTGCCTCACTCAGAAAATGACGCGCGTCGCACGCGGCAGTGGGAGGAGCCTGCGACTTGCGCCATTGGGGAGGCACGTGCCTCATGGCGGCAGTTTCGAAGCGCTCGACTCAGCCGGCTGGCTCCACCAGCATAGACCGCCAGAGATTTTAGGCCACCACCCCGGCAGATACTGCATGGGCGCTTTCACTAGCTGTGCGGATGATGTTTTGTAGTACCGTTTTCGCCCAAATTATAAGCTCCTTTACCGCTCAAGCAATTTCGTGCATGTATTGAGCGGCATTTTAAGCGGTCGCTCGTGCTCCCGACACCATAGAGTTTCCCTACACCACTTCGCGGCCGAAGCCGCCGCCATGTTCCTGGCACTGGCCGTGCCGGTCGCAGCGTACCGGTGGTTCCGCTGCAGCGTCGGCGCGCCTGTGGCGTGCGCGGCGCGTTTTCGCGGGCAGAAAATGCTCCGTCCGATCGCCTTTCTTCAGTTCTGTAGATTTTTACCCTACCGGTCAAACCACTTCTGCTCATTGACTAGCTCGAGTCACCGTTACGAATCACCGAATCACCATTACGAACTAGAGGTGATCGGAACTCTGGCGATGGACACATCGGCCTTGGCTCTATTGAGCGGTAGCGGAGCAGCCGGTTGAGTGCGAAATCAAGACCGACTGCTATCCCCACGTCAATTGTAAAGTGGGCAAGAAGTTAACTGTTGCAAAACGCTGGCTCAACCACGCAAAGAAAAAAAAAGTTTGTATTTCGCGCGTTCGTTTTTCGCACTGCCTTGATAGTAGTTCGCGTTGCATCTGACAGATGGCGCCACCAGTCCATGGCGCGCGCGCCGCTCGTGAGATCTTGTTCTCGGCGGTTGTACTCGGTCTTTGCAAGAGGTAGCGTCAACATCCTCCTCGCGAGGGGCACGATCAAATGCAGAGCATTTCCGGGGGCGCACGACGTTAAGTAGTTTGCGTTACGTTAATGTTGTTGCACTTGTGGCAACTGCTGACGAGAGAGCGCTCGTCAGCAGTAATTTGAATGAGTCAAGGATATAAGGCGTGTCCGTAGACTTCCATTCTGTGTCGGCTTTGTGGCGCAGTGGGTAGAGCGTTGCGTACATTGCGTCCCGCCCGCAGGGTCGAGGGATCGAAACCTGGCGACGGATTGTAATTTTTTTATATACTAGGGACAACGACGGTGCGGACTACGGACGCCAACGCGGGTGACATCGTGAGTTACTGAAATGCTCTGCATTTAAAAGCGTATGGCACCAGCAGTTTATACTCCATCTTGTTCTCCGTTGCAGATGGTTTCCGAATATAGGTACAGCCGTGAGCTGAAGTAAACGGACCACGGGAGCGGTGGCCAAAACTAATCGCTGCGCCGTCTGGTTGCGCGGCACCTGCTGTCGAGACGCGCACAGCGCAGGCGCGGCCTAGCAGTACAGCACACATGCCGCTATCGCTCGCTTCTTCGCTATTGTCTCACGCTCCGATAAATTGATGCCAGGGGAACCGCGCTGCCCTTTTGCTGTCTGCTGGTCAACACGCCTGTGGAAACGGCGCGCTGGCGCAATCGGCAGCAACGCGGCTCCGCTGGCACAGTTGGCGCGCTCGTGATTATCTCTGACTTCAAACTTTTTTTCTTGCACCTCCCCCCCCCCCCACACACACACACCCGCGCCACATATTAAAGCGGAAAATTAAGCAGAAAAACATCATTGTGCAGTCGAAGACAATAATACAAAACACCGTCTTTGCCGGTTTTGAGGACACTTTCGAAATTATAGCCTCCCGAGAATATCAGCCGGGCTCGAAAAATTATTTTTGCTAACCTTACTGAGTTGTAACAAATACTGCTGTGTTTAGGTATATACTGCATTGCTTTATGGAACTTCGTTTGTCGTATGCGGCATATGTGCCATTTCGCAAATGCTCGGGAAAATCCAACTTCGCAATTTTTTCAAGAACGAGGCCCCGATACATACATTTAATGTTCAAAAACTGTATTGCGATATGAGATACTATTTAACCACGCCTTCAATGCCCAGCGACTATCGAAACGCATGCAAACTACATTTTTCGATTAGATTTATTTGCACTTGAAAACATTATTGACAGTTCTTGCGCACTACTGTGACACGAGTTGAAATTGAAGGATTTGATCCAAAGGTAGTCGTTCAGTCAATTATGGAAGATAAAAATATTACCAGCTTATGGTCGACGGCATGCGGCAAACAAACGACGGTATACTTCAAAACAGCCAAGTTTATCTACGCGTATTATTTTAAAAAGCATTGCACAGGGCCGTCGTTCTCAGATGGGGGTCCGGAGACCCCCATCTGAGGAAGAGGAAGGTGAGGACACTTCGAACTCCGTGGGTCCCTCCGCGATACTCCCAAATCCCCCTTTTTTTCCAAACCCTGCCACGAACTAAAAAAAAAAATGGATTTGCCGCATGACATGTTTTTTTAAAGCTAGCTTTTAAAGCTGGCTTTTTGCACTACGTTTAGACTATGCAGAAAAGCCAAAGCCAAAGGGCGGGCATAGAGATATGTGTATGAGCGACTTTGGCTGCAATGGTTGAGTGTGTGACAAGAGGACACGTACCACCCTATTTCATCGTGGGGTCCCCCACCACTTATGGAAGCCCAGAAGGAATCTTCGGCACGCTACCTGCCGAGTACCACTGGCATAAAAAAATCCTGGGTATTTCGTGTCGCCATCGTCTGTTAGATATAACATGCATTGCATACAAGCCACGTTTAAAGGGGACCGAGAACTCGCGTTTCAATGCGGATATCTAAGGAAAGAATGCACTACATTTTACCTCAAAGGCCACTGTGAGGAGTGTCACGTACTCCTTCTAGTTAGTTCACGCTGGACTTACAAACGTTTAGAAATGTCTACGGCTGTCAACACATCGTTCCAGTTAACAGTTCTAGCTCATAAACTGCATTATTCAAATACCACTATAAATCAAATGATACTATAGTTGACTATTGCAACGGCTACTCAATCGCGGAGGAGATTTACCTCAGTCGGCCACATAGATAGTTAGCAGTCGCATTTTGACTACGATAACATGAAGGTACTCCTTCCGAACCCTTTCGTGCAGCCTCACTATGTTCGCCGAAACCAATGTGAAAATCGCCTTACAGCATCCACATTTCTGTCTGCTATGATAATGCCAAGTTTCATCGATCACACAAAAATAGGTTAATAGCCGACTAGAAATGGTTCCGTTTAGTTTCTTGAGCTACTTTGGTTAATACTTCGTAAAAACTGAAAAAAAAAATCGTAAGCCGTTTTTGTATATATCCGACATCTTAATAACTTCAGTTTATTAAACTGCGAAACAAAGGAACGTGGAAACGTCAGCTTCGCTGGATGCATTCATCTTACCAATGAATTAGTGGGCCGCAATTTTGGCTTTTGGTTTTGATAACTTCGAAAGCAGTTAATAAATGCTCCAAAAGCAAGATATAGTGTGTTTCACCTAACCAATCACCCGTGTGGTATTTATTTTTGAGCCGTTGAATTTATGAGAAACATACGAACTGCCCCAAGCACGCACACACACCGAAAAAAGCTGCTATGCTCGACTAGCAAGGTGCCCTTGGCAAAATCCGAAGTGCTATAACGAGGTGTGAAGTGAACAATTGCGGGATTTGGTGATGGGGCTTAAGGGGTTGTGGCAGCTAAATAGGATAGGTTTCACTGTAATTTAATCGGAAGGCTGTTTCAGTAGGGGACAAGTTTTCCCTGCATCAGACGCAAATATATCAAAACAAGCAAAATAGCCCGTACACCATCTTGAACTAAGAGAAAGCACCCACGCTGGTTGGCCATTTTTTTTTCGGATGTATTTACTTCATTGCTTTCCCGCTGCGACCTTGTGATACCGAAGAATAAAAAGAAGGGCTACGAGCCCAACGCAGCCACAGCTCGCTATGTGTGGCAGCGTAGCACCATTGCCGCATATCAGGTGAGTAGCATCGTTTTCAATGATAGGGCGGTGGCCGGCAGTGTTGCTCTAACTGCGCAGTGTTATTCCCCTGGCACTTATTTATCGAAGCAAGAAGCAGTCGCGAAGAAGCGAGCGATAGCGGCATGTGTGCTGTACTGCTAGGCCGCGCCTGCGCTGTGCGCGGTCTCGACAGCAGGTGCCGCGCAACCAGACGGCGCAGCGACTAGTTTTGGCCACCGCTCCCGTGGTCCGTTTACTTCAGCTCACGGCTGTACTTGGGAATATTCCTCACACCATCGATGTGTTGGCACGGGCACGTTGATTTCGTTACAGCAAAGGCGTGCAACGGGTTGGGATTCTTACGGCGTAACCCGAAGCTGTTTCCTCAGCAAGCCCGCGATATTCTCCACAAGAGCTACGCGAGACCAATTTTAGAGTACTGATGCACTATATGAGACCTAGTACGAGGACCTATCGCGACAAACTTGAGAGAGTACAGAGCATAGCAGCAAGGCAAGTTACCGGTAACTATTTCTGAAACCTTAGAATTGCTGCTACAAAAGAGACAATAAAGTGGGAGCCTTTAAAAAAAAAGAAGGCAAACTTTGTGCTTGAAGCTCTTTCACAATATATTTCATGGCCACACTGGACTAGAGCCCAATCAGTACATTTTTCAGCCGCATTATATATCCAGACGAACAGACCATGAACTCAAGGTTAGAGAATATAGTTGCAGAACTAATTTTTTCAAAAGCACTTTTCCCCCCAAAACCGTTTCAGAGTGGAATCGACTGCCTGCTGCCACAATTAGCATATTGGATAACGAAGCTTTTGCAGACGCGCTTTAAAATCTCCTTCTGTCTCGGCTGTGCTTTGATTTCATGGAGAGTTTGTTTTGTATTACATAGTTTATTTTTTTATATTTGTAGAGTGTCGTTACTCAGGAGGTTTATGTTGGTAATGTACATGAACACTCATCTACCCTACTTTTGCTTCTTCGTGCTCTTGATTGTGTACCGGTGTTTGTTTTTAATGTACTGCGCATTTTTCCTTACTGTTAATACAATGCCTTGTTATTGTGGACTACCAGGTTGTTCAAACCGTGCTGTATACTCCCCCCCACCCCGTGTAGTGCCTGAATGGCGCTGTGGGTTCAAGAATAAATAAATGTATATTGTAAACAGAAATGGCCCAAGTATGGATCTTTGGGGTACACCATTTTTTATGCCTTGCATTGATGACGACGCTTGGTTTACTTTCACAAATTGGTAGTGGTTGGCAAAGTAGCTTTCAATTAATTTTAGCACGGCATCGGCCACAACTTATTTAATAATTCAGTCAAGAGAACATTGTGGCATAGAGAATCAGATGCTGTGCGTAGGTCAACAAATAGCCCTTACGAGTACTGTCTACACTGAAAATTAAGTATAATATAATGTTTGATACTTAGCATAGCTTGTTGCGTTGATTTGTTTCTGAAAACCACCATACTGCACATCGCTAATTATCTTATACTTATTAAAAAATTCTCTAATCTGCGTTTTATGGCACCCACAACTACTTTCAACAAGGCAGGTGTCACAAAATTTGGCGATAGTTTGACAATTCCTTTACATTACCGCTTCTATGCACGGGAGATATTCTGGCTATTTTAAGATGGTCAGGGAAAATTCCAATTTCAAAAGTTGCATTGAGGATGACGGTTAAAATTGGAGATATGGTGTCAGAAACTTATTTATCAGCGATTGCCTTTATATCGTCGAAACGGGCGGCAACACTATTCCTAATGTTGTTGAGGTTTCTTTCCGTTTCAAACGATGTGACAGGTATTGGGGTTACTGAACACATAGCCGCAAACTCGGTCAGGTTGAGGCTTTGCACATCGATATCAGCAAGAGGTGTTTCCTCGTAATTAGCACTATTAGCAGCACTGTTACCGGTCAACACTCCATTGGGCATTTATAAATTAAGCGTAAAGATATTGTACTTCTTTGAAGTCAGGTTTTTTATCTCATTCCACACTTTTATGGGTATCCCTACTTTCGAAGAATTTTTTTATAGTATCTAATTTTCCTTTTCTATCTAAGAGTTAACTGATTCCGAATTCGTTAGAATTAGATAAATTGTGGGTTATTACGAAAAAATGATAGATGTTATTCTTCCTTTGAATTTTTTCAAGAAATCTTCGCTAATCCAAAGATTTCTTATTTTACTAACGCCAGCTCTACCTCGCTTGAGAGGAAATAATAAGTCATAACATGTAAAAATTTGTTCAATTAACCTGTTGTACTCAGTGGCTGGGTCATTTTCCCTGAGTATACACCTCCACTCTGCATTTCTTAGGAGTAAGCGACATCGGTTCAAACTGTGTTCATCAATCCCACGTGTCAGCTCATGTTGTTTTAAATTGTTCGTGATAGCGGAAACAAGCAAAAATCAACAAGTGACAACTTATGCCAAGTGATAAGAGACCTGAAGTTATATCAGGTGGATGTACATTTGAAATTCAGAAGTTGAACAGCGTTGTGGTTTCCCCTTTGAGTCGTGTTGCCTTAGTAATAAAAGTTGCGCAAGCACATTAATAGGTTCATTAATTTGTGGGAATGGAGCATCATCAGCCAGCGTATTTATATTTAAACCACTCATAATTACAAAAGTCCTGCGGCCACTGCAAAGGTGATAAAGGAGGTCTTCTAGAAATTATAAAAAATGAAATTTGTTCCTAGCCTGTGGCCGATAGATAACAACGGTACAGGTACCCATATCCCATTCGACGTCAGGGTTGATAAAAGAAACTTTTGCCACTCCCTAATGAGGCTCTGAATGCTGAACATAATTGGAAACTCCCCCACCCCTGCCACGTGAACGCGTCCGCCGGTTATATACGTAAATGGGGAAACATCGGGCATTTTGATCACACAGTCACGTCTCCCTCAAAATCCAAACACCAGAAGCTGCAAAATGGATTGAAATAGATTGCACAATTCATCTTGTTTGTTCCGAAGGCTTCACTCGTTTAAACAAAACACAGAAAATCGCTTTGGAAGATCGTAGGCAAATGATTTAGAGCATACACATTATGATAATCACTCGCTGCAGGAACTGACATTGACGACTGAACACTGTAATGGCAACGTCGTGTCAACGAAATTGATTTACTCGTACACCGAGGTCATCTCATCCAGGTCTGCCATGCTAGCAATTCGCAATGCGGGAGCCTGTTGGTCTCTTCGTGCGTAAACTTTACCTTCAGCTTTCGATACAAATTTACAATTCACCTGTTTTAGGGGCGAAGCACCTAAAGGCCGAGGCTTGTCCGGCATCCGTGCTCACGGCACAGCACCGTATAAATCGACACATCTATGAACAAAAGGTTCACAAAACGTTAACAAGAAGAAAATAAAGGTTCACAAAGGGTTAGAGAGAGAGAGAGAGAGAGAGAGAGAGAGAAGAGAGAGAGAGAGGAGGAGAGGAAGAGAGAGAGAGAGAGGAGAGAGAGAGAGAGAGAGAGAGAGAGAGAGAGAGAGAGAGAGAGAACGCACAGCACCATGTAGATCGAAACATCTGTGAACAAAAGGCTCACAAAAGGTTAACAAGAACAAAATAAAGGGTTCACGAAAGGTGTGTGTATGAGAGAGAGAAACAGAGGGAGAGCTCCTGTATAGCCGTGCTGCGCATGCGCGAGGAGCATTGGATTAAATTGGATTTGGATTGGATTCGATTAAAACAGATCGGATTGGATTGGAAATCGTTTTAGCAGCAGTAAGCACTTTCACGGGTGATTTACTGCAAGAACGATCCCCACTGGTTCGCCCACTCGTCATGATTTACTTCGTGGAGATGCGTGAATATTCTTCTTCTGAACCGCAGCACAAAGAAGCCGTTTTCTCTGTCTCGTTAAGTGCTTGTTAACATAGCCAGGTCCAGATGACTCGAAATCGAGGTCATTGGTATTCATTCTCATTTTTCTAGACTCGGCTAATACATCGTTATAAGGTTTATTCAGTTGGATTACGGTGACGTAAGGTAGAATAAGGTGGAATAAAGTACGTTACAACCGACTGAGGTAAATTAGGCTTAATTACGTACGGTATATTAAGACAAATTACGGTGCATGAAGTTGGGGTCGGTTGAGTTGGGTGAGGATATTTTACAAGGAATTGAGATAAATTGGTACGGGATAAAATGTGTTGCGCTTCATTAGGGCGAATAAAAAGTGGGGCTGCGAAGATAAGCTGGCGGCCCCACCAAGCTTTGTTCGGCCAAGTTTCTGCGTGTTTATGCTTGGAGACTCGGGCAAGTTTTCTGCGTGGCCGTGCGTCGAGACTCGTTTAAGGTCTCCGAGTGCTGTCGTCGTTAGCCCCCCAAAGAGCAATGGACACTGTCATTAAAGTATGTACAATGTACGTGAACTGGTGATTCCTGATCTTATGCAGATCGCTGACGTTTCGGCGCCGCTTCGCCGGCGCGATATTCGGGATCGGACCGAAGTTGTCGCAACTGTTCTGGGGTAGCGAGAACGGCGGCCTAATAAGTATTTGCAAGAATAAAACTGAAGGAGTAAGATGCACAAGTTTAAATCCAGCAATCAAACATAGTTACCACGGGATGTAAAGAATACAGATTGCGGGGCACACAGATGCCGCAACCGAGCATACTTATAAAAAATTAAAGAAATAATTCTCGCAAGTTTCGCTTGGGGAGACGTGAAAGGTCTACTTCAGCCACATTTAGGTTTTTGTAAAAGGAGAGGTACGTTAAATGTCAATGATTGTAAGCCATACTGTTTTTTTGGATTGGGCGTGTACAATGCATTCGTAAAACGTGTGTTGTGCATGCAGAATATGATTATTTCTGGATCCGGATAACTCAGCATAAAATTGTATGTGGATTTTAACTGCATTTTTTATGTTTAAGAAAAAAGCCAGTCAAACGATTAACGTTAATTATATTATATGATCGAACGGCTCTTTGGTGTGAGCATCAAATGAAACATCTGCTACGTATCTCCTACCTCTCTTTTGGAAGAGAAGAAGCTCACCTAAATTAGTTTTAGGTGCCCCTGAGTAACTGGCCATAGATTAGGTGGGGAAAAGCAGGAATTTTTAAATTAAAAGGTGCACCTTTTCGGTAATATATGACGGGTTCCATTGACTGACGCAGTTGTTCTACACTTTGTTTTAAATTTTGCTAACGTGAATGTCCCAAGTTGAGTTACTGTAAAAGTGCATTCCCAGCCCTTTCACAGTCTCAGCTATGGCTACCTCTTGTGTGCCACGCTTTAGTTTTGGAAGAGGCGCAACTTAACTTTCGGGCCCAAAGAGTATGCCTTTCGCTTTGTCAGCATTAATACAAATGAAATTATTATTTGCCCGGTCTAGAAAAATAGGTAACATTTCGTGCCAAATGTTCTCAATGTCCGTTGTACTTTTATCTGCAATTAGAAGAGTGGTGTCTTAAATAGACTTAGAATACAATGAAGGCAAATTACCGGTAGATTAAGAGGCGTAAGGCTAGGACAAATTAAGGTAGCTTAAGGTAAATTAATTTGGATTGAGAAAAACAACTTGATTAAAATTATTACGCCATATTACTGTGGATAAAGACGGGTTTTGAGTATTTGGAACGGAAGAAACAAATTAGGTCGGGTTATTATAACAGGCAGATTGGGCAAGATTTAGAGGGCGTGGGTGGTTTAAGGTGCATTAAGATGAATTAAGGTAGATTGAGATAGATTCAGAAGGTTCGTGATGACTAAGTGGATAATAGCGCGGACGTGACTGAATTAGGATGCGTTAAGATACATTAAGGCTGAATAACGTAGCTTAGTACCTATAAAGAATTTTCTCAATTTTCTCATTTTCTCTCATCATGCTCTGTTATCATTGTATTTCGCTCTCATGCCTAATCGTATCAATTATGGCATCGCCTCTAGGGGTAACGCATTTTCTTCCCATATCTCATCAGTCCAACACACCCCGAATCAATCCGTTCGCATTATCACACGTAATTCAAACCATTCATCAGTTCCCCCTCTGTTGCGTGAGAACAAGATTTTATCCGCTCAGTTTAGGCATATTTTGTTACAAGTTACTTCACTGTTACCCTTCATACGATGTCATCGATCTTGTTCGCTAAAAGGACTGAAAATTTGACCCGGTTTGAAGCCAATAACAACTTTTTATTTTCTCTGTGCATACTGCTTACGGCAAGAAAACTTCTTGCTCCGCTGCAATTTTACTGTGGAATGGCCTCCCTCTCAAGTCATCATCATCCATAGCGAGAGTTAAAAATGGCCTAAAATATTTTTTGTTCTGACGTAGAAAATCCCACCTACATTGTGTTTGTCAGCAATGTTTGTTCTGCAGTGAGGTGAGGAATTGGGCTAGTTGGTTTTGCACGTTCGTAAACTGCGCTTGAGGCTACCAGGGAAACAACTTTTTTGAGAAATATAAATGCTGTCCACGTCCTTTTTTTGTATTCCCCAAAAAAAGTGTGTGTGTGTGTGTGTGTGTCTCAAGCGCAGTTTACGACCATTGTTTGTTCTTGCAGTCCTCATACCATATTATTGTAGTTCATTCTGGTATTGTTTCCTGTTCTTACTTGCGTCCTATTTTTTAATCTAGACTTTGCTGATTCTGAAAACTATGCCTCTTGTTATGCGGATTTTTTTACTTGGTATGGTCATGTTTATTTTGCTGCCTTATGAATTCGCGTTTTGCATTTCTCAATTTACCCTCGTCATTATGGCCTTGGCTACATCTCAAGTTAGGTGGCACCAACGCCTGCCCACGTCGCTTCAACAAGATGCACCAGTTTTGTGACGCCCTCGGTCGCCTAAAGAGTCGCTGGGATGCAAAGTTCCTTCAAACATAGTGCGGTGACGCCGCTATTCCGTTCAACGTACTTCCAGCCTGCGCATGCTAGCTCATCCACGCGAAATATACATGACCCCGGGAGTGTTTTCACTTGATTTTAGCTGAACCGTTGGAATGTATGCGATCGTTGTCGCCGTTTCAAGGAAGACACAGCGGACGACAGCACGGGCCACTGACACTCTGCAAACATCAGTGACGGAAACTTTAGGCGAACGCCCCACGGTTCTCGATCGGGCTGTTTGCAGGTCGTTTCACTGAAACGGCGTTCGTACGATAGCCGTCCTGTTTGTTCGACGCTTCGCGGATGAGACGTGATCAGGCTGACGATCAAGCTAATGTTTTCCTTAGACAAACATTTTCCTCGCACTGGTTCCTCGTTCACAGCAGCCTTGTTCAGAGTGCGGTGACTGACATCAAAGAACTGGCTAACGCACATAAGACAGAGAGTGAGAGAGAGAGAGAGAGAGAGAAGTTCTTAATCTGGCCAATGCCTTTCAGGTCGCGCGTATACCCAGTGGCATCCTCCACTCAACGGGAATCTCCACACTCCTAGCGATTAACCGGGCTTAATTGTCCAGATCCCAGCTGCAGAGCGGGGCCTCGAAGTGCTCCTCAGAGATAATTGGGGGATTATATATTTTGGGGCTATGCCTACATGATGTGAGAAACGGGAGAGTGGGTTCTCAGCGGCAGGACGCAGTTTCGTAGAGTCTTGGGTGTATGTGTGTCAGGCGGGCTGTATTGGGAAGGTGTTTGTTTGCAGTAAACGCCAAATGTTCGCTGTGTTGTTTTTTTGTTGCTGGTCCGCCGAAAGGTAGGTCCCACCAAAGGCTTCCTGTGCTCGGCGGTTTAGGCCATATATATATATATATTATATATATATATATATATATATATATATATATATATATATATATATATATATTGCTTCTGGCAGACTGCCACGAATTAAGGACACTTGTTCATCGCCATAGACAGAAAAACGGACGAGAATTTGGCAGAGCCAACCACGGAATATCGCGCAAAAGCAACATACATCACTGGTCAGAAAGCGTAGTCGACGGGGTATGTGCTGCAGGATACCACTTGCGGCCGACCCTCGTGTGCGCACTCAAAGTAACTCGCTCATTGCTGGCTTCCTGCATGTTAAAGCATGCCCCAAGTTCCCATCGAGTTGTTTAGCACACCCCTGCTGATGGGCGCTTTTCGTAGGTATGAAAAAGAATTAAAGAAAATGGACATAGTTTATTTCGATACAATTTTACCATCTGCGACCTTAGCCCGCTGGTTAGTACACGGGTCTATGAAGTAAAGGCTTCATGAAATAGTATGCGGTTTGTAAAAACATTTTAGTAGAAAATCACATTACACCCATTAAGAGAAAACAGCACCGTAAAGAAATGCCGCTTGGGCACAATCGTGAGACATACTTTCCATCACGAAAAAACTCTCTTACACTTCTGGAGAAATTGGTGTTATTTTTAATATTTAAAGGCAGAAGATCCCACAATATTGCTCCGGAGAACGCTATATTGCGTTTACCGTAATTATTGTGGATAGCACGTAAGTTGAAACGAACGTTGGTTTGATTACGTGTTTCTCGATGTAGCCATTGGAAAATAGAATGAGAGAGCGGAATATTGTTTCCTGATATGTTCATAATATAAAAACTAATTTTTCGTTTCTAACATTTGTATGTGGCATAATGTTTAAGCCAAAAAAAGTGGAGCGGAACTTTCGTTTACTCTACTAAACGTTATAATGAGAGTGCTCTCTTTTGTCGCAAGGTAACTCGGTTTATGCTGGAGAAATATATGACCCTGCAGGTCTCAGCACAGTAAGTTATATGGCAGTGAAATATAGACCAGTATATTATTTGGAGAATATTGTCACGAAGTCAAAGACTTAGCAGTTGTTTTCAGTGGATACAAGGTTATTGGAGCGAACTTGTGCTCCCCTAACAAATCAAGGAATACAGAGGCGACGAAGCAGCAGTCAATAAAGTGACGTGCTCAAGCAAGCGTCAGCGATTCGAATGCCGGGGCGTCTGCTCTACCGGCTTTTATCTTTCGGCGGGAGTGTTTCGGGAACCGTCAATTTACATCCAGAACATTGTACACCAAAGAAGATTATTCTGGGATGGGGACGTTAGGGCCAAACAATCTGCTTATCTGAATGAGATAGCCCGTGCGACATAAAAATGAACAATAGAAGACGCGCTTCGCTTGGGACACAGATAACAGACCTGGGCGTTGCCGGGCAGTAAAAACAAACAAACAAAAAATAAATAAACCCGTACAGTGTTTGCGGCATTATCCCCCTCTAAGTGTGCGTAGACACGATGCTAAAATAAAAGACAGTCCGAACAAACAACAAAAAATAGTTCGTCATATTGCATAGTAAGGTTTCATGCCAACCACGTAGACGACTTCGGGCCGCGTGCGTCGTCGTGCTCTTCCGGAATCACCATCGGGGATCACCTCGTAGGTAAGCTGGCCGACACGTCGTAGAATCTGGTAGGGTCTGAAATACCGTCACAGAAGCTTCTCACTCAGTCCGCGTCGTCGGGTGGGAGTCCAAACCCAAACGCGATCCTCTGGGTGGTACTCGGCGTCTCGGCGTCGGAGGTTGTAGCGCCCGGCATCCGCCAGCTGCTGGTTCGTTGAATGAACTCGGGCGAGCTGGCGGGCCTCCTCCGCACGCTGAAGGTATTGTAGGCGGCCGATGAGGCGGTGCGGCAGGGCCTACATTTATTTAGAGTTGCGTGGGGACGACAACATGGGCCGAGAATCAGGGAGCAACCCGTGGAGTGCGGCCGAGCAGCGCGGAAGCCATGATGTTCTGTTGCGCGTGGCTCGTCGTGTGTGTCGTGGCCACGCGCTCCTGACGCTGGCGGCAGCGGCCAATGATGATGATGGTGGCTCTTGCTCTCGATGACGAAGTGGCCGCTACAGGGCTCCCCCCCTAGCGCGGAGCGCGAGCCAAGAAAACAAGAACATGAGCAACTAGTGCTGGAAGGTATATACACAGGGTAGCACGGTCGTGAGGAAGGCTGCGTAAGTATATGTACACGGTGTGTCCATGGTCAACGGTCCTTGAACAGTCCACGGCGTCAGCTTAAGGGCTTTCGGAGGGCCTTGTAGCCTCCGGTGGTCTGGGCTGGGAGTATAGTAGCGGACGATCTTGAACACGAATCGGCTGAACCGATGTCAGGCTGCCGCGGGTGTAAAAATTAATGCTGATGGTGGGAAGGGTCTGGAAGGGTGGGCGCTGGAAGTGCAGCGTTCCACATCGTGAGTGTGCCGGTGTAAAAACAGCATGACGGCGTTGAAGTAGGAGTGGAGGGAATGGCCTCAGACGCAGCGTCGGTTCGCATGCGTGACGCGGAGCCGGTACGTGACGCCGACAGTGACTGCGCCGTTTCCGTCTTGCAGAAGTCGAAAGCAGGTTGTGATGAGCCAGAAAACCACCAAGGATCCAGCCCACGCGCCTCCGGCGTTGGCAGAGCCGAAGCAGGTGGTCGACGTGAGATTCCTGCTGTTTTACCAGCGCAGCAGACCGCCTTCGGGGTGGGCGCTTGCAGCGTCGGCGGCAACTTTTACGCACGACGGCGCACATGAGTGTCGGTGGGGGCTGCTTCGAGACCGAATAGGGCGCGTTTTCATGAGATGGACCACGTGGCTGATTCTTTAGACGTGCGGGACTTGCGGCTCGCAAACTCAGCGTCCATTCAGCCATGGTGGTCAGGTCGCCGGAAGACGGGCTTTCCTCAACGTTGGGAACGAGTACAACCGTGTGCGTCTCGCGCGTGATATGCGGCCGCGGCAGGGGAACCGTAATAGACGCGTCATCCACAGCACAGATGGTCGAGGTGCGTCGTGGTGCAGCGGCTTCGAGTGACGTCTCCAGCTGTGTCGACGAAAATGTTGTATTGGTTTCCGAAGCTCCACTTGGGTCGACAGGAGCCGCTTGCACGAAAGGTGGTAAGAACGGTTTCTTGAGGAGCCAGCCCGGGGCTGGAGTGCTGCGGGGAGGCAGTGCAGATACATTGGGCGACGGACTGCTAGGGCGTAAGGCGCAGTCTTTCATTGTCGTTGCCTCTGGGCTGCCATCCACGGGGTAGAGCGTGGTCGCAGTTGCCGTGGTGCCGTCGCAGGGTGATACTGCCGACGCCAGCATGCTGGTGCTAGGGAAAAGGTCCCCGACCGGGGTGATGCAAGGCCGGGCGGCTGGCGTGGGTAGTTTTAGGTAGCGACCGTAGCGCGTCAGGAGGACGGTCCTGAGCTCGTCGTAGGGCTGGCACCAGGCTGCGGCAAGCTGGAGGCTAAGCTTGATGGCAGGAGCTCGTACATCAGGGAGTAACGTTCCTCCTGGGCTGTGATGTGGTACAGGTCGAAAAAGCACTCCATCTGCATAAGCCACACCTCGGGGTTCTTGGGGTAGAATGGTGGGCGAGGTGGCAACGCAGTTGTATCGAGTCGCATGGTGGAATCGCCAGGAGTCGAGTGCGTGGGCGCAGCCAGATTAGAGTGGCCGAACATGGATGAGTGACGTTCAGAGAAGCGGGGTGGTGGTGCAACTTTGCTTCGCTTTCGTGTCGAAAATTCATTGAGGCACGAGGGCAGCTGCAAGCTGGACGGCGCAGTTCCGGTTCCATCGTGTCTTATTGCGTGCGCGGAAAGCATGGAAGGGGGCGACGCAGCGTCCCTGTGGTGGGAATGACTCGAGCCGAGGCGCGCCATCACGTAAGCCTGTAGCGTGTCGTAGGGCCGCTCACAGTGTTTTAGCGGCTCACAGCGTAGGTCGGCCAGAAGCAGGGCGGTGGTGATGCGGTAGCGCTCGGTCTGTGAGTCGATGCCGCGGATGAAGAAGTGCGCTTCCATTTTTACGAACCAGGCTCGGGGGTGGGTCGCTCGAAGGCCGGGTTGGGCGGCAGCGGGCAAGCGACGTGGGGCTCCATACTGCCGACGTCCGGGTCACCAATTATGTAGGCGGCCGATGAGGCGGTGCGGCAGGGCCTACATTTATTTACAGTTGCGTGGAGACGACAACATGGGCCGAGAATCAGGGAGCAACCCGTGGAGTGCGGCCGAGCAGCGCGGAAGCCATGATGTTCTGTTGCGCGTGGCTCGTCGTGTGTGTCGTGGCCACGCGCTCCTGACGCTGGCGGCAGCGGCCAATGATGATGATGGTGGCTCTTGCTCTCGATGACGAAGTGGCCGCTACAGTATCCTTGGACGTCGAGGTTGAGGTTGTCGTCTTCTACATGCGGAAGCATGGCGTCAAGCATCGTAGTCGGCCGTCTTCCGTAGACAAGCTCGAACGGCGTCATCTGCGTAGTTTCCTGGATAGCCGTGTTGTACGCAAACGTGACATACGGGAGCACTGGGCCCCAAGTCTTATGTTCAACGTCGACGTACATTGACAGCATATCCCCGATTGTCTTGTTCAGACGTTCTGTTAGTCTGTTCGTTTGGGGGTGGTACGCCGTCGTTCTTCGGTGATCCGTGTTGCTGTAGCGTAATATTCGTTGCATCAGCTCCCCAGTAAAGGCCGTTCCCGCGGTCCGTGAGTAGGACTTCCGGGGCTCCATGTCGCAGCACAACTTGGTTACGAAGAACTTGGCAACTTCATGTGCAGTCCCCTTCGGAAGAGCGGTGGTCTCTGCGTAGCGCGGCATGTAGTCTCTCGCTATGACAATCCACTTGTTCTCGGATAGGGATGTAGGGAACGGGCCCAGAAGGTCCATTCCAATCGGTTGGAAGGGCTTCGATGGGACGGCGATCGGCTGCAGACGTCCGGCGGGTCTCGTCGGTGGGGTTTTTCGTCGCTGGCAGTCACGGCAGCTCTGGACGTAGTGGGTGACATCGGATGTAAGGCGGGGCCAGTAGTACTTTGCCTTGATTTTTCCAATTGTGCGGGCTGTGCCGAGATCTCCGGAAGACGGGTCGTCTGGCACGCTGCCAAAATTTCGTCACGAAGGTCTGCGGGGATGACAAGAAGATAATTCGTTCTCGTCCCGGGGCTGAAGTTCTTCTTCACGAGAACGGAGTTTTTCAGGCCGAATGCTGGTAGGTTGCGTTTGAAAGTCCTAGGCACGGTGCCGTTGCATCCTTCGAGGTAGTCGATCATGACGCGTAAGTCGGGTTCGGCACGCTGCTGGGCGGCTAGGTCGCTCTCCGTCATGACGGGAGCGCGGGACAGGCAGTTGGCATCGGAGTGTTTCCTTCCGGATTTATAGATGATTGTAACGTCGAACACTTGCAGCCGTAAGCTCCAACGCCCAAGAAGGCCAGAGGGGTCCTTCACATTGGCGAGCCAACACAGCGCAGGGTGGTCTGGAACAACCTTGAATGGTCTACCACACATGTATGGACGAAATTTTGAAATCTGCCATATAATATCGAGGCACTCTTTTTCAGACACTGAGTAGCTTTTCTCACCCTTCGACAGACCACGGCTGGCAAAGGCGATTACGTTTTCGCAACCGCTTTGTTTTTGGACGAGGGCGGCACCCAAGCCTATATCACTGGCATCCGTGTGCATTTCCGTTTCGGCGTCTTCGTCGAAATGAGCGAGCACGGGCGGGCTTTGCAGACGTTTTTCCAGCTCGCAGAGTGCTTTTTCTTGCTCGTTTTCCCAGCTTAAAGGGGTGCTATCTTTCGTCAAGCTTGTGACTGGCTCTGCAATGCCTGCGAAGTATGCGACGAAGCGCCTGTAGTATACTATGTGCACAGTCCGAGAAAGCTTCGCACGCCCTTCTTGTCTTTCTGGCTTGAGAAGTTCGCAATGGCTGATGTTTTTGCCGGGTCAGGTAGGACTCCCGGGGCGTTGACGACATGGCCCAAAAACTTGAGCTCCTCGTACGCGATACGGCACTTTTCAGGCTTCAGCGTTAACCCCGACGCACGAATGGCCTCGAGTACAGACTCCAACCTTGTAAGGTGTTCGTCGAACGTCCGGGCGAATACCACAACGTCGTCGAGGCATACGAGACAGGTGTGCCTCTTCAGGCCAGCTAGCACAGTGTCCATGACTATTTGAAACGTTGCTGGCGCCGTGCACAGCACAAACGGCATCACCTTGAACTAGTATAGGCGTCCGGGGTTATAAATGCGGTGTTATCTCGGTCTCTCTCATCCGCTTCAATTTTCCAGTAGCCGGTCTTCAGATCCATCGATGAGAAGTACTTCGCATGGCAGAGGTGGTCGAGGGCGTCGTCGATTCATGGCAGGGGGTGCACGTCCTTTTTGGTGATTTTGTTCAGCCGCCGGTAGTCAACGCAAAACCTTAATGTGCCGTCTTTTTCTTCACGAGTACGACCGGCGCAGCGCAGGGGCTTTTCGATGGCTGTATAATGTCGTCACTGAGCATGTCGTCGACTTGTGTCCGGATGGCTTCCCGCTCGTGGGAAGAGACGCGGTACGGTGACTGCCTGGTAGGTAGGGCTCCATCTTCGGTTATTATTCGGTGCTTCGCCAGAGGTGCCTGACGTAGTTTTGAGTTCGAGGAAAAACACTCCCTGTAGCGACGCAGCAAACCCAATAATTTGTTCCGTTCTGCTTCCGTTCCGTTCAGTTCCGTTCCGCGCTGCGCCAACCCGCAGCTGTTTGGGAGAGAGTGTTTGCTATCGGAGCGAGGAGAGGAGGAGAGGCGCAGCTGTGCGGACAATGCCGGACAGACGCAGGAAGGACAGAGGGGCGAGCATGAGATGCGTTGCATCTAAAATCGTACTATTCGTCACATCCCACAGTGGTCCCAGTACCTCTCCGCTAGCTTTTGAACCATCGGCATGCGTACGGCGATCTGGATACGCCGCACACAAAATATGAGGAGTGAAACACATTTCACCGAATTAGCGCAGCAAGCATGGCGGGGACTTCAGTGTTCGGGTGAAATAAGAAACGCGAAATGCGAAAATAAAGCTGCACAAGTAATTTCGTCTTCATAACTATACTTGACGACCGTGCACGGACAGAATGCAAAAAGCATAATGCGAGAGCCCAAGTTCCAATTTCAAGTTGGGCAGGCAAATTTACAAGCGTATAGGTAAATAACGTCGATGAAACATAGCAGCGCGAACAGCGCGTATTTTACCTCTCGCGATCTTAAGTTATGAAATATACAGGGTGATCAAAGTGAAGTCGACAGATTTTTTTTTAATTAGGCGATTAGTAATGGGCAATTTAGTCATGGGCAATTCAAATACGAACCGCGGAGCGCACCGCCGAAGACACTGGTGCCGTCACCTGGTAGCGGCCGTGGAAAAGGGACGGACATGCGCAGTTGAGATGACGGGAGCGAGGCTGCGTGTCCCACTGCGATATGCTGCCCTCTCGCTCGCATGCTTGCCTTGTTGCCATGCCGCAAGAGCTCTGCAAGCACTGCAAGTACTACCGCTGCTGCAGCTAAGGGTGTTGGTCGCGTTGAGAGCAATGCGGCGCGTAATTGCTTGCGGCTGTAGCCAGTGCTTGCGTGGGAAACGCGTGCACGCTCTCGCAAGGCGTACTGTTGAGCTCGTCATGCTTTCTTGAAGAAAACCAGCGCGCATAAATGCAGACAAAAATTAATTCATGCCGCCTAACTTCTGATGGCACTGCATTATTTTGCGTTCGTGGTGCAGTGGCTCGGGAATTGAACAATGACCTGGCCGCCAACAAGAATGCGCCTTTGTTCGATGCAGTCATGGCTGAGTCACTTGGCGGATTCAGTGCCTGTAGCAAATAGATATACCACCAGAATTCGTCTCCAATCATATACATTAACTGCAAGCATTGTGTGGGCTGGGAAGATCACTCGCAGACTTCTAGTATTCACAAAAATTAAGAAGATATGCAGGTCCAACCATTTTATAGGCCAGTTGCCCTTGCACATCAATTTTGGCGGCCCGTTCTTCGTTTCTTTCTTCTTTCTTCTTCGTTTCTTCGTTTTTTTTTTTGGCAGGCACCCCACTGCTTGTAGAAATCTGTACCTCTCCGCTTTACTCCGCTTTACCGAGCGGGCATTACTGAGCATGGTTTGGGCGTGACCCAAGTGTCCATCGTTATTGGATAAAGTTACTGCCTTCCACATGCAAAGGAATGTCGGCAATGTGACGCCGGCACACACGGGGAGCAGGCGCTCGTGTGAGCCGAGCACACAGTGGCCGCAGATACTATCTCGCGCCGCATCGCTAACAATTGTTTTCAGCGCTCTGGCGGCATGGCGACAAGGCAAGCATGCGAGCGAGGAGAGGGCAGCATATCGCAGTGGGACACGCAGCCCCGCTCCCTTCATCTCAACTGCGCATGTCCGTGCGTTTTCCACGGCCGCTGCGAGGTGACGGCACCGGTATCTTCGGCCATGCGCTCCGCGGTTCGTATTTGAATTGTCCACGACTGTTCGTGAAGAACCGCAAGGGCACACAAAGCGCAGATGCCCAGTCAACACTTGTCTCTG